>CM052805.1:20362265-20382460 GCA_028533885.1 Nasua narica | reverse complement strand
TTCTAGTCCTGTCCATGTTGATACAAAAGTTGGATATTCATCTTTTCTGAGGGAGGCATAATATTCCATTGTATAGATGTACCACAACTTATTCCAGCACTTTTAAAAATGCTGATGGAATACTGTTTGGGATGGCATTGAAAATATAGATTGCTCTGGGCAGTATAGTATTTTAACAATGTTTATTCTCCTGATCCATGAGCATGGAAAGCTTTTCCATGCTTTTGTGTCTTCCTCAATATCTCTCATAAGTGTTCTGTAGTTCTTCAAGTACAGATCCTTTACCTCTTTGGTTAGGCTTATTCCCAGGTATCTTATGATTCTTGATGCAATAGTAAATAGGATTAATTCTCTAATTTTCCTTTCTATATTTTATTTTTAGTGTATAAGAAAGCAACTCATTTCTGTGCATTGATTTTTTTATCCTATGACACTACTGAATTGCTGTATGAATTCTAGTAGTTTGGTTGTTGAGTCTCTTGGAATTTGGTATAAAGTATCATGTCATCTGCAAAGAGAGAATTTGACTTCTTTACCAATTTGAATACCTTTTGTTTCTTTTTGTTGTCTCATTGCAGTTTCTGGGACTTCTAATACTATGTTGAGGAAGAGTGGCAGGAGTGGGCAGGCTTGTCATGTTTCTGATACCATGAAAATGAATGAACACCCATCTTTTGTATCAACTTGGACAGTACTGGAAGAGGTTATTTTGAGTGAAATAAGTCAAGCAGAGAAATCCAAGTATCATATGGTTTTACTTACTTGAGGAACATAAGGAATAACATAGAGGATATTAGTAGAAGGAAAGGAAAAGTGAATTGGGGGAAATCTGAGGAAAAGAGGAATCATGAGAGTTCGTGGACTCTAAAAAACAAACTGAGGGTTTTTAGAGCGGACAGGGGTGGTGGAATGTGTGAGCCTGGTGGTGGGTATTGAGGAGGGCATGTATTGCATTGAGCACGGGGTGTGGTGCATAAAAATGACTCTTGGAACACTGAAAAAATAATATTAATTAAAAATTAAGAAAGCTGGAGTAGCAATTCTCAGATCAGAAAAATTACATTTAAGTTAAAGACTGTAGTTAGATACAGAAGGACACTAGATTATGCTTAAAGGACCTATACAACAAGAAGATTTAACAATTCTAAATATCTGTGTCCCCAACATGGGAGCAGCCAGTTACATGAGCAAACTGTTACCCAAAATAAAGAGATATATTGATAAGAATATGTTAATTGTAGGCTACCTTAACACACGACTCTCAGCAATAGACAGATCAACTAAGCATAAAATCAACAAGAAAACAAGAGCTTTGAGTGACATACCGGAGCACATGGACGTCATAGATATACACAGAACATTCCATCCTAAAACAACAGTGTACTCATACTTCTTGAGCATGCATGGAACTTTCTCCAGAATTAGACCACATACTGGGTCAGAAATCAGGTCTCAATGATACCAAGAGATTGAGATTATTCCCTGCATATTCTCAGACCACAATTCTTTGAAACAGAAACTCAATCACAAGATAAAGTTTGGAAAAAATTCAAACACTTGGAAGCTAAAGACCATCCTGCACAGGAATGTTTGCATCAACCAGGAAATTAAAGTGGAACTTAATCAATTCATGGAAAGCAATGAGAAAGAAGACACATTCATCTAAAACCTATGGGATATGGAAAAGGCTGTCCTAAGGGGGAAATACATAGCCATCCAAGTCACACTCAAAAAACTGAAAAGTCCCGAATACACAAACTATCTTTATTCCATGAAGAAAGAACTGGAAAAATCAACCACAAATCAGGCCTACTCGATGCACGGGAAGAGAAATAAGATTAGAGCAGAGATCAATGAATTAGAATCCAGAGATACAGTAGAACACATTAATGAAACTAGAAGCTTATTAGTTCTTTGAAGGAACTAATAAGATCAATAAACCACTAACTAGACTTAATCAAAAGAAAAGAGAAAGGATCCAAAATAATAAAATTATGAATGAAAGGGAGGGATCATGACTAACACAAGGAAATAGAAACAAACTTCAGACATTATTATCAACAGCTATATGCCAATAAGTTAAACAACCTAGAAAAAAGGGATACACTCTTGGAAACCTATATCTGTCCAAGACTAAAACAAGAAAAAATTAATAACCTGAATAGACTAATAACTAGTAATGAGATTGAAGCAATGATCAAAAACCTCTCAAAAAACAAGGGTTCAGTGCATGAACAATCAATCTTGTAACACTGTAAAATCAAAATAAACATATTTGGGGAGAAAAAAATAAAAATAAATAAAATAAAATACATAAATTAAAAAAAAAAAAACAAGGGTCCAGGACCTGATGGATTACCTGGCGAATTCTATGAAACATTCAAAGAAGAAGTAATACCTTCTTTCCTGAAGTTGTTCCAAAAAATAGAAACAGAAAGAAAACTTCCAGACTCTATGAGGCCAACATTCCCTTAATCCCCAAACCAGGCAAAGACCCCATTGAAAAGGAGAATTTCAGATCACTACCCCTGATGAACATGGATGCTGAAATTCTCAACAAGGTACTTACTAATAAGATCCAGCAGTACATTAAAAGGATTATCAATCACAACCAAGTGTGATTTATCCCTGGGATGCATTTGAAATCAAGACTTGAAATCAATCAATGTGATAGAGCATATAAACAAGAGAAAAGGGAAGAACCACATGGCCCTCTCAACTAATGCAGAAAAATCATTTGACAAAACACACTATCCCTTCCTGATTAAAATTTTTCAGGGTATAAGGATAGAGGGAACATTCCTCAATTTCATAAAATCCATCTATAGAAAACCCACAATGACTGTCATTCTTTTTTTGTTTTTTTCTCCCCCAATTATGTTTATTTTAATTTTTCAGTGTTACAAGATTGATTGTTCATGCACCACACCCAGTGCTCCATGCAATATGTGCTCTTCTCAATACTCACCACCAGACTCACCCACCCTCCCTACCCCCTCCACTCCAAAACCCTGAGTTTGTTGCTCAGAGTCCACAGTCTCTCCTGGTTCGTCACCCACTCCGATTTCCCCCCATTCACCCTTCGCTTCCTTCTCACAATGCCCTCCATGATTTTCTTTATACTCCACATGTGAGACATTAAGATAATTGACTCTCTCTGCTTGACTTATTTCACTCCGCATAATCTCTTCTAGTCCTGTCCATGTTGATACAAAAGTTGGATATTCATCCTTTCTGATGGAGGCATAATATTCCATTGTATAGATGTACCACATCTTCCTTATCCATTCATCTGTTGAAGGGCATTTTGGTTTTTTCCACCGTTTGGCAATTGTGGCTATTGCGGCTATGAACATTGGGATACATGTGGCCCTTCTTTGTACTGCATCTGCTTCTTTGTGGTAAATACCGAGTAGTGCAATTGCAGGGTCATTGGGTAGCTCTATTTGTAATTTCTTGAGGAATCTCCATACTGTTTTCCAAAGTGGCCGCACCCACTTGCATTTACACCAAGAGTGGAGTAGGGTTCCCCTTTCTCCACATTCTCTGCAGCATTTGTTGTTAGCTGTCTTGTGGATTTTGGCCATTCTAAGTGGTGTAAGGTGGTATCTCAGTGTGGTTTTGATTTGAATCTCTCTGATGGCTAAAGATGATGAACATTTTTTCATGTGTCTGTTAGCCATTTGTATGTCTTCTTTGGAGAAGTGTCTGTTCATGTCTCCTGCAAATTTTTTGATGTGATTATCTGTTTTGTGAGTGTTGAGTTTGAGGAGTTCTTTATAGATCTTAGATATCAGACCTTTTTCTGTAGTGTCATTTGCAAATATCTTCTCCCATTCTGTGGGTTGCCTGTTTGTTTTGTAGACTGTTTCGTTTGCTGTGCAGAAGCTTTTTATCTTGATGAAGTCCCAAAAGTTCATTTTTGCTTTTGTTTCCTTTGCCTTTGGAGACATGTCTTGAAAGAAGTTGCTGTGGCTAATGTCATAGAGGTTACTGCCTATGTTCTCCTCTAGGGTTTTGATGACTGTCATTCTTAATAGAGAAAAGCTGAGAGCCTTTACCTTAAGATCAGGAACACAACAAGGATGCCCACTCTCACAGCTCTTGTTCAACGTAGTACTCAAATTCCTACCAACAACAATCAGAAAACAAAAAGAAATAAAAGGTATTCAATTTGGCAAAGAAGAATTCAGTCTGAGAATTAATTTTCTGTTCAGATGGTCTATTACTGAGAGTGGCGTGTTAAGATCTCCTACTATTAATGTATTCATATAAATTTGACTCTTTATTTTGATTAACAGTTGGCTTATGTAGTTGTCTACTCCTATATTAGGGGCATAAATATTTACAGTTGTTAGATCGTCTTGGAGCATAGACCCTTTAAGAATGATGTAGTGTTGATCTGTATCTCTTACTATAGTCTTTAGCTTAAAATCTAATTTATCTGATATGAGAATTGCTACCCCAGCTTTTTTTGAGGCCCATTAGCATGAAAGATCGTTCTCCATTCCTTCACTTTCAGTCTCGATGTGACTTTAGGTTCCAAATGTGTCCCTTGTATATAGCATATGGATGGGTCCTATCATTTTAAACATTCTACTACCCTGTACTATTTTATGGGAACATTTAGGCAGTTCACACTGAGAGTGATTATTGAAATGTAATTTTTTATTGACATCATGTTGCTTGTGTAGTCCTTGTTTCTATAGTTTGTAAATTTCTGTTCTAAGACACTCATGGGTTCTTTCTACTTTTATAGAACCCCCCCTTAATATTTCCTGGAGTGCCAGCTTGGTGGTCACATAGTCTGGTAATCCTTGCCAGTCTTGGAAGCTCTTTATCTCTCCATCCATTTTGAATGTCGGCCTTGCTGGATAAAGTATTCTTGGCTGTATATTCTTCTCATTTAGTGACCTGAATATGTCTTGGCAGCCCTTTCTGGCTTGCCAGGTTTCTGTGGACAGGTATGACATTATTGTAATGGGTCTTCTTCAATATGTAAGAAATCTCTTCCCACTAGTTGCCCTCAGGACCTCTTGTCTAAAATTATAGTTTCCAATTTTACAATTGTGTCTGGATGTCTTTCTAGACTCATTGATCTTGGCGGGTGTCTTCCACCTCTAGGACATGAACATTTGTTCCATTCCCCAGATTGGGGAAATTATCATTCAGAATTTGGTCACCTATATCTTCTAGTCTTCTGTCTTTCTCTACCCCCTCTGGGATTCAAATAATTCTGAAGTTGCAATGATTCATGTCGTCATTTATTTCCCTAAGTCTCATCTCATAAGTCCTGAGCAGTTTGCTCCAGCTCTCCTCCGACCTTTCTTCTCAACCATTTTATCCTCTAGTTCACTAATTCTATCCTCTGTCTCCACAACTCTAGCTGTCAGACTATTTAGATTAAGTTGGATCTCACTGATAGCATTTTTTACATCTGCTATACTGGTTCTCATTTCTGCCCTTAAAGATTCTATGTTGTCATTAGTGTTTTTCTCCATCCTAGCCATTGCCTGGATAATTGTCACCCTGAATTCCCTTTCTGATATACCGTTTATGTCCATGTCTAATAGTTCCGAGGAAGAGGGTGCAGTCTCTTGGTTTTCCCTCTGTTGGGTGTTCCTTCTCCTAGTCATTTTGATGAAAAGTTAATGAGAGAATGTACAGCTGGATATATCACCCACGACTGAGGCAGGGTGAACCCTGAAATCCCAATTTAGCTGGTCATCCTGGATCTTATCTGGCAATTAGAAGAGTAACTCATGTGCTTTAAAGAATGCTTTGCTATGTGGGCCAGTAAACAGAACAGGCACAACTCTCTGTGGTCTTGTTCCTTCTTTAATTGCACATTCATTTAGCATCTTCTAGGTTCCAGGACTCATGGGAATTTCAATTTTGCATCAAAGCTCGGTGTCCAGAGTTAAAGAGTCAAAGCCCCATGTTCAGGGGCCAAATGATGAAGTTTTAGAATATAAATGAGGTTCAACTGGGGTGAAGTCTGGAGCCCACGACCAAGAAAGAATTATTGAGACACCTTTAGTGCAAAATGGTGGTTTATTAAAGCATAGGGACAGAACCTATGTGCAGAAAGAGATGCTGCACTCAATACACACTCTTTTTGAACTCATATGGAATGTTCTTGAGTAGAAATCCCATACTGGGCCACAAAACAGGCCTCAACTGGTTCAAAAAGATTGAGATCATACAATACATAGTTTTGACCCACGATGCTATGAAACTTGAAATCAACCACAAGACAAAACAGGAAGAATCACAAACACATGGGTGTTAAAGAAAATCTATATTATGAAGTTATGATGACCAAGACTGTATGGTATTGGCACAAAAAGACATATAGACCAATGGAACAGAATAAAAATCCCAGATATGTACTCGCTACTCCATGGTCAAATATTCTTCCACAAAAGAGGAAAAAATATCCAGTGCAAAAAAGACAGTCTCTTCAATAAATGGTGTGGGGAAAATTGTAAAGTTATATACAGAAGAGTGAAACTGACCATTCTCTTGCACCATCCACAAATATAAACTCGCCATGGACAAAAACCCTCAGCATGATGAAGGAATCTATCAAAATCTTAGAGAACATAGTATCCTCTTCAACATTGGCCATAGCAACTTCTTTCAAGACATGTCTCCAAAGGCAAAGGAAACAAAAGCAAAAATGAACTTTTGGGACTTCATCAAGAGAAAAAGCTTCTGCACAGCAAAGGAAACAGTCAGCAAAACAAAGAAGCAACCCACAGAATGGGAGAAGATATCTGCAAGTGACACTTGGATATCAGACAAAGGACTGATATCCAAGATCCATAAAGAACTCTCAGACTCAAAGAACAAATAATCAAGTCAAAAATGGGTAGAAGTCATGAACAGAAAGTTGTCCACTGAAGACATACAAATGGCTAACAGACAGATGAATAAATGATCATCAACATTAGCCATCAGGGAAATTCACATCTAAACCACATTGAGATACCACTTTATACCAGTTAGAATAGCAAAAATTGACCAGGCAAGAAACAACAAATGTTGGAGAAGATATGGAGAAAGGAGAACATTCTTGCAGTGTTGGTGGGAATGCAAGTTGGTACAGACATTTTGAAAAACAGTGTAGAGGTTCCTCAAGAAATTAAAAATACAGGAGTGCCTGGGTGGCTCAGTGGGTTAAAGCCTCTGCCTTCTGCTCAGGTCATGATCTCAGGGTCCTGGGATTGAGCCCTGAATCAGGTTCACTGCTCAGCAGGTTCTCTGCTTCCCTCTCTCTGCCCGACTTTCTGCCTACTTGTGATCTCTCTCTGTCAAATAAGTAAATAAAATCTTAAAAAAAAAAAAGAATAGAGAGCCCAGAAATGAATCCTCAACTCTATGGTCAACTAATCTTTGACAAAGCAGGAAAGAATGTACAATGGAAAAAAGACAGTCTATTCAAAAAATGGTGTTGGGAAAATTGGACAGCCACATGCAGAAGAATGAAACTGGACTATTTCCATACACCACACACAAAAATAGACTCAGAATGAATGAAAGACTTCAATGTGAGGCAGGAATCCATCAAAATCCTTGAGGAGAACACAGACAGCAACCTCTTCAACCTCAGGTGCAGCAACTTCTTCCTAGAACAATTGCCAAAGTCAAGGGAAGCAAGGGCAAACATGAACTATTGGGACTTCATCAAAATCCAAAGCTTTTGCAGAGCAAAGGAAACAGTTGCAAAACCAAAAGACATCTGACAGAATGAGAGAACATCTTTGCAAATGACATATCAGATAAAGAGCTGGTATCTAAAATCTATTAAGAACTTATCAAACTCAACACCCAAAGAACAAATAATCCAATCAAGAAATGGGCAGAAGATTTGAACAGATATTTTTGCAAACAAGATATCCAAATGGCCAACAGACACCTGTAAAATGACCAACATCACTCGAAATTAGGGAAATACATATCTAAACCACAGTGGGATATCACCTCACTCCAGTCAGAATGGCTAAAATTAACAAGTCAGGAAAGGACAAATGTTGGCAAGGATGCGGAGAAAATGGAGCCCTCCTACACTATTGGTGGGAATGAAAGCTGGTGCAGCCACTCTGGAAAACAGTATAGAAGATCCTCAAAATGTTGAAAATAGAGCTAGCCACGACCCAGCAATTGCACTACTGGGTATTTACCGTAAAAATACAAATGTAGTGATCAGATGGGGCACGTAACCTGAATGTTTATAGCAACAATGTCCATAATAGCCAAACTATAGAAAGAGTCCAGATGTCCATCAACATATGCATGAATAAAGAAGACCATATATACATACATATATGTATGTATATATGTGTGTATATATACATGTAATTATATGTATATATATAATTGAATTCCATGAACTCCATAAAAAAAAAACATGAAATCCTACCATTTGCAATGACATGGATGGAACTAGAGGGCATTACACTAAGCCAAGTAACTCAATCAGAGAAAGACAATTATCATATGATCTCACTGATATGAGTCTTTTGGGTTTTCTACATAAAGTATCATGTCATCTGCAAAGAGAGAGGGAGAATGATATGAGGAATTTGAGAAACTAGACAGAGGATCATAGGGGAAGGGAGGGAAAAATGAAAAAAGATGAAACTGGAGAGGGAGATAAACCATAGATACTCTTAATCTCAGGAAACAATCTGAGGTTTGCTGGGGGGGGTGGTTGTGGGAGGGATGAGGTGTCTGGATGATGGACATTGGGGAGAATATGTGCTATGGTAAGTGCTGTGAATTGTGTAAACTAATGATGTACTGTTTGTTGGCTAACTGAACATAAAAAAGAATCCTCAAACCTAAAAGAGGAAGACAGAGAGAGAGAGAAATAAAAATCAAAACCACAGTCAGATACTATTGCGCACCATTCAGGATGACGACAATTAACAACAAGGGGAAAAAGAATGAAACTGGACCACTTTCTTACACCATACACAAAAATACATTCAAAATGGATGAAAGAATTCAATACGATACAGAAAACCATTAAAATCCTAGTGGAGAACCAGGCAGTAAACTCTGACATCAGCCATAGGAATTTATTTCTAGTCATATCTCTTGAGGAAAGGGAAACAAAAGCAAAATAAGCTATTTGCATTTCTCAAGATAAAAAGCTTCATACAATGAAGAAATAACAAAACTAAAAGGCAACTGACAGAGTAGGAGAAGATATTTGCAAAGGACTTATCTAATAAAGAGTTAGTATCCAAAATAAGTAACCAACTTATAAAAGTCAACACTCTTCCCCAAAAACCAAATAATCTAGTTATATAATGTGCAGAAGATATGAATACACATTTTTCCAAAGAAAACATAAGGGATGGCCAACAGACACATGAAAGGTGTACGACATCACTCATCATCAAAGAAAAAACAATCAAAACTACAATGAGGTATCACTTCACATTTGTGAGAATGACAAACATTAACAACACAGGAAACAGGAGGTGTTGGTAAAGATGCAGAGAAAGGGGAAACTTCTTGTGTGCTGTTGATAAGAATGCAAACTGGTGCTGTCACTCTGGAAAACAATATAGAGGTTCCAAAAAAGTTGAACATAGAACTACCTTACAACTCAGAAACTGCATTACTAGGCATTTAGACAAAAAATATGGCTTCAAAGGGTAACATATACCCTGATGTTTATTGTAGCATATTCAACAATAGCCAAAATCAGAGATAGTCCAAATGTCCATCCACTGATGAATGGATAAAGAAGTAGTATGTATGGAAAAAGAGTGCAAGATGGCAGGGAAGTAAGAGATCCTGCAGCAACCAGTCCCCAAAAGTGAGCTGGAAATCTACCAGAACACGCTGAACATCCATGAAACCACCCTGAGAAGAAAGATTTCTCAATCCGGGATCTCTCAGAGAGCAGAAGACAGCAGTGGAGAGGTAAAAACAAAGTGGGAACACTCGAGCTGATATCAGAGGATAAAAAAAAGGGGGAGGGAGCCACCAGAAGCTAACCAAGGACAGTAATACCCCAAAGGAAAGTGCCCGGTGGTGGGGGACCAGCATTAATGTAGAGCCCATTAAAAACACTTAAAAAGGGCAAAAAGTTCAGAGGGGTAACTAGTGGAAGGGGGTGGTCATGGGCACCGGCGCTTGGACCCACTCTCCCAGGAAGGAGCGCCCCAGAGTGGAGCTGGTGGGGGATCCAGTCCGCAATTCCTGAACCTGCAGATTTACACTCTCTGCAACAACCTGTGGTCCGGGCTCGCACCTGCAAGCGCCTTTTTTTGAGAGTCTGCGGTGGTTCACGAACCAAGAGAGACTGTGGACTCTGAGCAACACACTGAGGGTTTTGGAGGGGAGGGGGTGGGGGGGTGGGTCAGCCTGGTGGTGGGTATCAATAGGGGAATGTACTGCATGGAGCACTGGGTGTGGTGCATGAACAATCAGTCTTTGTAACACTGAAAAATTAAAATAAACAAATTTGGGGAGAAAAAAAAGAAGTAGTATGTATGTACAATGAAATACTACTCAGCCATCAAAAAGAATGAAATCTTGCCATTAGCAACAACATGGTTGGAGCTAGGATGTCTTATGCTATGTAAAATAAGTCAGTCAGAACAAGGACAGTACCATATGATCTCTCTCATATGTGGAATCTTATAAAGAAAGCAGATGAACATATGGGAAGGGGGGGAAAGAAAAAAGGGAGTGAGGGAAACAAGCCATAAATGACTTTTAATGATAGAGAACAAACTGAAAGCTAATGAAGGGAGGTGGTTGGGGGTTCGGCTAGATGGATGCTGGGTATTAAAGAGAGCACTTGTGACGAATTCTGAATGTTTTATGTAAGCAATGAATCACTGAATTCTGCTCCAGAAACCAGTATTGTACTCTATGTTAACAACAGCAAGCAAGAAGAAAGAAAGAAAGAAAGAAAGAAAGAAAGAAAGAAAGAAAGAAAGAAGAAAGAAGAAGAAAGAGATTCTTAATTATAGAGAATAAACTGATGGTTACCAGAAGGAAAGGATTGCATGGGGATTAAGGATTGTAGCTTTCATGATGAGCCCAGCATGGCATATGGAAGTTTTGAATCACTATATTGTACACCTAAAACTAATATAACACTGTATGTCAACTAATAGAATTTAAATAAAAAAGCTTTTAAAAAATGAAAAGAAAGATGAATGAATCTCTAGAAATGTGGGAAATGTACAAACATCAATTTTTAATTATTTAAAATTATAAAGTTGTGATTTTGAATTCTGACTAATCCATCTGCAAGATGTGCTTAAAAGCTTACTTTACCTCCGTGAGACTCCACTTTCCATTTCAGCTAATCCTAGTTTCTGTCTACTTATTATGTTTTCAGTGATTCAGTTGTTCCTTTTGTGAAGAAAGCCTAGAGGGCCTGTTTCCTGTCACTTTGTTCTGTATGGGTGCTTTTAAAATTCTGGTCATTTTATTTCTGCAAGAATTTTTTTTCTATAGTCATTCATTAAACTCTGTTAAGAGTTTTGACCAATCCTCAGTTTGCAGAACCAACTTGTTTTGGTTTTTGTTGAGGGAACATATAGGGGGAACATATTGAGGGAACTGAAGAAGTGGAGAAAAAGAGATGTACACAAATAAGGTAGGGGGGAAAAGAGCTTTTGAATTATTGACTTGCTTTCCGGTCTCTTCACACTCTGGATTTAAGTTATCCTAAGATCCAGCTATGCTTCCTGTTCTTCCATTCCACCGGAAACCCTCTAATGGTTCTAAATTTAAATTTATCCTTAAGCTAATAGAATATCATTCTCAATGGGTAAAAGCTGACAGCCTTCCCTTTGAGATCAGGAACATGAAAAGGATGCCCACTCTCTCCACTGTTTTTCTTTTTTTTTCTCCCCAAATTTGTTTATTTTAATTTTTCAGTGTTACAAGATTGATTCTTCATGCAAATTTCTCCACTGTTTTTCAACATAGTACCAGAAGTCCTAGTGACAGCAATCAGACAACAGGAAGAAATAAAGGTATTCAAATTGGCAGTGAAGAAGTCAAACTCTCTCTCTTTGCAGATGATACGATACTTTATATGGAAAACCCAAAAGATTCCACCCCCAAACTACTAGAACTCATACAGCAATTCAGTAATGTGTTAGGATACAAAATCAATGCACAAATATCAGTTGCTTTACTAAACACTAAAAATGAAAATATGGAAAGAAAAATTAGAGAATCAATTCCATTTACTGTAAACCATGAGCCATAAGATACCTGGGAATAAACCAAACCAAAGAGGTAAAGGATCTGTACTCAAGGAACTACAGAACACTCATGAAACAAATTGAAGAAGACACAAAAAGGTGGGAAATCATTCCATGCTCATGGATTGGAAGAAAAACATTGTAAAAATGACTATACGGCCCAGAGCAATCTATCCTTTCAATGCCATCCCGAACACAATTCCACCAGTTTTTTTTTTTTTTTCAAAAAGCTGGAACAAACAATCCTAAAATTTGTGTGGAACCTGAAAAGACCCCGAACTGCTAAGGAAATGTTGAAAAAGAAAAACAAAGCTGGGGCCATTACATTGCCTGATTTCAAGCTTTACTACAAAGCTGTGATTGCCAAGACAGCATAGTACTGGAACAAAAATAGACACCTAGACCTGTGGAACAGAATGGAGAGCCCAGAGATGGATCTGCAACTCTATGGTCAAATCATCTTTGAAAAAATAGGAAAAAATATCCAGTGGAAAAAACACAGTCTCTTCGATAAATGGTGCTGGGAAAACTGGACAGCTATATGTAGAAGAATGAAACTTGACCATTCTCTTACACCATACATGAAGATAAACTCGAAATGGATAAAAGACCTCAATGTGAAGCAGGAAACTATCAAAACCTAGAAAAGAACATAGGCAGTAACCTCTATGACATTAGCCACAGCAACTTTTTTCAGGCTATGTCTCCAAAGGCAAAGGAAACAAAAGCAAACATGAAATTTTGAGACTTCATTAAGATAAAAAGCTTCTGAATAGTGAAGGAAACAGTCAACAAAACAACAGGCAACCCACAGAATGGGAGAAGATATTCACAAATGACACTACAGACAAAGGGATGATACCTAAGATCTATAAAGAACTCCTCAAACTCAAAACTCACAAAACAGATAATCACATCAAAAAATGGGCAGAAGACATGAGCAGACATTTCTCCAAAGAAGACATACAAATGGCTAACAGAAACATGAAAAAATGTTCATCATCTTTAGCCATCAGAGAGATTCAAATCAAAACCACACTGAGATACCACCTTACACCAATTAGAATGGCCAAATCAAAAAGACAGTAAAGAACTAATGCTGGAGAGGAGGTGGAGAAAGGGGAACCCTCCTTCACTGTTGGTGGGAAAGCAAGTGGGTGCAGCCACTTTGGAAAACAGTGTGGAGATTCCTCAAGAAATTAAATATATAGCTACCCTATGACCCTGCAATTACACTACTGGGTCTTTACCTCAAAGAAGCAGATGCAATACAAAGAAGGGCCACATGTACCCCAATGTTTATAGCCGCAATGGCCACAATAGCCAAACTGTGGAAAGAACCAAAATGCCCTTCAACAGACGAGTGGGTAAGGAAGATGTGGTACATCTATACAATGGAATATTATACCTCTATCAGAAAGGATGAATATCCAACTTTTGCATCAACATGGACAGGACTAGAAGAGATTATGCAGAGTGAAATAAGTCAAGCGGAGAGAGTCAATTATCTTAATGTCTCACGTGTGGAGTATAAAGAAAATCATGGAGGGCATTGTGAGAAGGAAGCGAAGGGTGAATGGGGGGAAATTGGAGTGGGTGGTGAACCAGGAGAGACTGTGGACTCTGAGCAACAAACTCAGGGTTTTGGAGTGGAGGGGGTGGGGGTTTGGGCAAGCCTGGTGGTGGGTATTGAGAAGGGCACGTATTTCATGGAGCACTGGGTGTAGTGCATGAACAATCGATCTTGTAACACCGAAAAAATAAAATAAACATATTTGGGGGAAAAAAAGTACCAGAAAATCAGCAACAAATCAAGCCAACCCACACACAAGAAGGGAAATAATCAAGACTAGAACAGAGATCAATGAGTAAGAAACTAGAGAAACAGTAGGAAGCATCAATGAATCAGGAGTCGGTTTTTTTAAATAATCAATAAGATAAGCCACTGGCCAAACTTATCCAAAAGAAAAGAGAGAGGACCCTAATTAACAAAATTATGAATGAAAGGAGAAGGATCACGACTAATCCAAAGGATATAGAAACAATCATCAAAAATTATTATCAACAGCTATATGCCAATAAGCAAAACAACCTAGAAGAAATGGATGCTTTCCTGGAAATCCATAATCTTCTGAGACTGACATAGGAAGAAATTGACAATTTGAATATACCAATATCTAGTAATGACATTGAAGCAGTGATCAAAAACCTCCCAAAATCCAAGAGTCCAGGACATGATGGATTCCCTGGGGAATTCTACCAAACATTCAAGGAAGAAATAATATCTATTCTCCTGAAACTGTTTCAAAAAATAGAAATAGAAGGAAAACTTACAGACTCTTTCTATGAAGCCAACATTACCCTGATCCCCAAACCAGGTAAAGACCCCATCAAAAAAGGAGAATTTCAGACCAATATCCCTGATGAATATGGATTCCAAGATTCTCAATAAGATCTTAGCTAATAGGATGAAAGAGCACATTAAAAAGATGACTCATCATGGCCAGGTGGGATTTATCCCTGGGATGCAAGCGTGGTTCAACACTTGCAAATCAATCGATGTGATAGATCAAATGAATAAGAGAAGAGAGATGAACCACATGGTTCTCTCAATTGATGCCGAAAAAAGCATTTGACAAAATTTAGCATCCATTCCTGATTACAAATCTTCAAAGTATAGGGATAGAAGGAACATTCCTCAGTGTCATAAAGTCTATCTATGAAAAGCCCAGAGCAAATATGATTCTTAACAGGGAAAAGCTGACAGCCTTCCCTTCGAGATCTGGAACACAACAAGGATGCCTATTCTCACCATTCTTGTTGAACATAGTAAAAAGAAGTCCCAGCGACACAAATCAAACAACAAAAAAGAAAGTAAAGGGATTCAGATTGGCCATGAAGGAGTCAAACTCTCTCTCTTCACAGATGACATGATACTATATATGGAAAACCCAAAAGACTCCTCCCCCAAACTGCTAGAACTCATACAGCAATTCAGTAATATGTCAAGATACAAAATCATTGCACAGAAATCAGTTGCTTTCCTATGCACTAACAATGAAAATATGGGAAGGGAAATTAGATAATTGATTCCATTTAATGTAGCACCAAGAACCATAAGATAACTGGGAATAAATATAACCAAAGAGGTAAAGGATCTTTACTTGAGGAACTACAGAATGCTCACGAAAGAAATTGGGGACACAAAAAGGTGGAAAAGCATTCCATGCTCATGGATCAGAAGAATAAATATTGTTAAAATGTTTATATTGCCCAGAGCAATCTATACTTTCAATGCCATCCCGATCACAATTCCACCAGTTTTTTTTTTTTCAAAAAGCTGGAACAAACAATCCTAAAATTTGTATGGAACCTGAAATGATCGTGAATTGCTAAGGAAATGTTGAAAAAGAAAAACAAAGCTGGAGGCAACACATTGCCTGATTTCAAACTTTACAAGAAAGCTGTGATCACCAAGACAGCATGGTACTGGCACAAAAACAGACACATAGACCAGTGGAACAGAATAGAGAGCCCAGAGATGGACCCACAACTCTATGGTCAAATCATCTTTGACAAAACAGGCAAAAATATCCAGTGGAAAAAACACAATCTCTTCAATAAATGGTGCTGAGAAAACTGGACAGCTATATGTAGAAGAATGAAACTTGACCATTCTTTTACACCATACACGAAGATAAACTCGAAATGGATAAAAGACCTCAACGTGAGGCAGGAATCTATGAAAACCCTAGAGGGGAATATAGCCTGTAACCTCTACGACATTAACCACAGCAACTTCTTTCAGGACATGTCTCCAAAGGCCAAGGAAACACAAGCGAAAATGAACTTTTGGGACTTCATCAAGATAAAAAGCTTCTGAATACCGAAGGAAACAGTCCACAAAACAAACAGGCAACCCACAGAATGGGACAAGATATTCGCAAATGACACTACAGACAAAGGACTGATATCTAAGATCTATAAAGAACTCCTCAAACTCAACACTCACAAAACAGATCATCACATCCAAAAATGGGCAGAAGACATGAACAGACACTTCTCCAAAGAAGACATATGAATGGCTCACAGACACATGAAAAAAATGTTCATCATCTTTAGCCATCAGAGAGATTCAAATCAAAACCACACTGAGTTACCACCTTACACCAGTTAGAATTGCCACAATCAACAAGACAGTAAACAACAAATGTTGGAGACGATGTGGAGAAAGGGGAACCCACCTCCACTGTTGGTGGGAATGCAAGTTGGTGTAGCCACTTTGGAAAACAGTGTGGAGATTCTTCAGGAAATTAAATATACAGCTACCCTATGACCGTGCAATTGCACTACTCAGTATTTACCCCAAAGAGGCAGATGCAGTACAAAGAAGGGCCACATGACCACAATCGCCAAACTGTGGAAAGAACCAAAATGCCCTTCAACAGATGAATGGATAAGGAAGATGTGGTATATCTATACGATGGAATATTATGCCTCCTTCAGAAAGGATGAATATCCAACTTTTGTATCAACATGGACAGGACTAGAAGAGATGAAAGTGAAATAAGTCAAGCAGAGAGAGTCAATTATCTTAAGGTCTCACTTACTTGTGAAGCATAAGGAACAACCTGAAGGGCATTTTGAGAAGGAAGGAATGGGTGAATGGTGGGAAATCAGAGGGAGAAATGAACCATGAGAGACTGTGGACACTGAGCAACAAACAGCGGGGTTTGGAGGCTAGTGGGGTGAGGGGGTGGGCGATCCTGGTGGTGGGTACTGAGAAGGGCATGTATTGTGTGGACCACTGAGTGTGGTCCATGAACGATCAATCTTGTAACACTGAAAAAATAAAAAAACATATTGAGTAAAAAAATGTTGGTACTGGAGAACTGAACAACTACATGTAAAAGGATGCAACTGGACCAGTATCTTATACCATACACAAAAAAGAACCTCCAAATCAATTAAATACCAAAATGTGAAACCTGAAACCATAAAACTCCCAGAAGAAAACATAAGCAGTAATTTCCTGGACGTTGGTTAATATTTTTCTACCAAAATTTTTCAAGAGATGTCTCCTCAGGCAAAAGAAATAAAAGCAAACATAGACTATTGTGGCTACCCCAAAATAAAAGCCTTTTGCACAGGGAAGGAAACCATCAAGAAAAAAAAAAGGCAACCTATTGGATGGGAAAAATCATTTGCAAATGGTACATCTGGTAAAAGGTTAATAACCAAAATATATAAAGAATTTATATGACTCAACACTAAACAAAATAAGCTGAAAAAAATGAATAAGGATTTTTCCAATGAAAATATACTGATAGCCAAAAAACATAAAAAATTCTCAACATTATTATCATGAGGGACATGAACATCAAACCACAATGAGATATCATCTAACAACTGTTGTAATTCTTAGAATCATATAGACAAAAATAAAAAAAAATGTTGGTGAGGATATGGCAAAGAGGACCCCTCATGCACTGTTGGCCAGAATGTAAATGTAAATGGGTGCAGCCAGTGCAAACAAAAAAGAGTATGCAGATACCTTAAAAAAATTAAAAATAGAAATACCATAGGTTCGGGGCACCTGGGTGGCTCAGGGGGTTAAAGCCTCTGCCTAAAGCTCAGGTCATGGTCTCAGAGTCCTGAGATCAAGCTCCGCATGGGGCTCTTTGCTCAGCAGGGAGTCTGCTTTCCCCTCTCTCTGCCTGCCTCTCTGCCTGCTTGTGATCTCTTTGTCAAATAAATAAATAAAATCTTTAAAAAAAAAAAAAAAAAGAAATACCATAGGTTCCAGGAATTCCACTATTGGTTATTTACCCAAAGAAAATGAAAACAGTAATTTGAAAAAATAATGAAATATATGAATCCTTATGTTTATTTTAGCATTATTCACCATAGCCAAGATATGAAGGCAACCTAATTTTCCATCAATAGGTGAATGGATAAATAAAATGTGGTGTGTGCATGTACATGTGGTGTGTGTGTGTGTGTATACGAATATTACTCAACTTTAAAAAAAAGAATCTTGCTATTTGTGACATGAATGGACCTAAGAGTACTACATTAAGAGAAATGTCAGACACAGAAAGAAAAAAAACATATAATTTCATTTATGTATGTAATATAAAAAACAAATTAATAAACAAATAAGAAAAGCAGAAACAAAAGAATAAATACAGAGAACAAACTGGTGATAGCCAAGGGGAAGGGTAATGGGAGATTGGCAAAAATAGGTGAAAGGAAGTGGGAGGTACAAGCTTCTGGTTATGATAAAATCAGTCATGGGATGAAAGGTACAGATTTGGAAATATAGTCAGTGATAATATAATAGTGTTGTATGGTGACAAATGGTAGCTACACTTGTGGTGAGCATAGCATAATGTGTAAAGTTTTCAAATAATTATGTGTACTTGAGTGTGGTGTAATATTGGGTATCAACTATTCCTCTTAAATATAACTCAATACACCTGCTCTTTAACTATTTTCAAGAGAAAAAAGAAAAGAAAAAAATTAAAAAAAGAAAAAAAATTTATTTTCACTTAACTTCTACAATGTTACTGTTGCTTTTACTCTTTCCTTCATCCAACATTCAGTGTCCTTTGCCATCTTTCTCAATATCCTTTGCCAGCCTTTATCAATCTTTGCCAATTTTGGAAATCCCTTTCACGAATATCCATTTCATATAAAATACAAAAATAAAAACGAAATAACATTTTTCTTTTAGATACACATTTCAGCATATACTCATATTGAATACTCATATTTGAGCATATAAACCATCTCTTGAATTACATTGCTGCTAATAATTCTATCCATCTAAGTCTGATGATTAAAACATACAGGGGTGCCTGGGTGGCTCAGTGGGTTGGGGACTCTGCCTTTGGCTCGGGTCATAGTCTCAGGTGAGTGGTGAGAGTGGGCATCCTTGATGTGTTCCTGATCTCAAAGGGAAGGCTGTCAGCTTTTCCCCATTGAGAATGATATTTGCTGTGGGCTTTTGATAGATAGACTTTATGATGTTGAGGAACATCATATCCCTATATTTGAAGAGTTTTAATCAGGAACGGATGCTGAATTTTGTCAAATGCTTTTTCTGCATCTATTGACAGGACCATGTGGTTCTTCTCTCTTCTCTTGTTGATTTGTTCTATCACATGGATTGATTTGCGAATGTTGAACCAGCCTTGCATCCCAGGGATAAATCCCACCTGGTCATGATGAATCATCTTTTGAATATGCTGTTGGATCCTATTAGCTAGGATCTTGTTGAGAATCTTGGCATCCATATTCATCAGGGATATTGGTCTGAAATTCTCCTTTATTTATTTATTTATTTATTTATTTATTTATTTATTTTTATTTTTTTCTCCCCAAATTTGTTTATTTTAATTTTTCAGTGTTACAAGATTGATTGTTCATGCACCACACCCAGTGCTCCATGCAGTACGTGCCCCTCTCGATACCCACCACCAGGCTCACTCACCCCCCACTTCCTCCCCTCCAAAACCCTCAGTTTGTTGCTCAGAGTCCACAGTCTCTCATGGTTCATCACCCCCCTCAGATTTCCCCCCATTCACCCTTCCCTTCATTCTCACAATGCACTCCATGATTTTCCTTATGCTCCACACATGAGACCATAAGATAACTCCACTTGACTTTCTTTTTCCCCAATAAGTTTATTTTATTTTTTCAGTGTTACGAGATTGATTGTTCATGCACCACACCCAGTGCTTCGCTGGGTGTGACTCTCTCCTCTTGATTTATTTTACTCTGCATAATCTCTTCTAGTCCTGTCCATGTTGATACAAAAGTTGGATATTCGTCCTTTCTGATGGAGGCATAATATTCCATTGTATGGATGTACCACATCTTCCTTATCCACTCATCTGTTGAAGGACATCTTGGTTCTTTCCACAGTTTGGCAATTGTGGC
>CM052805.1:20344563-20361765 GCA_028533885.1 Nasua narica | reverse complement strand
AGAATCAAGGTATGATTCAGAGTATGATGTCAGGTTCAATGTCAGGAGGTGAATTTCAGACTACAAGATAAAGGTAAGTATGAGGATGAGGATCGCATTAGGGTCGAGTTCAGGAACATAGTAAGGTATATAAACAGTTATTTCTAGAGTAAGAATCAAGGTATGATTCAGAGTATGATGTCAGGTTCAATGTCAGGAGAAAGCGCAGAATCAGGTAAGTTTAAGGGTGAAGACCAGTGTCAAGTTCAGGGTGAGGGCCAAAACAAATTGCTGGGTCATGCTCAAGGTACTGCTGTCAAAGCAAAAGACACATTATTCTTCTTGCTAATTTTGGTTTATTTTTCCGCAGGAATAGTAATGGATTTGGGGTACTCATTGGCCCAGTAATCTTAAGTGTATTATGCACCATCAGATCCTGATGATTCACATTTCTGAAAAGTCAAAGTATTCCAAATTTTACACCTTTGTAGATTTACAACCAGATGCTTGGGTGATAGGAATACAAAAACATGCAGTGCAGTTTTAACAGGTTTCTGTCCTTAGGGGGGGGAAAAAAAGGTTTGCAGCTTCTAAATTTCAGGCTTATGGATGACTGGAATAGAATTTAGACATTGAATTACCCATTCCACTACAGCATATCTGATAATTGATCATCGTCCTTTGCACATTTGAGAAATGACTAGCTAGCAACTCCCAAGGTTAGAGTCAAATTTATGTAAAATTTATCATCATTAATTGAGCCAAAGTGACTTCTGACCATTCTTTTCACCTTCATACAGCAACAGAGTAAATCTAATACTTTTTTCATATGGCTCCTCAGTCTCTCTCCTCCATTCATGCACAGTAGTGCAGGTCTTTCTGCAAAAGTAATGCTATGACCACTGTCCCATCTGAGCAGGCCCTGGATCCATTAACGGGCTGAAATTCCCTGAGGGGCATATTGGGAAGGCCCTGGACCACCAACTGCATCTCAAAGGTGCTCACCACTTGATTCCCAGGAAGGCTTCAACTCTCTTGATGGGTCCTGACATCCTCACACTCTAAGTTTGGAAGGATGGCTGGGGACACTAGGCTTGTTCCCTTTGGACCCTGTGATGTGGGAAAGACATTAGGATTCAAAGCCGATGGTGAAGAAAGAATTCTTGAAACGTCTTTGGTGCAAAAGAGGTGATTTCATTAAAGCACGGGGACAGGACCCATGGTCAGAAAGAGCTGCAATGGGGTCATGAGGAGTGGCCCATTATATACTTTCAAGTTGGGCAGGGGTTGGAGATAGCACAAATCTCTAAGGAATTTTGGAAGCAATGTTTCCAGGACCTTGAGGGGGCTAGCTAATGTTGGGAAAAGGTTATTTTCCCAACTAATACAGTTCCCAACTAATATTAACTGGGAACTAATAATTCCCAGCTAATACAACCTCAGTCATGAGACCCTTCAGATGTATATTCGTGGGCCAGATGCTTGGGGGATGATTGCCAACATGTATCTTGGGGATTTAGACATAAAGGGAATTTCTAAAGGAATTTTTATATGATAATGTAGACTTACAGGATGGGGGAAGGGGCAGATAGCACTAGGATTGCCTTTTGCCCTTAGTAAAGTGTCAATATTGAGGCATTCCCTAGGGGAATGCCACTGTGCCTGTTTTAAGGACTTGTCAATGGGCTGTAGGTAGTAAGAAAATTTAATAATTTTTCTTCTGCCTTTGTTTCCCATATCACCTGAATTAGACTAACGAGGCCCCCAAACCAAATCAAAAGTTGGAAGTAAGAGTGCACAGATCTGAAGGGAAGACTTGATGAAGGTTGGAATGAGAAAACAACCCCTCTCACCCCCAAACCTTTCTGGCTGAAGAGAAAACAAGAAATGACATGGAGAGCTCCTTGGTCTCCCCCTGCCAGCCCACTAGCTGGGCTTTGGCCAGCCCCTGATTCCTGGGTTGAGCTCCCTAGGCTGGCTCTTCCTGCCTCTTCTGCATCTCTATCCCTCCTCCCCTGCTCACTGGTGCTGGGCACCTCTGATGCTTTCCACAAATGTCACAAAGCTTGTGGGACGTTCCTCTAACACCTTCATTTCATTGTTTAAACACTCATGAGCCTAATGCTGCCGTGATTCCATCCTCCAATGAAGAAGTTTACAGGGTTTAGAGGTTGAAGAGAAAAGGAGTCTAGGCCAGGGAACAATGGGAAATGGTTGGGGCCTCAGAGCCAGAGAGGAATCTCTGCTTCCCATACCTGGGAGCTGAGGCTGAGGGCTTATAGAGCCAAAGGTTTTCCTATCTGAAAAATAAGGGATGTATTGAATGGTTCCCAAGATCCTTTCCTTTTTTTTTTTTTAATTTATTCATTTGTCAGAGAGAGAAAGAGAGAGAGAGTGCAGAAGCAGGAGGAGTGGCAGGCAGAAGGAGAGGGAAAAGCAGGCTCCCCCCTGAGCAAGGGGCCCTATGAGGGACTCAGTCCCAAGACCATGGGATCATGATCTGAGCCAAAGGCAGCTGCTTAACTGACCGAGCCACCCAGGTATCCCATTTTTAATTATTTTTTAAAAGATTTTATTTATTTGAGAGAAAGAGAGAGCGAGAGAGTGCGTGAGCATGTAGGGGGTGGTGCTGGACAGAGGGAGAGGGAGAAGCAGACTCCCCACTGAGCAAAGAGGCCAACACAGGGTTCAATCCCGGGACCCCAGGACCATGACCTGAGCTAAAGGCAGCTGCTTAACCTTAAGGGACTGAGCCACCCAGGTGCCCTGTGAGTGACATTCTTATCTTCAAGGACAGGAAGATGAGAATGAGAATGAGAATTCTGGACAAACCAATCGTGTTTCTTGTTTTCTGTTTTTGTTTTTTAAATCCTTACGTTCCTTTAGCCTCCCCACATAGTTTAGTTACTCTTCCACAATCGCCTCTCCTTTTTCAAATCAATACACAAGCATTTAGGGTTTGCTCCTTCTCAGGGTCTTGATTTCCTCAGGAGGGCTTTGTCATGTGACACTTGTAGGAAACAAATTTTTATGCTCCCCAAGATCTTTTCCAATTCTGAATCACAACACTGCTCCAGGAAGGTATTCTGGAGGTATTAGACCCATGAGTTCCTAGAACTTTGTTCAAGCTGCAGCTAAGGGCAAGGAATTAGAAAATTGAGATGAGCGGCCTCTTGATTCCACCTAGTGTAGGGTGAACAAGACTTCAACAACTTTCCTCTAGACAAAAATGCCACAGGGCCAAAATTTCTGGAAAGCTTTTTTTTTTTTTATGACTCCTCCCTGCCCCACTTTCTCTTTAGTCTCTGCCTGCCTGGCCTCTCCTTCAGACTATCTAATACTGACCAGTGGTTACTTAAGGCTGCTAACCTCTGCTCTAAAGAAATTAAACATCCGATATCATATCTAGGAAGCAGAGCTAAAGGAAAAAGGAACCAGCTGCCTCCACAAGTCAGGGACCAACAACTGAAAAAGAACAGAAGAGCCAGGAGGACCAGCAAACCAATTTGGTCTTTATTGAGGTGTCCAGGTAGAGTATCACCATGAAGGAGCAGAGCCTGAGCACTTGAAGAACACAGAGGCAGGATTTAAGGGTTTCTTATTTGGGCTAAGAGAAAGGCAGTGGGTGATTTAGGTGCTCAAAGGGACTTCAAGAATGCCCTATACTTGTTCAGGAAAGGGCCAGACAGAGTTTTTAGCTCTTGCTGAAGTTCCTGTAGAGCTCTCTCCTGCTCTTGCTGCTCCCCTACCATCTGCTTCCTGTAATAGTTGATGTAGAAGTTCACCCAGTCATCCACCATAGTCACCATGGCTTCTTCAGGGATAGGAGGATTGGGGAAGACCTGTGGGGTGAAGGGGTAGCAAGGGAGAATGTGGTCAGCAGTGTGACAGGAATAACTCACAAACTCCAACATCCTCCTTTCTCTGATTTCCATCAACTGCACCATTGCTCTCCCAGCTTCAAATTATCCTCCCTTCTCTGCCCTCACTCACCTGCCAAGAGTCTAGGCCTGTCCTTTGAGACAGTGCCTGGGCTTACCTGCTGATTCAGCAGAACATTAAATTCCTTCATTCCTGTAGAAATGAGATCCTTATTGGCCTGAAGAAGAGCCATCTTCCTAAGTTAGAGAAAGAGATCGGATTTAAGTACCCTTTTTCCTCATTGCTAGGTATTTCCCCCAATTCCTTCACTCCCCTTAAAGATCTCTGGTGCCTTGCAGGACCACTTCTCCAACACCTTTCAAATCACGCCCAATCTGAGATCACATTTCTCCCAGCTTTGCTCACCTGCAGGTCCACCAGTGCTATGTATGTCTCACCCACACTTTCCAGGGTATGTAGGTCTCTCTCTGAGCTAAATGTAGGCAAGGAGTCAAGTATCAGCCTAAGAGGGAAACGCCCTGAACCTAGGTCCTGAAGGAGTGTGATAGGTCAACCAGGGGATGGGAAGGAGGGAGACGTTTCCCTGAAGTTAAAAGATAACAATGCCAAGAAAGACAGATAAGTGGGGAGACACAGAAAACCAAACCCAGAACAGATCCTTGCCATCTGACCCCATCACAGTATCCATGCTCCAAAACTAAAATTCAGGCCAACAAAACTATATTAACTGGCTCCCAGACCCTTTTTTTTTTTTTCATTTTATTTTAACTCCAGTATACTTAACATGCAGTGTTATATTCATTTCAGGTGTACAATATAGGGATTCAACAATTCCATGTGTCACCCTGTGCTCATTATGCCAAGTGCGCTCCTTAATCCCCATCAGCTTTTTCACCCATCCCCCTACCCACTTCCCCTCTGGTAACCATCAGTTTGTTCTCAATAGTTAAGAATCCGTTTCTTGGCTGGTCTCTCTCCCTCTCTGTCTCTGTCTCTGTCTCTCTTTCACTTGCTCATTTGTTTTCTTTCCTAAATTCCTCATATGAGTGAGATCACATAGTGTCTTTCTCTGACTGACTTATTTTGTTTTATTCCACTTATATTCTCTAGCTCCATCCATGTGGCAAATGGCAAGATTTCATTCTTTTTTGTGACTGAATAATATTCCATTTTATATATGTATAGTTCCATGGCAATTATTCTCCAGTTCATAGATGATATATTATAGCAGCTATATTAATCATTTGTGTCAGGCACTGTTTCAAGCATGTATCAAGGATCCTTATACAGAATGCTATTGGGCAGAGACTAATAGAAGCCACATTTTGTGTGTGAGATGCCTGTAAGATGTGGGAAACTGGACTCTACCAGGCTATGCCCCATAAGAATGAAGACACATTTGGGGTGCCTACGTGGCTCAGTTGGTTGAGCGTCCAACTCTTGGCTTCAGGTCATGATCTCAAGGTTGTGAGATGGAGCCCCCCACATCGGGCTTCCTGCTCAGTGGGAAATCTGCTTAAGATTCTCTCTCTCTGCCCCTCCCCCCATTTGTACTCTCTCTCTTTCTCTCTCTAAGATAAATAAATAAACAAATAAATAAATATTTTTTAAAAAGAATGGAAACACATTTGTCTTGTTCTCTACCATATCATCAGGTATTCAAAAAAGCAGAAATACTTTTTTCTTTTTAAATATCTTCCTAATGTTTTCCATTTTTAGTAGATGTTTGTCAAATTTTGAACTCACTAAATGTTAATTGAAGTAAGTGCTTTGAAACAATTGTTTCAAAACAATACAAAAAATGGGGCACCGAGGTGACTCAGTGGGTTAAAGCCTCTGCCTTCAACTTAGGTCATGATCTCAGGGTTCTGGGATCAAGCCCCACATTGGGCTCTCTACTCAGCAGGGAGCCTGCTTCTCCCTCTCTCTCTCTGCCTGCCTCTCTACCTACTTGTGATCTCTCTCTCTGTCAAATAAATAAATAAAATCTTTTAAAAAAACACAAAAAAGTACACTGAAAAAGTTGGTCATTTTTGTTTCCTCCCCCAACAAGGTAGCCAGCTTTAAAGATGTATTTATTTCCTGCCACATCTTTCTCCATTCAAAAACCAACATACATAGGCACATACATACTCATAAAAGCTTTGTTGATTTGCTTTTTTGTTTATAGCATGTTCTTAATTAACATACAACAAAATTGATTTCCCTCTGTTATATTTATGAATTTTATTACATAGATTCATATAACCACTGCCACAATTAGGACACAGAATATTTCTATCACCCCAAAAAGCTCTTCTATGCTACCCCTTTGTAGTAACACCCACTCCCATGCCTAAACCACTGATCTCTTCTCCATCACAATAATTTAGTGTTTTTGAGGATGTCCTATAATGAAATTATACAGTATATAACCTTTGAGAGTGGTTTCTTTCACTCAGAGTAACACCCTTAAAGTTCATGCAAGTTGTTGCAAGTAAAAGTAAGTCATTCGTTTTCATTGCTGAGTACGCATCCCATGGGTACACTATAGTTTTTTTATTTATTCACCTCCTGAAGGACATTTCGATTATGTGAAGTTTGGGGCAAGCATGAATAGAGCTTCTATAAATATTTGTGTACAGACTTTTGTGTGAACGTGTTTTCATTTATCTAGGTTAGAAAATATTTGTTACCACTAGGAGAAAAAATTACAATGCAACCTGACAAGGGACATGTATATAGAATTTATGACAAACTCTTATAGTTTGATAATAAGACAATCTAGTCCTTTAAATTGCTAAAAGACTAATATAGACATTTCACAAAAATATATATGCAAATAGCCAATAAGCATATTCAAAGACATTCAACATTATTACATGTCAGGGAAATACAGATGAGAGCTACAGGGTGATACCACTACATGCCCACTACAATGACTAAAATTTAATAAGACATTAAATGTTGGTGATGATATGGGATGAATAGAATTCTGATACATTACTAGTGGGACTGTAAAATGGTGCAACCACTTTGGAAAACAATTTGGCAATTTCTTATAAAGTTCTACATACACTTACCACATGATCCATCAATTTCACTCTTAGGTAGAACTCTTGAGAAATGAACATACATGTTTACAAAAACACTTACATGCAAATACAAATGTTCATAGCAGCTTTATTCATAATAACCAAAAAATGGGAATAACCCAAATGTCCAATAACCACTGAATAGATATACAGATTGTGGCATATTCATATAATCATATACTACTCATCAATAAAAAGGAATAGACTAATGGTATTTATGACAACATGGATGAATCTCAGAATAATTAGGTTGTGCAAAAGAAGTCAGACATACAATTAAGAGGAAGAAATGGGAACAAAAAAGACATGAAGTGGTGAGGCGGTGGGGGGTGAAATAGGTAAAGGGGATTAAGAGTACATTTATCCAAGAGGAGGAGCAAGATGGTGGAGGAGTAGGAGACTGAGATATCATCAGGTCCCAGAAGTTCAGCTAGATAGTTATCAAACCACTCTGAAGACCTACAAACTCAACAGAAGATAGAAGAGAAGAGCAGCAATTCTAGGAACAGAAAATTGACCACTTTATGGAAGCTAGGATGTGTGGAGAAATGAATACAAAGCAACAGGAAGACACACAGGGGGGTGGAGCCCTCACGGGGACAGTGTGGTCTCAGGACCTACAGGGACACAAAAAGACCAGGGCTGTCTGAGAGTGGTAGAGCTCACAGGTATCAAAGCTGGGAAGCCAGCTGCAGAGATGGAGCCAAGGAGTGTGCTCTCAGCTCAGGGTTACCTTAAACCATGATCCAAGGCACAGTCCAGCCACTGCTCTTTGAGCAGGGACCACACAAGTGGCAGATCTGGAGAGACCCCCTCCTTCCTCCTTCAAGAGAAGTGGTGTGGGAGTGCACTGCAGGAACCCACTGGGTTTGGAGACTCCAAACAGGGCTGTACACTAGAGATAGAAACACTCGGTCACAGGCTGGGTGAGCACGGAGCACAGCCGGAGACCAGAGAGACAGGAGTGACTGACTGCTTTACTCTGAGGGCACACTGAAGAGTGGGGCCCTGAGCTCTTGACTCCTACAGGTCAGAGTTTGGGAGGCTGCCATCTTCAATCCTGTCCTCCAAAGCTATACACTTTGGAAAGCGTTCAGGGAACAAAAGTTACCAAGAGCAAACCTGAGCAGATTACTTAGCCTGGCCCCTGGCAAGGGCAGTGCAATTATGCCTAAGGCAAAGACATTTGAGAATCATTGCAAGAGGCACATCCCCCAGAAGATCACAAGAACATCCAGCCAAGACAAAGTTTACTGGTCAATGAGAACTGTGGAACTCCAGAGCTGGGGAAAGTAACACATAGATTCATGACTTTTTTCCCCATGATCCTTTAGTCTTTCAAAGTAAAATTTTTTTAATTTTATTTTTTTCTTATTCCATTTCTTTTATTTTTCGTCTTTCCTACTTTAATGTTTTTTAACTATTTTATCCTATCAAAACTTTTTAAAAAATATTTTCTAATTTACTTTGTTATGGTCATATTTTATTCCCTCATTGTATTTAACCTTATTTTTTGTATACAAAAGGGTTTTTCTTTCATTAAAATTTTGGATACAATTTCTTCTAATAGATCAAAATATACCCTAAATCTAGCAAATGGCTTTGTTCTAGTCTCCAGCCTGATCACATTCTTTCCTCTTTTTTTTTCTTTTTTCAACCAATATCTTATCTTATCAATTCCTCTTTTAGAATCTTTTATAATTTTCATCTTTACAGTCATATTCCACCCTTTCATCATGTTTACCCTTATTTTTGGATATATGTAAGTTTTTCTTTCTTTAAAGCTTTGGGAGGTAGTTTTTTCTAACAGACCAAAATACACCCCAAATCAAGTCTTGGGCCCTGTTCTGTTCACCAGTCTAATATATTCTTTTTTCTTTTTTACTTCTTCTTCTTTTTTCCCCCTTTCTTCTCTGCCCAGTTTCAGGTCTCTTCTGATTTTGTTAGTATATATTTTTCTGGAGTCGTTGTTATCCTTTTAGTATTTTGTTCTCTCATTCATCAATTCTTATCTGGATAAAATGACAAGGTGGAAAAACGCACCACAGAAAAGAAAAAGAGGCAGTGCCGATGGCTAGGGACCTAATCAATATGGACATTAGTAATATGTCGGAACTAGAGTTCAGAATGATGATTATCAAGGTGCTAACTGGGCTTGAAGAAAGCATGGAAGATATTAGAGAATCCCTTTCTGGAGAAATAAAATCCCTTTTGAGAGAAATAAAAGAACTAAAATCTAACCAAGTTCAAATCAAAAAAGCTATTAATGAGGTGAAATCAAAAATGGAGGCTCTTACTGCTAGGAGAAATGAGACAGAAAGAATTAGTGATATAGAGGACTAAATGATGGAGAATAAAGAAGCTGAGCGAGAAGAAAGACAAACAACTACTGAACCATGAGGAAAGAATTTGAGAGATAAGTGATACCATAAGATGAAACAATATTAGAATAATTGGGATCTCAGAAGAAGAAGAAAAGAGAGGGGCAGAGGGTATATTGGAGCAAATTATAGTAGAGAATTTCCTAATTTGTTGAAAGGAACAAGCATCAAAATCCAGAAGCACAGAGAACCCCCCTCAAAATCAATAAAAATAGGTCCACACTCCATCATCTAATACTAAAATTTACAAGTCTTAGTGACAAAGAGAAAATTGTCAAAAAAGCTCAGGACAAGAGGACTGTAACATACAATGATACAAATATTATTGGCAGAAGACGTATCCACAGACCTGGAAGGTTGTAAAGGACTGGCATGATACATTCAGAGCCCTAAATGAGAAAAATATGCAGCCAAGAATACTATATCCCCCTAGGCTCTCATTGAAAATAGAAAGAGACTTAAAAAGCTTCCAGGACAAACAAAAACTAAAAGAATTTATAAACACCAAACCAGCCCTAAAGGTAATACTGAAAGGGGTCCTCTAAGGAAAGAGAGTGCCTAAAAGTAACAGACCGGAAAGTAACAGAGACAATATACAGTAACAGGTACTTTACAGGCAATACAATTGCACAAAACCCTTATCTTTCAATGATTACCCCGAATGAAAATGGGCTAAATGACACAATCAAAACCATAGAAAACTCATTCTCTTGAGCACACAGGGAACTTTCTCCAGAGTACACCACATATTGGGTCACAAATCAGGACTCAACCAATACCAAAAGATTGAGATGGTTCCCTGCATTTTCTCAGACCACAATGCTTTGAAACTGGAACTCAACCACAAGAAGAAGTTTGGAAGGAATTTAAACACGTGGAGGCTAAAGACCAACCTGTTCAAGAATGTTTGGATCAACCAGGAAATCAAAGAAGAACTTAAACAATTCATGGAAACGAATGAGAATGAAAACACATCGATCCAAAACCTATGGGACACAGCAAAGGCAGTCCCAAGGGGGAAATACAAAGCCATCCAAGCCTCAATCAAAAAAAATTGAAAAATCCCAAATACACCAGCTCTCCTGACACCTTAAAGAACTGGAAAATCAGCAACAAATTAAGCCAACCCCATGCACAAGAAGAAAAATAACCAAGATTAGAGCAGAGATAAATGAGTTAGAAACTAGAGAAACAGCAGAACACAACAACGAAATCAGAAGTTGGTTTTTTGAGATAATCAATAAGATCAATAAACCACTGGCCAAACTCATCCAAAAGAAAAGAGAGAGGACCCTAATTAACAAAATTATGAATAAAATGGGAGAGAGCACGACTAATCCAAAGGAAATAGAAACAATCATCAAAAATTATTATCAACAGCTATATGCCACTAAGTACAACCACCTGGAAGAAATGGATGCATTCCTGGAAACCCATAATCTTCCAAGACTAAAACAGGAAGAAATTGACAACTTGAATAGACCAATATCTAGAAACAAGATTGACTCAGTGATCAAAAACCTCCCAAAAAAACAAGAATCCAGGACCTGATAGATTGCCTGGGGAATTCTACCAAACATTCAAAGTAGAAATAATACCTATTATCCTGAAACTGTTTCAAAAAAATAGAAACAAAAGGAAAACTTCCAGACATTTCCTATAAAGCCAGCATTACCCTGATCCCGAAATCAGGCAAAGACCCCATCAAAAAGGAGATATCCAATATCCCTGATAAATATGGATGCCAAGATTCTCAACTAGATCCTAGCTAATAGGATCCACCAGCACATTAAAAGGATTATCTACCATGACCAGACAGGATTTGTCCCTGGGATACAAGCATGGTTCAACATTCGCAAATCAATCAATGTGATAGAACAAACCAACAAGAGAAGAGAGAAGAACCACATGGTCCTCTGAATTGATGCAGAAAAAGCATTTGACAAAATACAGCATCCGTTCCTGATTAAAACTCTTCAAAGTATAGGGATAGAGGGAACATTCCTCAACTTCATAGAACCTGCCTATGAAAAACCTAAAGTGAATATCATTCTCAATGGGGAAAAGCTGACGGCCTTCCTTTTGAGATCAGGAACACGTCAAGATGTCCATTCTCACCACTCTTGTTCAACATAGTACTAGAAGTCCTAGCGACAGCAAATGAGACAACAAAAAGAAATAAAAGGTATTCGAATTGGCAAAGAAGAAGTCGAACTTTTTCTCCACAATGACATGATACTTCATATGGAAAACCCAAAAGACTCCACCCCCAAACTACTAGAATTCCTACAGCAATTTGGTAAAGTGGCAGGATACAAAATCAATGCACAGAAGTCAGTTGCTTTTTTATACGCTAATAATGAAAATATGGAAAGGGAAATTAGAGAATCGATTCCATTTACTGTAGAACCAAGAACCATAAGATACCTGGGAATAAACCTAACCAAAGAGGTAAAGGCTGTGTACTCGAAGAACTACAGAACGCTCATGAAAGAAATTGAAGAAGACACAAAAAGGTGGAAAAGCATTCCATGCTCATGGATTGGAAGAATAAACAGTGTTAAAATGTCTATACTGCCCAAAGCAATCTGTACTTTCAATGCCATCCCGATCAAAATTCCACGTGCATTTTTTAAAATGCTGGAACAATCAATCCTAAAATTTGTATGGAACCCAGGAAAGACCCCAAATTGCTAAAGAAATGTTGAAAAAGAAAAACAAAGCTGGGGGCATCACATTGCCTGATTTGAAGCTTTACTACAAAGCGGTGATCACCAAGAGAGTATGGTACTGGCACAAAACAGATACATAGACCAGTGGAACAGAGTAGAGAGCTCAGATATGGACTCACAATTCTGTGGTCAAATAATCTTTGACAAAACAGGAAAAATTATCCAGTGGAAAAAAGATAGTCTCTTCAATAAATGATGCTGGGAAAATTGAACAGTATGTGTAGAAGAATGAAAGTTGACCATTCTCTTACATCATCCACAAAGATAAACTTGAAATGGATAAGAGACCTCAAAGTTAGACAGGAATCTATCAAAATCCTAGAGGACCACATTGGCCCTAACCTCTTTGACATCAGCCACAGCAACTTCTCTCAAGACATGTCTCCAAAGGCAAAGGAAATAAAAGCAAAAATCAACTTTTGGGACTTCATCAAGATCAAAATCTTCTGCACAGCAAAGGAAACAGTCAACAAAACCAAAAGACAACTGACAGAATGGGAGAAGATACTTGCAAATGACATATCAGATAAAGGGCTAGTATACAAAATCTATAAAGAACTTCTCAAACTCAACACCCAAAGAATAATCCAATCAAGAAATGGGCAGAATATATGAACATACATTTCTGCAAAGAAGACATCCAAATGGCCAACAGACACATGAAAAATTGCTCAACATCACTCGGCATCAGGGAAATAAAAATCAAAACTACAGTGAGATACCACCTCACACCAGTCAGAATGGCTAAAATTAACAAGTCAGTAAACAACAGAGGTTGGCGAGGATGCGAAGAAAGGGGAACCCTCCTACACTGTTGGTGGGAATGCAAGCTGGTGCAGCCACTCTGGAAAACAGTATGGAGGTTCCTCAAAATGTTGAAAATAGAGCTATCCTACAACCCAGCAATCGCACTACTGTGTATTTACCCTAAAGATACAAATGTTGTAATCTGAAGGGGCACATGCACCCTAATGTTTATACCAGCAATGTCCACAAAGCCAAACTATGGAAAGAAGCTAGATGTCCATCAACAGATGAATGGATAAAGAAGACTGGTATGTGTGTATATATATATATACACACACACACATAGTGGAATATTATGCATCCATCAGGAGAAATGAAATCTTGCCATTTGCAAATACATGGATGATACTAGAGGGTATTATGCTAAGCAAAATAAGTTAATCAGAGAAAGGCAATTATATGATCTCTCTGATATGAAGAATTTGAGAGGCCGGCTCAGGGGTCCTGGGGGTGGGGGGAAATGAAACAAGATGGGATCAGGAGGGGGACAAACCATAAGACCCTTGATCTCATGAAACAAACTGAGGGTTGCTGGGGGCTGGGGGGATAGGTATAGGGTGGCTCGGTTATGGACATTGGGGAGGGTATGTGCTATGGTGAGTGCTGTGAAATGTGTAAACATGATGATTCCAGACCTGTACCCCTGGGGATAACAATGCATTATATGTTAATAAATGAGTAAATACATAAATAAATAAATAAACAACCAAACATACATTTATCCTGTCAAGCACTGAGTAATATACAGAATTGTTGAATCACTATTATGTACACTGGAAACTTAATATAACATTGTATGTTAACTACACTGAAATTAAAATTTTTGGAAAAAAAGAAGCCAGACATAAAATATTATATACAATATAATTCTATATCTTTGAAATTCTCGAATAGGCAAAAATAATCTATAGTGACAGAAAGCAGATCCAAACACAAGAGTGGAGATTAAAATGCAAAGCTACTCCAAGGGAAATTTTTTGGGCAACAGAAATATGTATATCTTGATTATGAAGCAATTTCACCCACTGTTAGCAGGAGTATAAATTGGTAAAGGTTTTCAGAAGGATAATTTGACAGTACTTGTTCAAATTAAGATATACATATGCTTCAACCCAATGATTCGGTCTTGAACTCTATTTTAAAGAATTATTCATATTCAATGCATGGAAATGCCTGTACAAGGAAATTGCCATAATTATAATGAAATTATTTGTAATAATGAAAGGCAGAAAAATCCAAACACTCATTAATATGGGGGTCATTAAAAAATAATGGCACCAAGGGGGGCAAGATGGCAGAGAAGTACGAGATCCTGTTGCAACCTGTCCCCAAAAGTGAGCTGGATCTACCAGGACACGCTGAAGAGCCATGAAATCATCCTGAGGAGCGAGATTTCTTACTTCTAGATCTCTCCAAGAGCAGAAGAGAGGAGTGGAGACATAAAAGCAAACTGGGAACACTTGAACCCATATCGGAGAATAAACAAAAGGGGAAGGGAGCCACCAGAAGCAATCCAAGGACAGTAATACCCCAAAGGTATGTGCGGAGGGGAGTGTGTGTTCTGGACCACACAGATGGGAGCAGAGACTCAGGCTTCTATCCAACGCAGAGGTCTCAGTGCTTCTGGGCAGATTCCTTGCTTGGATTCCCCGAAAAGGTGAAAAAGGTACAAAAAGCTGAAAACTTTCAGAGAGCAAAAGACTGAGAAACCAGTTTCCACAGAGATCAGCCCCTTGACTGGGGGGCAGGGTGACTCAACCCAAGCAAGACTGACTGGAAAACAATGCGGCAGGCCCCTCCCCCAGAAGACCAGCCAAAAAACAAAAGGACTATAACCACAGGGTCCCCATAAAATTTTAAATCCCCAACACCAGGGGAAATCAATATATTAAGCTCCTGGTAATACCCTCAAACCTGTATATTTCATAGGTACAAGGGTTTTTTTCTCTTTCTTATCTCTTTTTTTTTATTCGCTTGCTTTCACATTTCTTGTTTGTTTGTTTGTTTGTTTGTTTGTCTTTAACTATGTAACATTACAACCAGAGGCTTAATACAACTATAAACCCAGGAGGACTTGAAATAACCTTCCTAGCTTCCAAGGAATTATAACCACCCTACCATCTTATCCTTCTGTCAGTGTTTCTATGTATTTGCTTTTGTTGTGGTATTATATAAATCTTATTCCTGGGTTCATTCATACTGGTTCCTTTATTTCTTCTCATTTATTTTTCTTGGTCTATATGTTTGTTCATGTTTGTTTACATACCTTATAAATCTTTTTTGGGGGACCATTCTGGCTGGGATTGCCTCTTTTTCTCTTTCTCTCTAACTTTTTTTATCCTTATTCTTTGTTTTCGGTGATGAATCCCAATTGCTCCAAACAATCCAGAGTGCACCCTCCCTGGATCATGGGCAATATATCCAGCTATACATCCTCTCATCCACTTCTCATCAAAATAACTAGGAGGAGGAACACCCAACAGAGGAAAAACCCAGAGACTGCACCCTCTCCCTCAGAACTATTGGACATGGACATAAACAGTATGTCAGAAAGGGAATTCAGGGTGACAATTATCCAGGAAATGGCTAGAATGGAGAAAAACATTAATGACAACATAGAATCTCTAAGGGCAGGGATGAGATCCAGTATAGCTCATGTAGGAAGCGCTATCAATGAGATCCAATCCAATCTAAATAGTCTACCAGCTAGAGTTACGGAGAAAAAGGATAGAATTAGTGATCTAGAGGATAAAATGGTTAGGAAGAAAGGTCAGGAGGAGAGCTGGATCAAACTGCTCAGGAATCATAAGAACAGACTTAGGGAAATAAATGACGCCATGAAACCTTGCAATGTCAGAATCATTGGAATCCCACAGGGGGTAGACAAAGACAGAGATTAAAAGATATAGCTGACCAAATTCTGAATGAAAATTTCCCCAATCTGGGGAATGGAAAAAGTGCTCACGTCCTAGAGGCAGAAAGAATATCAGCCAAGATCAAGGAGTCTAGAAAATCAGGTAGACACATCATTGTAAAATTTGCAAATTATAATTTTAGACGAGAGGTCCTGAGGGCAGCTAGGGGAAAGAGATTCCTTACATACCGAGGAAGGCCCATCAGAATAACATCAGACCTGTCTACAGAAACCTACCAGCCAGAAAGGGCTGGCATGATATATTCAGGGCACTAGACGAGAAGAACATGCTGCCAAGAATACTTTATCCAGCAAGGCTGACCTTCAAAATGGATGGAGAGATAAAGAGCTTCCAACCGGCAAGGACTAAAAGAGGATGTGACCACCAAGCCGGCACTCCAGGAAATATTAAAGAGGGTTCTATAAAAGTAGAAAGAACACATGAGTGACTAGAACAGAAATTTGCCATCTATACAAACAAGGACTTCACAGGCAACATGATGTCGATAAACATTTATCTTTCAATAATCACTTTCAATGTGAACAGCCTAAATGATCCCATAAAAAGGCACAGGTTTGCAGAATGGATAAAAAACAAGGACCCATCCATATGCTGTCTACAAGAGACACATTTGGAACCAAAAGAGACATCCAGACTGAAAGTGAAAGGATGGAGAACCATCTTTCATGCCAACGGACCTCAAAAGAAAGCTGGGGTAGCAATTCTCATATCAGTAAATTAGATTTTAAGCTAAAGATTGTAGTCAGAGATACACAAGGACACTACATAATTCTTAAAGGGTCTATCCTCCAAGAAGATTTAACAATTGTAAATATTTACGCCCCCAATATAGGAGCAGCCAACTACATAAGCCAACTGTTAATCAAAATACTCATATTGAGCCAGTACCATGCTGTCTTGGTGAACACAGCTCTCCGCATCCTCTCCAGCATTTGTTGTTAACTGTCTTGTTGATCTGGGCCATTCTAACTGGTGTAAGGTGGTATCTCAGTGTGGTTTTGATTTGAATCTCTCTGACGGCTAAAGATGATGAACATTTTTTCATGTGTCTGTTAGCCATTTGTATGTCTTCTTTGGAGAAGTGTCTGTTCATGTCTTCTGCCCTTTTTTTTTTTTTTTTGATGTGATGATCTGTTTTGTGAGTGTTGAGTTTGAGGAGTTCTTTATAGATCTTAGATATCAGACCTTTGTGTGCAGTGTCATTTGTGATTATCTTCTCCCATTCTGTGGGTTGCCTGTTCGTTTTGTGGACTGTTTCCTTCGCTGTGCAGAAGCTTTTTATCTTGATGAAGTCCCAAAAGTTCATTTTCATTTTTGTTTACTTTGCCTTTGGAGACATATCCTGAAAGAAGTTGTTGTGGCTAATGTCATAGAGGTTACTGCCTATGTTCTTCTCTAGGGTTTTGATAGA
>CM052805.1:20288315-20344463 GCA_028533885.1 Nasua narica | reverse complement strand
CAGTTTTCCCAGCACCATTTATTGAAGAGACTGTCTTTTTTCCACTGGATATTTTTTCCTGGTTTCTCAAAGATGATTTGACCATAGAGTTGCGGGTCCATCTCTGGGCTCTCTATTCTGTTCCACTGGTCTATGTTGATGGGAATGCAAGTTGGTGCAGCCACTTTGGAAAACAGTATTGAGATTCCTCAAGAAATTAAATATACAACTACCCTATGACCCTGCAATTGCACTACTCAGTATTTACCCCAAAGAAGATAATGCAGTACAAAAAGGGCCACATGTACCCCAATGTTCATAGCAGCAATGGCCACAATTGCCAAACTGTGGAAAGAACCAAAATGCCCTTCAACAGATGAGTGGATAAGGAAGATGTGGTACATCGATACAATGGAATATTATGCCTCCATCAGAAAGGATGAATATCCAACTTTTGTATCAACATGGACAGGACTAGAAGAGATTATGCGGAGGGAAATAAGTCAAGTGGAGAGAGTCAATTATCTTATGGTTCCACTTATGTGTGGAGTATAAAGAAAATCATGGAGGGCATTGTGAGAAAGAAGGGAAGGGTGAATGGGGGAAATCGGAGAGGTTGATTAACTTGGAGAGACTGTGGACTCTGAGCAACAAACTAAGGGTTTTGTAGTGGAAGGAGTGGAGGGTTGGGCAAGCCTAGTGGAGGGTATTGAGAAGTGCACGTATTGCATGGAGCACTGGCTGTGGTGCATGAACAATCAATCTTCTAACACTGAAAAATTAAAATAAACATATTTGGGGAGAAAAAAAGAATAAAACTCTGTATTTCTAAAAAAAAAGTCATATTGATATGAATACATTAATGGTAGGAGAACTTAACATGCCACTCTCAGTAACTGACAGATCATCTAAACAGAAAATCAATAAAGAAACAAGAGCTTTGAATGACACATTGGACCACATGGACCTCATAGATATATACAGAACATTCCACCCTAAAACAACAGAATACTCATTCTTCTCAAGCGCACATGGAACTTTCTCCAGAATAGACCACATACTGGGCCATAAATAAGGACTCTACCGATACCAAAAGATTGAGATTGTCCCTGCATATTCTCAGACCACAATGCTTTGAAACTGGAACTCAACCACAAGAAAAAGTTTGGAATGAATTCAAAGACTTCGAGGCTAAAGACCAACCTGCTCAGGAATGCTGGGATCAACCAAGAAATCAAAGATAGGCTTAAACAATTCATGGAGACCAATGAGAATGAAGACACATCAGTGCAAAACCTATGGGACATGGCAAAGGCTGTCCTAAGGGGGAAATACATAGCCATCCAAACTTCACTCAAAAACATTGAAAAATCTCAAATACACCAGCTCCCTTAACACCATAAAAAACTGGAAAATCAACAACAAATTAAGCCAACTCCATGCACAGGAAGGGAAATAATCAAGATTAGACCAGAGATCAATGAGTTAGAAACTAAAGAAACAGTAGAACACATCAGTGAATCCAGAAGTTGGTTTTTTGAAAGAATCAATAAGATCGATAAACCACTGGCCATACTCATCCAGAAGAAAAGAGAGAGGACCCTAATTAAGAAAATTATGAATGAAAGGAGAGAGATCACGACTAATCCAAAGGAAATAGAAACAATCATCAAAAATTATTATCAACAGCTATATGCCAATAAGCTAAACAACCTAGAAGAAATGGATGCGTTCCTGGAAACCCATAATCTTCCAAGACTGAAACAGGAAGACATTGACAACCTAAATAGACCAATATCTAGTAATGAGATTGAAGCAGTGATAAAAAACCTCCCAAAAAACAAGAGTCCGTACCTGATGGATTACCTGGGGAATTCTACCAAACATTCAAGGAAGAAATAATACCTATTCTCCTGAAAATGTTTCAAAAAATAGAACCAGAAGGAAAACTTCCAGACTCTTTCTGTGAAGCCAGCATTACCCTGATCCCTAAATTAGGAAAAAAAAACATCAAAAAGGAGAATTTCAGGGATGCCTGGGTTGCTCACTTAGTTGGGTGGCTGCCTTCGGTTCGGGTCATGGTCCCGGGGTTCTGGGATCGAGTCCCGCATTGCTCAGCGGGGAGCCTGCTTCTCCCTCTGCCTCTGCCTGCCACTTGCCTGCTTGTGCGCTCTCTCTCTCTCTCTCTCTGACAAATAAATAAATAAAATCTTTTAAAAAAAAAAAAAAAGGAGAATTTCAGACCAGTATCCCTGATGAATATGGATGTCAATATTCTCAGCAAGATCCTGGCTAATAGGATCCAACAGCACATTAAAAAGATTATTCATCAAGACCAGGTGGGATTTATCCCTGGGAAGCAAGTGTGCTTCAACATTCGCAAATCAATCCATGTGATAGAACAAATCAACAAGAGAAGAGAGAAGAACCACATGGTCCTGTCAATACATGCAGAAAAAGCATTTGACAAAATTCAGCATCCTTTCCTGATTAAAACACTTCAAAGTCTAGGGATAGAAGGAACATTTCTCAACATCATAAAGTCTATCTATGAAAAGCCCACAGCAAGTATCATTCTCAATGGAGAAAAGCTGACACCCTTCCCTTTCAGATCAGGAACGCAACAAGGATGCCCACACTCACCACTCTTGTTCAACATACTGCTAGAAGTCCTAGCGACGGCAATCAGACAACAAAAAGAAATAAAAGGTATTCAAATTGTTAATGAAGAAGTCAAACTCTCTCTCTTTGCAGATGACATGATACTTTATACGGAAAACCCAAAAGACTCCAACCCCAACTGCTGGAACTCATACAGCAATTCAGTAATGTGTCAGGATACAAAATCAATGCACAAAAATCAGTGGCTTTCCTATACACTAACAAAGAAAACATGGAAAGAAAAATTAGAGAATCGATTCCATTTACTGTAGAACCAAGAACCATAAGATACCTGGGAATAAACCTAACCAAAGAGGTAAAGGATCTGTACTCAAGGAACTATAGAACACTCATGAAAGAAATTGAAAAAGACACAAAAAGGTGGAAAAGCATTCCATGCTCATGGATCGGAAGAATAAACATTGTTAAAATGTCTATCCTGCCCAGAGCAATCTATCCTTTCAATGCCATCCTGATCAAAATTCCAGCAGTTTTTTTCAAAGAGCTGGAACAAACAATCCTAAAATCTGTATGGAACCAGAAAAGACCCCGAAAATTGCTAAGGAAATGTTGAAAAAGAAAAACAAAGCTGGGGCCATCACATTGCCTGATTTCAAACTTTACTACAAAGCTGTGATCACCAAGACAGCATGGTACTGGCACAAAAACAGACACATAGACCAGTGGAACAGAATAGAGAGCCCAGAGATGGACCCACAACTCTATGGTTAAATCATCTTTGACAAAACAGGCAAAAATATCCAGTGGAAAAAAGACAGTCTCTTCAATAAATGCGCTGGGTAAACTGGACAGCTACATGTAGAAGAATGAAACTTGACCATTCTCTTACACCATACACAAAAATAAACTCAAAATGGATAAAAGACCTCAACATGAGGCAGGAATCTATCAAAACCCTAGAGGAGAACATAGGCAGTAACCTCTATGACATTAGCCACAACAACTTCTTTCAGGATATGTCTCCAAAGGCAAAGGAAACAAAAATGAAAATGAATTTTTGGGACTTCATCAAGATAAAAAGCTTCTGCACAGAGAAGGAAAGAGTCCACAAAACATACAGGCAACTCACAGAATGGGAGAAGATATTCGCAAATGACACTACAAAGGTCTGATATCTAAGATCTATAAAGAACTCCTCAAACTCAACACTCACAAAACAGATCATCACATCAGAAAGTGGGCAGAAGACATGAACAGATACTTCTCCAAAGAAGACATAGAAATGGCTAACAGACACATGAAAAAATGTTCATCATCTTTAGCCATCAGAGAGATTCAAATCAAAACCACACTGAGATACCACCTTACACCAGTTAGAATGGCCACAATCAACAAGACAGGAAACAACAAATGCTGGAGAGGATGTGGAGAAAGGGGAACCCTCCTCCACTGTTGGTGGGAATGCAAGTGGGTGCAGCCACTTTGGAAAACAGTGTGGAGATTCCTCAAGAAATTACAAATAGCGATACCCTATGACCCTGCCATTGCACTACTGCATCTTTATCCCAAAGAAGCAGATGCAGTACAAAGAAGGGCCACATGTACCCCAATGTTCATAGCAGCAATGGCCACAATCGCCAAACTGTGGAAAGAACCAAAATCCCCTTCAACAGACGAGTGGGTAAGGAAGATGTGGTACATCTATACAATGGAATATTATGCCTCCTTTAGAAAGGATGAATATCCAACTTTTGTATCAACATGGACAGGACTAGAATGATTATGTGGAGTTATATAAGTCAAGCGGAGAGAGTCAATTATCTTATCTTCTCATGTGTGGAGCGTAAAGAAAATCATGGAGGGCATTGTGAGAAGGAAGGGAAGGGTGAATGGGGGAAATTGGAGCGGGTGATGAACCAGGAGAGACTGTGGACTCTGAGCAACAAACTGAGCGGTTTGGAGGGGCGAGGGTGGGGGGTTGGGCGAGCCTGGTAGTGGGTATTGAGAAGGCCACGTATTGCCTGGAGCACTGGTTGTGGTGCATGAACAATCAATGTTGTAACACTGAAAAAATAAAATAAACATATTTGGAAGAAAAAACCCTAAAATACATAAAATAAAATAAAATAAATTTAAAAAATAATGGCACATTCATACTATGGCATGACATGCAGTTATTAAAATAAATGAGTTAGATATTTATATATCTATATTAAAAGATATCAAAGATAATTTTAAAAAGTGATGCCTGGGTGGCTCAATAAGTTAAGCACTTGCCTTTGACTCAGGTGATGATCTTAGGGTCCTGGGGTCAAGCCCCACGTTGGGTTCCTTGCTCAGTGGTGAACCTTCTTCTTCCTCTGCCTGCTGCTCCTCCTGCTTGTGCTCTCTCTTTTTTCTCTGACAAATACATTAAAAAAAAATTTTTAAGATAATGTTAAATGAACCATAGTTAGAACAGACTACCCTGCATGAGTAGGGATTAAACATAAAACTTTCTCTCTCTCTCTCTCTCTCTCTCTCTCTATTTCTCTCTCTCTCTCTCTCTCTCTCTCTCTCTCTGTGTGTGTGTGTGTGTGTCTAGAATAGTAAACAATGTTCACTTCTACGGATTGACCAGTATTTTTTGGTAAATGGAAAAAGGAATAAATGTCAAGGGAGAGGGCACCTGGGTGGCTCAGTTGGTGAAGCAACCTTCGGCTCAGGTCATGATCCCAGAGTCCTGGGATGGAGTCCCACATCAGGCTCCCGGCTCCACGGGGAGTCTGCTTCTCCATCTGACCTTCTCCCCTCTCATGCTCTCTCTCACTGTCTCTATCTCAAATAAATCAATAAAATCTTTTTAAAAAATGTCAAGGGAGAAATTGATATTATCTCTCTATATTATTGTTTGAATTATTTCACAGAAATAATGAATCCTTCTATGTTTATAACTCTTGCAGAGAATGCAAAATTTAAAAGATAGAAAGAAGATGGTGGGAAAAATTAGCCTCAAATTTGATTCCTGCCTCAGTGCCTAGAAGAACTAGGCCTAGCAGCTGTTCACTAAACATTTTTGAATGAATAAATAAAATAGTGCTTTTGCCACTTTTCAGCTCTGTGACCTTGGTGAAGTCACTTCACATATATAAGTTCCAGTTTTCTTATTTGCAAGGAAGGAAAAAAAAATAGTTAACTACTCTACAAGGGCTATTGAGGAAATAAATTCATTCATTCCACAAATTAATATTTGGCACATACCTTGCACCAGGCACTGGAACAGGGCACTAAGAATATATTCATATGAATTTCATACATTCACTGGGTCTCAAACACAATGGTCCCCTCTTCCTTAGGCCCACAGCTGTAAGTTGCGGGTTACAGGAATGCAGGTATCTCCAGGAATGGACGGGCTGAAGGGCTCCCATTGCTCCCAAGGTCCAGCAACAAAACGCTACAGAGAATAAAGGCAAGGACCAGCTCTGAGCTGCCCGCAGCAGGGCCAAGAAGCCCCAGGAGGAATTGTGGTATCCTGGGCTGGTCACAGCAGGGCGCAGAGGCCGGTGGCATCTTAGCGAAGAAAGATTGCACCTCCTCAGCCGCCGTAGCCAAGCCGGAAATGTAGTTCTGCCACGTTTCGCGTCTAGAGGCCCCAAAGGAAGAGTTCTGAGATGGCTGACCGCGGGAACATAGAGGCCCAGCTGTGCTCGGAACAGTTCGGTTCCGGGGCGGCCCGGGGCTGCCTCGCCGCCTCCGACGGGAGCCTGCGGTGGGAGGCTTGGGGGTGGCGCTGGTGGGGGTTCTCTGGGCCCTTCACAGTAAAACCGCAAGGACAGAATGGCGGCGGAGGAGGGACTGCCGGGAGTGCTTCTCCGCCTCTCTCCGGTCTCTTGGCCGTGTTCCTGCCGCAGGGCTTCCCCGATAGCGTCAGCCCGGACTATCTGCCCTACCAGCTATGGGATTCCGTGCAGGTCAGCCTGGCCGACTGGGGTAGGGGGCGGCAGATTGCCACGGGTGAGGGAGACAGTGCGGGCCACCTCGCTCCATTGAGAGCTTGGAGACAGGACAGGCCCGGAGCAGGACTGCGACACGTTTCAGGTCTTACATCTATGAAAGCTGATAATAGAACTTAAGCCTCTGTGTCCCTGCGCACAGTCCTCACCCGACCTTTTTTCTTCTCCAGGCCTTTGCTTCCAGCCTCTCAGGCTCCCTGGCCACCCACGCAGTCTTGCTGGGCATTGGGGTGGGGAACGCAAAAGCTTCTGTTTCAGCTGCCACTGCCACCTGGTTGGTGAAAGGTGAGCTGGGCCCCTGGAACCTCTCTTGTCGCTGCTGTCAGCCCATCTCACTGGCCTCTTTTTCTTCCAACTGGGAAGCCCAACCCCTCCTTTCCCCTATCCCAGTGTATATATATGAATTCGTTCCTGGTCGGATCTGGAAGCCAACTCTCCCCAGTCCCTAAACAGTATTTTTATTGGTTTTATTCAACGATTAATTAGTTGCCTGCCACCAGAATATCCTCATCCTGAGCACCAACCTTGCAGCTGCACTCTGTTCCCCACACTGTTCAGAGTCTAAATCATTTGGAGCTTAAATCCCTAAGTTAATCATCCCCTCTCCTTTACCCCTAGGTTTTTTGTGGAGCACTGCATCAGAATGTGGTTATTGAATAAAAAGACCAGGTGCTTGAAATGTGGGAAATTGCTCAGTTCTAGAAAAAAAAAATTGTAATTAATCCTGAGTAGGAAAGAGGAGGTTCTGGGAAAGATGAAAGGCATTTTAGAACCTCTGGGATACTGGATGATGCTATAAATAATAACTGTAGTAACTGTCTGTTGGATGTGTACAGCTGCTTGAAAAGCCACTAAAAAATATAGAACATAGGGTTTGGTACCATGCCACCTAAAGAGTGAGGTAGAGAAGAAAAGGGAAACTGCCATGGGTTCCACATCAGGAGGATGTATGGCTCTATTCAATGTCCTTTGAATTTCATTACTTTTCCTGGCGGGAACTTAAATCCAAAGGGAAGGCTCTTTCTGCTCCTAGCATGAGCCTGGCCACATCTCTGGTGAGTCTCCATGGATCTTTTGGAAGATTTGGAGGTTCCTGCTTACATCCTTATTAAGACTGAGCAAACTGGCCCAATATGAGTCACCTCTTGAAAGTAGCCTTTCTCTGTGGCTTGTTGTCCTGTCTCTTCTTTTAATGATAATAGTTCATACAAACTGTTATCTGCCAGTCTTTAAATATGCTGACTTCACAGTAGCTCTGAGATAGGTATTGTTATTATACCCATTTTACAGGTAAAGAAAGTGAGGCACAAGAAAGTAATTTGGCCAGGGTCACAGCCAGTAAATTGTAGGGCTTGGATTTGAACCCAGGAGTTTAGTTCCAGATTCATTTTCATACCACCAAACTGTGCTTCATGTGGGCCTTTTCTTTTGATCTCCTGTTGGCTGAGTGTTTGGAATGCAACAGGAACATGGATCAGTAATTGATGTTTTCCATGTCATTTCTAAGCACCCTAGTCTTATCACCAATATGTTGCCCATATATGTGTTCAAGTTATTAAGAAAAAAATGAGACCATTTTAAGGTAGGAAAAAATAACGACTTTTTAAAGCCTATTGTTGATATTAAAAGAAGCCTTAACTAGAAAAGAATTTACAAACTCATTTCCATGAAACCTGGGAAATTTGTATGCAGAGCTTTACATAAAAAATTCCCTTGGAATTTTTTGCAGTAATTTTTGATTACAGATCTCTTAGTGGAACATGGTATTGGTTGTCATAACTAACAATAATAATAATACTAGCAGCTAATATATTCACAGCCTAGCACTATATGTCGGGAATTTTGTACACTTATGTGTAATATGTAACTTAATCTATACAGCAGCCATATTAGGTAGATACCATTATTAATACCTTTTTCAGAGAGCTTTCTAAGTTAACGTAGGGCCAGGATTTGGACCCTGACCGATTGACTCCTGTGTCCCACTCTTAGTTACCACATTCTTGCCAGTGGGATTTAGAGTGGAGCCTAGTAGTTTATGGACAGCCGATCCCTTACTACTGCTCAAAAGTTTCTAGATTGTATAGCTCAGCTAATTGTAAGTGAGGCAAAGAAGAGCAAGTGGGAATTAAGTTTCCTAGTCTAGTAGCCACTGTTGATTTTCATACTCAGGGAGGGTATGTGTCATTATTGCATCCTAGTGCCAACTTCCAGATTCTGACAAGAGCTCTGCAGACTTCCGATGAAAGATAGAGTAGGTCCCCTTTCTACCCAGTGGCCCTTGTCCCTGTATGCAGGACATACACCTAATTGGATATGAGTGTGCAGTCAGAGGGAAGAAAAATAGAGTCTGGCCCAGTGAGCTGTCAACAAGTAAAAGTAATCTTGGCATGTTCAGAGTCACTGAGTTGAGCCAATACAAGAATCTTAAGTGGAACAATAAAATTTTTGTGGAGAATAAAATATAGTTGAAAGAAAGAGAGTCAGGTGGGTGATGGAGGAAGCCTATAAAGCCACCTCGTAGGTATTACTTCCAGGGACATACAGGGGACAGAAATAGAGAAACAGAGCAAGCTGGATGAGAAATGTGTTGGACATAGGCCTCCTCTGAGGTAGCCACTGCTCAGCCCCAGCCAGTTGTGGTGGGAAGGGAAGACAGGCTTGGTGTTCCCATGTCTTCAGTTTCTTCCAGAAAAGCTGGAAATCCAGATTTTCTCATAGAATGTCCCATTTTTGTTGACCAGTTTCTCTGAGCTTCAGTTACTTCATCTGTGAAAGGGAGGATCTCAGAACTTCATAGGATTGTGGGTGAAGATTGAAAGGAGTAGGGATTTCAGGTGTCCACTAGCGTGTTTACTGGTGTTCCTCAGGCCCAGAGTTGCATAAAGATGTCTAGGTAGAAGGCCTCACTGCCCAAGGATAGAGGTTGGGGCAAGGGGTGAGTACCACTCTTTCCAGTGGAGAATGGGGAAGGCCAGCCTGTCACCACCTTTACATGCTGTAGGATTCTCCCAACCCTCCCCACAACCTAGTTTCCCTTCTTGCATTCCCTTAAGGGTCCATGCCCTCAAGTTCAAACAAGTTAGGAGTCCTCTGCCCACTGTATCTTTTCTTTTCCGGTGTCCACTGTATGAGGCCTTCCCCGTTGTTTGGTCCTAAAACAGTCCTTTGTGAACCTCCTGCTGAACTTAATGCTACTCTCAATATAAGGGGTTTAAATCATGGGGCGGCAAACCTTCTGCAAAGGACCAGATGGCAAATATTTCACACTTTGAAAGCTGTGTTGTTTCAGTCACAGCAACTGATTCTGCAATTATTTCACAAAAACAGCCATAGACAGTCTGTAAATGAATGGGCACTGCTATGTTCCAGTAAAACTTTATTTATAAAACATGGATTTGAAGACTGTAGACCACAGTTAACTGATCCTTGGTCGAATCTGTTTTTCCCACTGATTGCTGTTTGCTTTTATACTGTATTTTGAGTCTGGAACCATGACTTTCTGGGTCATGGTATTCTCTTACCTCCTACAATGCCTGGCACAAAGTAAGTAGCCAGTAAGCATTTGTTGTGCAAATGAAGGTCTAGCTGAGTCTGGAGACTTCTCTAGCTGAGTCTGGAGACTTCTCGGACTCTAGTCCTAGAAGGCCTCTCCTGCTGCCTCACATCCTAGCTGTCTTTTGTCAAACTGTAATTCAAATCCCTTTTTTTTTTAACTGCTCCTCTAATGACCACCCATGAACCCATTACCCAAACTAAGAGCTAGAATATCAACAATAACCTCTGAACTTTCCACACAGGATTTCCTGCTTTTCCTTTTTTTTTTAGTAGTTTTGCCATAAAGATATATATATACCTAAACACTATATTGTTGTGTTTTACAGCTTTATGCAAAGTATATTTTGCTATATGTAGTCTTCATGGCTTACTTTTTCATGCAATATTATAATACTAGGATTCATCCATTTTGATATGAGTAGTTGTGCATTAGATTTTTGCTGTGGTCTAATACGCCACTGAGAGAATATACCAGAATCTATCTATGCATCTCCTATTGGTGAGCATTTGTATTATTCCCAGTCTTTGGCTGTTTGTGAACAATGCTACAAAGAGTATTTCTGGTCCATGTCTCTTGGTTTGCATGGGCACATAGCTCTCTTGGGTACATACTGAGGAACTGCTAAGTCTAGACACTTCTGACCCCATCATACAGCTGTGTCTATCCAATATTTCTGGCGCCAAACTGAGTTCCTAAGAGCAGTGACGCAAGGTGAATCAGCCATTTCAGTGCCGGTGTTTGCCAGGCCCAACAGCCCCCAAGGCTCTTCCTTGTTCCTTACCAGTGCCTCTCTCCCCCAGATTCAACTGGCATGCTGGGCCGCATCATCTTTGCCTGGTGGAAGGGGTGAGTTTGTCTTCCTGGTCTGGCCACTCCCCAGAGGGAGGGTCACGTCTATCTCTTTCCCAGTATGTACTTTCAGCTCCTCCTCTCTCCTACCAGTCTCCAGGGGAGGGGTGATTTAGCAATTATTTCATCAGAGCTAAGGAGTCCTTAGTAAGTACCCAGTCCAGGTGGCTTGCCCTAGCAATGAAACTACAGAGCCATTGCTGTGATCATATCTTCCTTCAAGAGCACTAATTTACCATTCTTCTGCCCACATGGAAAAATATAGCCACAAGGCTCTTAAGTATCCTCTCTTTACTTGTTGAAAGGGAATCCTGAACAGGACAATTGCTTAATTCAGAAGGAATAATTTTACTCCAAAAGCTCCTGTGGTGGTTCAGATACTTGATTGGACTTTGCTGAACTTAATGGGGAATAGACTTGGGCAGGACCATCAGGATCTCTGTCCCACATAGAGTCAGCGTTACCATTTATCTAAAAGGAATTGAGGATCTTGTGCTGCCTTCTTCCTCCTCATGTTAGTATTGGGCAACCTGAGGAATAATTTAGTATCTGCATTTAATTGTAGGCAGACACTACCTACAAGGCGTTCAGTGAGATAGTTTATGCAAAGTGCATAGCATATTGTGGCACATAATAAGTTATGTGCACTATGTGCACTAATAAGTGTTAGCTGCTGCTAACAGCTCTGTGCCTCACAAGCTCTCTACATATCATCTCTAATCCGTAGAACAACTTCGTAGAGAAGGATTGAATGTGTACATTTTAGCAGACCTAAAAGAAGTCACTTACCCAAGTTGCACAGCTTATAACTAATAGTATCAGGCTGCTTTATTGGGCAGAGCCCTAGACCAAGCCCACGTGTCCTTTGCCATTTATTCCTTCAAGAGTTTCTACTGTGTGTCCCATACCCCACCTAGGAATGCTCTTTTTTCCTCCAGAAGGTTTCAAAGTAAGGGACAGGGGTAATGCTCTAAATTCTGCACTTGGTCTGGGGCTACAACATCCCCTGCTACCAGACTCTTGGAGAAGAGGTCCCCAGGTGTTTGTGCATGGGCCAGGGAGTCCCTCTGCCTGGCAGAAGAGACATCCATCCTCTTAGTGATAGAAATATCCTAGGCCTGGATGTCAGAGCCTGCCTCTTTCTCTTGGCCTTTGTTTTTTCGTTGGCCCCCACTTTCCATGTGATCTGAGGGAAGTAATGTCTCCTCTCTGGGCCACTTATCTGTAACTGTGGGGGGTTACACTAAATGTAGTTGCTTACCAGTCCAAAATATGTGGACTTCTTGCTGGGTACCCTTAATCAAGTGGGAGGAAGGGATGGGGAGATGGCAGAGGGACCCAGGGATGGCCTCTCCCAGAGGAGGGCTGGAGGGTGGGGAGCAACCACAAGACAATCATTTCTTTTCCCTCATGCATCATGAGTTAGTGAAGGGGAAACATTAGGTGACCACTGAAGGTCCTCCCAGCTAATGGTATTTCAGGCAGCAGTGACAGGGTTTTCGGAGAGATGTCTGCCTGGGGTATGGATTTTGCTGAGCGCTTCAGACCTTACCTCAGCCTAAGGATGGCCTGCATTGCCCATGGGATGCGTTTTCCCCTTAAATTCAAATTGCAAACCAACCTCTTCTCCCCAACAGGAGTAAACTGGACTGCAATGCCAAGCAGTGGAGGTAAGGAGGGGCTAAGACAGAGGGGAGGGAAGTCTTCTATTATGGAGGTCTCTTAACCTCTGATCTCTAACATCTGATCCCTCCCCCAGACTTTTTGCTGATATCCTCAACGATGTAGCCATGTTCCTTGAGATTATGGCTCCCATATATCCAGTTGTTTTCACCATGACCGTCTGTATCAGCAACCTGGCCAAGGTACCCACCTCTCGGGCCCCCCTATACCTGCCTTGCTGGTGCTGTGTGTGAGCTTACTTGGGGCCCACAGGTGAGACCAGCCTGGGCCCTGTGTTCAGAACACTTGTAGAGAAGTGAAAAAGTTTAGATTTTTCTACTCGTATTCAACCTTATTTTCTGATTCTCCTCCAGCCAGGTAGTTCCTCACATAGTCTAAGACAGTGTCTAAACCACAGGATTGGTGAGGAGCTCTGAGCTGAAAGATAGAAAGGGTGCTCCAATGTCAACATCTTGGGATCAGCTCCCTGGCTATCTTTCATTCTTTTGGTAAAATATTTATTGAGTGCCTACTGCATGTTTGGCATAAAATATAGGCCCTCTCATTTTTTTCTTGGAAGAAAGATCCAAGTAATTAAACAAATTTGTATAACATTGTAGCTTCAGGTGTTCCAGATGAGAAGTGAAGGGGGCTATAGGAGGGTTGAGCAGGGATCCTGGCTGAGTCAAAGGATGGGCCCCTTCCCTAGGCCTGGGTCCTAAAGAATTAGTTTAAGGTGAAAGGTGGATGTTTTTAAGCAGAAAGAACAGTGTGAGTCAAGGTCTGGGGCAGGACAGCATGAAGTGGTTGTGAGGCTGGAGGGTCACGTGTGGTGAATGCGAGCTCTTCTTCTCTGGAGGCTGTTCACCCTCACAGTTCCTTCAGGTTGGCCACATCCAGGTGAGGAAACTGAGCATAGCAAAGTTCAATGAAGAGCTTAAGCTGTCTTTACCACAGGGTTAAGTACCTGGCACAGAGCAGTGACTCAAGAAGACGTAAGATCCATCTAAAAAGCCCTTCTGTCCAAAATCACTTTAGAGCAGTGCTTCTCCACAGGGCACTAGTGACATTTCAGAGACAACTGTTCTTTGTGGTGGATTACATTTAGCCCAAGTACCAGTCCCTGGCCCAGGCACACTTCCCTGAGCACCCTCTCCAACTCCAGGGCGGGAAACACTAGCAAAAACCAGTGCTGTAGCTATAGACCAATGATTATGACCTCTGCCATCTGTTTCAAATTATGCACTATAATCTGCCTTTGGCACCTCAGTCTCTTCATCTGTCAAATAAAGGAGTAGAATGGGGCCATGAACTTCCCCTAACCGCCTCTCACCCTCTAGAGTTCTGGTCTCAGTGACTAGTACCTCCATACCCCAGGTACACCAGTCAGAAGCTGTCATCCAGCCTTCTTCCTGCCCACTGTCACCTTCAGCTGAACTTCATCTGGTGGTTCCTTGTTGCTGAAAAAGCATGGTTGCTTCCTATAGTCTCCCTGCTTCTGTTCTCACCTCTCTTTATTACTTCTCAGAGCAGCCCATATTCCTACATCAGGTCATTTCCCTGCCCTCATTGCTCCTAGGATAAAAACCTTAACAAGATTTACAGGATTCCACATGATCTGGTCAATCCAGCCTCCTTTTGTACTGCATTCCTCTTACCTTTGAACAAATTATTTCCTATGCCAGCGTGACAACTTGTTTATTTATTTATTTATTGTCTATTGATTCATAGACTTCATGAGGGCAAGGGTTATGTCTGGGTTATATCACAGCACTAAATCTGTGTTTGACATTGAAGAGATTTGATAAATTTGAGATGGATGACGGTGGTCAGTGACCCTCATTGATGAGTTCTGCCATCCCAGATCTCAGGGACTGAGGAGGTCCAGATACCCTAGGAGGTCAGGTCCGTCACTGTGGGTTTTGAAGTGGCCTGGGAGACTTGACTGGGCCTCCACTGGGACAGAAAGAGGGTGGAGTTTGTTACAGGCAGAATGGAAGCATAAAGTTGGAAACCAGACTGGGCCTGGGAGCTTAGCAAAGGGGCGGGTACAGCCAAAGCAGAAGCTGTGGGCCAAGAATAGTCTTTGGGCCTCTACCTTGGGGAAAGAAGTGGAGTTCCGTGGGACTAGGCCACAGGGAGGTGTGACAGGTAGGGCTTTAGTTTTCTCCAGGACTAAGAGGGGAGGTGGACCTAGTAGAAGTGTGGGGATGAGAACAAGACACCAAGGACAGCATTCAGGGTTTTGCTGTTTGGTCATCTGATGCCTGGTTTTCTCAAGTTGGTTTAGTCATTTACTTGGCTCAGCCACAGAAGTGCCTTTGTTGCCACAGCACGTGGCCATTCTGACCTTCCTTCTCCCTTTCCCCACCTAGTGCATTGTGAGCGTGGCTGGTGGGGCCACTCGGGCTGCCCTGACCATGCACCAGGCCAGGAGAAACAACATGGCTGATGTGTCAGCGAAGGACAGCAGCCAGGTGAGCAGCTGGAATTGGGGTTGGAGGGAGTTGGAGCAGGGAGTTAGGCCAAGCCACGATTTGGGAGTATGGAGAGAAGCTCCTGAGTGCTCCTGAGAGTAGGGGTGGGAGATATACACACAGAAAGAAATGGAGTGCTCCCGACTATGACTCAACTTAGGTAGTCAGGTTGAAGGCATAAGTACTAGTGGCAAAAAGTCCAAGTTGACCATCTCAGCTCTCTCCCAATGCCTGTGTGGCCAGGAGTGGGCCCTTGCCCTGGCCTTCGCCCTCTCTGGGCCATAGCCCCAACCTCTGCGGTGGATGTCTGACCATGTGAGGCTCCATATGTTAAAGCACTTAGGAGGTCAGGAACTGCTCAGCATGTAAGGAGGCTGGGGTCATTGGCCAGAGGTCTCCATTTGACAGTTTTGTAGGCCTTCCTGACCCAGCACCTCACCTAACCAGGCAACCTGGAGTAAAAGTGGTAACCCCTAAGGCTGAACTCTACAGGTATTGGATCCTCCCAGGCTCCTGTGCTAGGTTCTTATGTATATTGCGTTATTTAGCTCTCACACCAGCCCCAGGAGGCAGATACTATTATTATTCCTTTTTTACGGAAGAGGAAAATGAGGCCAGGTTGGTCAGAAGTGTCACATAGCTTTGACACTGAAGCAATTTAGAAACCTTTGTTCTGTCTAGTTCACTCTGTCCTTCTCTTAAATTGTTTTGCTCAGTTTCTAAAAAATTGTTTTAAATTTAAAATTAACTCCTTTCGACAATATTGTGTTAAGCTATTATATATATGTGTGTGTGTATATGTGTATATATGTGTGTGTGTGTGTGTGTGTGTGTATATATGTAAACACAAGCTAGTATTTATTAAGCACTAACCGTGTGCCAAGTATTTCATTTATATGAACTCATTGATACAGGAGGGACTCATTGTTGCCATTCTACAAATGAGGAAATAAGTCATAGAGAGGTTCAGTCCCCCTGAGTACCTTTGGGTACCTTTGGGCACGTCCCTTCTCTCAGGAAATGGTTGGGTTAATTCTTCCCCATTATGTCTTCCATAGGGTGTTAGGAAGGGAGAAATAAGTACAACCCAGGACTTGCACTTTAGAATCTCCAAGCTTCATGCCTGCTGTCTCTCACCTCCTGTCTTTCTAAACCCCAGACCTCCCCAAACCCGCAGGCTGTATTTTCCAAGCCCCAGGGCTCCCTGTCTGCAGAAGCAGGAACACATCACAGGGGCAACACAGGAGATGTGCTCAGGCCTACAGCAGGCCCCTGATTTCTGCTGGTGTTGCTTTATTGCCACTTGATGTGGCTGCTGGAAATGACTCTTCCCACCTGAGGGAGAGGAGGTCCTCCTACTCCTGTACAACCAAGACCTCTAATCTATTTACTGTGACACCCACAGCTTTTATTTCCACAGCCCACCCCCTTACGAGGACAACTGGGTAGGAAGAGCTCCTAGCCTCAGGCCTGCTTTTTGCCAGGACCACCTCTCCCTTGGACCCCAGTAGTCAGGAGCCACCAATCAGACTCTTCCTTCCTCGTGATGAGTTGGGAACAGGTGGCCTGGTGTCTGTTCCCCCTGGGTGAGCTCAGTCAGGCCATCTCAGGCCATCAGAGGATTCTGATAACATTGATTCTCAAGGGAAGAGATTTGGATCTTGTGCCTTTCTTCCTGAGTGTTTCCCTTGAGCCCTTTGCAAATGTGTCTGCCCGTTTTTGTATACCAAGGGGCTGAGGGGGATTAGTCTTTTTAAACCACCAAATATAAGAACTTGCCCATTCCAAGGACATTCACTTAGCCGGAGTATAGGGCTACTCAGAGGACTCTTGCAAAACAAAGAAGATATGTTGCAAGGGCATTGTATCTACCTAGACACAGAAACAGCTGGTATCTTAAATGACAGCTCACTCATTAAAAACTTACTAGGCATCCTCATCAATGTAGGGAACCCTGGAAGGAACTGGGGCAGGAAAGAATGTGGTGGAAGGTACTCAAGGATATTCAGCCCAGCCTGGAAGGAAGCTCTCCTACTCCCAGCCCTTCTTCCATTTTCTAGGAGACACTGGTAAACCTGGCAGGGCTCCTGGTTAGCCTCTTGATGCTGCCCCTGGTGTCAGCTTGCCCTAGGTAAGCCAGGATTGAGGGCAGGGAGGAGGTGCCCCGCCGGCCTCCACCCCTGCTGACCACGCCGCTCTCCCAACCAGCTTCAGCCTCGGTTGTTTCTTCTTCCTCACCGCCCTTCACATCTACGCCAACTACCAGGCAGTCCGAGCCCTTGTCCTAGAGACCTTGAATGAAGGCCGGCTCCGGCTGGTCCTGAAGCACTTCCTTCAGAGAGGAGAGGTACTTGGGCCCACCTCAGCTAATCAGATGGAGCCACTGTGGACAGGTGACCCAACCCCTTGGTCTCAAGTACTGTATCTCCCAGTCTTTCCCCTTGTCTGGGCATCCTGACTCCAGCTTCCCACAGGTTTTTGGCCATCTCTGTCTCTATCCCTGGGGGTCCCCCTACACCGCTTGATCTCCAGGTAAGTGGCCCGGTGTCTCCCACCCACCCCTACTGCCACCCTGACTCCCCACACATGCTCTTTATTCTGATTACACACTGGCCTCCTCTGACTGGGCGTCACCTCTCTATTCTAGGTTCTTTATTGCCTCTAACCAGACTTGGGGTCAGCATGGGCGCTTGGGGGCAGCAGGGGTATGACACAGAGTAGATAAAAGGGATACATTTGTTAGATTTAGGAAAAAAAAAAGGATGGATGTCGTGTGCATAGGCAATGGCTGAGAGAGATGACAAGGTGGTGAGGGACAGAGGAAGTAGGACAATCAGCTGACTGGGCGGTTACTCTTACTTTTGCTTTCTTCCCCCCACCCCCACTCCACTCTCTTCTTTCCTTCAGTGTCTTTGAGCTGCAACAGCTGGTTGAGGGACACCATGAACCCTACCTCCTTCACTGGGACAAGTCACAAAGTAAGTGTGCCATGCTTTTCCAGCCTTAGACTCTTCTGGGGTCACCTTCTCATTCCACCAGCTCCAAGGCCTCAAGTCCTGGACAATTTAGAAGCTGCCTGGTGTCCTCGAGGGAGCTCTAGACTTAAGATTTGGTACATTCAAATTATAAGCCAAATGCCCCAATAAAATTCACTTTGTCCCTATGTAAAATGAGGCTAACAATACTTGCTTTATTGTCTTCATGTTTTTATGAGAATCAGATAAGGTGATTATGTAAAGTACTTTATATATTGCAATGTACTCAAATAAGATTGTGACCTTTGGTTATCCCTGGAGAACTTTTCTCTCCCATCCTGAGTTACCTGTTGAGGAAACAAATACTAGAGTTTACTGGTCTGCTGGTCGTGTGCTAAAACATGCTTATTCTCACTAGACATGCAAAATAAACCCACCTCAGTGGCCTCCTATAAAGTTGTATTTGGAAATTGGGCATTTCAGTTTGGCCAGAACATTGAGACAATAGGAGATGAAGTTGGAAGGGAAAGGGTGAAAGATAGCCTTCATCCATGCCAGGCCAACGCCTCAGGCAGACAGATTAAGCAGGATGGTAGGTTTGAGGGTGTTTGGGGAGGTGGCCCTTCCCTAATACCAGTCTGTCCATGGGTTTCTCCAGGCCGGGTGCAAGTTGTTTTGAGCCAGATGGCAGGCCCTGAAACCATCCTAAGGGCTGCCATACATGGACTGGTGCTTGAAGCCCTGCAGGGAGAGGGGCCCCTCCCAAGAGAACTGGAGGAGCTGAGGAACCAAGTCCAGGCAGGTAAGCACCTCACAGTCTAGACTGCTGATGACTCAGAGAAGAAAGACTCTGTTCTGCTTGGGGACCTGACAGCTTCTGGTTCTGCACCCACCTCCAGGTCCTGAGAAAGAGAGCTGGGTCATTGTCAGAGAGACACACCAAGTGTTGGACAAGCTATTCCCAAAGTTCTTGAAAGGTAACGTCCTTAAGCTCCATGGCTCTTTGGCCCCTGAGGCCTTTTCCGCAGAGACCCTGCCTAACCTGTTTCCCTGTCTGCAGTATGGGGAGGTTAGGGCTACTGAGTCTGTGTCAGTATTGACAATCTGTATAATTCCAGTTGACATTGAAGAACTGGAGGCTTAGGGTGGGGAGGTTTGCTCACAAATGACTGATGCTGATCTCTCATTTAACACCTACTCCATTCCAGCTCTTTCCCCTATGCTAAGTCAGTGAATTCTCACTACAGCCAGATGAAGTTTTAGTCTCATTTTGTGCCAGAAATGACCCGCAGAGGCAAGAGGAGCCTGAGCAGTACACACAGCGTGCACCCAGCCTGTGCTGCTCCTTACCACTCTCCCCAGGCTCCCTAGAGTCTTCTCCCGAGCAGTCCCAGTGGCACCCTGGTTATGACCTCTCCCCAGGACTGCAAGATGCAGGCTGGAAGACTGAGAAGCACCAGCTAGAGGTGGATGAGTGGAGGGCCACCTGGCTTCTCTCTCCGGAAAAGAAGATGTTGTGAGCAGCCCAGATGGAGGGTCCCAGGACAGGAGCCTAGAGCAAGCACACTTCGGCCACACCAGAATGAGGGAAGAGCAGCTTTATTTTTGTTTAGGGGAACTGCCATTTGGCCAAGGCTTCATGGGCTGTAACTGCCATTCAGATAGACGAGGGCCCCAGACAGAGACAGGGTGGAGAGAAGGGGAACCAGGGCTTACCCCCTCCCACTCCTGCCCTACTCCCTTCTCACCACTGCAAGGCTCCTCACCCCCATTCATTTGTGAGGCTGAGCCCTGCCCTGGCTGTAGCTCGTGGTGTCCAACAGAGTTGGCCTCAGGCGTAAAAGCCCCAGAAGAACGTGGCCACAGCCATCATTAGCAGGGCATTGAAGTTGACCACACGGGCCCAGCTCGAGTCCTCACTGATGTCCTCCAGCCGCCTGGCTGCTGCAGCCACCTCCTCCTGGGTAGGGGCTGGGGAACTACCCGCCCCACCCCCGCTCATTCCACAGAACCAGAGCAGGCACCTGCGAAACGGGCCTGGCGCTGGGGACTGGGGCTCTAGGGAAAATGGACACGGCACAGTTAGTTTGAGGGAACTTGGCTCTCCTTGTCCCTGGCCCCACCGTGAAGGAGTGCCTTACCCTCCAGCTCCACTGCATGCTCTGGACACCCATTCTGTATAGGGGGTGAGGTTGGACCTTCCAGTTCATCAGCATCCAGGTCCTCTCGCTCCTCCTTGCTGTGCCGCAGACTGAAAACCAGGCGGTGGAGCTGGGGAAGGGAGCAGGGACCAAGTGAGGGTGCTGTTTCCCGCCCCCCGGACCCTGAAGTCTCTTGTCCACCTGGTACTCCCTAAGCTCCCTTTGTCCACCCTGTACACATAGTTCAGACTCAGTTCACTCAAACCCAACCTTCATGGCTGCCCTTTGCCCTCAAACTAAACCTAAGCTCTTCAACTGTGTCTTTAAAGCTCTTGACCCTGGTCACCCCCTGCTTCATTACCCCCAGTCCCTGTCTACACCCAAATTGTAGTCCTTCAGACTCTAGTCTTCTAGCCCTGCTAACAGGGCTCCTTCCTGTGGATATTTGTTCACATAGTTTCCTCCTGCTGCTTTCCCCCGCTTCTCCACCTGTACAGCCTTTTGCCCGGCTCTTCTGTCCTGGCCCCCAGTCACCCCTGCCCTGGGGCACCAGCAGCACAAGACCAAACCCTTTTGTGGGCCTTCAAGATAGTATTCTGTCCCTCTCAGCCACCAATCAGATCTGTGTTTTGAGCCCCAGAGGCCATTCCTAGGACTTTGGGGGGGCTTTAATCACCTCCCCCACAGTCTTCAAGCCCACCCCCAGAACACCTTAAATAAATGTCATTTAAGTAAAACATTGTGCTTGCTTTGCAAATGCAACTTCCAACTGGATTCCCAGCCTACCCTCATGAACCCTCAGTGTAGAAATCCAAGTCCTCCTCACTGAGCATTCCTAGAAGTGGACTGGCAGACTAGGGGTAGAGAGGGCTGCACTGACTCACATGGTGCATATTTGGCGCCCATCCAGAGGTCGGCACTTACATGCTTGCGTGGGATGGGTGCTGTGCACAGTGAGACTATAAGGGTGAGGAGGCCAGAGCAGATGAAGAGCACGATGGCAAAGTAGAGGTAGTGCATGCCGCAGAGGAGCGCTGGGCACACTGAGGGTTGCACACAGCTGCCCGAGCCAAAGGAGAACTCAGGAATAAGTCGTGCCAGACCCATAAGCAGGCCCCCAATCAGTCCCCAGAAGGCACCCTGCCAGGGGAGAGAGTATCAGCGTCTTCTGGATGTCCAGGTTCTGCCCCAAGTTCACCACTTACACACAGACTCACCTTCTCATTGACACGGGGCACAAAGAGCGCCAGCACAAAGACAGCAGACACAGGTGGCGCCAGGTAGCTGGAGACTGCCTGGATGTAATCAAAGAGCTGCCCGCCCTGCGCTGCCTGCACCACGGGTAGCCAGGCCACGGATACCGCCACGATGAACACCACCCAGAGCCTGTAGTGGGTGGCCATCCGGAGATTTCACCGAGGACTCCCTGTCTCCCCCAAACCTATGAGTGTTCCCTGCCCCCACCCTGCGGCTGATTGGTGGGGCAGGACCTGGGGGGAACCCAAGCCTCACCGTCCTACTAGCAGCAGCTCACGGTCGCCTGCGCGGGGCCGCAGGCGTGTGTAGATGTCCATGGTGAAGAGCGTGCTGCTGCTGTTAAAGATGGAAGCCAGCGAGGACATGAGCGCAGCCAACATGACCGCCAGCATGAGTCCGCGCAGACCTGCAGGCCGACGGGAGGTGTGAGTCCCCAGCCACCAGGGTATCTCCAGGAGGGTACAGACTTGGCGAGGGGTGGCTCCCAGTGGCAATCTCCGCGACTGGCCAGCCCTTACCATTGGGCATGAGCTTCACAACAAGCCGTGGGTAGGCGATGTTGGAGCAGCCCACCTCGGTACCACACACGCGTTTACACACCTCGGGCACCACGCACGCCACCTCGTCTGCAGAAAAGAGGGCACGACATGGCTAGGACGGGACCTGCCCTGGGAACTCTGGGATCCCTGAAGTAGGGACAGGAAATCCTAGTGGAAGAGAGATAGGACCTCTGGTGGGAGGTCGGCCTAGGTGATGGGATTCCCAAATCAAAGGACAATAACAGAAATGGGAAATAGGCACCTGTAACTATACACAAGAAAGGGGCTAGATGGGGCACAGGACTCTTGGTTGGGGGCAGGGTTGCAGACATTACCTGGGTAAAGAATGCGGCTGATCATGCCTGGCATGACCATGAGGAACATGGGCATCAGCTTCAAGTAGCCACACAGTATGCAGCCCGCCTTGATGTGGGTCAGGTTCTTCCCTGCTAGACAGCGCTGCACGATTACCTATGAGGAGGGCTGTTTAACTACCTGCATCCAATCCTGGATACCCCGTCCTCTCAGGCCTTGCCTCTACTCACTGCTCTAATTCAGGCCTGCCTCTGGCTCAGCAGTGCTGGCAATTCACCGTCACTCAGACCCACAGTCTTTGGATTCCCCTGGGTCTGGTTGAGCTCCATCCTGGCCAGATTCCTGACCACTCAAACCAGGCCTTTGAGCACCCCCAGATGGGCTCCGGTTCCACCCATCTCAGCTCTGCCCGCAGCGGTTCTGGTTCTGCCCCAACCTTACTCCCGGCCCAAGCCCTAACTTCGCACCTGGTCACTGCACCAGTACCAGCCCGAGACAATGGTAAGACCCAGGAGCAGCGCTGGCCACGGCAGGTCCCCCGTCACAGGGTCCCGGAGCAGGTGGTAGGAGTCCGGCCGGGGTCGATAGCAGGAACTCGAGATGTTGCCCACCGCCGGATCCTCAGAAACTGTCAGCGACGTCATTGCCCCCAAGTATTTGTCGAAAAGCCCCGAATACCCGCCCACTTCGTGGAAGGCTGTTAGGGCAAGGCTGTCAGAAGACCAGGCGCCCACACCAAGGCCCTCCCTAGGACCCACATGCTGGAGATACGCAATATCTCTGCTCCCAGGTTGAGAGCTCTGTAACTTGCAACCTCTGTGCCCCTCCCCCACTGGCTGAGCTCCGTACCGTAACCCATGAGGATGAAGGCCCCCCCAAGAATGACGAAGGTCTGCACGGTATCCGTGTACATCAGCGCTGCCAGCCCTCCTGCAACAGGCCCGGGTCAGTGGAGACAGCCCAAACAGGATGCCCCAAGTACATATGCAAATTTGTAAAATGGGCCCCTTCCTGGAGAGTAAATTTCAAAGAAATGGCCCATTCTCCAGGTTCATGTACCGGGGCATCAGTAGGCAGGACTCAATGAGCACAATGTGCTTCCTTCAGTGACGCTCTCAGCATATCTTCGAGCCTACTCCATCCCTAAGCCCCTGCCACAGTCACCTGTCACAGTGTAGATCATAGTGATGCCCAGAAGGGCGATGACTGAGGCATAGATGTTCCAGCCCAGAGCCTGTTGAATGAATACTGCCCCAGAGAACATGTCCACCTTGGGGAAAGGAGCGATAGCACAGGTCAGGACCCAGTGACCTGGGCAGGGACCCAGGTCCACTTCATGCCCAGACCGTGACCCTACATGGCCACGCTTCAAAGGTTCTTATATTTTTGATGGTCTGGCCTTCCCAGGTCCCACCCATTGTGATCGCGGCCACCGAACCTATTCCTTTCAGTCCCTGCTTCAGTCATGGTTCTTACAAGTGATTTTTCCTTGGTCCTGCCCCCTCCCGGGCTTTCTAGAGACCTCCACTCGGTGGTCCCTCCCCCCCAGGTACCCGCCCCATCACCATGAATGCGCACCGAAATCTTGGTGAAGATGTACAGAAAAAGCGAGAGCATTGACAGGTAGAGGCGGATACGATGGCCTCCGAAGCGCTTGCGCAGGTACTGCGGCATGGTAATGACGCCTGCGGTCAGGTACACTGGCGCGAAGACCCAGCCCAGTAACAGCACCACGAACAGCGCCTGTGGGTACAGCTGACAGCTGAGGATGACTGAGATCCTCCCATGAGTGCGCCCTCACCCCCAAAGGGTCTAAGAGACCTCTTCCTGAACGTGCTATACCAAGGAAGGGTCTCACTGGGGACCTAGAGGATGCAACTGCAGAGGATGTCCCTGGGCCCAGGGTATTAAGGGACAGGGTCTTGACACCTCCATGGGCCCTTAACTAGAGCCCTCCTAGTCCTCCCAGGCCATGACCTCTGGCAAGTCCCTCCTAAGATGGTCCCTATCCCCTCACCCCCCAGTACATGAATCCAACCACAGACCCCTCAACCTGACCACAGCCTCTGCCAGGAAGGGCTGCCTCCCCTCTCCTCTCCACCCAACCAAACCTTCTGTCCCTCAAGACTCAGCACAGAGACCTCCTCCTCCAGGAAGCCCTGATCTCCCCAACCCTCAAAGACAAGACTCAGTCCCAGAGCTTTGTCTCCTTCCCACTTCCGTGAAGGACTTTAATTTGGTCCAGAGATCCTCACAGGCCACAGCTTCAGAGAGCATCAGAACAGGAACTTCACTATCTCTGAGGCTGTTCACTCCACTTCAGAGAGGAGTAAATCAAGGCCACAGAGGGTAGCGGTGGTCCTGGCTTACACTGCAAGTCAGGAGAAGGCTCTGAAAGTCGTCGTCTCCAACAACCCCCTGCCTGCAAGCTGGACGTGTGACCCTCACTCAAAGCCCAACCACACCCCATCCCTGGAAAGTCCCACCTCCAGTCTTACAACCCCCCTGCTTGGAGCCTCCCCAGGTGTGCCAGTTCCAGGGGTTCCCACTGGGGTGGGGTTATTGGCAAAAAGGGGATCTCACATTCCACTCGAATCCAGCCACAGCCAAGCCGCTTGCAGCACCAGTCCCCGCCAGGCCCACAAAATGGCCACTGCCGATGTTGCTGGCAAAGAGGGAGGCCCCAACCTAGATGGCCAGAGGTGTGGGTAAGCTAGGCTGCTTCCCTAGGCCTCCTCCCGCTCCACAGCACAGCCTCTCTCACCGGCCACCACACCATGCTTCGTCCTGCCAGGAAGTAGCCACCAACGGTGCCTCTGTTGGTTCTGCACATGGACTGTGGGACAGGAGTGGGGGGAGATGTGTGTTTCGAGCACATCTTTGAACCTCATTAGCCTTCTCAACACATTCCTCGGCCTTGTTTCGGGCTGAAGATTAACCAGCCCTGGGCTCTCTTGATGGTTCCCACCCAACCCCCTGCGCTAATCTCCTCCAAGGCTCCTAGAGCAACCCAGGCCCAACTACCCAAGCTTGAGTGTGACTGGATGTGGCCTGACTCTTCCTGGGGCCTCAGATATGGATGGGCTTCTGGTCAGATACTGCGTGGACAGAGGAACAGAGACCTCATTTAGAATGTCGTCCCTGATGAAAATCCACTGATCCCTTCAACTAATCCAATCCAAAGGTGGGAAGACAATCCAAAGCTGGGCCTTCCTGAGGCTATGAAAAGATTTGCTTGCCCCCCACACCCAGGTTTCTTCCTCAAAGATCCAGGCATCCCACCCCTGCTGAACCCATGTCCAGACCCCAAGGTCTCCCTGAGACTTTTCCTCCAGACCCCAGAAGACTGGCCCCCAGCAGCACCCCAACTTCTCACCCACAAGCCGACACCAATGACCAGCAGGAAATATGCAGCAATGACCAGGATGTCAGCAGAGTTGTTAATTAAGACCCTCTGGTTTCCCAGTCCTGGTACAGAGCCTGCCTCTGTATGTTCCTCCATTCTGTCTAGGATCTGTCCCTCAAGGGACTGGTCTATGGATTTCCTCACAGGAGGGATTAATGGTTACCTCAGGGGCAGTGAGCCGACAAGTCCCCTAGGTCTTGTCCCCCCTCCCTAGTTTTGTTTAGCTGAATCAGGTCTCATCAAGGCCGAAAACTCGTCCTGTGGACACTTTCAAGTTCAGGAGCACTCCTTCCTGGGCCTTAGACCCCACCCTGTCCCAAGTGACTCAGGCTCAAAATTACTCCTTTCACCCATGATTACCCTTCAGCCTTGACCTAGGGAGCGTGGCTGAGCCAGCCCCCTTGTTTTGACTAATCCAGAGGGATCATTTTCAAACCCAAATCTGACAATGTCACTTCCCTGCTCAGAAACCCTTCCTAGCTCCCCATCACACTAAAAGAAGTAGGAGCTCTTCAGCCTCATGTTCAAGGCCTTCCATCCCGACTCCTGCCCACTCTTCCCCCTTGCTCCTCCACACCAAACATGGGGTGATATCACATTTCCCCCCAACTTCCTTAGCCTGCCCAGGCCCTGTATTTTCACACACCCAAACTTTTGCCTAAGCTGTGTGTTCTGCTTAGAGTGTCTCCCTGCCTCCCAAATAGCCCACTCCTACCTCTCAGAAGGTAACCTTCAGTACCCAGCCCATGCCAACTCTTCAGGAAAGGCTTCTCTGACTTTTCTGATACAATTATGAGCAAATTGTGTTGTCCTTGTCTGGGTCCAGATCTGCCTTCCCAACAGACTAGAGAATGAATACCCACAAGCAGGAAATGACCTGATTCATCCCTCGAGTCCCATTGCTCAGCACAGGGCTGAACAGAGGAAGGGAGGGTATTGATAAATATCAGTACCTCTTTCTAGAAGAATTGATCAGAATTGGATGTCTGATCATGACAAGTTGGGTTTACGCCTGAGATGAAGAACAGTAAACAATATTTCAGGGGAATATATTTAAGGAATGCCTTAGTTTGGGTCCCTTCAAAAACAGATCCAAAGATGAGAATTGGGTGCAAGGACTTTCCTGAGGAGGAAGTGAGGAGAAGTGAGACAAAGAAAGAAGAAAAGCCAATAAGGGGCATTTTGATTAAAAGGTTGCCACTGTGAACAATCTAAGTGGGGACTCTTTGAGACACTGCGGAGAACACACCTCAGAATTGACCCCTCAGAGTCAGGAAGCAGGAGTATTTATTTACCAATTCCTGTCTCTCAGGTTACAGAACCTCCCCCTCCCACTTCAGGCCTGCTGGGTGCAGTAGCACACTTATTTCCCCAGAGAGCGCCCTCGGACAGAACCTCAGGGAGCAGCTGGGGAGACTCAGCTGGGGAGACTGGGTGTCTGGGAGCTAACTGTCTCCATATGACTTCTCCGGTGGGCCTAGTGGATATAGGCAGCACATCCACAGCATCTGCTTCAGGCGGGGGGTGATAAATTTGAAGTGCCTGAGAGAAATCCAGGTCTGAGTGTCAGAGGACACATTCGGGTTATAAGCCCTTAAAATCTATATGTCCTTTTGTGACCTGCAAAACCCTTCATGATGTGACACCTATTTCCTCTCTGACCTCATCTCCTACTATTCTCCCCCTTATTCACCCTAATCCAGCCCTACCGTCCTTCTTTCCTTTCATTCAATATGTCAAGCCCCTTCCTACATCCTGGCCTTTGCACTTGCTATTTCCTCTGCCTGGAATGCTTTCCTCAGGCTGTTTGCCTGGCTGTTTTCTTTCCTCAAACTTCCATCTCAACTTAGACATTACACATTCACAGAGACTGACTATCTGGTTAAAAGTAATCCCTTCCTCACTTTCTCTAACTTAGTTCTCTATTTCCTCCCCTTTTCACCTTCCCTCCTTTCCTTTCTTCCTCATTCTTTCCTTTATTAACAAACATTCATTGGGCACCTACAGCAGGCTAGATAGCATTGGAGACACCGGAGAGACAATGGTCAGCAAAACAAACATGTAATTCAACAGACAAATTCTCAGGAGCTTGCATTCCAGTTTCAGAAACAGACATAAACAAAACAGATAAATACCTATTTGCAATAGTGATAAGTGCTATGGAGGACTAGGGAGGTGTTATGGATGGAAACAAGGGGAAAGAGTGAACTTTATTTAGGCCATCAGGAAAGTCTCCATTAGTTCATCACATGTGTCATTGGTACTTGTCATCTGTCTCCTCTACTAGACTTCAGCTCCATGAGGTCAAGAAATATGTCTGCTTGGTTCCCTATGGTCTCCCCAGCACCTGATAGAGAGCCTGGCATAGTACATACTCCATAAACACTTGGTGAAATGAATGAATTGAGACTAGAGATGGCCAATTGGGGCATCCTCAAGACAGGAAGGTGGTTACAAGCCAGGAAACAGAATTCTCCAGGGAGAATATACGGAAGGAGAAGAGCAGGAAGCCTGGAAGACCTAGGGAGAGGAGCCTCAGTGAGGAAAGAATCTGGGGGGGTCAGGCCAAGGTGAGGACAGAGAACACCTTGCCTTTGTCTTACCTATACATGCTCTCCTTCCTTGGCTACCCGCTCCTCCTCAAGCAGGAGGGGCCTCTGAGAATCCATCATTTCCAGCTGCAAAGTCTCCTACACTTCGAACCCAGGAATCCAAGCCCTCTCCCTAGGGAACTGCAGGGTCTAAAGTGAAGGTTCAGAGGCTCAGAAAGGCTCTGGGCCTTAGAGATTCAGATGGAGCCTAGATTCCACATCTAAAACTCCCTAGCCTACCCATTTCTGCTGGGGCTTAGCTCAAGTGTCACGACCTTGAGGAAGACTTACTGGACTCCCGGTCTGAGTTAAAAGCTTCCTTCTGGCTCATATAGCCCCTAGTGCTTCCTTTGGTCATGGCTCTGACTACTCCAAGTGTCATCTTCTGCTTAGGGGGATGGTATGAATCAATACAAGTAAGAGGGAAGCTGTGCCTTAGTGCTCAGATCCAAAGAGTGGGCATAAATTGGCACTTCTGGATGGAGCCCCATCTCTGAGGGTCTTTTCAGGAGGGGAGGAAAATCTGAAAATTAGACAAGTTGACAAGGGTGGGAGGGAGTGAGAACGGGAGATGGGGGTTGGAGACAGATAAGTGTTTATTTCAAGGATACAGGTTGCTGAAGAAGTGGGGGATGAGGGCGGGAAGTTTCCATGGGGCCCAGCCTGACCTCCTGTTCTGACTCCCCACTGTCTGTACAATCCAGCGCAGGCTTATTTGATGTGTGAGGGACAGCCTGCAAAGGCTGAGGCTGCAGATCCCCCTGCGGCCACAGGGCAGGGACCTAGAACCTGCTCCAACCAGAGGCAGCACGAGAGGCAGGGAGTCACGGAGCAAGGCTTTCCCACACAGGGCTTTCCCCGGTACAGAGACACGGCACCAGCGTCATGTGGCATGTGTTTTTATGTAGGTAGAAAAAAAGTGCACAGAACAGTGAGGGAGCAGGGAGTGGGTATGTCCTGGCCTGTCCTCTCATTAGTGGGACTTGCATGAGCCGGCCTCCTGTCAGGGGGCTCCCTCAAGGGTGGGGATAAAGTGAAGATCTCAGGCGGGGTTGCTTACAGTGTATGACCCACTCGTGTGGTCTTGAACTTGGCCGGCCCTTTTCTGAATTTGACCATGGAGAACTTAAAGAGTATAGAGTACCTCAAGGGCGGGTCTCTCCAGTGGGTGGGGCCTCCCAGGGTGGGTTGGGGAGAGACCCCCAGGCTCAAAGAGTGAGGCCGTGGGGTCTGGAGAGCACGTCTTTTGGGGAAGGGTGGGGTCATTAGGGCCTCGGTCTCTCCCAGGGGCAAGTCCCACAGGCGGTTAGCGGGTTAGCCGAAGAGCTTGACGAAGCAGGGCTGGCAGTATGGCTTGCCGGCACGCTCCTGGAAGGAGCCCTTGGTGAGTGGGCGCAGGCAGAAGGTGCAGGTGAAGTGGTCTGGGTGAAAGCGGCGGCCCAGGGCTGACACGCAACGGCCGGTCACAGGGAGGCCGCACGTGGCGCACAACGAACCACGCCGCGCGTGGAAATGGTTCTCGCACAGCGGGCGGCCCTCGTGCTCGAAAAAGCTGCCTCCCGAGAAGGGTGCGAAGCATTCCTAGGGGAGGGCGGTCGCGAATGGATAAGTCAGCCGCCAACCCCTTGGCCAGATAACTAGCTTTAGGAGCTTAATAACCCAACGTGGGAACCCCACTGCCCACAACCCCACCCCAGACGTGAAGCACTCTGCCCTGAATACGTGAATAATCGCCCCGCCTTAGGCTCCCAGTTGGGCTCCGGGTTGGCCCAGCTCCCCTCCTCTCCCCGCCCCCACACACCCTCCCGCAGCTGCGCACCCTGCAGACGAAACAGTCCGGGTGCCAGAGTGCACTGAGCGCGGAGATGTAGTTATCCAGAATGGGGCCTTGACAGCCCTGGCAGCGCGGGGCGAACAGCTGCAGGAAGTCCCGACGGCAGTAGGGGCGGCCCTCTCGCTCATGGAAACCTAGGGGCGGGAACAGACCGGGAAGAAAAAAAAAAAAATGCGGGCTGCACCCAGCACTTGCAAGATTGAGACTGTGGGGCCAGATGAAAGGCAGTCAGAACGAGCAGTAGAGAGGGAAGGATTGGGTCTAGTGTGGAGGCCAAGTGGGAGGGGATAGGATGAGCACCCGCGTGGGGGAGAGGGTGGGGCCAGAAGACTTGAGAGGTTGTAGTAGGCTGGACCAAAGTGGGCGAGGCGGAATATTGAGCAGACGGGTATCTTTCGAGACTGGAGCCGAGCTCTCACCCTCATCTCCGAAGGGCTCCCCACAACTGACGCAGCAGAAATGCTCCGGGTGCCAGTGGGTGCCCAAGGCAGTAACCATCTTCTGTGGAGAATGAACGGGGACACTCAGTGTGGCCCTCTCTCCCGCCCTCTCTCCCTTCTACCCTCCCTCTCCCACCATGAAATCTATGTAAACGGGTTTAAGTAGGAGTTTGAGGCGCTGGAGACCCAACAAGGAACTTGGAAGTCAGAGGGAGTGGGCGGAGTCCAAAGGGCCAAGGACAAGGCGAAGGGGCGGGGCATGGGTGGGCTGGGGCTGTGGGAAAGGTGGGGCTCACGTGTCGGATGGGTTGATTGCAGAGGCCACAACGTGGGGAGAAGCGCTCAAAGTAGCATTCAGGGCAGAAGGGGGCTCCGTCCTTTTCAAAGAAGCTGCTGCCTCCCAGGGCCATGGAACAGCCACCGCAAATGAAGTGCTCAGGGTGCCAAGCGCGGCCCAGGGCGGTCACCACCTGGAGTTGGCGGTAAGGCCTGGGTCAGAGTGGCCCTCGGGGTGCGGTGTGCCTAGTGAGCTAAAGTTGACATGGCACTTTTTAAGTTTTCCTTTTCCTTTTTCTCTCTCTTTTTTTTTTCCTTCCCTTTTTCTCTTTTAACCATTTGACTCCTTTAACTCATTTCTCTCCACCCACCCTGAGAGGTCAGGATGAAGAACCTAATGTTCCAGTCAGTCTGTAAAGGACAGAGATTCAACCCAGGGCTCCAGGCAGCACAATGCCTAAGGCCCTCAATAATTTTAGGAGCCCATGAAAATGTAATTACTTTTAAAATCAGAAGAAAAAAATGAGCTAGAAGAAAATGATCTGATGTGTAATATTAATATATTCATCTTTACACCAACACAGTCATAAAACACAATTTAAAAAAATTTTTTTAATGGAGAAAGGGGCCCATGAAGATGAACGTGCCCACAAGAGTCATAATGCCACCCTGCTTTGCTAAGATTGGAAATTTTGGGATGGAAGCAGGGCACCAAATATAGCAAGAGGATCTAAGTCAACCACTGGGCACAGTTGTTATCAATAACATCTACTCAGTCCATAAGCCAAGAACCAGAGCTCACAAACCAGATGCTGGTGGAGGAGAAACAGTCCTTGTTGGTGCCTGAGAGATGGTAGGTGGCATCACTAAGACTTTTGTGAAGACTAAGTGAGATGGAGGTTTGTAAAGGAGCTAATGTAGTGCCTGCACACAATAGAACCACAATAAATGGTAACTGGGTTGGAATTCTCATCCTGCCGCCTACATGCTGTGTGACTCAGAACTTTAATCTCCTCATCTGTAAAATATGAACAATGGTAATACCCACTTCTCAGAGTCATTTATTAAAAGGGAACAGCACAAAGTCTGGCTCTCCATAAGGATGGATCCGTGGGTCTCTACCTCCCTCCTCACAGGGCCCCACTTACTTGCCCAGCAATAGGTTTATTGCAGGAGCCACAGAGACCCTTGGTCTGGGTGGGAACACCACGGCGGCTGAGATCAGACTGCAGCAACCCCAGCATGGTGTCTAGGCTGCCCTTGCTAGCCGGCCCTGGTGAGGATGGGGAGTCCTCATTCACAGAGCTTGACACTGGCGGCTGGGTTGACCCAGAAGCTGGAAGCTGCAGCAAGGAGGACATGAGAGTTCAGTCAGCAAGACAGCAGATGTGGAAGGTTCTAAAAGGGGTTGGGAAGCCACAAATCCACACTGGCTCACACCCCACCTGATTCACATGGTTTTGGACACGGAAGTCAGACAGCGAAGCCATCAGTCTATCCAACTCCAGGGTCGCTGAGGTTGCTGAAGGCTTTGGGAGAACAGGGGATGGGCTGGGAGGGCTGTGAAGAACACAATCTGCGTTAGCTCAGAGCCCCCCAGAGTAATGAATGCTATCCTCCAGTAACTCAGGTATCCATCACATCTCTCCCAGCTCTGCCGACTATGTCAAACTCACAGGCTGGGCCTTTTCTTGTCCTCACATTGGTCCTCCTTCTGTTCCCCTGAAGTCTCCTTGCTTGATGGGAACTGAGACATTATTTCATCTGCAGAGAGGGAAGAAGGGCACTGGACATGGGACCATACTCTACCCCCTCCCAGTTAAGACTTGTGTCCCTTTAGCTGCTACTGTGCGAAGAGTATATCCCTCAGTCTCTGCCCTTCCCTGCCTTGTCCCCATCCCATCAAGGCCTATCTCCATAACCTGGTACCTGTGATGTTGAACTGGGTAGCATTAAGTTCCTGAAGCAACCGGTCTAGCTCACAGAGCCCTGTGCCCAAGACGCCGCTGGAGGAGGAGAATGGAGGGGCTGCAGGGGCCGCAGGCTTTGGGGACCGAGGCTTGCAAACCGTACTGGAAAACAGGGTGGGACTCTGTGTTCAGGGGTGGAGAATCCAAGCCTCCATACCTGATTCTCGGTTGGCTTCCCCATCCTCCCAGTTCCCAGGCCCCTCACCTGTATAGATGGTCCTTGTCCCCAGAGGCTCCTGAAGACTCCCCAGACCCTGTCTACAGAGAGAAGGACACATGTGTGGGATGATAGGCCTGTACTTTGCCCCACTCAAGCCAAAATCCCCCTAGCCTTAGCCAAGCTTGGCCCTAGTGTTACCCCAATCCTTAGTATTTGATCTCACCTGTGGCTGGTGGCCATAGGGCAGGGGAGCTGTGAGAGGCTCTGGGGACCGCTCTTTTGGAACCCCTGACCTTGGCATGTGTGAGGTGGTGGTCTCCAGGTCAGACAGCAGGGCATCTGCAGGGAAGAGGCCGTCAGGGTGAGCGGTTGAGAGGTTAAGGTTAGAGCAGAGACAGGGCCTTAAGAGATTAGAGGGTAAGTGTTCCAAGTAGGCAGTGGTTAAGGAGGACAGAAGCCAGTATTAAGAGCAGAGGTCAGAAATCAGATGAAAAAACACAGACCAGACCAAGGCAGAGAAGTAGAAAGGCGGCAAGGAATGTTTATGACCAAAACATCCCAAATGGCTCATCTTGGGAGTCATGCTTTTGTGCTGCCTGATTCTTTTATCCTCCACATCTTCCCTGATGCAGTCAAAATTGACTCTTTACTCAAGCCAAATCTGGCTTCACCCCAAATTGCTCGATTGGCTGTATGCCTGGCACCCAACTTTCTGATTGGATGCTCTTTCTGCCCACTAATTCCTGCCCCCTCCTGCACCTAAACAGGCCCTCCCAGCCCTGGCCCATCTCCAGGGACTGGCTCCCACCCGATTCTCCTCATTGGCAGGTCTGCTGGGACCTGCTTTCTGATTGGCTTATTTTCCACAGTGCCGGTTACCCCAGCGGAGCAGCACCCCCTATCGCAGGGTGCCTGAAACCCTTCTCTAGCATGGAGAGCACAGCCTTCCATCCGTTTCCAACAGACCAGAAGAAGGAGATGCCTGGGTCCTCCTTCCTCCCCCAAGACACCCCCACCTCCACCTCCCTTAAACAGATCTAGATCCTTTTAAACCTTTCCTTCCCAGAGCCAGTCCCTGTTCCTTTACTTATCTCTGAGTACCGCAGTGGAACCCTTAATCTCTCCCTGGCATCTTGACACTCACCTATTCTCTTTCTGCCCCCCAAAGACCCGACCCCTACCATATTTAGGGGCGCATAATTCTTTTCTTCCCCAAACCCTGAACGGACCTGTTTTCTTCTCCAGAACTTGATGTCATATTCCCCCTTCTTGTCTACTTTCCCAGTGCCCGTCTGACCCCAGACCCCTTTAACCCCTCCTTTCCCAGCGCCCCTGAGTCCAGGCGCCCACTGGCGGGCGCTGCACCTCCCTGCCCTTCCGTAGGCAGCTAGTGATGGAGGAGCTGAGCGAGGGAAGAAGGGAGGGAGCGGCCAGTCCAGGAAAAGGCAGGAAGGGAGAGGCAGGAAGGGGGACGTGGAGTCGGAAAGGAGGCGCGGGCAGAGACCAGAATCAAGAAGACAGGAGGCGGGGATGGGGAGATGCGGGGAGTGCGAGGGGTTTCCAGCCTGGAGAAGCGGGTCCAGATGGCGGTGAGGAGCTGGGGACAAGGGGACCCGAGCCCCACTCACCCAGGTCCTCCATGGCGGGGCGCGGGCGCACCGCGCGGGGCGAGCAGGGCGGGGGCTGTGTCCGGTGGGGGCGGGGGGCGGGGGGGGACGTCCGGGAGTTGGAGGCCCGGCCGTGACCATGTAAGGAAGCCGGGACCCGCTGGGATGGGGCTTGGGGGGGGGGGGTGCAAAGAACGGGAGAACTCGGGATGGGGGCGTGTAAGGGAGGGAGGGCCACGGCCCACCCAGGCCCAGCCCGCCTGTCTGCCGCGGAGGCAGCCACACCCCAGCCTTGGCCTCAGCTGCTGGGAGCCCTGGCGGCCAGAGCCAAAGTCAGAGAAGTGGCTCTCCCAGACCAAGCTCGGGATCCTCTGCTCAGTGAGACTCTTAGACACAGACTGAGGACCCCAAGCAGACACCTCCTGGTCCACTCAGGCCATTCCTGAGAGAGTTGCTCCAGACAGAAATTTTGGGTTGAGGGCAAGAGTAATGGCTCTAAGGATCAGACCAGAGACCTTCCCTTAGAGACCCTGACAATGACATGAACAGAGATCCCAAAAGGCACATATACCAGAAACAAATCGTTCAGAAACAGAGACAGACACAAGGAACCTTCCCACCCTCTAAGCCAGGACCTTCTCTTTCAGAGTTGGAAGCAGACATATAGACATAGGTAAACTGAACCCAGGCCCAAACCCCACGAAGACTCAGGGGAAACATTACCAGGTAGCCAGACCACAGCCAGCCTTCAAGACAAAGCCCTTTCTTCCCTAACACTGAGGTAACCCAGACCTATTCCAAAAGAGCCCTTTTTCAAGACACTGGTAAACACAGACATGCAAGACACGGCCTCCAGTCACAAAGGAACTTTCCCTGGCCTGAGACCCTGAGAAGTCAAAGTGGAAATGAACACTTAGAGATGTATGAACAGACACAACAATGTTGCAGCCACTGGACTGTGGGTCTCAACCCAGCCCTCGGTGCACACAGGAGTACAGGACTGTGGCCCTCGACCCAGCAGCAAATTAAACGGACCTGGGAAGCTTTTTTAAAATACTGATGCCCGGGGCATCCTCCCCTCAGTCCAATTCAGTGAGGAGGTGCCTACACATCAACATTTCTAAAAAGCTCTCTGGATGGTTCTGATGCACAGCCTGAGGACAGAGAGCTGGACACAGAAGCACAGAAATAGCAAGTGTCAACCTTAGCTCCCCAGAAGCTAACAGGCAGGCCCAGTCCAGGCACACTCCTCAGTCAGGCTGCCACCCAAGTGCTTAGTGATTTGGGATCCAGGTGATAGAGAGACCCTGCCTTGAGAGACCACACAGCAACATAAACCCTTCCCTTGCCTGAATGCACCCCAGGGCTCTGGCTATCTCTGAGCAAAACTAAGACAGGGCCTGCCTCAGGGACTCCAGGAACACAGCAGGCCTTCCTTAGGCTAATAGCAGAAGGCTACTTGGTCCAAGAGATGAAAACAGACCCAGACACTGAAAGCCCAAGATGGGTGAGAGACTGCCAGGACACTCAGGAAACAGTAATGCCAAGGCCTTGGAGATACATTCCCACACTTACTTCATTCCCTCAGCCCAGCCCCTTCATCCCTGACCAGAGTCTATGTGTCTAGCTGGGTATTTGAGCAATGAAGTTGCATGAGCAGGAAGCAGGCTTCCCCCTGCACTCTATTCTATCCCAGGACTGCAGGAACTTACTTATTAAACTCCTACATGCCAGGGGTGGCCTGTATTGAGCTACAGCGACCTGAACGAGACCCTGGTAGATTTGGGGGAGGGGAGAATCCCACAGGAAAGTAAGCAGAGACACCATACAACATGGGTATCCAACTCCAAAGTTTTTAATTTCAACTCTGGAAGGCTGGGCCAGGCCATGTGCCTGGCACCCTGGGCTGTTCTCCATCTGTGGGCTTCATACTCCAACTGTGGCCTTGGCTTCTCACTCCTGCATCTTCAGACCATCATCCTGGGGTATAGTTCCATTTTCTCATCGTGACTTGACAGTGACTTCTGCTCAGCCTCTCGTGCTGCTCTGAGGGAGTCCTCCTTCATAGCTCAGACTCCTCTTGTGCTGCTCTGAGGGAGTCGTCTTCACAGCCAACTCATCCTTGGATCCCCTCCCAAGGGACATCAAGAGTCTAAGCTGGAACCCATCACCACAGCCAGTAAAGCCTCAGTCAGGGGCCCTGCCTCCTCTCCTGCTGCCTCCACAAGCCCCACTAAGGCCAAGGCCCGCTTCCGCGGGCACTGCTCTGGCCCCAGGGTCCAGCGGGCACAATGGGCAACCAACCGGGGCCGGCCCAGGCGGAATACCTCACCCACTGACTCTGGGCCACCATGGGGTCCCAGGTGGATATGGCCCACAGCCTCTTCCAGCTCCTCCTCCAGCCCAGGCAGCAAGAAACGGCCAGCAGCCTCCAGTGCTTCCTCAGCCTCTGAGCCCAGCAGGGGCTGGCCTGGTGGGGGAATGGGCCCCAGGGCAGCCCCACAGCCTCGGCAGCCATGCAAGTGGTGCAGGATAGGCCAGGCTGCACTGGGTGACAGGCCTCGAAGTGGCACCAGGTCCATCTGGGCTTCGGCAAAGCTGCCAGCTAGCAGAGCCCGGAAGAAAGGTGAGGCAGTAGCTGAGGCAGCTCGCTGGGCAGGGAGCTGTAGGCCTGAGTCTAGTAGGAAGTGCAGGTCAGGGGCTAGGATGGGGGCTGGGCCCAGCAGAGGTTCATAGAGGCAAGGGGATGGGGAGTCTAGGTCCAAGGGGATTGAAGATGGAAGGGCTGGGATCACAGTGGGAGACACCAGGCCTTGGAGGCAGGAAAGGGAGTCCGCAGCAAAGAAGAGGAAGAGTGGATGTGGAGCTGGCCGAGTTAGTGCTGAGAGGAGGAGACGGAGGCCGCCCTGGTCCAGAAGTAGCCGGCGCCACAGAGAGGGTTTCCTTTGGGAAGAAAGGTGAAAAACGGTGACACTGCAGAATAGCAATCTTGCTCCCCTGACCCCTGTGAGACACACACATCCCCCTCACCGACAGATGAAGGGCAGGGTCAGTGCACAGGCCACACGGTCCTCGGGGCTTCCAGAGAGCAGCAGGTGAGTGAGGGCGCCCACTCCAAAGGGTGATTCAGCCTGCACGGTCAAGTTCTGCAGCAACATCTCACCTGCAGAGATGGACAGAGCAGGTCAGCTTGGGAGTTTATGTCCCGACTCTGGCAAAACCCTCAGGGAATGGAAGAGGGGATGACTGCAGGCCCTGGAGGGAAAGGGTCCAGATGCTAGGAAATGGACGTCAAGGACAAGAACAAAGTGTGATGGTCAGGGAGTGCAGTCAGAACACAGAAGATAGGGCAGTCCCTGGCAGTGCTGGGAGTAGTGGGGGGGCCTGGGAGGACATGGGGCCTGAGCCGTGGATCTCCAAGTCAGTGTGCCCAGTAGGAAGGCAGTCAGGACAATGCAGAACCAAGAGCAGATTAGGTAAAGAAATACAGACAAGCATGATTCTAAGTTGTTGGGGCTACACCTGGTGTTGGGGTATCTAGGCCCCAAGACTTGGGCAGAGGATGGGGCAGAACTTTGCATCCTGGGAGTCCCTCTCCTCCTCCCATGTGGTAACTAAAGTTGATGGTAGGCTGGAGAGGGCAGTGAGAGCCATGAGCAGCAAGGTGAGGTTCTCAGTCCAGAACTAGAGGAGGATGGGGCCTCTTATGGGAGACATACCCAGCTCCCGGTGCTGGCGTCGAGCCGGCCGGGCACGCAGTGTGGGCCAGTCATCTGGGGCAACACCCAACACGAGCCAGGCACGCAGCAGCGCAGCACCGTAGCTGCGCACAAAGGCCTCGAGACAGGCAGGGTTGCAGGTAAGGCGTGCCAGGATGCGCAGTGCACGTGGGCTCGGTGGGCCTGGTGAGCCTGTCACATAGGCCAGCAGGCCACAGAGAGCCGGGCCGGTCACCAATGCCCCACTTGGGTCAGGAGCCTGGGAGAATCGTGACAGTAGCAGCAGCGCTGGCCCCTCACGGCCCCAAGGCTCCTCAGAGGTGGCAGCGGGGCTGCGGCCAGGTGTGCGCAGCGTGCGAGGCATCCGCAGTGAGGTCGGCCCCAGTGTGGGGCTTGTTGGCTCAGCTGGCTCTGGGGGTGGTGGAGGCGGGGGACATCGCTCAGGGGACCAGTCAGGAGAGATGTCTCCCGGGCCTGCAGCATAACCCTCAGAGATCAGCCACGACCTGCAGAGGAAGAAAGGAGAGACTGAATCCAGAGCCAAGGTAAAGGAGCAGGGCCAAAAGAGCTGTCATGCAAAGAGGTGAATGAAGCGGAAGTGGGGCCAAGGGGAGATAGGAAAGAAAGAAAAGGGGGAAAAAAAAACACCCAACTCATTTAGCAATTACTGATGCCTATTATGTGCCAAGCCCAGTATTAGGTTTGGGCACAAACAATGAACAAAACTAAAGTCCCCATCCTCCTAGAATTTATATTCTAGTGGGGGGCAAACAGACAGCAAAATAAAAAAAGGCCACTGAACCTGTCTGGGTCCCAAAGTTCAGAAGTACTGGGGTAGAGCCAAGGCCAAAGGTATACCGAGGAAGAGAGAACATGTTTTCTCTCTAAACATGTGTTTAATGGTGACTAGAAAGTGGTTTTGTCCAGGGAGAATGAGTCAAAAAGAGTCCTACTGAGACAGAGTGGGGGATGAGGGTAGCGAAGAGAGCCAGAGCCCTCAATCCACAGCAATCAGGTGGGGACTCACCTTAGGCTTCGGAAGCTTCCAGCCTCTGCCCGCTCAGGGGTCCGCTCCTCAGGAAAGTCCCAAGAAGCAGCTTCTCTTCCCTCTTCTTCCTCATCACCAGCATCACCACATAGCTGCCCAGCCAAGAGAGGTACAAGTCCCAGAGCCTGTAGCCGGCCCAGGGCTCCCGTATCATACAGGAAGCCCACAAGGGCAGCCACGACACGAGGGTGCCAGGCACTGGCACGAGGGTCCCGCAGCAGACCCATCAACAGCTCCAAACCACCCGCATCCCGAAGCCGGGCCCGGTTGATGGCCTCCCGGCACAGCAGGCACACAGCCCGCACCAGGGGCTGCTGAGAGGCTGGGCCAGCCCCATTAGGCCCTCTGCGCCGCCGGAGCTCACCCAGTAGTACCTCCACACCACCAGCATTGCCCAGTGCAGGCCGTACAAGGCCTTGGGCACACAGGTTGGCAAGGATCAGGATAGTTGCCTCTCGTACTGCCTTTTTGGGGTGGGAGGCCAAACTGACCAATGGTCCTAGTCCCCCACCCAGACTTAGCTGCTCAGCACAGGCCCGGGAGCAACCTCGACTCAGCTCTAAGAGTGCACGGACTAGGGCCAAGGTCAGCGCAGGGTCTGGGGCAGCGGCCAGAAGCTCAGCCAGAGGGCGTACTGCTCCCTGCTGTGCCAGGGCCAGGCGGTGCTGGGGTGAGTCCGCCAGGTTGCGGAGGGCGCGCACCACACTCTGCAGGCACTGTGAGTCCTGGCAGGCTGTCAGGCTCTCAACGAGCAGGGGAACAGCACCTGGAGAGGGAAGAGGAGGACAAAGAGTGAGCAAGGAGATACCCAAGCCCCTCTCCCACCCCAAGCCCTAGCTAGCTTCACACTCATAGCCTTCTCACCAGCAGAATGGATGTCCCCACAGCTCTCAGGTTCCATGGCTAAGTTCCCCAGAGCACGGGCTGTTCGGTTCTGGATACTATCTGTCTTCACACATTGAAGAATAGTCACTGCAAGAGAATTTGGCCTTTTAAGGTCCTACCTCTTCTTATCTCTCTCATTAATGACCTCAAGAATGTGACCTGAGGAAGTCAGGGAAGGCCTCCAGAAGAGGCTAACACTTAATAGGTCTGAAAGGTTAAATAAGTGGTATTTGTTAGAAAGATGGTAGATGAGGGCGTTACAGGGCATTTCGGATTTGCAAGCAGCATTTGCAAAGGCCCAGAATTGAGATCCAATGTGTGTGCTGGGCCTCAAATGCCAGGCCCAGGGATCAGGCAGGACTTGAATATGAGGGCATTGGGAACCACACAGGGTTTTAAGAATAGGAGTGCTATGATACAATCTGGTAGCCATGGGGAGAACGGATTATAGAGAAAAAGAATAAGGCAGGGGGAGCGGCAAGGAGGCTGTCTCAATTGTTAAGGTAAGAAAGGAGAGTGGCTTAAACCAAGTCAGCTACCGGCACAGCCCGGAACACGGTCACCAGTCCCTGGGCACATGATGAGAGAAGGATGAATGCAGATGGATTCAGGAAATATTTAAAATGTACAAAAGTGACTGATGTGGGTCACATGCTAATAACAAAACCGGTAATTTACTGAGGACTTATTAATGTGCCAGGCCTCTTGTCAAATACGTTATGATACAGATGCATTTTAAGCAAGTTTAAAATATATTAAGGTTTCGTTTTATCCAAAAAATTAAGATTTCCTCAAAACTGACATTTCCTAACAGGAGGCAGTGTGTAAACTATATTCCCAACATTGCCAGTAGGAGGCGCCAACTTAGCTGGTAAACAAAAAAGCTTGTTAATTTTTTTTTAAGATTTTATTTATTTGATAGAAAGCGAGCAAGTACAAGCAGGGGGAGCAGCAGGCAGAGGGAGAAGCAGACCCCCTGCTGAGCAGAGAGCCGATGCAAGACTCGATCCCAAAACCCTGGGATCATGACCTAAGCCGAAGGCAGAGGCCTAACCCACTGAGCCACTGGGCTAGATCTCGCTAGCCACCCAGTACTAGCCCCTGTACTAGTTTTTAGTAACTCAAAGTACCCAGTCCATGCTTAGACTACCTGCATTCTCTATTTGTATTTCACTTTCTCCTTACTTCAATTTTGTGAGGTGGCTATTATTATTCCATTTTACAAGGAATCCTTTCTCACTGCAGAGAACATGACATTTTCTGACCCAAGTTCGTCAAATGGCAGCCCTCTACAGGGCCACCCATTAGGCGCGGAGTGTCTGCTATATACCTCATAAATGGGGAGTAAGCATCACCTAGAAGTCACCATGTAACCCCTTGGTCTCCACTGGCCCAGATTCGAGGACATGGCTGTAATTATCTTATCTGGTCAGGTTCGGGTGTAATCTATAAAGAAAGCTTGAGGGATTGAGAGGGGGTTACGCTGTCAGAAGGAGTGTTCTTTCCCGCTACAACACAAAGAACTCAAAACTCCGCCCAGGCCCAGTGAAAGAAGTTGCGGTACGTGGAATCCTTCTAGGAAATGAGGGCGGAGCACTTACCCAAAGGGAGAATGCCTCCGAGTCTGCGCACTTCAGCCCGGCACGCCCCTTCCGTACAGCAGTTGGCTAGGATGCTGAGCGCCAAGTCCAGAGTCTTGCGCAGGCGCGCTGGCGGCGAGGGCGTCGACGACGACGCAGCGGAGGGGGCAGGGCCCGGCGAGGGGGCGGGGCCAGCAGAAGTCGCTGACTCGACGGACGAGGGGGCGGAGCCGGGGCCAGCCTGGGACGGGGCGGGACCCGCTGCAGCCGCTCGCCGTAGCAGCGCGAGAAGGGGGCGGAGCCCGCCGCGCGCCCGGAAGCGCTCGATTCCCCCTGCAGCCTTGACGTGGCGCGTGCGGAGGGCTAAGAGCGCACGGCCCAAGGGTGTCTCGTTGGTAGCTGTGTCCTTTCCCCCACCTAGACCCTCCCCGGCCGCCGCCGTGAGCTGCGCGAGGCAGAACGAGAGCGAGTCCGTGAGGGTCGGTTTCGCAGCCGCCATCTTGGCTCAAGCCTAAGGCTCCGCCCCCCTCCTCGCCGCTCCTCCAAAGGAGCGGAACTGGAGGAGAGGGGCGGGGCCAGGCACCTCCTCTCTGACGCTTTTTAAGTAGCGCCGCGGCAGTTATTTTGCAAGTTGGAAGTTGTAGTTCTCAATCCCAGTACTCAGGACAGTCGCAGAAGGCGCGTAGAGAGTAGTGGTTATCTAATTGCTGTGCGAACCCATGAGGCGCGTGTGGTGCATGCTGGGATATGTAGTCAGCGCCTTGCTTAGCACACATGCCTTAGGACGGAGGAGAAACTCAGGGGGCTCGCGGTGCGCTGGTTCCTTTGGAGAACCCAGACATCCGACATGGAGTCTCAGTATCCTGCTGCTTCAGGTGGCGTGGCTACTCCAACCCTACCCCCACCCTACCCCTGCGTGTTCACGATAGCGACCGCCTTTTCTTTCCAGCTCGCTTCCCTGCCCCACAGTGATGGCCCGGGCATCGAAATCCGCGCTGAGGGACTCAGGATCAGGAGCCAGGCCCAAAGTATGAAGTTCCTGCCAGCGGCCGCAGATGGGGGCTCTTGCTCAGTTAGGTGAATGAGAGGGTTAAACCTACCGAGGGTGTTCGCTACCACTTCCTAGAGCGGCAACGGGCTAGTGGGCATTTCCGGTTCCGGTGACGGACCAGCCAGCCGTCCTTCGCCTGCCCCACCCTCCCCAGGTGGGGAATGTCTCCCGGTGCTGCTCACCTTGTGAATTGAGTGGCTGGTGTTTAGGAAACATCTTTTTTCACTGTGCTGTAGTCCTTGTCACCAGAAGTGGCAAGGGAGAGCCCGGAGGGGGCGGAGTGTTAGGGGAATCCGACATCAGGATCATGGGGAGCCCAAAACTCTGCCCTCCTTAGAGGAGTTACTCCACCTGAGTGGCCCTCCCTGGTGAGCATGCAGACAGCCAGGCTCCTGGGAAATGCTGCTGGTTCTGAAATACCTATGTAGGTCAGGCTCTGTCCCAGGAAAGAAGCCTCTAACAGGACGAACTGCCTTGCAATCCCCAAAGTCTTGGAGTGCTGGGAGGTGGACTGACTGCAGACAACGACCCTGAGCGCTTTCACCACCAAAGTGGTGTGGGAAGCAAAGGCAGAAGAGAAATTATTAAATTTCCTTATTACCTCCAGCCCATTGACAAGTCCCTGAAACAATCAGAGTGACGTTCCTCTAGGGACGCAACTGCCTCAATGTTAATACTTTGCTAAGGGCAAAAGACAGCCCTAGTTCCACCCATCCCCCCTTGCCCAGGATCCTATAAGTTTACTTTGATATATGAAAATTCCTTTAGAAACTTCCTTTAGCTCTGTCCCCCAAGATAAATGTTAGCAATCATCTCCCCAAGCATATGACCCACTGATACACATCTGAAGGGTCTCATGACTAAGTTTCTGTTAAACAGTAATAAATGATACTTCCTAATAATAGCTAGTCCACTTAAGATCCTGGAAACCTTGTTTCCAAAATACCTGGAAAGCTTACACTATCCCTAACCCCCTCCCAACTTGAAAGTGCATACAGGTCATGTCCCCATGCTTTAAATAAAACTACCTTTTTGCATCAGACATGTGTCAAGAATTATTTCTTGGCCATCAGTTTTGAACCCTAACCTTCTATCCTACATATCAAAAGCAGCCACACAGGTGACAATCCCTACTGTTGTTCAGAGTATGACAAAAGTTTCCAACCTGGCTCAGATCTAGTTAAGCACTACCAGGTACACGCTGGTTAGAAACCATACCTCTGCCTGAGTCTGGCCATTGCTTCAGGCTCAGCTCCAAGCTTGTGTAACACCATGGTTTCCCACTCAGGCTTCCAGCCCCACAAGTTCCACAAGCTCCTGGAGTACAGGGAGGCTTTTTGCGGAAGCTCCAACCTGGTTAAACACCAACAGAGCACACCAGTGAATAGCCCCATACCTGCTGAGTGTGGTAAGACTTTCAGCATTAGCTCTATTCTAATCCAGCACCAGCTTACACACAGGGGCAAGAAGCCCTACCACCATGGCAACTGCAGTAAGACCTTCAGCCTTAGCTCTAATGTGGTGCAGGTCCAGCACTCACATAAGGATGTGCAGCCCTTACTGCTGTGCCTGGTGTGGTGACAGCTTTGGGCACAGCTTTTATTTGCTCAAGCACCAGCATTCACACTGGGGAGAAGCCTTATAATTGCTGTGAATGTGGCAAGAAGTTCACCAATAGCCTGTACTGCCTATGGCACCAGCATACTTATAATTGACTGAGTGTTGCCATGGCTTTAGTGAGCACACCCAATTCACTGAGCACCATTGCACCCACTTGGGTGAACAACCCTATGCCTGCTCAGAATGTGGCAAAACCTTCAACCACAGCTCCAAGCTGCTTAAACACCAATTCTCACACACAGGCAAGATGCCCTATAAATGCTCCAGTTGCAGCAAGAGTTTTGTAGGCAGTTCATATCTGCTGCAGCACCAACATACTCACACAAGCCAGAAGACTTACACTTGCAGTGAATGTGGCAAGAGCTTCAGCCAGAGTTCCCATCTGTTCATCCACCAGCTGGCCCACAGTGGTGAGAAGCCCTATGTCTGTCTGCAATGTGGCATTTGCCACCATCTACAACCTAGGCCAGCACCAACAGATGTGGCAGGGCAATATCCCTGGCTTCAGTTTCAGTCCAAACTTCAGTTCTAGCTTTGGTCCAGTCCTTAAGGAGTCTGAGCATCTCTAAGCAAATCTCCTTTCTGCTCCTCTAGGGCTGTTGATTCATGGACTGAATCAGGGGAATCCAGGCTGGGAGAATTAGAACAGCAGCGTCTTCAAAGAGCCTTCCTCCCAAAGAAGGCTTAATCCTTTTTTTAAGGCTCCAGAGACAGAACTCCAGCTGGAGGGAGAGTTTTTGAATGGTAGGAGCTATCTCATACTGGCCCAGCTGCTTCCAGATGTAGGACACCTTTGGCAGCTGCTAACCAGAGCCTTTCACAGGCATAAGGAATAATGAGATTAATCATTCCAAGAGCAACAACTGCCTCATCCCAGAGGAATGGGACCAGGTGTCAGGAACTCCTGTGAGGAACACAGTTGGTGGGGGTTCCTAAACTCTATAGGGGAACATAAGAAAGGCTGTGTTCTGCCAGAAGGACCAGGGAATTTGTACTTGGTAACACTATGTGAACTCTGGAGGATATGACCCTGTGAAAAAGAACAGTCTTTATGGAGTAAAGCTGGGGCTGGTGGGGCCCAGAGCCAAAGCAAAGGACCAGAAGACCTGTCTCTTGTGTTCATTCTTTGTGACATTTCTAGGCATGGACAAAAGGCCCAAGGTTTGTCATCTTCCCCTTTTCCTTCTCTAGTCCCTTCTCTTGTGGGGCGCTTAGATCCTTTGTAAGATCCCTCAACAGAGAAAAAGTGATAAAGTTTCACTTGTGCATCTCATAAAGTTCACACTGAGAACTGAATGTGGCTCTTTTGCCTGAACATTGGAGAAAGCTTCCTAAATAAATGCTCTTTTTTTTTTTTATTGGTAAATCTTATAGAAGCCTGAGGGAGGCTTCCCAAAGCACTACATAATCTATTCCCAGAGCAGAGTCCAAGCTAGGAGGGACTTCTTTTTCCTTCCCATAACTGCCTGTGTTCCTGGGAGAGGCCCATATTAGTCTTTTTGAGGTTGGAGGAAGTTTAATGCCCACCCCTGTGTAACCATCCTTCCACCATTAGCCCCATGCATGTAGCACCCTATCCCCAAATTTTGCCTTCTTTTATCATATTTCCTGCTTCTAGAATTGTACTCAGGGTAGAATAGGAATAAAGGAAAGGTGAAGCAACCCCTCTCGCAGCTTCTAACAATATCCAGGACTCTCTCTTTCTAGCTATGTGAACTTGGACAGGCCTACCTCTTCTGATCTTTAGTTTCTTCATTTATAATACAGGAATGATGATGGCTACCTCACAACATTGTGTTGAGGATTCCACGGGATCATGTACATGATGTACTTGAGTCAAAGGGGTGACTCTAAATCTCAGCTCCTTTAAGTCTGGAGATTTTTCACTGGTAGTGTCAGTCAAGGAAAGCACAATGCCAGCTCATGAGCTAGCCCCTCCATAAGGTTACAGATATGAGCAAGCAGCCCTTGTCCTTGGGTTGCTTGGTGTCATGAAGGAGATGGGCTCAGGATCAGTAACAACACGGAATGCACAATCCTGGCAGTGGAGAAAGGACTTCACCAGGACCAAGTCTGAGAGGCTTCATTGAGGTGACATCTGATTAATACTACCTGTCTCCTCAAGCTGGGAGCAACAAATGTTCCTGGGCGTGGGGTCACTGATGAAGGGAAGGATTCTTGCTATGTTCCCCATCGGGCACATCAAAGAGCACAAGATAGTTGAAGGCCTGAGTCCTAAGCACCTGCATAATTGGCACGCAGTAAATAGTTGTTATGATAGGGTCCTGTTTATACAGATTACCTGTGTTGGATCTTGCCTTCTTCAAAACTCTATTATATGTACTACAAAATCTGTAACTGTATATGAATATTAGGTAATGGTAGAGTTGGGCCTGTGAGGAGATTTGTTTGCAAAACCCTTTTCAGTGAACTGGAAGCTAATTTCTCACATTAAGGCAGGTATCACTGGGCTCCATCTCCTTTCAAATTGTTATGTGCTAGTAAATCTCTTAACTTCTCCTTTAAGTGATGTTTAATATTTTTTATAAGTGTGTGTATTGATTTTATAATCCTAAAAAGATTAAAGTTGGGGTGCCTGGATGGCACAGTCAGTTAAGTGTACAACTCTTGGTTTTGACTCAGGTCTAATCTCTGGGTAGTGAGATGGAGACACACATTGGGTTCTGCACTCAGCGAGGAGTTTGTCTGAACTGCTCTTTCACTTTCCCACTACCCCTCCCCAACCCCTCTAAAATAAATAAATATTTTTTAAAAACCCATTAAATTCATATGATGAATGTTATCCATTTATCCCTCATCTATGGAGTAATTAAAATACATTGGTTAGTGTTGAGATACCACCTTACACCAGTTAGAATGGCCAAAATCAACAAGACAGTAAACAACAAATGTTGGAGAGGATGTGGAGAAAGGGGAACCCTCCTCCACTGTTGGTGAGAATGCAAGTGGGTGCAGCCACTTTGGAAAACAGTGTGGAGATTCCTCAAGAAATTAAAAATAGAGCTACCCTATGACCCTGCAATTGCACTACTGGGTATTTACCCCAAAGAAGCAGATGCAGTACAAAGAAGGGCCACATGTACCCCACTGTTCATAGCAGCAATGGCCACAATTGCCAAACTGTGGAAAGAATCAAAATGCCCTTCAACAGATGAATGGATAAGGAAGAGGTGGTACGCCTATACAATGGAATATTATGCCTCCATCAGAAAGGATGAATATCCAACTTTTGCATCAACATGGATGGGACTAGAAGAGATAATGTGGAGTGAAATAAGTCAAGTGGAGAGAGTCAATTATCTTATGGTCTCACTTATGTGTGGAGCATAAAGAAAATCATGGAGGTCGTTGTGAGAAGGAAGGGAAGGGTGAATAGGGGGAAATTGGAGGGAGTGATGAGCCATGAGAGACTGTGGACTCTGAGCAACAAACTGAGGGTTTTGGAGGGGAGGGGGTGGGGGAGTGAGCGAGCCTGGTGGTGGGTATTGAGACGGGCATGTATTGCATGGAGCACTGGGTGTGGTGCATGAACAATCAATCTTGTAACGCTGAAAAAATAAAATAAACATATTTGGGAAAAAAGAAAAAGAAAAAAAAGAGCCACCCAGACTTAAAAAAATACATTGGTTAGTGTTTATTTTAAATGGTTTTTACTAAAAGAATAATTATTTAAATACACACACATACACACACACACACACAGTGAAATTCAAAACAGTGAAATTTGCAGTCTCTGGCCTAAGCACTTGTGTGTGTGTGTGTAGCCAACATTTAGGAGATTTCACATCCCAATCTAGATTTCTAGTTTGGTGTTTCAGGGAGGCGAGAGGAGAGGAGGACCAGAAAATACCCTACCCCAGGTGCAGGGTTGAAGTTCCTAGGGCTATTAACTTCAGGGCATGGGGTAGGTGAATCCTTGGGAAGGGGTAGAGACTAGGGGATCATTCAGAAGCAAGTTGGGGTGTGGCTAGCCAGATCCAAGACATACAAAGAGGGGGGCTCAGGGATTCTTTGATCTCAGCTATTTGTGGAGGGTGGGAAAGGGAGAAGGGGCTAAGATGTCTCTGAATAATACAGCCTCCTCTAGCATATTAGGACACTACTGTCTCCACCTTCCCTTCTTACTGATTTTGATCTCAGTGATATGAAGATTTCTGAGAATGTCTGAGGTAGGTCCTAGGTTAAGGGCTAGAACTCATGTCTTAAGAATCTCTGATTTCTGGGAAATACCCATGAAGCCTGCCTCCTCCCACATGCTGTTCCAAGTCATAAACATGCTGCATCTCACCTCCTACTTTAGCCCTTGTGCTGCAGTTTCTCAGAGTTAGAAGGGAAGTGAGGAGTGACAGAGCCTCCATTTGGGCCATGACTGTGAAGAACTTGAGAATAAAGAAGGTTCATGAAAGAGAAGTATCCCCCACTCCTGTTATCGTCTCTGAACAAAGTTATGACCCAGAGGGTTCCCTGTTTCTCCCTAGGATCAGCTGGAAGAACCCAGGATTGGAATTCCAGCACCCATTGCTCAGGATACTTGCCACCAGATATCTCATATTTATTCTCTCTTGGACCCCAGGGCTCCCACTCACACAACACATCTACCTCTCTCTACCAGTGTCAGTTCTCTGAGCTAACCACAGACCCTAAGATCCTAAGGTTCCCTAAGTGGTAGAGAGAAGTTCTATCTGCCATGTGTGATACGTTCTTGTACTGCAGCACAAAAATCTCCTGCCTTGGGGACTGGGCACAGATTTGCAGACTGGTAGTGGTGGGGAAAGGACTTTAGGGAAGCTCTCCAGACTGAAACCTGGAGCTGAAGGGGTGTGCATGCAAATTGGGGCGGCTGGTAGTTTTAGAAGCACAACAGGCAGAGACTTGTCTGGACCTGGAAGCGAGGGCTGGGAGTGCTCCTGTAGGGTGCACAATGCAGGACGCTGCAGTTTTTAGCAACACAGACAAAACAGAGGCAGTGTGGCCTACAGGACTCACTGGAGAACAGATTGCGATCTCTCTGTTCTGAGACAGAAGTTTGATTACAGTCACCCCTGCTCTGACTCTTGGAAAAGATATGGAAAGATGCCAGGGAGAGACCCCAGAGAACAAAAGGCCCCCAAAACCAGTTTTCACTGAGCCCACCCCCCACCCACAGGGGACAGGGCAACTCTTCCCAAACAGGGTTGCCTGAGTAACAGCCCAGCAGACTCCTCCCCCAGAAGACAGGCTGAAAGATCAAGAGGCTGACAACCCTAAGGTCTCTATAAAATAGTGCATCTTGCTTTGGTTGTGGTCAATAATCTGGACTCTGTACATTCCCTCAACCACCCCTCAACAGAATGACTAAGAGGAGGAACCCCCAACACAGGAAAAATTCAAACTGTGACCCCTGCCACAGAAATAACAGATATGGATATAAGCAAGATGTCGTAAATATACTTCAGGGTTACAGCTATGCAGACAACAGCGAAGTTGGAGAACACAAATTAATGGCAACATAGATTCTCTAAGGGCAGAAGTAAGAGATGATCTGGCAGAACTTAAAAATACTATCAGTGAGATCCAATCTAATCTAGATACTCTAACAGCTAGGGTAAGTGAGTCAGAAGAATGAATTAGTGACCTAGAAGACAAACTGACAGAAAAGAAGGATCAGGAGGAGGCTTGTAACAAATAGTTTAGAATCCATGAAAACAGAATTAGAGAAATAAATTATGCCATGAAATGTTCCAATGTCAGAATTATTGGGATTCCTAAGGCAGTGGACACAGAGAGAGAACTAGAAGACATATTTCACCAAATACTAGCTGAGAACTTCCCTAATCTGGGGAATGAAACAAGTATTCATGTCCTAGAGGCAGAAAGAACACCCACCAAGATCAGGGAGAGCAGACCAATACCCAGGCATGTTATAGTGAAATGCACAAATCTTAAAACCAGGGAAACCATCTTAAGAGCATTAGGGGGAAGAGACTACTTATGTACAGAGGGAGGAACATCAGAATAACATCAGATCTGTCCACAGAACCCTGGTAAGCCAGAAAGGGCTGGCAAGATATATTCAAGGTACTAAATAAGAAGAACATGCAGCCAAGAATACTTCATCTGGCAAGGCTGTCATTTAGAATGGATGGAGACATAAAGAGCTTCTGAGGCCAGCAAAAAACAAAAGAATATGTGACCATTTGCCACCCCTACAAGACATAGGGGGTTCTAAAAAAGGAGAAAGACCTTGAGAGTGATACAGAACAGAAATTTATAGAGACAATCTATAGAAACAAGGACAATAAAATCATATCTTTCAGTAATCACTCTCAACATGAATGGCCTAAATGCTCCCATGAACGGCACAGGGTTACAGATTGAATGAAAAAACAAAAACAAAACAGGACCCATTCATATGTTGTCTACAAGAGACGCATTTTGAACCTAAAGATACATCCAGACTGAAAGCTGTCTTTCATGCCAATGGACTGCAAAAGAAAGTAGGGTAGCAATTCTTATATCAGACAAATTATATTTTAAGCTAAAGACTATATAGTCTTTAAGCTAAAGACTATATAAGCTGTACACTATAAAGAGATACAGGACACTACATCATTCTTAAACAGTCTATCCAACAAGAAGACCTAACAATTGTACATATCTATGCTCTGAACATGGCAGCAGCCAACTACATAAGCCAACTGTTAATCAAAATAAAGAGATATATTGACAATAATACATAAATTGTAGGAGACTTTAACATTCCACTCTCAGCAACAGACAGGTCATCTAAGCAGAAAATTAACAAAAAACAAGAGCTTTCAATGACCCACTGGACCAGATGGACCTCATAGATACATACAGAATTTTAGAATATTAGAAAAATCCCAAATGCACTAAGCTAACCTTACACCTAAAGGAGCTGGAGAAAGAACAGAAGTAATCTTGATTACTTCCATTCTTTTGCGTGGGGTTGACTTGATTTGTTGTTGATTTTCCAGTTCTTTAAGGTGTAAAGAGAGCTGGTGTATTTGGGATTTTTCCATTTTTTTGAATGAGGCTTGGATGGTTATGTATTTCTACCTTAGGACTGCCTTTGCCATATCCCACAGGTTTTGGATCAATGTGCTTTCATTCTCATTGGTTTCCATTAATTGATTAAGTTCTTATTTGATTTCCTGGTTAATCCAAACATTCTTGAGCAGGTTGGTCTTTAGCCTCCAAGTGTTTGAATTCCTTACAAACTATTTCATGTAGTTGAATTCATTTCAAAGCACTGTGGTCTGAGAATATACAGGAAATCATCTCAATGTTTTGGTATCGGTTGAGTCCTGATTTGTGACCCAGTATGTGGTCTATTCTGGAGAAAGTTCCGTGTGCGCTCGAGAAGAATGAGTATTCTGTTGTTTTAGGGTGGAATGTTCTGTATTATCTATGAGGCCCATGTGGTCCAATGTGTCATTCAAAGCTCTTGTTTCTTTATTGATTTTCTGTTTGGATGATCTGTCTTTTACTGAGAGTGGCGTGTCAAGATCCCCTACAATTAATGTATTCATATCAATATGACTCTTTATTTTGATTAACAGTTGGCATATGTAGTTGGCTGCTCCTATATTGGAGGCATAAATATTTACAATTGTTAGAACTTCTTGGAGCATAGACCCTTTAAGAATGATGTGGTGTCTTTCTATATCTCTGACTACAATCTCTAGCTTAAAATCTAATTTATCTGGTATCAGAATAGCTACACCAGCTTTCTTTTGAGACCCATTGGCATGAAAGATGGTTCTCCATCCCTTCACTTTCAGTCTGGATATATCTTTAGGTTCCAAATGTGTCTCTTGTAGACAGCATATGGACGTGTCCTGTCATTTTATCCATTCTGCAACCCTGTGCTGTTTTATGGGAGCAGTTAGTCTGTTCACGTTGAGAGTGATTATTGAAAGATAAGTTTTTATTGACATCTTGTTGCCTGTGAGGTCCTTGTTTCTATAAATTGTAAGTTTCTGTTTTGTGTCATTCATGTGTTCTTTCTTCTTTTATAGAACCTCTCTTAATATTTCTTGTATTAACCATTTGGTGGTCACGTAGTCTTTTAAACTTTGCTTGTCTTGGAAGCTCTTTATCTCTCCATCCATTTTGAATGTCAGCCTTGCTGGATAAAGTATTCTTGGCTGCATATTCTTCTCATTCAGTGCCCTGAATATATCATGCTAGCCCTTTCTGGCTTGCCAGGTTTCTGTGGACAGTCTGCTTGTGTTTTAGTGTCACATATAAGAAAAAATTGCCTAATCCAAAGTCATGAAGACTTTGGATTTTAGTTTTAACTTTTACATCTATGTCTATGATCCACTTTGAGTTAATTTTTGTATGTGCTTGTGAAGTAGGGCTTCAAATTCATTCTCTTGCATGTAGAGATCAAATATCTATATAATGTATTGTAGTCTTGTGTTGGGGCCCTGTAAATGGTGTATTAAATTAATAATATGCAGTTTGTGACCTGCTGGATGAAGAGGCACAAGCCACCCACACAGAATCAGTAGATAGTTCCCTCAGCATCTAAGCTCCTATTTCAGGGAAGTGAAAACTCCTGGGTAATTTTGATTGAAGGCAGTTTTAGTATACTCATTAAAAGAAAGTAAAACCACAAGATTTATTACTTACAAATCTCAGACGTGGAGGGGCAATCAACTGGGTGAAAGGCAGCCCTCCATCCTGGGTCATAACCACAGGAGACAGAGAGCAAGGTAGCACCTACCTAAGCAACTACCTATGGTGGTTGGGGCAGAGGTCACTAACTTTTCAAGGGCTCAACTCCAAGTGATTATTTTAAAAGGTGCCCTGGGAAAAACAAAATGGGAACTCGCAGCAGGAATCCTAAGCTCAGCTCTTAATCTAAACTTCCAGACTCTGAGTGTGAACAGGGTTGTCATACAGTACAGTGCCTAGGCAGCAACTCAAAATAGCTGTTTTCTCATTATACACTTCTGACCTGCCAAGCAGCAGGCAAAGCTGACTGTGGAGTCCACAGAGAGTCCTCAGTCAAAGAACAAAGGTGCTGGTAGTTAGAAATCAGGTGTGTATAGAAGTTAGCAAAGAGATTTCAAGAAGGGGACCAATTACCTTGGCTAGCCCACTCAGCTTGATTATGCCATTTCCCACTTTTAGGCCTTTTCTGATGCTCCAACCAAAACCCCTTCCCCCATCTCAGCTCACAAGTTCTCCCAACAAGTAAACAACTCCCAGAATCTATTTCCTTAAGGAGGTTTTCTTAAATCTGTCAAATAATACCTTTACCCAGGCTATCCTAGCTTCGTTGATGCAAAACTTAACAACACTTATGCCTTCTACATAATGATAAAGCTTCTTTAGAATCTTGGATGGATACCAACTCCCATAGAGGGAAATACAGAGTGCAATAAAGGAGCCAAGGATGCAAGATAGTTGTCTATTGAAAGATCCCACCATCACCACCCCTACTCCCACTCCAAGGTATATACACACCCTCTCAGCTCGCAACATCTCCCTCCAAGCCTGCTTCGTCTCCACTTTCTCAACAAGCAGATAGTGTAGCTGATACCCCTTAGTTTTTGTTGTTATTACTTGATGGCAGCAACTTCCTTAGAAATGTGGACATTCTGGGGCTCATGAGTGACTCAGTCGGTTGAGCATCTAACTTTTGGTTTTGGCTCAGGTCATGATGTCAGTGTCATGAGACCAAGCCCCGGTGCCAGCCTCCACTCTCAGCAGGCAGTCTGCTTAGGATTCTCTCTCTCCCTTTGCCCCTCCCCCAACTCATGCTCTCCTCTCTCTATCTCAAATAAATAAATAAATAAATACTTTTAAAAAAGAAATGTGGACTTTCTAATAAGAGCAAATAGCTGATAACAGATGACTGTCTTAATAATTAGCTTACTGAGTAAGCCTTCAAGGTGTTTGCATTTTTCAAATGTTCACTTACTGTAAACTCCAAAGAAGGAATGGATTCTTGAGCATCCCTAGAACTTGGGGTAATTGAGAGACAGTTAGGAGACAGTTCTGAACAGGAGGACTGTGAAACCTAGTGAGACCATTAATTTCAGTCCTTCCCTGGCCTTTAACTAAATTTCCCATGTCCACTAATGGGTTATCAACCCAAGAGAACTAGGCAGGGAGAGTGGTCATTATAATACAAAGTGTGAACAAGGTGAAGAAAGCACTGATGGTGGAGGAAGGAATTGCACCAAGATCCCAGACGTTAGATTTAGATAGTGAGGCAGTTTCTGTAACCATGTCAAGTAGTTGGACTGGAATTTCAGGATCATGTGGTTGGAAGATAAGAGGTTTAGCAACTCCCCTCTTCTCCACGTGGAGACTTCCAGAGACTTGGCAGGACCTTTTTTAGACATCAGCCTTCAGGCTTCTCTAGTCTTAAAGACTTAAGAACATTTATTTGCTCTTCATGTTTAGTGCACTAAATAACCACTAATCTAAGATTTTCATTGTCACCAAGCTTCTTTTTTTTTTAAAGATTTTATTTATTTATTTGACAGACGGAGAGAGAGATCACATGTACCCAGAGAGGCAGGCAGAGGGGAGGGGGACGTAGGCTCCCCGCTGAACAGAAGAGCCCGACGTGGGTCTCAATCCCAGAACCCCGAGGTCATGACCTGAGTTGAAGGCAGAGGCCTTAACCCACTGAGCCACCCAGGCACCCCTGTCACCAAGTTTCTGACCCACGCCTTTAAGCAACAACCTCAGGGCCATCCTAATTCTTCTGCTTATTGTGTGACCAAGGGTCTGCTATAGTACTACACTATTTCTCAATTTTACAAATATTTATTAAGCACCTCCCATGTGCCAGGCACTATTCTAGATACTTTCCTATCTTTGCAAGCATTTAAAATATGTTCTACATACAGGAAAGTACATTAAACCTATGTGCTCATTTTTTTTAATGTTCTCCTTTTTTTTCTCCCCAAATATGTTTATTTTAATTTTTCAGTGTTACAAGATTGATTGTTCATGCTCCACACCCAGTGCTCCATGCAATACATGCCCTTCTCAATACCCACCACCAGGCTCGCCCACCCCCCTCACCCCCTCCACTTCAACCCTCAGTTTGTTGCTCAGAGTCCACAGTCTCTCCTTGTTCATCACCCCCTCTGATTTCCCCCGCATTCACCCTTCCCTTCCTTCTCACAATGCCCTCCATGATTTTCCTTATGCTCCACACGTAAGTGAGACCATAAGATAATTGACTCTCTCGCTTGACTTATTTCACTCCGCATAATCTCTTCTAGTCCTGTCCACGATGATACAAAAGTTGGATATTCATCCTTTCTGATGATAATCAGAGGATGAGATGAGATAATCAGAGGAAAGGATGAGATAATCCTTTCTCATAATATTCCATTGTATAGATGTAACATATCTTCCTTATCCACTCATCTGTTGAAGGACATTTTGGTTCTTTCCACAGTTTGGCAATTGTGGCCATTGCTGTTATGAACACTGGGGGACATGTGGTCCTTCTTTGTACTGCATCTGCTTCTTTGGGGTAAATATCCAGTAATGCAATTTCAGGGTCATATGGTAGCTCTATTTTTAATTTTTTT
>CM052805.1:20271238-20287815 GCA_028533885.1 Nasua narica | reverse complement strand
CTCCCTCCTGAAGCACTGTCTTGTCCAGAGTTTGTGGTCCTTCCTGGGACTGTGAATAGTTAGTAGTAGGGGTGTCGTGGGCCTTGGAAGAGTGATGGACAGGCTTCTCGCCCATGCTGCCCTTCCTCCAGGACACCTCCTAATCATGCCATGTTCAGCCATTTGCCTGCAGGTTGAAGGGGTAGGGGTGGGGGAGTGGGCATGACCTACCTAGATTTGTCAAACTGGGCCACGCTTTGTCCAAAACTAGCTACATCCTCTTGAAATATCATGGGCTCCTCCACATCCAAGTTGAATCCATGATAAGAAGCCAGGACTGGGGAATATGGAGAGGGAGGCAGAGATAGGAGGAACAGTCACAAAACCATCATCTCCTCTAGACACCTGACTTCTTGGAATCTTGATGCCCACCCCCAATCCAGCTCATGTTCCCAGGAGAAGGGTATTCTCTTTTTCTTTGTTTCCTGATTTGCCATCTATGTAGTTCCTTTCTCTCTCCCTCAGAAAGAATCAAGCCACAAAACAAAAAGTGACAATCCAGAAAAATGCCCCCTCAAGGACATTTCAAAGGATGTCCACAATCTGAAATTAGGCCTATCACCTCCTGGTCTGTTAGATCAGGCATGTCCCCTAAAGATAAAGTGACCACACAATTTATTTTCTAAATTAAGACCTGTGAGTGAAAGGGGTACTATTAATAGTTACATCAGAGAGGGAGGCAAGACGGAAAAAGAGTAGGGGACCCTGTTTCTACAAGTCCCCTGAATTTAGCTGAATATCTATCAAATCAGTTTGTATACCCACAGAATCAGCCTGAGATGTAAGGATATGTATCTGTATTTCTATAAGCAGAAAAGTGGTCACTTTTTGCAAGGTAAGATGTGCAAGGTTGTGAATCTGAGGGGAGATGTTGGAAGATAAATGCAAGAGGGAGGAGCCTCCATAAACTGGCCCCTTGAAAATCATATAACACCCAAAATTGGAACGCTTAAAAATCGTCCCTAGTGAGAGATATGCCTCTCAAAAAAGGGTTCTGGAAATGAAAATACAGAATTCTAGGTAGAGAGTTGTGGTCGCAGGATCTGAGGAGTCACAGAGCAAACAGGGGTGCCTGAACTGGTAGAGTCCCCAAGTAGTGGAGCCGAGAAGCAGGTTATGGTCAATGAGCCCAGGAGATGACTCTCATTACTGACCATTAACTGTCAGTAATCGCTCTTTCCCTGAACAGCCTGAAAGGACTGGAACCTGCATCTGCAACTGGAAAAAGCTCAGTAGCAGCCCAGACAGGGCATTAGAGCAGCACCCAGACATGAACCAGGAACTTTGGATGTCCATGCATGAGCCTGCCACCACTCAAGGTTTTAGAGTCACAAGGGGCAGTGGCATTCCTGGGCCCCTGGGTCTACCTCTGAGAGAGTTGCTGTGGGCGTGCACCATGGGAGGCTGCAGATTTCAGTAGTGCATGCAGAAGTAGAGACTGTTTGTCCCAGAGGGTTTATTAAAGAGGGAAGACTATGATCTTTTTGCTCTGGCTGAAGGTTTGAGCACTGCCATTTTTGCTCTGGTCCTCTGAAGAGGTGCAAAAAGCCTCCAGGAAACAAAAGTCACACAGAGAACCAGTTTGCACTGAGCCCATCCCCCTGACAGGGTTTGGGACAACTCCACCCAGGCAGGGATACCTGAGAAACAGCATATCAGGCCCCTCCCCCAGAAGATAGTCTGGAAGAATAGATGGAGGACAAGTCTATGGATCCCACAAGACTGAAATTGAAATACCAGGGAAAAATAGTATATTGAGCTCTAGGTATTGCTTCACAATTTGTTTATTTTTCAGTTTAAATTCTCCTTTTCTTTTTTTCTTTTTCTTTTTCTCTTTTTCTTTTTGCCTTCATCCCATTTTAACCAGATGCTTATTATACCAACTTATATTTCAGAGTCACTGTTTAACTTCTATTTTTTCCATCTACATTTTTTATAGATATATGCTTCATTTTATTTTTTTAATTTTTTATTAACATATATGTCATCTTTGAACTCACTTCTATGTTCTTTTTTTAAATCTTTTATTAACATATGATATATGCTTCATTTTAGTCTTTTTTCACTCTATTCAATTTTATCTTTATATATCTTTACATATAATTTTATCATATATATAAATTCATCATATATATATAAATTCATCATATATATATAAATTCATCATATGTGTGTGTGTATATGTATGTATATATTTGGGATATACTGTCTTCTAACACACAGACCAAAATTCACCCAGGGATAGGTGGCTATCACCCTACTTTGTCCACACTGAGAGTTTATAGTCTCTCCTTCTCTCTTTCTTTTTTTTTAAATTTTATTCATGTGTTTCATTTTGGCTTTGTTTGTTTTTCTGTGATGGCTTGTGACTACTTCAGATTTTTCTAGGGTGCATCTTGTTTGGAGTGTGGTTGATATTTTGGACTCTGTCCATTCACCCACCCATCATTTTCTGGATAGAATTACAATAAGGAGAAACTCATACACAAAAAAAGAACCAGAGGCAGTGTTCTCTGCCACAGAGCTAATCAATATGAATATAAGTAAGATGTGAGAGATAGAATTCAGGATAGCAATCATAAATTTAATGACTAGGCTTGAAAAAAGTACAAGTGACAATGTAGCATCTCTAAGGGCAGAAATGAGATCTAATCAGGTCAAACTTAAAAATGCTATCAGTGTGGGGCACCTGGGTGGCTCAGTGGATTAAGCCTCTGCCCTTGGCTCAGGTCATGATCTCAGGGTCCTGGGATCGAGCCCCGCATCAGGCTTTCTGCTCAACAGAGAGCCTGCTTCCCCTTCTCTCTCTGTCTGCCTCTCTGCCTACTTATGATCTCTCTCTCTCTGTCAAATAAATAAGTAAAATCTTTTTTAAAAATCCTATCAATGAGATGCAGTCTAAAATGGATACTCTAACAGCTAGGGTCAATGAGGCAGAAGAGAGAATAATTGATCTAGGAGATCTGAGAACTTCCCTAATCTGAAGAAGGAAATAAGCATTCATGTCCAAGAGGCAGAGAAGACCCCTTCTAATATCAATGAAAATAAATCAACACCCTGGAATATAGTAGTGAAGCTTGCAAATCTTACAGCCAAAACAATTATCCTGAGAGTGGCTAGGGAGAGGAGATTCCTTACATATGGAAGGAAAAACATCAGAATAACATCAGACATATGCCCAGAAACCTGGAAAGCCAGAAAGGGCTGGTAAGACATATGCAGGGTACCAAATGAGAAGAACTTGCAACCAAGAATACTTCACCCAACAAGGCTCTCATTCAGAATGGAAGGTGAGATAAAGAGATTCCAAGACAGAAACTGAAAGATTTTGTGACCCTACAAGAAATATTAAGGGGAGTTCTGTAAGCAAAGAGAGACCCCCAAGAGTCACATAGACCAGGAAAAAACAGAAAATCTACAGAAGTAGGGACTTCACGGGCAGTACAATTGCACTAAATTCATATCTTTTGATAGTTACTCTGAATTTCAATGGACTGAATTCTCCCATCAGAATACACAGGGTTTCAGATTGGATACAAAAGCAGGACCCATCCATATGCTGTCTATAAGAGACTCATTTTGAAACTAAAGACACCTCCAGATTGAAAGTGAGGGGATGGAGAACCATTTATCATGCCAGTGGACCTCAAAAGAAAGCTGAGGTAGCAATTTTCATATCAGACAAATTAGATTTTAAACCAAAGACCATAGTAAGAGATGTAGAGGGACACTACATCATACTTAAAGGATATATCCAACAAGAAGATATAACAATTATAAATATCTATACCTCCAATATGGGAAAGGCCAATTATATAAACCAATCAATAATCAAAAAAGAAACATATTGATAATACTACATTAATAGTAGTAGGCGTCAACACTTTTCACAGCAAAGGACAAATCATCTAAGCAGATCAACAAAGAAACAAGACTTTTGAATGACACACAGGACCAGGTGGATTTCATAAACATATATAGAATATTCCACCCTAAAACAACAGAATACTCATTCTTCCAAGTGCACGTGTAACTTTCTCCAGAATAGACCACATACTGGTTCCCAAATCAGGTGTCAACCAATACTAATAGACTGCAATTATTCCCTGCATATTTTCAGACCACAATGCTTTGAAACTTGAACTCATTCACAAGAAGAAATTTGGAAGGAATTCAAACACTTGGAAGTTAAAAAGAATCCTGCTAAAGAATGAATGAGTCAACCAGAATATTAGAGGGACTTAAAATAATTCATTAAAACTAATGAGAATGAAAACACATTGGTTGAAAACCAATGGAATACAAAGATACAGATGTAGTGAAAAGAAGGGACACATGCACCCCAATGTTCATAGCAGCAATGTCTACAATAGCCAAACTGTGGAAAGAGCTGAGATGTCCTTCAACAGATGAATGGATAAAGAAGATGTGGTCCCTAGATACAAAGGAATATTGCTTAGCCATCAGAAAAGATGAATACCCAACTTTTGAATCAACATGGATAGGACTGGAGGAGACTATGCTGAGTGAAATAAGTCAAGCAGAGAAAGTCAATTATCATATGGTTTCACTTATTTGTGGAACATAAGGAATAGCATGAAGAAGGAAGGGAAAAATGAAGGGGAGGGAATTAGAGAGGGAGACGAACCATGAGACACTGTGGACTCCAAGAAACAAACTGAGGGTTTTAGAGGGGAGGGGGATGGGGGGTTGAGTTGGTCTGGTGATGGGTATTAAGGAGGGCACTTATTGCGTGGAGCACTGGGTGTTATGTGTAAACAATGAATCTTGGAACACTGCATCAAAAGCTAATGACATACTGTGTGGTGACTAACATAATTAGTAATAATAATAATAAATAATTTTTAAATTTTATTGTATTTTTTCAGTGTTCCAAGATTCATTGTTCACGGACCACACCCAGTGCTCCATGCAATACACGTCCTCCTCAATACCCACCATAAGGCTCGCCCAACCCCCCACACTCCTCCCCTCCGAAACCCTCAGTTTGTTTTTCAGAGTCCAGAGTCTCTCATGTTTCCTCTAATTTAAAAAAGAAAGAAAACCTATGGGATATTGCAAAGGCAGTCCTAAGATTGAAGTACATAGCCATCCAAGACTCTCAAAAACTTGGAGAAATCCCAAATACACAACCTAACCTTACACCTAAAGGACTTGGAGAAAGAACAACAAATAAAGCCTAAACAAAGCAGGAGAAGAGAAATAAAAATTATAGGAGAAATCTATAATATAGAAATCAGAAAAATAGTAGAACAGATAGACAAAACTAGAAGTTCATTCTTTGAAAGAATTAATAAGATCATGAGAGACTGTGGACTCTGAACAACAAACTGAGGGTTTTGGAGGGGAGAGGATGGGGAGTTGGGCAAGCCTGGTGGTGGTTATTGAGGAGGGCACATAGTGCATGGGCGTGGTGCATGAACAATTAATCTTGTAACACTGAAAAAATAAAATAAACATATTTGGGGAAAAATAAAAATAAAATAAAATAAAATAAAAAATAAGTTATAATAAAAAAAGAATTAATAAGATCGAAAAATTTCTAGCCAGACTTATCCAAAAGAAAAGGAAAAGGACCCAAATTAGTAAATCATAGTAAAATCTTAAATGAAAGAGAAGCGATCGGGCTAATAAAAGGAACTAGAAACAATTATTAGGAATTATTACCAGCAACTGTTATTACCAGCAACATGGAAGGAATTGATGCCTTCCTGTAAACTTATAAACTATGAAGATTGAAACAGGAAGAAATAGACAATCTGACCAGACCAATAACCAGCAAGGAAATTGAAGCAGTAATCAAAACCTCCCAAAAAACAAGAGTCCAGGGCCAGATGACTTCCCAAAGGAATTCTACCAAACATTAAAAGAAGAAATCATACCTATTCTACTGAGGCTGTTTCAATAAATAAAAATGGAAGGAAATCTTCCAAACTCATTCTATGAGGCTGGCATTACCCTGATCCCAAAACCAGACAAATTCCCCACCAAAAAGGAGATTACAGACCAATATCCCTCATGAACATGAATGCCAATATACTCACCAAGATTCTAGCCAATAGGATTGAACAGTACGTTAAAAGGATTATTCACCACAAAAAGTGGGATTTATTCCTGGGATGCAAGGGTGGTTCAACATTCACAAATCAATCAATGTGATAGATCACATTAAAAAAAGAGACAAGAGCCATCCTGATGAAAATACCGATAGTATTTTTCAAAGTGCTGAAACAAACTAATCCTAAAACTTGTATGTTATCAAAAAGACCCCAAATCACCAAGGAAATGTTAGAAAAGAAAACCAATGTTGGACCAATGGAATGAAATAAAGATCCCAGGTATGGACCCTAAACTCCATGGTCAAATAATCTTCGACAAAGCAGGAAAAAATATCCAATGGAATAACGACAGTCTCTTCAATAAATGCTGCTGGGAAAACTAGACAGCTATATACAAAATAATGAAACTCAATCATTCTCTTACACCACAAAGATAAACCCAAAATGGATGAAAGACCTCACTATGAGACAGGCATCCATCAAAATCCTAGAGGGGAATATGAGCAGTAACCTCCTCAATATCGGTCACAGCAACTTCTTTCAAGACATCTCTCCAAAGGTAAGGGAAACTGAACTTTTAGAATTTCAGCAAGATAAAAAGGTTCTGCACACCAAAGGAAACAGTCAACAAACTGAGGCAACCCACAGGATGGGAAAAGATATTTGCAAATGACACTACAAAGGCCTGATATCCAATATTTATAAACTTCTATAGTCTTCTCAAACTCAACACTGAAAAAAACAGATAATCAAGTCAAAAAATGGGCATCAGGGAATTTCAAATCAAAACCACATTGAGAAACCACCTTACACCAGTTAGAATGGCAAAAATTGACTTACACTCTTGGTGGAAATGCAAGTTGGTGTGGCCACATTGGAAGACAATGTAAAGGTTCCTTGAAAAATTAAAAATAGAGGGGTGCCTGGGTGGTTCAGTGGGTTAAAGCTTCTGCCTTCGACTCAGGTCATGATCTCAGGGTCCTGGGATCGAGCCCTGCATTGGGCTCTCTGCTCAGCAGGGAGCCTGCTTCCCCCTTTCTCTCTGCCTGCCTCTCTGCCTACTTGTGATTTTTCTCTGTCAAATATATAAATAAAATCTTTAAAAAAATTGAAAATAGAGCTACCCAATGACCTGGCAATTGCACTACTAAGTATTTACCCCCAAAGATAAAGATGTAGTGAAAAGAAGGGGCATCTTCATTCCAATGTTCATAGCAGCAATGTCCAAAATAGCTGAACTCTGGAAGGAGCCAAAATGCCCTTCCACAGACAAATGCATAAAGAAAATGTGGTCCAATGGAATATTACTCAGCCATCAGAAAGGATGAATACCCACCATTCGCATTGATATAGATGGAACTAGAGGAGATTATGCTAAGTGAAACAAGTCAAACAGAGAAAGACAATTATCATTTGGTTTCACTTATTTGTGGAACATAAGGAATAGCATGGAGGATATGAGGAGATGGGAAAAACAAAGCGGGGGAATCAGAGAGAGAGAGATGAACCATGAGAGACTATGGACTCTGGGAAACAAACATAATAAAAAATAAAATTAAAAAGACAAAGCTTGAGGCATCACGTTGTCTGATTTCAAGCTTTACTACAAAGCAGTGATCACCAAGACAGCATGGTACTGGCACAATAACAGACACATAGACCAGTGGAACAGAGTAGAGAGCCCAGATATATACCCGCAACTCTATGGTTAAATAATCTTAGACAAAGCAGAAAAAATATTCAGTGGAAAAAAGTCTCTTCAATAAATCTTGCTGGGAAGGGGCGCCCTGGGTGGCTCAGTGGTTTAAGCCTCTGCCTTCGGCTCAGGTCATGATCTCAGAGTCCTGGGATTGAGCCCCACGTTGGACTCTCCGCTCAGCGGGGAGCCTGCTCTCTGCCCCCCCCCCCCCGCCTCTCTGCTGACTTGTGGTCTCTCTCTCTCTCTGTATCAAATAGAATAAAGTCTTTAAAATAAATAAATCAATCTTGCTGGGAAAATTGGAGAGCTATATATAGAAGAATAAAACTTGACAATTCTCTTATGCCATACACAAAGATAAAGTTGAAATGGATAAAAGACCTCAGTGTGAGATAGGAGTCTATCAAACTTCTAGAGCAGAGCATAGGCAGTAAACCATTTGACATCAACCACAGCAACTTCTTTGAAGACATGTCTCCAAAGGCAAAGGAAACAAAAGTGAAAATGAACTTTTGGGATTTCATCAAGAGAAAAAGCTTCTGCACAGAGAAGGAAACAGTCCACAAAACAAACAAGCAACCCACAGAATGAGAGAAAATATTTGCAAATGACACTACAGACAAAGGTCTGATATCTAAGATCTATAAAGAACTCCTCAAACTCAACACTCGCAAAACAGATAATCACATCAAAAAACGGGCAGAAGGCATGAACAGACACTTCTCCAAAGAAGACATACAAATGGCTAACAGACACATGAAAAAATGCTCATCATCTTTAGCCATCAGAGAGATTCAAATCAAAACCACACTGAGATACCACCTTACACCAGTTAGAATGGCCAACATCAACAAGACAGTTGATTGTTGGAGAGGATGTGGAGAAACGGGAACCCTCTTCCACTGTTGGTGGGAATGCAAGTCGGTGCAGTCACAGTGGAAAACAGTGTCTAGATTCCTCAAAAAATTAAAAATAGAGCTACCCAATGATCCTGCAATTGCACTACTGGGTATTTACCCCAAAGAAGCAGATGTATACAAAGAAGGGCCAGATGTACCTCAATGTTCATAGCAGCAATGGCCACAATTGCCAAACTGTGGAAAGAACCAAGATGCCCTTCAACAAATGAATGGATAAATAAGATATGGTCCCTATATACAATGGAATATTATGCCTCCATCAGAAAGGATGACTACCCAACTTTGTATCAACACGGACAGGACTGGAAGAGATTATGTGGAGTGAAATAAGTCAAGCAGAAAGAACCAATTATCTTATGCTCTCACTTACGTGTGGAGCATAAGGGAAAACATGGAGGGCATTGTGAGAAGGAAGGGAAGAGTGAATGGGGGGAAATCAGAGGGGGCAATGAACCGTGAGAGACTGTGGACTCTGAGCAACAAACTGAGAGTTTTGGAGGGGAGGGGGTGGGTAGTTGGGCGAGCCTGGTGGTGGGTATTGAGGAGGGCACATATTGCATGGAGCACTGGGTATGGTGTATGAACAATTAATCTTGTAACACTGAAAAAATAAAATAAACATATTTGGGGGGAAATTTTTAAAATTAAAAAATAATAAAAATAAATAAATAAAAGAAGAGACAAGAACCATATGATCCTCTAAATGATGCAGAAAAAGCATTTCACATAACAGAGCATCCTAAAACTCTTCAAAGTATAAGAATAGAGGGAACATAACTCAATATCATAAAAGCCATCAGCGAAAAGACCACAGTGAATATTATTCTTGATGGGGAATAACTGAAAGCTTTTCCCTTATAGTAAAGACAGGGATACCCACTCTCACCACTATTGGTCAATATAGTATTAGAAGTCCTGGCCTCAGAAATCAGAAAACCAAAAGAAATAAAAGCTATTCAATTTAGCAAGGAAAAAGTCGAACTCTCTCTCCCTACATCTTCTTTTCAAAGAATGATTCCTTTTCTGAGTCTGAAAACAGGCTCTATGACCAGACAAGTAGGAGGGTGCCAAGTGTCTCAAACTCAAATGCTCCAGAGGCAGGCAAGTGGCATCAGTGAGTGAAGTGGGTAAGTGTGAGAACCAGGGAATTACAGGTACCTACAGTTTTTGACCCTTTTAAAGGAAGTAGCAATTACCAAGCTCTACTGTTCAGAGCTCCAGACCTTCCCATTTCTCAAGAGAAGCTGGCAGTCTGGACTTTGTGTGAAATCTGATTTTTAACTGACATACAAGTGATTTCAAATGACATATGGGTATGGTCCTGACACAGTTTTCAATTTCTGGACTATTCCCTTGGCAGCAGTGGGACAGCATACCTGAAATCAAGACTTGAAGGACATGAGGGACCAAAAAGCTGGTCCCTCATGGGGATATGCAACAACCCCAACATGCAACATCCCCAAAAGGGGATATCCAACATATCCCCTCCCTAGTGACCCCAATGGTCATCCCCCTGAGGACCTGGGACCCTCTCCCCCATACCACACACACACACCAGGACCCCCACAGGAGGAATTATGGAAAAGGGGCTCATCCTCCATCCAATCATAGCCTACAAGTCCATCATCTCTCCTCTTTGCTCAGGTTATGGCCCTCCCCTGATTCCAGGCCATTCCTCCTTCCACACAAGATTCTGGACACTAGGAATCTCCCCTGTTCTCAGCTCCTCCAGAAAACTGTATGAACTAACCACCAGCCCCAGCCTGCCCTACCAGATGAAGATGCACCCTCCAGGCTTCTCCCAGCCCTGAGGGCCTCCACTCACCACCCAGGAGGAGCATAATTCCAAAAGCCATCACTGAACAAGCATTGAAGGAGAAGTGAAGAGTCGAGCAGTAGAACACTGAAGGGCACTCAGTGCCCTTGGGGAGAGTTAAAATACTGACTCAGGGCCTTGAAGTAACAGAAGGAGGAGCACAGTCAGGAAGTTATTGGTTAATCACAGAACAGAGGTAGGGGCAGGAGGCCAAAGACACCCTTGGGGAAAATCCCCCATACTCTCCCACCATCACCACATCCATAAATCTGTTTTCCTTTTCCAGCGCCTGGCTTTCCCAGAAGATGATCCTCCCCGAGCCCTTGAGACCCACTTAGTAGCCAGGGCGACCTGGGACCCCTCTGAGACCTCAGAAACCAGGTTGAATATAAGTGGAAGTGGCTAAATGGATGACTGCAGAAGCCTCACTGCATGACTGTGAGCCTGAAAAGAGGCAGATCTCCACCTCAGATAGCAGTTTTGGGGGAGGGGTAGCATAAGTGAGCGTGTTGTTTAAAAAAGCAGACTCCATTAAGATATAAATGGTCCACCAATTGTGGGCCACAAGGGAAGGGAGGGAAAATTGAAGGGAGAAGGGTGGGGAGGGTAATCAGGTGATGGGTATTAAGGAAGGCATGTGTGGTGATGAGCACTGGGTGTTATAGCACAACTAATGAATCGTTGAACACTACATCAAAAACTACTGGTGTATTATATGTTGGCTAATTGAACATAATAAAAAATTTGAAAGTACATGGATTTTCTACAGACAATTAGAATTTAATCTACCCAATCCATTTTTTAAAAAGAGAGAGAAATGGATAATCAAATGGGCAAATGGGCTTAGTAGTCATACAATAAGCTGACTAGTCAGCATTAAAAGAGAATAGACTACAGATAACAACATGGATGAACCTCAACTTTGTCTAAGTAAAAGAGGTCAGAAACCAGTCTGCATAATGTTTGATTCCTTTCATATGAATAGGCAAAACCAACCTATAAGGATAGAAATAGAACAATGATTGCCTCAGATGAGGTGGGCAGGGAACTTCTAATATTTGTTAATTTAACATTCAACCCTTGATATTTTACTATTTAATAATTTAATATTTTAACATTTGTTAAGTGGGAGAATTTTTGCATCCATGTCCATCAGGGATATTGGCCTTTTTTGGTAATTCTCTTTTTTGGTGAGGTCTTTGTCTTCTTTTGGAATCAAGGTAATGCTGACCTCATAAAATGAGATTGGAAGTTCTCCTTCCTTTTCTATTTTTTGAAACAATTTGGGAAGAATAGGTATTAATTCCTCTTTAAATGTTTGATAGAATTCCCCTGGGAAGCCATCTGGCCCTGGATTTTAGTTTGTTAAGATATTTTTGAATACAGATTCAATTTCTTTTCTGGTTATGGGTCAGTCCAAATTTTCTATTTCTCCCTGTTTCGCTGCTGGTAGTTTACATGTTTCTAGATATTTATCTGTTTTTTCCAGATTGCCTGATTTTTGTTGCCATGTAATTCTTCATAATTTTCTATGATAATTGTATTTCTTTGGTGTTGGTTTGATCTCTCCTCTTTAATGATTTTACCTATTTGGGTCCTTTCTCCTTTCTTCTTGATATGTCTGGAGAGGTGTTTATCAATTTTACAAATTTTTTTGAAAGAACCAGTTTCTAGGATTTTTTTTTTAATTGTGATATGTATGTCACCACACATCATGAGTTTTTGATGTAGTGTTCCAAGATTCATTGTTTGCATATAACACACAATGCTGCATGCAATCTGTGCTCTCCTTAATACCCATCACTAGGCTAACACACTCCCCCACACCCCTCCCCTCTAAAAGCCTCAGTTTGTTTCCTGGAGTCCATAGTCTCACATGGCTCATCTCCCACTCCAATTCCTGCCCCCCCCCCATCATTTTTCCCTTCCTTCTCCTAACATCCTCTATGCTATTTCTTATGTTCCACAAGTGAGTAAAACTATATGACAATTGACTTTCTCTGTTTGACTTATTTTACTTGGCACAATCTCCTCCAGTCCCATCCATGTTGAAACAAAAGTTAGGGACTCATCTTTTCTGATGGCTGATCCCATCGTGTATATGGACCACATCTTCTTTAGCCATTTGTTGAAGGGCATCTTGGCTCTTTCTACAGTTTGGCTATCATGGACATTGCTAGTATGAACACTATGGTGCTTATGGTCCTTCTGTAGTTTACCTACAGTTAGGTGTATTCCAAGTATCTCATGGGTTTGGTTCCTATTTTAAATGGAATTGGAAAGGAGGGAGGCAAGATAGCAGAGAAGTAGGAGATCTTGCTGCACCCTGTCCCCTAAAGTGAGCTGGATATATACTGGATGATGCTGAACACCCTTGAAATCAGCCTGAGGAGCAAGATTTTTCACTTTTGGATCTCTACAGAAGCAGAAGACAGTAGTGGAGAGGTAAAGCAAAGTGGGAACACTTGAACATATATTGGAGAATAAACAAAAAGGGGGAGGGAGCCACCAGAAGCAATCCAAGGAAAGTAATATCCCAAAGGAAAGTGCTCGGTGGTTGGGGACCAGCATTATCTTAGAGTCCAGTTAAAAACACTTAAAAAGAGCAAAAAATTCTAAGGAGCAACTAGTTGAAAGGGGTGGTCCTGGGCATGGGCCAGGGCCCACGTTCCCAGGACAAAAATATAGTTAGACAAAAATATATAGACAAAAATATATCCCAGTCAAAAAACAAAAGGACTATAACCACAGGGTCCCCATAAAATTTTAAACCCTGAACATCAGGGTAAATCAATATATAATCAATATATTAAGTGTCAGATAATCCCCTGAAAACTGTATATTTCATAGATACAAGTTTTTTTCTTTCTTATTTTCTTTCTATATTTTTTAATCACTTGTTTTCACATTTCTTATTTTTTTTCAATTTTTCAAAACTACTTAACATTACAACCACAGGCATCACACAACGATAAACCCAGAAAGACCTAAAATACCCTTCCATGCATGCAAGGAATTATAACCACCCTCCCATCTTATCCTTCTGTCAGTGTTTCTATGCATTTGCTTTTGTTCTGGTATTATATAAATCTTATCCCTGGGGTTCATTATGACTAGGTTCTTTCATTTCTTGTCATTGATTTTTGTTGGTCTATATGTTTGTTCCTGTTGGTTTCTATACCTTATAAATCTTATTTTTGGGACCCATTCTGGCTGGGATTTCTTCATTTTCTCTTTCTCTCTATCTTTTTTTATCCTTATTCTTTCTTTTTGGTGGTGAATCCCAATTGCTCCTAAAACTTCCAGAGTGCACCCTGCCTGGATTGTGGGCAATATATCCAGCTATACATCCTCTCATCCACTTCTCATCAAAATGACTAGAAGGAGGAAAACGCAACAGAGGAAAAACCCAGAGACGGCACCCTCTTGCTCAGAACTATTAGACATGGACATAAACAGTATGTCAGAAAGGGAATTCAGGGTGACAATTATCCAGGCAATGGCTAGGATGGAGAAAAACATTAATGACAACATAGAATCTCTAAGGGCAGAAATGAGAACCAGTATAGCTGATGTAAAAAACGCTATCAGTGAGATCCAATCTAATCTAAACATTCCTACAGCTAGAGTTACAGAGACAGAGGATAGCATTAGTGATCTAAAGGATAAAATGATTGAGAAGAAAGGTCAAGAAGAGAGCTGGAAGAAACTACTCAAAAATCAAGAGGAACAGACTTAGGGAAATAAATGACGCCATGAAAAGTTGCAACATCAGAATTATTGGAATCACAGAAGGAGTAGAGAAAAGCAGAAGACTAGAGGATATAGCTGATTAATTCTGCATGAAAATTTCCACAATCTGGGGAATGGAAGAAGAGTTCGTGACCTAAAGGCAGAAAGGACACCTGCCAAGATCAATGAGTCTAGAAAGACACACAGACAAATAATTGTAAAATTTGCGAATTATACTTTTGACACAGGAGGTCCGGAGCTGCTACAGGGAAAAGATTCCTTACGTATGCAGGAAGACCCATCAGAATAATGTCAGACCCGTCCATAGAAACCTGGCAAGCCAGAAAAGGGTGGCATGACATACTCAGGGCACTAAACGAGAACATGCATCCAAGAATACTTTAACCAGCAAGGCTGACATTCAAATTGGATGGAGAGATAAACAGCTTCCAAGACCAGCCAGGATTAAAAGAGTATGTGACTACCAAGCCAACACTCCAGGAAATATTAAAGGGGTTCTATAAAAGTAGAAAGAACTCATGAGTGATTTACAACAGAAATCTACAATCTATAGAAACAAGGCCTACACAGGCAACATGTTCTCAATAAACACTAAACTTTCGATAATCACTCTCAACGTCAATGGCCTAAATGCTCCCATAAAATGGCACAGTGTTGGAGAATGGATGAAATGACAGGACCCATCCACATGCTGTCTACAAGTGACACATTTGGAACCAAAAGATCCAGACTCAAAGTGAAAGGATGGAGAACTATCTTTCATGCCAACGGGTCTCAAGAGAAAGCTGGAGTAGTGATTCTCATATCAGATAAATTAGATTTTAAGCTACAGACTTAGAGATACGGAAGGGCACTACATCATTCTCAAAGGGTCTATCCTCCAAGAAGATCTAACAATTCTAAACATTTATTCCCCAATAAAAGAGCAGCAAACTACATAAGCAAACTGTTAACCAAAATAAAGAGTCATATTGACATGAATACCTTTATACTAGGAGATCTTAACGTGCCACTCTCAGTAACAGACAGATCGTCTAAACAGAAAATCAATAAAGGAACAAGAGCTTTGAATGACACATTGGACCACATGGACTCATAGATATATACAGAACATTCCACCATAAAACAACAGAATACTCATTCTTCTCAAGTGCACATGGAACTTTCTCCAGAATAGACCACATACTGGGCCACAGATCAGGTCTCAACCAAAACCAAAAGATAGAGATGATTCCCTGCATTTTCTCAGACCACAATGCTTTCAAACTGGAAATCAACCACAAGAAAAAGTTCGGAAGGAATTCAAACACTTGGAGGCTAAAGACCAACCAGCTCAAGAATGCTGGGGTCAACCAGGAAATCAAAGATGAGCTTAAACAATTCATGGAAACCAATGAGACTGAAAACACATTGATCCAAAACCTATAGGACACGGCAAAGGCAGTCCTTTAGGGGGAAATACTTAGCCATCCAAGCCTCACTTAAAAAAATTGAAAAATACCGAATACACCAGCTCTCTTTACACCTTAAAAAACTAGAAAATCAGCAACAAAAGAAGCTAAACCCATGCACAAGGAGGGAAATAATCAAGATTGGAGCAGAGATCAACGAGTTAGAAACTAAAGAAACAGTAGAATGTATCAATATATCCAGAAGTTGGTTTTTTGAAAGAATCAATAAAATCGATAAGCCACTGGCCAAACTAATCCAGAAGAAAAAAAGAGAGGACTTTAATTAACAAAATTATGAATGAAAGGGGAGAGATCACGACTAATCCAAAGGAAATAGACACTATCATCAAAAATTATTATCAACAACCATAAGACCTGGGAATAAACCTAACCAAAGAGGTAAAGGATCTGTACTCGAGGAACTATAGAACACTCATGAAAGAAATTGAAGAAGACACAAGAAGGTGGAAAAGCATTCCATGCTCATCGATCAGAAGAATAAACATTGTTAAAATGTCTATACTGCCCAGAGCAATCTATATTTTCAATGCTATCCCGATCAAAATTCCACCAGTTTTTTTTCAAAGAGCTGGAACAAACAATCCTAAAATATGTGTGGAACCAGAAAAGACCCCGAATTGCTAAGGAAATGTTGAAAAAGAAAAACAAAGCCAGGGGCATCACATTACCTGATTTCGAACTTTACTACAAAGCTGTGATCACCAAGACAGCATGGTACTGGCACAAAAACAGACACATAGACCAGTGGAACAGAATAGAGAGCCCAGAGATGGACCCACAACTCTATGGTCAAATCAT
>CM052805.1:20249656-20270738 GCA_028533885.1 Nasua narica | reverse complement strand
GCCACAATTGCCAAACTGTGGAAAGAACCAAGATGTCCTTCAACAGATGAGTGGATAAGGAAGATGTGGTACATCCATACAATGGAATATTATGCCTCCATCAGAAAGGACGAATATCCAACTTTTGTATCAACATGGACAGGACTAGAAGAGATTATGCAGAGTAAAATAAATCAAGAGGAGAGAGTCACACCCAGCGGAGCACTGGATGTGGTGCATGAACAATCAATCTCATAACACTGAAAAAATGGGAGAAAGAAAGTCAAGTGGAGTTATCTTATGGTCTCATGTGTGGAGCATAAGGAAAATCATGAAGGGCATTGTGAGAACGAAGGGAAGGGTGAATGGGGGAAATCGGAGGGGGGTGATGAACCATGAGAGACTGTGGACTCTGAGCAACAAACTGAGGGGTTTGGAGGGGCGGGCGTGGGGGGTTGAGCGAGCCTAGTGGTAGGTATTGAGAAGGGCGCATATTGCATGGAGCATTGGGTGTGGTGCATGAACGATCAATCTTGTAACACTGAAAAAATAAAATAAACATATTTGGGAGTTAAAAAAGGAAGTCTGTTGGGGCGTCTGTGTGGCTCAGGGGGTTAAAGCCTCTGCCTTCGGCTCCGGTCATGATCTCAGGGTCCTGGGATCGAGCCCCACATCAGGCTCTCTGCTCGGTGTGGAGCCTGCTTCCCCCCCTTCCTCTCTCTGCCTGCCTCTCTGCCTACTTGTGATCTCTCTCTCTGTCAAATAAATAAATAAAATTTAAAAAAAAAAAGGAAGTCTGTTTCCTCCCCTGATTTGGGACATTTTCATCTATAATTTCATCAAATAAACTTTCCGTCCATCCTTTTCTCTTCTTCTTCTAGGAGTCCTATGATATGAATGTTATCATGTTACATGGAGTCACTGATTTCCTTAAGTCTCCTTTTGTGACCCAAGATTTTTCTTTCCCTCTTCTGATCAGCTTCAATATTTTATATAATTCTTTTATATCACTTATTTGTTCCTCAGATTCTTCCACTTGTGGCCTCTCCATCCAGTCAGTTTCAAATCCTGATTATTGCATTTTCCCTTTCAGCCTAATTGGTCTTAAGCTCCTTTAAATCTGTGGTAAGGGACTCACTTATGTCTTCTATGCTTTTCTCAAACCCAGCTTTATGATTATTGCTTTAAATTCTGGCTCAGGTGATATTCTGGGCAGCTCAGTCAGTTAAGTGTCTGCCTTCAGCTTGGGTCATGATCTCAAGGTCCTGGGATCGAGCCCCATGTCAGGCTCCCTGCTCGACAGGGAATCTGCCTCTCCTTCTCCCTCTGCCCCTTCCTTCCATTCTCCCTCTTTCTCAAATAAATAATAATAATAGTATTCCGGGTGAGGGCACCTGGGTGGTTCAGTTGGCTAAGTGACTGCCTTTAGCTCAGGTCATGATCCTAGAGTCCAAGGACTGAGTCCCACATTGGGCTTCCTGCTCAATGGGGAGTCTGCTTCTCCCTCTAACCCTCCTCTCTCTCTCTCTCTCTCTCTCTCTCTCTCTCTCTCTCTCTCTCTCTCTCTCCCCTCTCTCTCTCTCTTCATTCTATATTATTCAAATAAATAAATAAAATCTTTAAAAAAAATTCTGAGTGAGGCATTCACAGACATCTGTTTTTTTGTGGTTTTTTTACAGGCATCTGTTTTGATTAGATCTTTGGCCGTGATCTTTTCTTATTCTTTCTTTTGGAATGAATTCCTCTGTCTTGGTATTTTGTCTAGGTCTCTGTCTTCTTTTGTGTGTTAAGAAAGTCTGTTATGTTTCCCACTCCTTACAGCAATGGCTTTATGAAGAAGAGGCCATATAATGTCTAGAACCTGGCACTTCAGGAATTGCTTTTGGTATGTGCTGCATGCACTCTGCTACTGTCTTATGGCTGCACTATCCCTCAGGTCAGTTCTCTGCAGAGTTCTCCTTGCCTACAGAGGGAAGTATTTTGACATTAGCCAGAGTATGCTGAGTTATAGGTAGTTCTGCTCTGGTCTTCTTGTTAAAAGAAACCTGATGCTATTTCCACTATAACTGAAGTATGTAGAACTTTCTTGTCAGGAAATGTGGTTCATGCAAGGATTTGTGCTGGTCTTCTGGAATAGGAGCCCACTGTGTTGGTTTTCAGGCACACTTGCCCAAGAAAAGCATTACCAACAGAGTGCAGGGAGGTAGGAATTGATGTAAGCAATTTAGGCAGCCAGTACTGTGCTGTTGACTGAAGTTGGTTATGAGGAAAGGTGGTAGAGAGAAATGATACCAGTGAGATCCTCTGTCCCCAGAGAGGGAAGTTCATGCTTGCTGTTATCAGGGAAGCCTTCCCAGAAGAGTGAATTAATCTCCCCTGTATGCCTTAGGTGTTTTTTAGATCCCTGCTTACACACTGTCTGTGTCCAGGTCACTTGCCTGCCTGGAAAAGTGCACTGAACTTTGACCTTTATCCCAGCCAGGCCAACTGAGTTTTAAAACTCCAAACTTTAAGGACCTGGTATGGCAGGTACCTGCATTGGTATCCTTGGGAAAGTCTCACCACACTGGCATTGATGCAGATTTGACCCAGAAAGGCAGTCACATCAGAGCTCAGGAGCATAGAATATGGAGCAAAGCACACTAATCAGCCAATGTCTGGGTTAGCCAACCTCAGCAGGTGTCTCTGACCCTATGCTAAGGGATAGGAGAAGGTAATGTCTCCTGGCAGTTCCTTTATTCCCAGAAAAACAAGGCCACCTCTCTCAGATGTGCTCCAAAAGAGATAACTTTCTCTCCCAGTGCATCTCAGGACCCTTCAGATTGTGCTATCTGCCCACCAGGTTTACCTGCCTGCCTTATCTGCAGGAGCACTGCAGCACTATCAGTGTTCTATACCAAACACTCTAAAGCTAGTCTTTGAGTGCCATTAGGAAAAAGAAACTCACAAAAATCATCCCCTCTGGTTTTCCAGTCAATGGTTTTGGGGAAGTGCTTTGCTTGTGCAATCTTCTCTGATTTTCTCTCTCACCTCTCTTTGCAACTTAGGCTCATCCCCTTTGCAGGGACTAAAATGCACTTCTCCCTGAAACCATGTCTCTGCACTCTGCACTTCCCACCTTCCACAATGTGGCCTCCTCTCTCCCTCTTGTTGTACAGTCTGTTTTGTCAGTTCTCAGATAGATTTCTTGGGTATTCAGAATGATTTAATATTTATCTAGCTGTGCTGGAGGGCTGAGGCAAGCCTCCTACTACTCTGCCACCTTAGCTCCTCAACACTCTAGCATATTTTTAATTTCAATTATTGAGTTCTTCATTTCTAATTGGTTCTATCTTTATTGAAGATCTTTATTTCTATCTTTATTGAAGGTCTCACTGAGATCCTCCACTCTTTTCTCAGGTCCAGTATCTTTATGACCATTACTTTGAATTCTCTCTCAAGCCTATTGATTATCTCCATTTCATTTAGCTATTTTGTTGTGGCTTTTTCTTGTTCTTTCATTTGGGACATATTCCTACAACTACTCATTTTGTCTCACCGTCTGTGTTTGTTTCTATGTATTAGGAAAGTCAGTCACATTTCCTGGTCTTAAAAGTAGTGGCCTTATGAAGAGGAGGTCCTGTGGTGCCCTGTCACACAGTGTCTCCTGTTCATTAGATCCACAATCTTCAGCAGTGTCTTCTATGTGGGTTGTGTGTTCCTGGCGTTATGGATGAGCTTCCTTTGCTCAGCCCACTTGGGTGCAATGGCCCACTTTGCATATTGTGGACCAGGTTTTGTCCCTATGTGCTATGAAAGGGTTAGTCTGGGGCAGCCATAGGATTGCCACTGGGTGGTGTCAGCAGTCAGACCAGATGACTGCCCCAGGTCCATAGGATGGGCCTGAAGTAGCACTGAGCTTCAGGGGCTCTCCCTGTCCTGCCTCCTGAGAGTTCTTGCTGGTGGACAGGGCTGGTAGTCAGATCAGATGCCTGCCCCCCGTCCATCTGCTGAGACTGCAGATACACTAATCATCAAGGCACTCTCTCTGTACTGCCAGTTCTCTAGTTCATCTGCTGGGGCTGCAGTTTAAATGGTTTGTGTGGGATGGGTTGAATGGGACAGATCCAAAGGAGGACTTGGGAGCAGGGCATCTGGTGATATCGAGGTAAATGGAGAGTGTCTGGGCTCCTTCCCACAAGTGTCTGGCTATTTAGGCTGTGGAGGCAGGCAGAGAAATGGATTCTGCAGCTGTGTGTGGGGTGTGTGTGTGTGTGTATGTGTGTGTGTGTTTATTTTTTTAATTTTTAAAATTTTTTTATTGTGTTATTAGTCACCATAGAATACATTATTAGTCTTTTATGTAGTGTTCCAAAATTCATTGTTTATGTACAACACCCAGTGCTCCATGCAATACATGTCCTCCTTAACACCCACCACCAGGCTCACCCATTCCCCACCCTTCCACCCTAAAACTCTCAGTTTGTTTCCCAGAGTCCACAATCTCTCATGGTTCATCTCCCCTTCCGATTTTTTGTTATTAGAGTTTTCTAAAGATCCCTGCCCCTCCAGCACACATTCTGAGGTTAGCAAATAATTCTCCTTCATGTATCCCCAGACACTTTTCAAACTTCTGCTTCTACACTGTATCTTAGTGGTGTTGTTATGTTGTCTCTTTAAGGACTGCCACTCAGACCCTCGGCCCTCTGACCCTCCCAAAGACAGACCCACTGATTTTTACAGTACTCAGAAATAAGTCTCACTGGTTGTTTAAAAAAAAAAAAAGTACAAAATTAAGCCCCACTGGTTTTCAAAGCCAAATGTCCTAGGGACTCGTCTTCCCAGTGCAAGTCCCCTGTATCTGGAGTACCTGGCATGTGGTCTGCTCTTCTCTCTTCTCTGTGCTTGTGGCATCCCTGCCATTTGTGGTTGGTCTTACTGGTAATTTGTCCCCTGATTATGTCTACACCCCTCCTATGCTTTTTGATATGGCCTCCTCTCTATGATGAACCGTGGAAAGTCTATTCTTCTAGTCTTTGTGTCATTTTCTGGGTTGGTTGCCCTGATGTGACTGTTATCTAAGTGTGTCCATAGGATGAGGTAAGCATAGGATCCTCTTCTACCACCATGTTCCCAGAAGTCATCAATAGTTATCCTTCTTTAAAGAAGCAGTAAACTTACTGGTTCCCAGTTTGTGTTTCCCCTCCACATTGGTTTGAGGATTGTAATCCTGACAGAATTCACTCTGACTTTGTAAGATATTACAAATTTTCTGTTTTCTAATACTGAAGAGATTTTAAAACTTCATATTTTTGTGGGAGAGAATGTCTAATCTGTAGTGTCAAAGGGGCCTTCCTGACCAAAACAATTTTTCCTCTGTATCCATCAAAGGTGCTGAGGTGGGACAGAAAACTCCTGAATATTATTGCCATGTATCAAAATACATTCAACCTTAATAGAGTCCTCATTTTTTATTTTTATTTATTTATGGGGAACTATTGTAAGCTCAGCATGAGGTCTCCAGTTGTCTCCAATGGCTCTTACCTGCATACAGTCTTGACCTACATCTCATATCTGAAGAACAGAAGGCACCCACCCTGAATAAGACTGTATTCTTGAGACCTCCATTGGAGCAGGCAGGACATCAAGGATGGTAGGGTATATGAGGCAAGTCTGAACTGGTGTTCAGGTTTTAAGGCACAGTATGAGGTTGCCAGACACCCCTTTTAGGTAGGGTCTAGAAGCAGTGAAGCCAAAATGCATTTACTTCTGGGTTATTTTTATCAGACCCTTTATGGTTATTGGGATAGCTTCTTTGCTTTTGAGTTCCCTCTCAGTCTTGGGTCTTTCCCATTGCCTGTACCTGTTCCCAAAGTTTGTCAGTTTCCCCAAGAAAGCAATCATCAGAACGTCTTGTTTTATGTCATAGAGCTCAACATGGATATCACTATCCCATACCAGCTGTTTAGGGTGGTCTGAGTATCAATGGTTTTCATTACTGCAGTGAATGTCAATGGTTTCCATTACTGCAGTGAATGTCATTCAATCAGGGTTCTAACAGGGGCATAAACAGCCTGCCTCATTCACAATTCCCTATGAATTTGTTGTAACTCCTCCATAGAGCTATAGATTTTCAATGTCCCGCATGCCTAGGGAGATCCCCCTTATTGAGCCATGCCACCCTGCAAGCTAGAATGATCCAATATATAAGGAAGTGAGTAATTTTATCCCCCTCAGCATGATGTAGGCACTGCTTGAGGGCTGGATATGTGTTGATGTTGCTCATTTTTCCTGTCTCCTACCTGGTCAGAGAAATTCCATCACTTACCATATCCCATAGCTTCACTAACCATGCTGGGATACTTTCCCTGACCTTTTGTTTGAACTTGGAAACTATATCAATAAGCTCAAATGGAGTATATTCTGATAGTTTCCTGAAATGGGGGTGGCTCCACTGGCTGGCTATAGCTGTGCTTTCATTTTCCTTTGTATTAAGGGTCAAACAGCACAACGTGTTTCATCCATTTCACTCTCAAGCACCACAACATTGTCCTCCACAAGTTCCTCACTTTCCCAGATATTTCACCTCTTAGTGTTCATAATCAGGCTTTGTTGCAAAACTTGGATCTTAATCCATACCAGTTTGTCCTCTTCTAGGTTTGCAAAGCAGCATGCTAGGATCTTCAACTAATTATCCTGTTCTTCTACTTTGTCTGACAGCCCCCAAAGCCAGGAGACACCTGCCCATCTTTCTCTGACTTCAGTTGTTCTTCCCAATTTATAACTCAAGTTTCAGCCTGGACTGCTGAATTCCAGTTTCAGCTCAGCATAGCTGAGCACTGATGGCCAGCCCACAGTAGAAACCAGCCCCACTACACAGCCATACATTTCCCTTCTCTGCAGCAGTACATTCTGCACAGTTCCTCAAACAAGAGCATTGGGCCAGTCACCATTTAGGAGATATTCATGTACTCATGCAGTGATTCACAAGCAACTGACATATGGGTCACCCCTCTCGACATAAAGGTCATGACCAACTCCCAAAACACATTTCTTCAGTACCTAGTTGGCTAACAGGTTATCAGTTTGCAACCTCAGGAATTCCCAGGGTGAAATTTGAAACTGTCTCTCATACAGAAGACAGAGACTGAAGAAAGAGGTAGGCCACTCCCGATTGCTAGATACCAGGATTAATAAGCAAGGAAAATTACATATGAGGCTTATCTTGGGCAGCTGAAAGAAAAGTAGATCTTTACAACTGCCATCCAGAATCTTAAGTTTCTATAGAGGTCTTAAATAGGATTAGGCACAGTACCATCCACATATGCTCGATAACACATTGCTTTATCAAGGCTGTATCCTTGAAAATGGCTCCCACTGTGGGAATGGTAGGCAGAGCATACATTCCAAGGACAGGGGATAGAGTGAGGAGCCTCTAATTGCCCAGGTCAACAATAGTTACATCCTCTTGATAGCCTCCTCCAACAGACTGCTCTTCTTGCCTTTGGGCACTATTATCTGAGGACAAAATGCCTGGAGCTATAGCAGCCATCTTCAGTGATGAGAGGATGGTCTAAAGCAAAAGCATCACAAAGATGACTGCATCTTAATGTCATTGCTGAGCAACTGAATTAACCAATAACTATATCTGAACCTCTTGTGTGAAGGCTTTTTATATTCCTTCATGCATTTTGATAGTCCTCTGTTACTCACAGCCAAAAGCAATCCTCAGGTATAGACATTACTCTCACTTCTGGTTTTATAATAATATAATTATAGTTTTGGATATATAATTACATATTATAAATGGAATTACATACAATTAATCTATATAATCCTAATAATATAATTATAATATAAATACAATTCTATAATTATGTTATAATATAATTCTGGAAATTATGTGACTTGTACTTACTTTTGCTATTAGAGCAACTTTGATTTATGCCACTGTAGTTTTGCTACCTTCTCTGTATTTAATGATAAAATGATTTGACTTGGGATGGGAAAGTAATATGACACAGTCATTCTAAGAAATCCTTTTTGCTTATCTGAGAGGTCATTATGTCATGTTTCAAAATGACACAAAAGCTTTGAGAGCTTCATGCCTCTATTTGACAAAGTTTCATAATGGACAGCAATCTAGGAAAAAATAAATATCTGACCCAATAAAATCCAGTTTCAATGGTATGATATTTTCTGGATATATATTAATTTTTGGCTCAAGAACACTAATCCCAGCATTCATGCATCCCTATACTAAATGTGCACTGGAGTCTCATTCAATATTGACTTTGATGAAATTATAATAAGTTGCAACATTTTACTTTTTTATCTTAATTTTTATGCTTCAATGAAAATTTTTGAGCCATTGATCCATTTTTGTCATGTGGAGATATAACACCACACAATAGCAACTGCATAAATATGCAAAGGGAAAACATGTAAAAATAATACCTGTGGCTTTCATTTTACACAAGAGCCCACTGCAGCCCTTGGAGTCCATGGACAACCTTTAGGAAGATAATATGAAGGATATAACAAAATCTCTATGGAAGTCACCATTTGTGATGAGCACTGGGTGTTATACACAACTAATGAATCATTGAACACTACACCAAAACCTAATGATATACCCTATGTTGGCTAATTGAATTTAAAGAAAATTTTAAAAAATAAATGTGACCATAGGGTAGCTATATTTTTAATTTCTTGAGGAATCTCCACACTGTTTTCCAAAGTGGCTACACCAATTTGCATTCCCCACCAACAGTGTTAGAGGGTTCCCCTTTCTCCACATCCTCTCCAACATTTGTTGTTTACTGTCTTGTTAATTTTGGCCATTCTAACTGGTGTAAGGTATTTACCTAGAAGATACAGATGTAATGAAAAGAAGGGCTACATGTACCCCAATGTTCATAGCAGCAATGGCCACAATCGCCAAACTGTGGAAAGAACCAAGATGCCCGTCAACAGATGAATGGATAAAGAAGATATAGCCCATATGTACAATGGAATATTATGCCTCTATCAGAAAGGATGAATACCCAAATTTGTATCAACATGGACAAGACAGGAAGAGATTATGCTGAGTGAAATGAATCAAGCAGAGAGAGTCAATTATCATAAAGTTTCACTTACATGTGGAGCATAAGGAAAGACATGGAGGACATTGGGAGAAGGAAAGGAAGGGTGAATTGGGGGAAGTTGGAGGGGAAGATGAACCATGAGAGACTGTGGACTCTGAGTAACAAACTGAAGGTCTTGCAGGGGAAGGGTGGGAGATTGGGAGAGGCTGGTGGTGGGTATTGAGGAGGGCATGTATTGCATGGAGCACTGGGTGTGGTACATGAACAATGAATCTTGGAACACAGAAAAAATAAAATTTAGAAAAAAGAAGAAGAAAATGGAAATACACTCTTCCCCTAGGCAATGGCAAATAGCTTGGAGATAAATTTTCAGATCATTTTTTTTAATAAATGAAAATAAGCTAATAGAATCCAACAGTACAAAAAAGATTATTGACAAGACAGGAAACAACAAATGCTGGAGAGGGTGTGGAGAACTGGGAACCCTCCTCCACTGTTGGTGGGAATGCAAGTTGGTGCAGCCACTATGGAAAACAGTGTGGAGATTCCTCAAGAAATTAAAAATAGAGCTACTCTATTACTCTGCAATTGCACTACTGGGTATTTACCCCAAAGATACAAATGTAGTGCAAAGAAGGGCCACACGTACCCCAATATTCATTGCAGCAATGGCCACAATGACCAAATTGTGGAAAGAGCCAAAATGTCCTGTAACAGATGAATGGATAAAGAAGATATGGTCCCTATATACAATGGACTATTATGCCTCCATTAGAAAGGATGAATACCCCACTTTTGTATCAACATATATGCGACTGGAAGAGATTATGCTGAGTGAAATCAGTCAAGCAAAGAGAGTCAGTTATCATACCGTTTCACTTATGTGTGGAGCATAAGGAAAAACATGGAGGACATTGGGAGAAGGAAAGGAAGGGTGTATTGGGGGAAATTGGAGGGGGAGATGAACCATGTAAGACTGTGGACTCTGAGAAACAAACGGGATTTTGGAGGGGAGTGCCGTCAGGGGTTGAATGAGCCTGGTGATGGGTATTGAGGAGGGCACGAATTGCATGGAGCACTGGGTATGATCCATGAACAATGAATCTTGGAATGCTTAAAAAAGTAAAATTAAATTAATTGGAAAAAAAAGAAACTGGCATAATAGTAACTATGACCCTATTGGGGGCAGCAGATCTCTGATATAGGAGTTCAAAGTGCCTGCCAATCCCTAACCATATATAAACAATGTCCCTTTCCTTACCTCCAAGGATTTGTAAGAAACACCAGTGTATTGGTTCGCTGAAGTGACCTTTCCATTTGAGGTCCTTTTTCTTGCCCCACCCCCACCTACCACAGCTCCATTAGCCCCCCATCAGTGACAGTTTTGAGATTTGAGTGAGTAGAATATGAAGTCATGTTACCCCAATGTAAGGACATAATAACCTCCCCTCTATTTAACTTTCTTGTCCTGGCCCCAGGATTCAGGGCTGGCCTGCATCCACCATTGGTTAGGGGACACCATGGGCATCATTGTACAGGATCCACATCCCTAACAGGTCTTAATTTTAGATCTTTGACTTATTTCCCAATAAAGGTACATACATTGGTTTTGTGCAATGTGTTAATTTGCTAAGGCCAACAGTTAAATACACTTTTTATAATTATGTCTCAGCATTTCTTCATTTACTATATTTGCAATCTCAAAAAATGGAAGTGGCCTGGGCCTCTTGATCTCTGAGAAATGCTTGAGCTAGGTGAGCCAAGGTGGCATTGGGGCAATACTCCCGCTGGGGTTCTATTCGTCCCTCCAGCTAGCAATGCTGACAAAGCCTCAAAACCAAGTTTACAAATTCCAATGTGCAGACGTTTTATTTCCAGCTCAGTTCAGGACTGAGATTCCTGAGACAAAGTGCCAATATTGATAGTATTTTACTAAGAATAAGAATGATAAAGAGGCACAGAGCAAGTCATGGTATGTGGGCATGGTTAGGATCCTGTTCTGGGGTTTCCAGTTGCAGCCTTGACAGGACAAATGGCCCTTCCCAGGCAAGCACGTTATGTGGACACATTGCATCCTCCCAAAGGAAGAAAGCAGCCTGACCCAAGCCTCACTCACGTGGACCATTTCTCCCCCTGTAGGCCTAACTTAGCGGGAGTAAGAATCCAGGAAACCTCTCAGAGGATAACAGGTCCAAGGGACAATAGGAGGTAGTTTCTTATTGGGCAACTTGAGGGTCTGAAGTCCCATTTTCTGTGACAGTCTGTTCATTTGCTTCTGCCATCATTTCCTTATACTGACGTTTGAAGAAGCCAACCTGTGGGGGAGAAAGGAAAAGAGAATTAGGAAATCCAGTGGAAAAGAGGAAAAGAGATGGCTCGGAGTGGGGGGGCAGGGATCACCATTCTGGAACACCTACCCTATGTTCAAGCACTGTACTAGAATCTTTGGACATAGTGGGTCATTTAGACTTTACCATGATTTGTGAACTGGATGGAATCACCTTCAGAACAAGAAATCAAGGCCCAGCATGGACCAGACACTGCCTAAAGTCACAGACAGAATTAGTGGTGGTGTCAACACCTAATCCAGGCCACTGCTTTTATGTTAATATTTGCCATGAAGAGAAACATGTAGTGAGGAAGAGAGTACAAAAAAAAACAAAACAAAACCAAAAAAAAAAAAAAAAAACAGGAAGAGTGTAAATGACAGGGAGAGCAATTAAAGGAGGCCTGAGAATCAGATAGGAAGGCACAGACATGGGGGACAGTTGGGGACCGGTGATGTCATAGGTAGAAGGGGATCTCTCACATGCAGTGACTTAACAAGAATATGCACCTATATCCAAGCTGAGCTCTTTCTTACATTATAGGGAAAAAAATGGATCAAATTGCTGGTGGTGTCAAGAGCAGGATGGAAACACTCACCTTGTACAGGATGGCTGTGATGAGAGCCAACAGCAGCAGTCCTCCCACAGAGCTGCCCACAATGATGGGGATGGGGTTGTAGACCTCATACATCTCCAGCACTGTCTCCATCTGGAGTGGAGATGACATTATCAGAAAGTAGCAGAACACTTGCTATCCCAGACTCTTTCTAGGTTCACCAAACTTTAACTCCCTCCCCTCCTTCCGTTTCTCCAAAGAGTGTAATGTAGAAACACTCGTGGGCTTAGGGATAAGCCTGCTGATGGACCTTCATCCTTCCTCCTGCTGATGGACCTTCATCCTTCCTCCCTCCAGGTTTCTTAGCCTCCCACATGGCACTACAGATTTAGCATTAGGAGCCCTCTTACCAACCTGGCCACTCCTACTACATGGTCACTACCTGAGCTTTCAAGAATGCCTTCTGTCCTGGAAGCTGGGAATATACGGATCTGTTGAATGTGATTTCAGCCACACTCACCACCAATACCTTCTTCTGCAATGTCTGAAATACAGAGGGTCAGAGCTGGGGACTAGCTCTGGGAAAGGTTCAGAGTTCAAGTAAAGTCCTGGTTTGAGGGTGGCCACAGACACATCTGGTACTGCCTGAATTCAGGGGAAAGACTCTGCTGTTGGGCCCACACACCTGGCTGACCCAACCAAAACTGAGGTTGCCCTTCAGAATGAAGTCAAGTTCCTCCTGGATGCCAAAGGAAGGGAGGTCACAGGAGAACCTCAGGCAGTCAGCAATGGAGCAGTCCTAAGAATAGAAAAGTAACATAAGGAGTAGCCACATTTGAATTCAAGAGGGCTGTTCAGCAAACAGCCATCTGAATGTAATACTGATTCTTGAATTAAATTCCTCTGATCTGTGGCTTAAAGTGGAAATGGCCCAGAACCCTCCTTACCAGCACATAATTCTTCTGGTTTTTGGTCAGAAAGTCAGACTCTGTGTGCACTATTCTTTCTGAAGAGCAGTGAATGGAGGGATTCTAGGAATGACACAGCAGGCATCTCAATGGGACAATCAGGGATTCATGAGGGACAGAGAGAATTCAGGTAAAGGGCATGAGGTGTACGCAGTCCTGGAGTACCTGGGGGTGGAAGATCTCTACTTCTGTCCACACAGGTACCCCATTCAGCTCCACAGGCACAGAGAAGATGACGCTGATAGGTAGGTCCCTTTGTCCCAAGTTGTTCACCTGCACAGAGGACAGTGAAGGAAAAGACCATGCCAAAACCCATTTCTCTCCCTAATTGCTGATCCCAGCCCCATGGCATAGCCGCTGCTTCTGAGTCAGCATCACTTACCTGGTATCTATGCTGAGCCTGGCCGCTTTCCTCCTGGTCTGAGGCTGAGAAGTTGAGGTACTTGGTGGACTGTTCATGGCTAGTGAGAGAAGAGGCATGGATGAATTTGAAGTTCCAAAGGGGCCTCCTAAAGAGGTTCTGGCTAGCAGCATGACAGGATAGGTAGTCACTGGGGCCTTGGAGTGGCCCACAATGAAGTCTATGATGGATGTTGGATAATGGGAGTGTTTATGGAGGAGGACTAGGCTTCAAGCTGGGTGCAGAGTTCTTGTAGAAGCTCCCAACAAAGGAAACTAAGCAGGGGACTGGGTAGAGACTACAGTGAAAGGGACCCAGAGCTATGTCATTGACTCACTGGAGAGCAGGGGCCAGGTCATCCTTCTCCGTGACCTGGTTTCCCTTTCTGGCTTTCGTGGGCACAGAGGATACTAGATATGCATGTGAGACACAGCAGAGTTTTAGAGAGACTTATGCTGATGCTGTTGACAAATGTCTACTGAACACTACCCTTGTCTAGCCTCCCACAGGCCTTCTCTTATCTCCTGTTTCCTTGGCTTTTCTGGGATTGGGGCTTAGAGGTGAAGGAAGGTCTAACAGTCTAGCCAACAAATTGTTGGGTAGATCCCAGTGTAACAATTCCTCCTGAGGCCTTCCCAGACCCATGTGTGGAGACCCAGTGGCCAGCCTGGTCCCTTGAACAAGTAGATGGTCTCACCTCCGCCCCTTCCTGCTCCACTTCTTAAGTAGCTGTCCTTTGCGTGCACATTTCTAATTCTAGACCACTTCTATTTTGAACTCTCATCCCTCCTCTGTGAGGAAGTTCCCCAAAATGCCCCATTTATGGGCCTCTCTGAATGTCCCCACCCACAGAGTCAGATCAGCAGAGCACAGCTGAACTGTACAGACACATACACTTAGATGTAGTGTACCCTGCCTACGGGTCCACAGTGCACACTCTAGTATGCAAGCTCAGAGCATGCACCTGCTGGGCTCCTAAGAGCTCCTGGTATGGAGGTGTGAATTAGAGTGTGAAACTGGGTGGAAGAGGATGTCCGATGAGTCACAGGGACAGAACTTGTACACTGGAATGTACCCAGACTAAGCCACATGGGTTTAGTGTATATCGTGAGTGTACACATTGCACAAGGGCAAGTTGTTACATCTACTTTTGATTATACATAATAGAGGCTCAATAAACCTTTGTTGAATGTCAAATGAATTTATAGAAAGCAAATACAGCCCTGCACTTAGAACATAGCAAGTGCTAGGAAGGTATTTACTGAAGGAAGGTGCTCAAATATGCTCAAATATTATTACTTGACTCCTAAATTTTAAACACCTCATCTATTATCCCTCCTGGAGCAGCATTTTAAAGGTCTTTTTCTTTTATCTAGCTTCTCCCTAACACTCAGCCTCTGCAGCGAGCAGTTCATTTCTTCCTATACCTCCCAAAGGGGACTGGGAAAAGGAGGAATAGCAGTTCTAAAAGCCCTATAGGGTGTAAATCTGTTCCTTGCAATGAAGAATTGGCTCATCCAAATGCCAAAGTCTCCTTTGAGAATCGCTGGCTAAGCTCAATGCTATAGACTTCTCAACATTCAGTTGAGGCCTCCCCTGAAAGGATTCCCTAGTTGCTCTTGGGAATTCATAATAGCCTTAGGGTACAGAACCACAGAGAGGTCCTTGATGAGATTCTGCCCTGGATCAGGGTAACCTTCCTCCCCAATAAAGCTGAAAGAACCTCAAGACAGGAAAATATCTCATATGTCTCAGGAAACCCAGGACAATCTTGGTGCTTTTAAGAAAAACTTCTAAAAACCCTAACCTCAGCGCACCTGAGTGGCTCAGTCGGTTAAGCATCTGCCTTCAGCATGGGTCATGATCCCAGGATCCTGGGATCAAGCCCTACACTGGACTCTCTGCTCAGCAGGGAGCCTGCTTCTCCCTCTCCCTCTGCCTACACTCTGCCTACTTGTGCTCTCTCTCTTTCTCTCTCTGTGTCAAATGAATAAATAAAATCTTTAAAAAAAAAAAGAACCATAACCTCTATTAAATGTATGACATAATGATAATATCACAGTTATTATCATCATAACTAGCTCACGATAAACACTTGATACTTGATTAGTAAGTGCTAGCAGTATCATCTACCAATAGAGAGGATGGCGATAAAACGTGAATGTCTCAGGTGTTCAACTGCTTCAGTGGCTGCAAACCTTGCCTAGACCCATTAGAGTGATGAGAGGTCGTGGTATGGTACCTGCTGATCACAGTGTAGATGGCATACTTCACCATGAGCTCCATCTGAAAGGTGCTCTTGTTGGTCCTGGGAGTGTTATTTTCACTGGAGAAAGAGGAGAAGCCTAGTTGGTAAGGATCCCAGAGGAGGAGGCAAGAGACAAGGAGATCTAAATACCCCCAGCTCACCTGCTCACATTAGCTGTCAGAAGCAGCCGGTCTCCCAGCATGGCCTTGGGGGAGACATCAAAAGTGACCAGGAAGGTGATCTGAGAAAGAGGGAGTAATGAAAGAGGTCACAAGGAATGAGATAGGGTGAAGACAGGGGAGCTGGGGGTGGAGAGAAGCAAGGCTGACCTTGGCACCCTCATGGAGGATGAGGTGGTTGATGCTGCAGCGAGTGCTCTGAGTACCCTGACCCTGGGCTGGGGTGCCATCACAGGTCAGGCGTGGGGAGTGTGGCTGCAGCTGGTTCTAGGAAAGGACAGGTGGAAAAAAGGTAGCTGAGCATTTGTTCATGTTTCAAAGAGACTCCATGAAGTAGTGACAGTTTCCTGGTATCTACCTTAAGATTGTTTTTTAAAAAATCCTCGACACTAAAAAATAAAATAAAATAAAAATACTTAGACACTATCTGGTCAAACTTCATCCTAATAGAAATACCAGATTTATTAGCATTTGCCTGCTTTTTATTACTGTTCTTTTATTTTTTTAATTTAATTTTATTTTTTCAGTGTTCCAAGATTCATTGTTCATGCACCATACCTAGTGCTCCATTCAATACGTGCCCTCCACAATACTCACCACCAGGCTCCCCCAAACCCCCATCCCCTCCCTTCTTTACTGTTCTTTTAAAAAAGCTTTTTATTATGGAAATTTTGAAACATACTCAAAAGTAGAGAAAGACAAGATAAGTCAACCCCCACATGTTCCCATCACTCAATTTTAATTACTAACATTTTTCTACTCTTGTTTTATTCAACTCTTTGCCACTTGTTTTCTGAAAAATTTAAAGCACATTCTGAATATCACATCATTTTATCCAGAAATACTTCAATGTATGCCACCTACAGATAAGGGCATTTTTTTTTGCATTTCTTTTTATTTATTTATTTAAACCCAATTTCGTTAACATGTACTGTATTATTAGTTTAGGGGTAGAATTTAGCGATTTGTCAGTTACATATAACTATCCCAGTGCTCATTACATTCAGTGCTCCCCTTAATGCCAATTACCCAGTTACCCCATACCCCCCACCTACCTCCCCTCTAGCAATCTTGTTTCTTTCCCATAGTTTTTTTTTTATTTTAGTTTATTTTTTCAGTGTTCCAAGATTCATTGTTCATGCACTACACTCAGTGCTCATGCAATACATGCCCTCCTCAATACCCACCACCAGGCTCACCCAACCCCCCATCCCCCGCCCCTCCAAAACCCTCAGTTTGTTTCTAAGAGTCCACAGTCTCTCATGTTTTGTCTCCCCCTCCAATTTCCCCCAATTCACCCTTCCTTTCCTTCTCCCAATGTCCTCCATGTTTTTCCTTATGCTCCACACATAAGTGAAACCGTATGATAACTGACTCTCTTTGCTTGACTGATTTCACTCAGCATAATCTCTTCCAGTTCCATGTTGATAAGTTCTTTATAGATTTTGGATACTAGCCCTTTATCTGATAAGTCATTTACAAATATCTTCTCCCAATCCATAGGTTGCCTTTTAGTTTGGTTGACAAGTATATTTTCTTTTTATTTAATTTTATTTTTTCAGTGTTCAAAGATTCATTGTTCATGCACCACAGCCAGTGATCCATGCAATACATGTATGTATGCTTTTTAAAAAATACACTAGTTTTGTTGGCAAGTGTATTTTTTTAAAAAACATACATATTTAACTTTATTACATCATTATAAGGGGTACATGGGTGGCTCAGCTGATTGAGCATTTGACTCTTGTTTTACACTCAGGTCATGATCTCAGAGTCATGGGATGAAGCCCCAAGATTGACTCCACACTCAGTGGGAAGTCTTCTTGAGGACTTCTCTCCCTCTGCCCCTCCCCCATACATGCTTGCTCTCTCTTTCAGAAACAAATTAATCTTTTTTAAAAATAAATAAAATCTATGAAATAATATTTTAAAAGGCTTTATTTTATAAAACACAAAAAATTTTAAGAATTCTGAATTTCAGGAGGAAGAAGGGCAATATGGCGGAGAAGTAGGAGACCCTGTTTCAACTGGTTGGAGGGGTAGATGAACTAAGGGAGACTGTGGACTCTGAACAAAAAAACTGAGGGTTTTGGAGGGGAGGGGGTTGAGAGTTTGGCTGAGCCTGGTGGTGGCTATTGAGGAGGACACGTATTGCATGGAGAACTGAGTGTGGCACATGAATAATGAATTTTGGAACACTGAAAAAATAAAATGAAATTATTTTTTAAAAAAAGGAAAAAAAGATAAAAAAATCTTTTCCACAGCAAAGGAAAAGGTCAGCAAAACTGAAAGACAACTGAAAGATGGGAGAAGATGTGTAAATGACATATCAGATAAAGGGCTAGTATCCAAAATCTACAAAGAATTTATCAAACTCAATACCCAAGGAACAAATAATCAATCAAGGAATGGGGAGAAGACATGAACAGACATTTCTGTAAAGAAGACATCCAAACAGCCGACAGACACATGAAAAAGTGCTCAACATCACTCAGCATCAGGGAAATACAAATCAAAACCACAATGAGATACCACTTCACACCAGTCAGAATGGCTAAAATTAACAAGACAGGAAACAACAAATGTTGGCAAGGATGTAGAGAAAGGGAAATTCTTTTACACTCTTGGGGGGATTGCAAGCTCTACAATCACTCTGGAAAATAGTATAGAGGTTCTTCAAGAAATTAAAAATAGAGCTATTCTATGACCCAGTAATTGCACTGCTAGGTATTTCCCTCAAAGGTACAAATGTACCTTTGATTTGAAAAGGTAGCTGCGCCCAAATGTTCATAGCAACAATGTCCATAATAGCCAAACTTTGGAAAGAGCCAAAATGTCCTTCAACAGATACATGGATAAAGAACATGTGGTGTATATATATATATACAATGGAATATTACTCAGCCATCAGAAAGGATGAATACTTAACATTTATATCAACATGGATGGAACTGGAGGGTATTGTGTTGAACAAAAAATCAGAGAAAAACAATTATCATAGGGTTTCATTCATACATGAAAAATATGAAACAGTACAGAGAATCAAAGGAGAAGGAGGGAAAACTGAATGGGAAGTCATCAGAGAGGGAGAAAAACCATTAGAGACTCTTAACTATAGGAAACAAACTGAGGATTGCTGAAGGGGCGGTGAGTGGGGTAATGGGACAATAGGGTGATGGGCATTATGAAGGTCTAAAGAGTACTGGGTGTTATAGGTAACTGATGAATCCCTGGATTCTACCCCTGAAATTAATAATACAGTACATGTTAACTAAATTGAATTTTAATTTTTTTAAAAAAGCAAAAAAAAAATCTCAAATACACAACCTAACCTTAGAAGTAAAGGAGCTAGAAAAGGAACAACAAATAAAACCTAAAGCCAGCAGAAAAAGGGAAATAATAAAGATTAGAGCAGAAATAAATGATATAGAAACCAAAAAAAAAAAAAAACTGTAGAACAGATCCCTGAAACTAAGAGCTCGTTCTTTGAAGAATTAATAAAATACCTAGCCAGATTTATCAAAAAGAAAAAAGACCCAAATCAATAAAATCACAAATACAAGAGGAGAGATCACAATCAACACTGTAGAGATACAAATGATTATAAGAGAATACTATGAAAAATTATATGCCAACAAAGAAGGCATTCTGGAAGAAAAGGACAAATTCCTAGAAACTTGCAAATACCAAAACTGAAACAGGAAATAATAGAAATTTTGAACAGACATAACCAGCAAAGGAATTGAATCAGTAATCAGAAATCTCCCAACAAACAAAGTCCTGGGCCAGATGCTTCCCAGGGAAATTCTACCAAACATCTAAAGAAGAGTTAATACCTATTCTCCTCTAACTGATCCAAAAAATAGAAAATAAAGGAAGACTTCCAATCTCATTCTACAAAGCCAGCATTACCTTGATTCCAAAACCAGATGAAGATCCCACTAAAAAGGAGAATTATGGGCCAATATCCCTAATGAACATGGATGCAAAAATTCTCAATTACATACTAGCAAATAAAATTCAACAGTACATTAAAAGAATTATTCTTCACAATCAAATGGGCTTTATTCCTGGGCTACAGGGTTGGTTCAATATTTGCAAACCAATTAATGTGATACAGTATGTTAATAAATGAAAGGGTAAAAACCTTATGATCCTCTCAATAGATGCAGAAAAAGCATTTGACAAAATTCAGCATCCATTCTTGATAAAAAGAAAAAAAAGCCCTCAACAAAGTAGAGATACATGGAACATACCTCAACATCATAAAGGCCATATACAAAAGACCCACGGTTAATATCATCCTCCACGGGGAAAAACTGAGAGCCTCTCCCCTATGGTCAGGAACAAGATAAGACAATCTCACCATAGAAGATGGCAGAAAAGTAAGAGATCCTGCAGCAACCGGTCCCCAAAAGTGAGCTGGAAATCTACCAGAACACGCTGAACACCCATGAAATCACCCTGAGGAGAAAGATTTCTAACCCCAGGATCTCTCCGAGAGCAGAAGACAGCAGTGCAGAGGTAAAAGCAAAGTGGGGACACTCGAACAGATATCTGAGGATAAACAAAAGGGGGAGGGAGCCACCAGAAGCTAACCAAGGACAGTAATACCTCAAAGGAAAGTGCCCGGTGACGGGGGACCAGCATTAACTAGAGCCCGTTAAAAACACTTAAAAAGGGCAAAAAGTTCGGAGGAATAACTAGTGGAAGGGGGTGGTCATGGGTACCGGCGCTTGGAACCACTCTCCCAGGAAGGAGCGCCCCAAAGAGGAACTGGTGGGGGATCCAGTCCGCGATTCCTGAACCTGCAGCTTTCCGTTCTCTCTCCCAACAACCTGTGGGCCGGGCGCACACCTGCAAGTGCCTTTAGAGAGTCTGCTGTGGTTCACCAGCCGCAGTTTTTTCCTGTGTGCGCCCGCCACCGCGACATTCGTGGCGCACTGCAGAGCCTGAACTATCCCAGCCGGCCTAGGAGAGAATGCAGGCAAGCAGCCTAACCTCCCGGGGCCCCCCTCGCGGAGCCGCAGAAAGGCGGCTGGGGTGGCGACTTTCAAGGCCCGCTGCAGGCCTCCCGGTCCACGCTTGAGAGCTGCAGAAAGCCACTTTGGAAAACAGTATGGAGATTCCTCAGGAAATTAAATATACAGCTACCCTGCGACCCTGCAATTGCACTACTCGGTGTTTACCCCAAAGAAGCAGATGCAGTACAAAGAAGGGCTACATGTACCCCAATGTTCATAGCCGCAATGGCCACAATAGCCAAACTGTGGAAAGAACCAAAATGCCCTTCAACAGATGAATGGATAAGGAAGATGTGGTACATCTATACAATGGAATATTATGCCTCCATCAGA
>CM052805.1:20232231-20249156 GCA_028533885.1 Nasua narica | reverse complement strand
CCAGTTAGAATGGCCACAATCAACAAGACAGGAAACAACAAATACTGCAGAGGATGTGGAGAAAGGGGAACCTCTTCCACTGTTGGTGGGAATGCAAGTGGGTGCCGCCACTTTGGAAAACAGTGTGGAAATTCCTCAAGAAATTAAAAATAGAGCTACCCTATGACCCTGCAATTGCACTACTGGGTATTTACTGCAAAGAAGCAGATGCAGTACAAAGAAGGGTACCCCAATGTTCATGGCAGCAATGGCCACAATTGCCAAACTGTGGAAAGAACCAAAATGCCCTTCAACAGACAAGTGGATAAGGAAGATGTGGTACATCTATACAATGGAATATTATGCCTCCATCAGAAAGGATGGATATCCAACTTTTGTATCAACATGGATGGGACTGGAAGAGATTATGGAGAGTGAAATAAGTCAAGTGGAGAGAGTCAATTATCTTATGCTCTCACTTATGTGTGGAGCGTAAGGAAAAACATGGAGGGGATTGTGAGAAGGAAAAGAAGGGTGAATGGGGGGAAATCAGAGGGAGCGATGAACCATGAGAGACTGTGGACTCTGAGTAACAAACTGAGGGTTTTGGAGGGGTTGGGGGTGGGGCGTTGGGCAAGCCTGGTAGTGGGTATTGAGGAGGGCACGTATTGCATGGAGCACTGGGTGTGGTGCATGAACAATTAATCTTATAACACTGAAATAATAAAATAAACACATTTGGGAAAAAAAGAAAACTATCATATTTTACCATAAAAAAAAAGAAAGAAAGAGGTGACTAGTGAAAAGATGTCGCCAGAAGTGCCTAAAAAGAGGAGGTGGGGTGGAAAAATCATGACCAGAGAAAAGATCCCTAAGATATAAATGAAGAAGTGGTGATTGAAAAGTTGACCTGGCGACCTGTTTCTCATTCATTCATTCATCTACTTAGTCTCGGGTCCAATTCTGGTTCCTCTCATGAGCCATGAGGCCTTGGGCCAGGATCCAATCTTACTGTGCCTCAGTTTCTTCATCTTTCACGTAGGGATAATAATACCTTAGAGTTTAGCTGTGAGTAGTAAATGAATTAATGCATATAGTTCTTTGAACAGAAGAAGTCACTAGTCACTGATTATGATGAATATTAGAGCTAGAGGGAACCTCAGAGCTCATCTAGCCCCGCTTCCCACTTTGCAGACAGTGCCAAGGCCACAGAGCCTTTAAGAGGCCAACTCTAGACCTGAAATGAGACCTTCTGACCCCATGCCCAAGCCCCCTTTTTGCTCTCCAGGGCCACCCTATCTCTTCAGAGGACAAGGAGGGAAAACGTTGGGATGGGGAGTGGCTACAGCCATAAGAAAATTGTAAGCTCTAGAACCTTGCCTCCCTGTGAGTTCCTTCTCTTTTATTTCCATTGCTCCTATAATGACCAACCCCTTGGAGAACGTGCCCTTTAAAATCTCTAGGCACTGCTGGACTGGCAGACATTAAGTATAGTAATAATAAAATGAAAGATAAATTTACTTATTACTAAGGACATCTAGAAAAGAAGAGTTAGCACAAATCCAGTCAAGTAGCCTCATGCTCAAGAAAACTGATCTCACTGCCACATCCTCAGGTTGGTGTGTGGGCCGAGTGGGAACAAGGCCAGTCCTTCCCAGTCAAGTAATGGGGTGGGACACATCATAGTGGGAAGGAAGGAAATCACAGTGGACCAGCAAATCTGGAAAGGACTCCTCTTAGAGTCTAGACTTTCAGGCATAACTCAAGTGATATTTGCAGTTGAGGGTGTACATAGATATGCATCTAAACTGCTGCAGCAAGGGGAAGTCAAACCAGTTGGTGTGGAAGGAATGCAGTTTCTTAACATCGGGTGTTATTGTCAACAAAGCCTTTCATTCTCTTCTTAAAGTTCCGAGTTCTTTAGAACTCCTTCAATTGTTAAATTGTATTAACAATAGTTTATTGTAACACCACAATACCTATTATATGCCAGGTATATTTATACTATGTACATACTGATATATACTAACTCATTTAATCCTCACAGCAGCACCCCGTGAGGTTGGTTCTCTTACTATGGCCATTTTACAGATGAGGAAACTGAGCACAGAGAGGTGTGTAATGACTAAGATCCTGCAGCTAGGAAGTAACAGTACTGTAGGGATCTTCTCTGACATTTTTTTCTAAGAACTTTTTTAGATATAATTCATAGACCATACCATTTACTCTTTTATTTAAAAAGTATACAATTCAATGGTTTTAGGATGTTCTCAGAGTTATGCCACCATCACCAAATCAATTTCAGAACATTTTCATGTCTCCCCACAAACAACCATACCCTTTATCACTCAACCATACCCTTATCACTCACCCTTTATCACTGTTCTCCACATTTTCCTCCACCACCAGCACCTGACAAGCCCGATCTACACTCTGTCTCTATGGAGTTATCTATTTACATTTCATATAAATAGAATTATACAATATGTACTCTTTGTTTCTGGATTCTTCTACTTAGCATAAGGAGAAGAAGGGTTCATTCATATAGCAAATACCAGTTCTTCATTCCTTTCATGGCCAAGTAGTATTCCATTGTATGCATATTTATTTACAATGGAATGTATGTGTTCATCAGGTTTTTTTTTTCAGTTTTCTTTTTTTTTTAATGTTTCTATATTTTATATATCATCAGTAATGCTACTATGAACATTCATGTATAACTTTTTGTGTGGACATAGGTTTTCAATTCTATTGAGTCATACAGTATACAATTGCTGGGTCATACAGTGACTCTACATATAACCTTTTGAGAAACTGCCAGATGTGTTCCAGTGACTGAAGCATTTTATATTCCCATCAACAGAGTTTGAGGGTACCAAATTTTCCACATTCTCATCAACACCTGTTATTATCTGTCTTTTTTATTCTAACCACTGCAGTGGGTGTTAAGTGGTGTCTCACTGTGGTTTTGATTTGCTGATGACTGATGACTGTGATGTTTAGCATTTTTCATGTGTGTATCGGTCCTTTGTATATCATCTTTGGAGAAATGTCTGTTCATATCCTTTACCTATTTTTTAATTGGGGCTTTCTTCAACTTTTGCTAAGGAAAGAAGCCTTCCCTTTTCAGGGAACTTTCCCATTAATACAGACATTTGGTAGGACTGCTGATGGCATGAGGGAATGGTCGTATAGCATCCAGGGAAAAGGGCTAAGTAGACAGGCAGGCTAAGGCAGCCAGACCCAGACTTGCAATAGGGAGCCACCAAGAGACCAAGGACTGGGTTAGAAGTCAGGAGATTGGAACTTAACTCATCACCATTCCTGACCCACTGTAAATTTTGGACAAGTCAAATCACTGATATTCTTCATGCCCCAGATTTCATTTCTAAAATGGAGCTGTTAATGCCTGGCCTATGTACCTTATAAAGCCACTGGGGGATTAAAAGTCCTGAGTGGAGATCTCACTCAAGAATCAAGTCCTCATACAAAGCAGAGAACATACCAATGTGTTGATTTTTAAATTCCAGATTTTGCTTGCTGCCTACAAGGTGCCAGTGCTGGGCAAAGAAGTAAGATGAGGTGAAGGAGAATTTTCTAGGTGGCAGAATAGAAAACAAGGAGAAGCAAGGAAGAAGTTGTTTTAACAACAGGACATGTGATCGGGCCTCACCTGACTGTGGGAGGGGCTGATGCCCAGCCCTGATGTTCCATGAAATAGGTAGACAGCACCACGGCTCTCCTGCTCTCCTGGAGCCCCGATGGCCACGTCTGTCAGCTTGTCCCCATTCACATCTCCCAGCACTGTCAGGGCTGCCCCAAAGCGGCCCCAGGGGTGGCCCTGCTCCCCACAAAGAAGGACCTCACACTGCCACTTAGCCCTCTGCAGAACAAAACCAGTGTCAGGTCCCAACCCAGACAATACCTCCACCCCCAACCCAGGCCCCATCCAGCCCTGGTGTCATCAGACACTCACCCCCTGGGGCAAGGGGCACACAGACACCTGGCCCCCCTGGCTTGGCTTGTAGTAATGAGGAGCGCCAATGAGGACAAGGTCAGAGCTGCCGTCTCTATCCACATCCACGGTGCAGAGGGATGCCCCAAAGTAGGAGCCGATCTGCAGAGCACAGCCTGAAGTCATCCTGCCTGCCCCTGCCAGAGGCACACCCTTCTGGGACAGGTCCCACTTCTCCCCAGTCACAGGAAACTTCCCCCCACAGGCTCCCAAACCCCTTCATCTCCTCCCCTCTGCCCCTGGAGACCCTACCACCCTCATGTTCCATTCTGGCTTCCTCAACATCCAACCTGAGTCCCTGTGACTTCAGCCTTGGGCCTCCATTGCCCAGTCGCCTGAGTGAAGATGACAGCCTTCCCAGTATGCTGATGGCGGGGGGCTCCCAGGATCAGGCTCTGGACCCCCTTCCAAAAGGCCAGCTCAGTGGAGTAGCCTGAGGAGGACACACCTCAGCACAAAGGCCTCCTCTCCACCCCTGAGCTCCTGCCCTTCCCAGCAGCTCATGTCCCACCTGTGCCCCCAACCACAGCCTTCTCTCACCCAGGTAAGAGTCCCTTGTGTCCACATTTTCTTGAGACATGTTGATGAAAGTGGGACTTGTATTTTGGGAGTATAGGAAGGCACCTCCAGACCAGCTGTAGCTCCCCACAGCCCCCAGAACCGGTCCATCCTGGGAGGAAAGAATTCCAGGGCTGAGCAGGCACAAGCCATAGGAAAACAGCCTATTCCCAAGCAATACCTGTTACTGATTCTGTTCATTATTTGGAATTCTCTTCCTCCACTCACTTATCAAACACCCCTTCTTACCTTCTCTCCTACCACTTTTCCCTCCTCCTATATCAATGGCTTGAAAGTGGCCCCACTCACAGGTGTGAACACGGCACTGAAGCCCTCCTGGGACATCTCCAATTCAAAGGAACTACTGCTTATGGTCTGCGTACCTGGGGGAAGGCATGATACCTAAGTTTCAGAAGTAAAGATAGGCTTTGCCAAGTCTGAGAAAGACCCCTCAGCTTTAGAGGATCTAATGTGGGTGATTAATATCCAAAGGGATGGGTTTATGCCCATGGCGTGGGGGTCCAGGTTCAAGAAGCATTTATGGGTGAGGGTTTCTGAAGTGAGTACCTTCATCTGTAACTTACCCTCAATGGCAAAGATCTTCTCTTTCAGTTTCTTTTGAATGTCTCTCAAAGCATCAAAATTCTCCACCTTAAAAATGTACTCATGAGAGGGCTTCGATGCGATGTCATTTAATTCTTTCCAGGAATGTTTCTTTTGAAAAGCGGATCCCACCTGTCCCCAGTGAAGACCAACTCAGTGAAAACAATCATAAATCCAATATGCCTAGCACTTTCTGGATGCTGGTATCCTCCGGTAACCCCACAGGTCAATATTATTACACACAGTGTCCACAGAAAAATGAGGCTCAGACAGCATCAAGGAGGTTAGGGAAAAGGATCAGGGTCCCCAGACTGGAACACAGCTTTCATCCTGAAGGCAGCAGAAGCTGAGAGAGCTGGGGGTTTTGTCCTAGAAAGGGAAGTTGCCTTAAGAGGAAACAAGGGGAGGAAGTGGTGGCAGGGCATGTCCACATCCTACCCCAACTGCATAGCGGATGATACCCGCAGCCTCAGCCATAGGGATGACATCCTCATAACCCAGGCGGTCGCCTTGTTTTTCCCCATCCGTGATGACGATGAGGATCTTGGAGGCATCTTTTCGGGCCCCTCTTGAGGTACTGAACAGTTGGTTTCTGTTAGAGGAGAGGATCCAGAGACCTATAAATAGACTTGCTGCTAGCCCCTGATGCCTTTTGAGAAGGAGATGCCCCTATCTCTTGGAGGCCCTGCTCCCACCCATAGGTCCCCAGCTGAATGAGGAATCCACAGGCTAAATTTCAGTACCAACCTGTCCTTCTCTCATGGAGACAGATGAGGCCTAAAGGAAGACCCAGGTGCTTTAAGGAAGGACCCAGGAGAAGTCAGAACTCACGTGACCATTTGGATGGCTGTGGCTGTGTGAGTGGCCCCTCGCAGTTGCTGTACAGAATCCAACAGGACTAGTGGGTTTGAGCTGTATGCGAAGTCTTTGAAAGTGAAGTGCACCCAGAATTTGTTGGAAAACTGCATCAGGGAGAACTGGGAGAATTGCAGGGGGTTGGGAGCCAAGGCCACTTGAGCAGAACCCTGGGCATTCCACCCACAGGCCTCGCACAGGGGCCCTGCACACTTGCCTTCCCTCCCCCAAGGGCACACCTGGGTGCTAGGTCTCTGGAACTGGCTCATCACAGCCTTCACGAAATTCAACATCTTCGTAAAATCAGGGAAGGAGATGCTGCCTGAGCCATCGATCAGGAACACGATATCCTGCTCTTGCCTCGGACACTCTGGGAAAAGAGGTGGCACCAGTCCCCCAAAGAACACTCCCAGAGCCTAGGACCTCAGCCTCTTAGCTGTAAGAATTTACCACACCCTGACCCAAGGTCTTCCACAATCCCCACATAGAATAGGGCCCTTTGGCCTCCTAAAGTCCTTAAAGAAGCTACATTTGTGGCACAGCTGTTCACACCTGTGTAGTCAGCCTGGTTTATAAAAAAGTGAAAGTTCCTCCAATCCAGATGGTGAGAAGCTGGGGGGCCTTCCTCCTACCTTCCGTATCTCTTTCCCAAGCCTACTCTACCTCTTCCCCCACATCTCCATGATCTGGCAATGAAAGGGGACTGCTTCAGCCCCTGGCCAGAGCCTATCCTCATTAGTCAGTGCCAAACTGTGCTTTTTGTTAAATATTTTTAATGTTGCCTCTGGCAATAGCCACACACTGGCCCTATTCTGTTGTCAGCTTACGTATAGGCCCTTGAGCCCTTCCTAGGTGAATTTAGAATTTTGGTCAAAAAAAAAGGAAACTCTCCCAGGTCTCCAAGAGGAGACCTCCCAGCTTCTCCTTTCTGTTCCAGAGGTTCCCACCTGGGTGTTCTGAAGGGAGCCCAGGCTCCCATGAGTGAAGTCTAGAGTATAGGAGGTACTGGAAGGGCATTCCATTCAGTGGCCGAATGCCAATCTCCCCAGGGTCCTGAGTGTATATGTGAGACCAGGGAGAGGCCTAGGTCTGCCGTGGTTAGATCTGAAAACTCATTGTTCTTACTCCTTATCTCCCATCCCTATCAACACTGGGGAAGCCAGGCCCTATGCCTCAACCTGCATGCACACACATGCATGCATGCATGTACATATATACATATGTGCATATGTGTGTATATAATATGTGTGCACATACATACATACACACACATACAGATTCATACTCATGTGCACACATACACACATACTCATGCATACATTTGCATGCAAATATACATGCAGACACATGCATGTACATATAAATGCATATGCACAGATATATACACCTATACACACACATACACATACCACTCAGACTGTCTGCACCCTCATCACACATTTCCATTCCTGGTTATACCCAAGAATGTACTGGGTGAAAATAAATCCCCTTCTCACTAAAAATAATAGCAGCTAACATTAAATGAACCTTCACCACATGCCAGGCACTGTGCTAAATCCTGGCTATGGATCATCTTCTGTCCCCCTCAGGGTTTGGTGTGTCATTATCACCATCAGACAGATGAAGAAACTGAGTCTCCAAGAAGGTAAGGTCATAGGAAAGTGGGACAGCGATAGGGCAAGGTGTAAAATCAGGCAGTGACTCCCCAGCCCACGTTTGGAACCACTATCCCATCCAGTAATATTTTTTCCAGATACCTTTTTTTTTACCCAGTCACAAGGTGTGTGTGCTCCTCAAAGGAGGCAGTGGCCCCCAGCACTCACCCTGCAGGGCCGCCGGGAGCCACTGGGCTTGCCAAGAAGAAGAGCGCATCAGGAAGCAGAACCCCGTCAAGTATATGTTCTCCCTGCATGTGTGGTGCACTGTGGGGCCACAGGCCTAGGGACAGAGGCACCTGATGGGAAGGCCTGCTCCTCCTTCCACCCATCCTCCTATCCCAGTACCTTCACCCTCCCCAAGACCCCTAGCCCACCAGCCCCAGGTCCCCACTCCTTCCCTTAGGACAGCTCCACAACCCAAGGCAACTCACCAGCAGCTGAGAGGGGTTAGTGGAGGCTGCCAGGGACAGGCCCAGGGACATGTTCACAGCTTCCAGGGGGACTGAGGGGACAGATATGTGCATGGTTACCCTCAGGACAAAGGAGGCTATATAAGCTCTGGGCAGGGGTCACCTCAACCCTGCAAGACAAAGAAGTCTGACTTGGTGAAGGGTGAAGGGCTTTCAGGTCTTGATGGAGCCATGGGAGTGCAGGGGTGTGATGGGCAGGGAGGCCATAAGGGGGATCAGGAAACCTGTAAGGTCAAGGGTCTCAGACAGAGCTGGAGCCAGGAAGTGGGTCTTCTGTACTCCCCACAGTTCCCCAGAGCATGAGAATCTAGACCTAGGTCCTAAAGAGGGGCAGTGACTCACTCTGCAGGTGGATGGGCTCACACTTGCCCATGCTGTAGTCACACTGGTAGAGGCTGCCTGTTTGGTTGGCAGCCTTTATCTCCTGGGGGGCTCCAACCACCACCCTGGAGGGAGACAAAGAACACTACAATTAAGAATGTGGACAGCAGGGTGCCTGGGTGGTTCAGTCATTAAGCATCTGCTATGGCTTAGGTCATGATTTCAGGGTCCCGGGATCAAGCCCCGAATCAGGCTTCCTCCACAACAGGAAGCCTGCTTCTCCCTCTCCCACTACCCCTGCTTGTGTTCCCTCTTTTGCTCGCTCTCTCTCTCTGTGAAATAAATAAATAAATATCTTTTTATTAAGTAACTGAAATTTATTTTTCCCCAAATATGTTTATTTTATTTTTTCAGTGTTACAAGATTAATTTTAAAAAGAATATGGACAGCAGAGCCAGATTGCTGCTCAGCAAGTTTGCTTCATTTCTCTAAGCCTCAGTTTTCCCATCTGCAAAGTAGAGATTAATACAATGTAAATTTCACATGGGAAGGATTTTTGCCTATTTTGTTCTCTGGTGTATGCTTGCCTGGCTCCTGAAACATTTAGTAGTAGGTGCTCAATAAATATTTGTTGAATGGTTGATACCTACGTACCTTATAAGGTTATTGTGGGGAATAAATCAATGTTCACCTAAAAATTCAAATTAAACTACAATGAGCTATCACCTCACACCTATCAGAATGGCTAAAATCAATACAAGGAACAAGAGGTGTTGATGAAGATGGGATCACGAGGGAGACAAAACATAAGAGACTCTTAATCTCAGGAAACAAACTGAGGGTTGCTGGGGAGTTGGGGATAGAGATAGGGCGGCTGGGTTATGGACATAGGGGAGGGTATGTGCTATGTGAGTGCTGTGAAATGTGTAGGCCTGATGATTCATAGACCCGTACCCCTGGGGCAAGTTATACATTATGTGTTAATAAAATTTTTTTAATTAAAAGAAAGATGTGTTGATGAGGTTGTGGGAAAAAAGGAACACTTTTGCACTGTTGGTGGGAATGCAAACTGGTGCAGCCACTGTGGAAAACAGTATGGAGGTTCCTCAAAAAGTTAAAAATAGAAATATCCTATGATCTAGCAATTGTACTATTGGATATTTACCCAAATAATACAAAAATACTAATTTGAAAGGGCTACATGCACCCTGATTTTATAGCAACAATATTTACAATAGCCAAGAGATGGAAGCAGCCAAAGTGTCCAATAATTGATGAATGGATAAAGAAGATGTGATATACATAGATAAATATAGAGATATTATTCAGCCACAAGAAAGAATGAAATCTTGTCATTTGCAATGATAGAGAATATTATGCTAAGTGAAATAAGTCAGTCAGAGAAAGACGAATACCATGTGATTTCACTTATATGTGGAATTTAAGAAACAAAGCAAACAAAAAAAGGGAAAGAGAGACAAACCAAGAAACAGACTCTTAATTATAGAGAACCAACCAATGGTTGGTTACCAGAAGATAGGGGGATGGGTAAAACAGGTGATGGGGATTAAGGAGTGCATTTGTCATAATGATCATCAGGTGATATATGGAATTGTTGAATCACTATATTGTACACCTGAAACTAATATTAACACTGTATAATAACTATACTGAAATTTAAAATAAAATAAAACAAAATAGATCGGTGCCCACATAAAGGGTGCTGGGCACTTAGTAAGTGCTTGATAAATATTAATTGTGATTATCAAGATGGCAGGACAGCACCTGCTTTCAGTCCAACTCTTCATAGCATTGGGGGAATTGCCACACCAGACAGAGGATAAGAGGGTCATGGGAAAGGATAGGACCCTATGCATGGAGAGGAGCTGGTGAGAATCAAAGGCCAGTCACCACCCAGTCCTTACCAGGTGTTTCCATACTGGACCACGCTGTGTCCAAATCCAGCACTGTCCATGAGGAAGATTGTTGGCTGGTCCGTGTCCAAGTTGAAGCAGAGAGAAGAAGCCAAGGCTGGGGAAGGGGGTAAGAAAAAAAAACTCAGGAGAAGGGTCTTCCTCCTGTTCCATCTCCCCAGCCCCCAGCTCTCCAGCCTGTTCTGCCCTGTAGGCCCAATGTCCCAGCATCTCCTGGACTTCTGAACTCCCAGGTTCAAGCCTCCCTCAGCCCTGCTTTTCTCCTCAGGCAGTCCAGATACAGCTCTTCACCCACTGACCTGCTGGCAAGTTTCAATTTCCCATTTTCACAGAGCAACACACAAGCTCTAAAGACACTCCTTTGCCACCCCTACCACTGGGAGCTTCCAAGAGGAAGAATCCAGAAAAACTTGGGCCAAAGTAACATTATGGATAGAGCACAGGTTTGACTTGTTCTGCCTACCTGGGAAATCACTGGATTGTTCAGACAATTGGCTCCTTTTCTAGCATCTCTTGAACTCCCCTAAAATTAGTTCTCCAATATCCTCTCCCTCCAAAAACTCCAGACCCCAAACCCTACATAATTCCAGATCCCCCTCTTAATGTCTGGGTCTAAAACATGTACAGTCTCAGCTCTCTCTCTACCTGGACCCCAATCTTCTCATATCCCTTCACTGGGCCTGTGACTTACCCATCAACAGGAGAAGGGATATTCTGGTCCTGGTCATGACTGGAAGGTCAGACATGGGCTTCTAAACTCCTCAGCCACTGAGAGAACAGATGAAACAGAGTGCAGAGGGAGGAAGTGAGCAAAGAGGTGGTCAGAAGGCCAGAAGCAGGAAGGGAAGTTGTCAGCATGACTCAGAGGTGGAGGGCAGACAATAAGACTAAATTAAACAGTAAAAAGTGTTGAGGTAGCCCACACACGCTGTATCAGAGTCTTTCTTTCTTTCTTTTTTTAGATTTTATTTATTTATTTGACAGAGAGGGACAGAGAGCACAACAAGAGAGAGAGTGGGAGAGGGAGAAGAAGGTTCCCTGCTGAGCAGGAATCCAGGGCCTGATCTCAGGACCCCAGAATCATGGCCTGAGCTGAAAGCAGATGCTTAATGAACTGAGCCACCCAGCTGTCCCTCCAGGAATCTTCTAATCAGAGATATCTTGGCTTGCTTTTTTTTTTCCCCCAAATGTTTATTTTATTTTTTCAGTGTTACAAGATTAATTGTTCATGCACCACATCCGGTGTTCCCTCAATACCCACCACCAAGCTCGTCCAACCCCCCACCTCCTCCCCTTCAAAACCCTCAGTTTGTTGCTCAGAGTCCACAGTCTCTCATGGTTCATCACCCCCTCCAATTTCCACCCATTCACCCTTCCTTTCTTCTTTTGCCTTACCAAACTAGGTTTTGGTGAATGCAGATCCCCTGTCCTGCACCACCTCTCCAGATTTCTCTAGTTGTACCAGCAGAAGGTTCCCCTTGACCTTGAAACTTCAGTTCACCTGAGGAGGGAAAACCAGCAGATGTCAGGGTAAAGTTAGGGCCCTAATGAAGACCCTGATGAGAACCCTCCATTTCAGACCTGGAAACCTCTGGGCTACAAGTCAAGAATCCAGGCCTTAATAAAGAAAATATGGTACATATACAATGGTACATATACAATGGAATGTATATGGTACATATACAATGGAATATTATGCCTCCATCAGAAAGGATGAATAACCAACTTTTGTATCAACATGGACGGGACTGGAAGAGATTATGCGGAGTGAAATAAGTCATATCATATGGTGTCACTCACGTGTGGAGCATAAGGAAAGACATGGAGGACATTGTGAGAAGGAAAGGAAGGGTGAATTGGGGGAAATCGGAGGGGAAGATGAACCATGAAAGACTGTGGACTCTGAGCAACAAACTGAAGGTTTTGGAGCGGAGATGGTGGGGGGTTGGGCGAGCCTAGTGGTGGGTATTGAGGAGGGCATGTATTGCATTCATCACCGGGTGTGGTGCATGAACAATGAATCTTCTAACACTGAAAAAACAAAATAAAAGTATTTGGAGAAAAAAATACAAAAATAAAAATACAAAAAAAAAAAAAATCCAGACCTTAGGAGGAGAACAGAGCGAGTATTCAGTTATTTACACACCATGCTAATTTGAGGCTGATCATGTGCCTCTCTATCAACAAAAAGATAAAACACAAACACAAGCCCTGAGGTCAATAGAGAAGGCAAATGTGCAAACAGCAAGATGTTGCTTTGAAATGAGAAGGTCACCAACCACAGAATAGCTTACCCAAATTAGAAGGGTGTGGATTTTCAGAAAGTCTTCCTGGAGCAGCACTTGAGCTGAGTCTTGAAGGCAACTGATATAGGGAAGTGTATTTCAGAAGGAATAATCAAATGTCGAAGAGGCATGAGAGTGAGTGTGCCTTTTGGGAAACCAGTGATGGGAAACCAGAGAGTGGGAGGTAGGAAGTGACGAGAAATGAGGTCAATACCATGGGAGGTGAGGGAGAAGAGAAGCAGGACCCAGATCTGGAAAGCCCCTTAAGGCATGTTTATTTTATCCTGAGGGCAGAGGGAAGCATTGAATCAAACTAGGAATAATGAAATCTTCAAATTTACATTTTAGAAAGCTAAAAAGAGGGGCTATATGAATTGGATTTCATTGGGAACTAGCTGGAGACAGGTCAGTTAGGAGAGAGGTAATAGGGCCCTGTGGGGTGAGCTAGCGGCCATGGAAATGGACTGGAAGCTGACTGGTCCCTAAGGAGAGAACTGTGGTGATAGCCCCTGAGCATAGTTGTAGGAGGGGATGGGCAGTAAGTTAGGACTACTTTGATTTTTAGAAAACCAAAATTCAGTGTTTAAGAGCTTGGACTCTTTCAACCTCTCTAGGTTCCAGTCTCCTCATCCACAAAATGGGGGTGATAATAAAAGTACACATGTCCTTGGGTGCCTGGCTGGCTTAGTCAGTGGAGCACATGACTCCTGATCTTGGGGTTCTGAGTTCAAGCCCCACATTGGTGTAAAGACTACAACAAAAACTAATGTACTACATTAGTTTTGTTTTGTTTTACATTTTGTTTGTAAAGACTACAAACAAAAAATGATATACTATATAGTGACTAACTGAACATAATTAAATACACAAATACATAAATAAATCTTAACCCTCAGATTCACAACAAAAGAAAGAACAGATTACTTAAAAATAAAATCTCCAAAAAAAAATACACACCTTGTATTATTGCCAGGAAGGTTGAGTTAGTAAATGTGAAATGCTGAGAAGAATATGTAAGAGCTTCTGTTATTGGCTATTATCAATACTATGCTGTGATGATTATTGTGTTAGCTAAGAGGGGACTGAAGGCTTTCCAAGAGAAGATGTCCTAGAGGAGGGTTGAATGAATGGGGCTAGATCTCAGGAGAAAAGTCTGGATTGGAAATGAGTTTTGTATCCATCAGAAGTGCTGGATGAGATCCTGATGGGAGTGTAAAGAGGGAAGAGAAAGATGGGCAGAGGAGGGGGAGAAAGCCAGTGTTGGCAGCAGAGCAGGAGCTGAAGAATATTGAGAAGAAAGGAGTCCTCAAAGAGAGAGAAAGAAGCCCAAGAGGAAAAGAAAAAAAAAAAGCCTTCATGGAAAGGCTGCCTGGAGAGGAGTGTAAACAGTGTCACAAGCTTCCAGATGTCAAGTGAGGTAAGAAATGAGGAAGTAAGTCCCCAGTTCTGGCAATAGAAGCTTCCAGGGACCCTGGAGTCAGGTGTGCCAGAGTAATGGGAGGGGATCTGGGAATGAGGAATGTGGGCAGCAATGTCACCTGGAGACAGGCAACCCTAAAGAGACCTCAGATACAATATGGCTGGAGAAAAGCCCTGGAATTATTGGAGATGAAGGAAATTTGTGAGAGAAGGAAATGATGACAGAGAAAGCCAATAAAGAAAAAGGAGAAGTGGAACAAATTCTGAAGAGAATAAAAGACAAACCAGAAATGACTCAAGCCAGAAGATGTCTGTGATACAAGAGCTCACAGACAGGGTGAGTATCAGAGAGGACCCCAACCTTCAAAGGTGCCCTGAATCCTGACCTTCCCATTGCCTCCTTTCCTTGGGCTTGGGTTCCACCCTTGGTGGGTGAGAGTACACAAGACAAGAATATTGGACAAATAAGATTGCATTTCTCCTTTCAAGCTGCCCAATATACTTCCATGATACTTCAGAGAAAAGCCAAGTGAGATAAGAAATCTCACCTTTAGCAAAGATAACTTAAACCATAAAAATGTAGAACAGGATATGTCTTTAATTCAATCCATCCATTTTACAGATAAGAGCAGTGAAGCTCCAGCCAGGAACTAAAACTCACAGCCCCTTTTCATTTCAGTGAATCATGATGTGACACAAAAATGTTGGCAGGTGAGGGAGATAATATAAGCAAAGAATGAGTGGACACCGAAGTTCCCCAATCTCTTCAGCCCAGTGGGACCATAAGTCAGTCATATCCAGCTCTGTCCATCTCACACCCCTAGGATATTTAGAGGGGGAAGTCTAGGGAAGTTTGGAGGGCAGCGGGCCTTTCCCACTGCTGACATTCCTCACTCAATAAGTTTCTGCTCTATCCCTGAGCCTAGAGGTGCTGACTGAAGAAGATTCTGGCAAGGCAGTGGGGCAGGAGGGGCTGCATCTGATCTATAACATACCTGGGGTGGGGGGGAATGTTAGTGGAGGAACAAGGACAAAAGCTGCTTTAATTCAGGTCTGATTTACCTGCGCTAAGAGGAACTGAATAATCTTTGGTCTGTCTCCCGTGTTTCTTTTCCATGGAAACAGAACAGAAATCTGGTGGGTGGAAACACTTGTATTTTTCAGTCCATTTCCACCCCACCCTTACTGGTGGGGCCTGAATGGCTTTTCCCTAGAGTTTCTGCTGTTCCTCTTACTACAAGAAATCTGTCTCAGTTCTCTGTCTTTGAAGGAGGTTGCCTACCTCACCACTGGATTTTCTTTTTGTTGTTGTTTTTTTGTTTTGTTTTTTTTAATTTTTTTATTAACATATAAAGTATCCTTTGCCCCAGGGATGTTTCTAGTATTTTTTTCCCCAAATACGTTTATTTTATTTTTTCAGTGTTACAAGATTAATTGTTCATGCACGGGGCGCCTGAGTGGCTCAGCGGGTTAAGGCCTCTGCCTTCGGCTCAGGTCATGATCTCAGGTCCTGGGATCGAGCCCCACATCGGGCTCTCTGCTCGGTGGGGAGCCTGCCTACTCCTCTCTCTCTGCCTGCCTCTCCACCTACTTGAGATCTCCCTCTGTCAAATAAATAAATAAAATCTTTAAAAAACAATAATAATTGTTCATGCACCACACCAGGTGCTTCATGCAATGCGTGCCCTCCTCAATACCCACCACCAGGCTCGCCCAACCCCCCACCCCCGCCCCTCAAAACCCTCAGATTGTTACTCAGAGTCCACAGTCTTTCATGGTTCATTGCCCCCCTCCAATTTCCCCCCATTCACACTTCGTTTCCTACTCACAATGTCTTCCATGTTTTTCCTTAGGCTCCACACAAAAGTGAGACCATAAGATAACTGACTCTCTGTGCTTGACTTATTTCACTCCGCATAATCTCTTCTAGTCCCATCCATGTTGATACAAAACTAGGGTATTAATTTCTTTCTGATGGAGGCATAATATTCCATTGTACATATGGACCATATCTTCTTTATCCATTCATCTGTTGAAGGGTATCTTGGTTCTTTCCACAGTTTGGCGATTGTGGCCATTGCTGCTATGAACATTGGGGGACATGTGGCCCTTCTTTGTACTGCATCAGTATCTTTGGGGTAAATACCCAGGAGTGCATTTGCAGGGTCATAAGGTATCTTTATTTTTAATTTCTTGAGGAATCTCCACACTTTTTTCCAAAGTGGCTGCACCCACTTGCATTCCCACCAACAGTGGAAGAGGGTTCCGCTTTCTCCAAATCCTCTCCAACATTTGTTGTTTCCTATCTTGTTGATTTTGGCCATTCTAACTGGTGTAAGGCTACCAGATTTTTTTTTTATTTTTCTCCCCAAATATGTTTATTTTAATTTTTCAGTGTTACAAGATTGATTGTTCATGCTCCACACCCAGTGCTCCATGCAATCTGTGCCCTTCTCAATACCCACTACCAGGCTCGCCCAACCCCCCACCCTTACCCCTCCAAACCCCTCAGTTTGTTGCTCAGAGTCCACAGTCTCTCATGGTTCATCACCACTCTGATTTCCCCCCATTCATCCTTCCCTTCCTTCTCACAATGCCCTCCATGATTTTCTTTATGCTCCACATGTAAGTGAGACCATAAGATAATTGACTCTCTCCACTTGACTTATTTCACTCTCCATAATCTCTTCCAGTCCCATCCATGTTGATACAAAAGTTGGATATCCATCCTTTCTGATGGAGGCATAATATTCCATTGTATAGATGTACCACATCTTCCTTATCCACTTGTCTGTTGAAGGGCATTTTGGTTCTTTCCACAGTTTGGC
>CM052805.1:20216577-20231731 GCA_028533885.1 Nasua narica | reverse complement strand
CTGCAGTATTTGTTGTTTCCTGTCTTGTTGATTGTGGCCATTCTAACTGGTGTAAGGTGGTATCTCAGTGTGGTTTTGATTTGAGTCTCTCTGATGGCTAAAGATGATGAACATTTTTTCATGTGTCTGTTAGCCATTTGTATGTCTTCTTTGGAGAAGTGTCTGTTCATGTCTCCTGCCCATTTTCTGATGTGATTATTTGTTTTGTGAGTGTTGAGTTTGAGGAGTTCTTTATAGCTCTTAGATATCAGACCTTTGTCTGTAGTGTCATTTGTGAATATCCCATTCTATGGGTTGCCTGTTTGTTTTGTGGACTGTTTCCTTTGCTGTGCAGAAGATTTTTATCTTGATGAAGTCCCAAAAGTTCGTTTTTGCTTTTTTTTTCCTTTGCCTTTGGAGACATGTCCTGAAAGAAGTTGCTGTGGTTAATGTCATAGAGGTTACTACCTATGTTCTTCTCTAGGATTTTGATAGATTCCTGCCTCACGTTGAGGTCTTTTACCCATTTTGGGTTTATGTTTGTGTATGGTGTAAGAGAATGGTCAAGTTTAATTCTTCTACCTATAGCTGTCCAGTTTTTCCAGCACTGTCATTGGTCTCCATTGGTCTTTTTTGTTGAAGAGGCTGTCTTTTTTCCACTGGATATTTTTTCCTGTTTTGTCAAGGATTATTTGACCATAGAGTTGCAGGTTGATCTCTGGGCTCTCTATTCCGTTCCACTGGTCAATGTGTCTTTTTTGTGCCAGTACCATGCTGTTTTGGTGATCACAGCTTTGTAATAAAATTTGAAATCAGGCAATGTGATGTCCCCAGCTTGTTTTTCTTTTTCAACATTTCCTTAGCAATTCGGGGTCTTTTCTGGTTCCATACAAATTTTAGGATTGTTTGTTCCAGCCCTTTGAGAAACGCCAGTGGAATTTTGATCAGGATGGCATTGAAAGTTTAGATTGCTCTGGGCAGTAGAGACATTTTAACTGTGTTTATTCTTCCAATCTGTGAGCATGGAATGCTTTTCCAGCTTTTTGTGTCTTCTTCAATTCTTTTATGAACGTTCTGTAGTTCCTCAAGTACAGATCCTTTACCTCTTTGGTTAGGTTTATTCCCAGGTATCTTATGGTTCTTGGTGCTATAGTAAATGGAATCGATTCTCTAATTTCCCTTTCCATATTTTCATTGTTAGTGTGTAGGAAAGCAACTGACTTTTGTCCATTGATTTTGTATCCTGCCACATTGCTGAATTGCTGTATGAGTTCTTGTAGTTTGGGGGTGGAGTCTTTTGGGTTTTCCATATAAAGTATCATGTCACCTGCGAAGAGAGAGAGTTTGACTTCTTCATTTCCAATTTGAATGCCTTCTATTTCTTTTTGTTGTCTGATTGCTGGTGCTAAGACTTCTAGTACTATGTTGAACAAGAGTGGTGAGAGTGGGCATCCTTGACGTGTTCCTGATCTCAGAGGGAGCACTGTCAGCTTTTCTCCATTGAGAATGATATTTGCTGTGGGCTTTTCATAGATAGACTTTATAATATTGAGGAATGTTCCTTCTATCCCTATACTTTGAAGAGTTTTCATCAGGAAAGGATGCTGAATTTTGTATGACACATTGGACCAGATGGACGTCATAGATATATACAGAACATTCCACCCTAAAACAACAGAATACTCATTCTTCTCGAGCACACATGGAACTTTCTCCAGAATAGACCACATACTGGGCCACAAATCAGGTCTCAACTGATACCAAAAGACTGAGATGATTCCCTGAATTTTCTCAGACCACAATGCTTTCAAACTGGAACTCAAGAAAAAGCTTCGAAGGAATTCAAACACTTGGAGGCTAAAGACCAACATGCTCAAGAATGCTGGGATCAACCAGGAAATCAAAGATGAGCTTAAACAATTCATGGAGACCAATGAGAATGAAGACACATCAGTCCAAAACCTATGGGAAATGGCAAAGTTGGTCCTAAGGAGAAAATACATAGCCATCCAAGCCTCACTTAAAAAATTGAAAGATCTGGAATACACCAGCTCTCTTTACACCTTAAAGAAAGGTGGAAAATCAGCAACAAATCAAGCCAACCCCACGCACAAGAAGGGAAATAATCAAGATTAGAGCAAAGATCAACGAGTTAGAAACTAAAGAAACAGTAGAACACATCAAAGAATGCAGAAGTTGGATTTTTGAAAGAATCAATAAGATTGATAAGCCACTAGCCAAACTCATCCAGAAGAGAGAGGACCCTAATTAACAAAATTATGAATGAAAGGGGAGATATCATGACTAATCCAAAGGAAATAGAAACTATCATCAAAAATTATTATCAACAGCTACATGCCAGTAAGCTAAACAACCTAGAAGAAATGGATGCATTCCTGGAAACCCATCATCTTCCAAGACTGAAACAGGAAGACATTGACAACCTGAATGGACCAATATCTAGTAATGAGATTGAAGCAGTGATCAAAAACCTCCCAAAAAACAAGAGTCCAGGACCTGACGGATTCCCTGGGGAATGCGACCAAACTATCAAGGAAGAAAGAATACCTGTTCTCCTGAAACTGTTTCAAAAAATAGAAACAGAAGGAAAACGTCCAGACTCTTTCTATGAAGCCAGCATTATCCTGATGCCCAAACCATGCAAAGACCCCATCAAGAAGGAGAAGTTCAGGCCAATATCCCTGATGAATATGGATGCCAGGATTCTCATCAAGATCCTACCTAATAGGATCCAACAGCACATTAAAAAGATGCTTCATCATGACCAGGTGGTATTTATCCCTGGGACTCAAGGGTGGTTCAACATTTGCAAATCAATCCATGTGATAGAACAAATCAACAAGAGAAGAGAGAAGAACCACGTGGTCCTCTCAATTGATGCAGAAAAAGCATTTGACAAAATTCAGCTTCCGTTCCTGATTAAGACTACCAGATTTTCTTAAGACAGAATTTACTTTAATTCTGTAGTATAGAACCACACATGTATACTCATGTTCTCAGGAAAAGGCTGTACTCCAAAAGCAACTGGTTCTCCTGAACTCCTGGAGCTCTAGGCCTGGAGTTCTGTTATGATGGGTGATTTGAGAGTGCTAAAGGATTTTAGCAAGTGGTTGGGAAGCTTGGGACGTGGACAGGAGAAGCATGCATAAGGTAATAACATCTTGGCGACAGAACAAAAGAGTTGAGGTAATACTAACATATCATTGTACATTTTATGTCCAGTATCTCACTGAATGTTCACAACAGTCCAATGCAGGTGAGGAGTGGCTATTACCCCCATTTCACAGATGTAAAATTGAGGCTAGAGAATTTGAGTCACTTGTCTCCAGTTGCCCAGCTAGTACAAGGTAAAGACAGATTTCAAGGCACCAGAATCTTGACCACACTGCTAATTATCTTACTTCCTCCTCTCTACCCCATCTGCTGCCAGGGCAGCATTTGTTCACTCAACACTTCATCCTACTCACATGAGCTTCTCATGTGACCCAGGCTATGGACTAGCTGCTGGGTAACCAAGACAAGGAGGAAAGGGTGCTGGCCCTCAAGGAGATCAAACCCTACAAGGGGGAAAATATTTTCATTCATTCAAATTGCAAGTTTTACTAGACAGAAGAATGACTTGAATGGATCAGGGAGGAAGTGATTAACTCTGCTTTGGTGAGTCTCAGAAGGAGATGCTCGGGGGGAAAATGTCTTGATACATCAGGGATTGAGTTAGGGACTATAGACTTCAATACAGGGATTGTGTCCTTCTAACCCCTCTATCCCCAGCATTCAGCACAACACTTGACACACAGGAAGCAGCCAATCAATACTTGGTACCCACATGAAGTGAAAGAATGGCAGAGCTAATCCCAGGCAAGGCAACAAGTCTTTTTGTACAGAAGATCCAACAGTTCTGGTCTCAGTCACTGCTGCAACTTAGCTATGTGCCCGGGAAATAGCATTTGCTGTTGTTTGTGGTGCAGTTGCTATAAGTTGAGGGCAAAGGTGAAAATTAATAATCAGTCTTCCTTAGTGAAGAATAAAAGGTGACACCCTCTCAATGAGAGCTCATTGAAAGCACACACTCATTTCTCTTTTTCTCCAAGGATGACCTTTAGGATTGGAGAAGATACAACCGGGACTCAAACATGTCTGTTGAGTATGTGGATGAATGAGTGTGATAAGAGGGTAGATGAGGGGACATCTGGGTGGCTCAGTCGGTTGGACATCTGCTTTCAGCTAAGGTCATGGTCTCCGGGTCCTGGTATCGAGTCCTTTGTCGGGCTCCCTATTCAGCAGTGGGCCTACTTCTGCTTCTCCCTCTGCCACCACCCCTGCTTGTGCTCTCTCTCTCTCTCTCACTCTCTCTCTCTCTAATAAATAATAGATAGATAGATAGATAGATAGATAGATAGATAGATAGATAGATAAGGGTAGATAAGTTTGTGTGTGTGCAGGTGAGCAGGTGATAGAGTAAATGGAAAGGTAAGTGGATGAGTGGGTGAGTATGTAAGTGGGATGGATGGGTATGCAAAGATTTGAAGTTAATGGACCAACTGTTCCATCCAGATCACCCTGCAATCTGCTCAATCATTGCATAAATCAGAAGGCTGCCTCAGAACAAGACAGAAGGAGCCTTACTAGAAGGCAAACTAACTTGAATTAGGGCATATTTTGGATTCAACAGGGATTTGTTTAGGTTGAGTAAAAGGCTCTAGGAAATAAGTAGAAGAATGTTAGGGAACACAGCAAATGTGTACCTGGTGGATGAGGAAAACCCTAGGGCAACAGTGAAGGGACAAGGGAGGAGCACTGGCTTGGCTAATGTACAGATATTGGCAAAACTCCTGGGAGAGCCAAAGTGTTGTTCTTGCTCTGACTCCCACTGCTGGTAAGTGATTTAACTAGAATGAGAAGAACATAGTACTTAATTTGTACTTAAGTTCTGTGAACAGAGACAGAAGAGAAAAGGAGAAGCAAAGACAAGGCACTAGGAAATGAGGAAAAAGAAGAGGAAGTGATGTGGTCAGAGTAAGGGGGGTACAGGCTAAAGTGTTGATAACTGGGCTATCTCCTTCTGTGTTTCTCTTGGAAAGATCATACTTTCTATCTGAAGGCTCAACAATGCTGTCCCAGTTCCCAGTCTTTGATTCAGCTCACAGAGGTGAGTGGGAAAAGCTGGGTTGGAGTCCCAGCTATGGACAGTCTGCCTGACCTTTGTCAAGTTAACAACCTCACTAATAATCAGTATCCTCTTCTGCAAAAGGGGAACAATAATATCCACCTCACTGGGCGGGTGTGAAGAATTTCGTGAGAACTGGATTGGCCTTCAGGACAGGACTTATCCAGCCCTGCATGAACTAGAATCTGGTCAGCACACTTCTTAAAAATGCATGAAAACCTTCTCTGATTTATGTGTTCTATCACATTGAACGATTTGCAAATATTGAACCTCCCTTGCATTCCAAGGATAAATTCCACCTGGTTGTGATGGATAATCCTTTTAATGTACTGTTGGATCCTATTAGCTAAGATCTTGAGAATTTTGGCATCCATATGCATCAGGGATATTGATCTGAAATTCTCTTTTTTGATGGGATCTTTGCCTGGTTTGGAGAACAAGGTAATTTTGGCCTCATAAGGTCTGGAAGTTTTCCTTCTGTTTCTTTTTCTTTTTTCTTCCCTTTCTTTCTTTTTTTCTTTCTTCCTTCTTTCTTTTTAACAGCTTCAGGAGATTGGGTATTATATCTTCTTTGAATGCTTGGTGGAATGCACCAGGGAATTCATCATGCCCTGGACTCTTGTTTTGGGGGAGGTTTTGATCACTGCTTCACTATTGGTCTATTCTTCCTGTTTCAGTCTTGGAAGTTTATAGGTTTCCAGGAAGGCATCCATTTCTTCTAGGTTGTTTAACTTATTGGCATATAACTGTTGATAATAATATCTGATGATTATTTCTATTTCTTTGGTGTCAGATGTGATCTCTCCCCTTTCATTCATAATTTTGTTAATCTGGGGTCTGCTCCCTTTTCTTTTGGGTAAGTCTGGCCAGTGGTTTATTGATCTTATTAATTCTTTCAAAGAACCAGTTTCTAGTTTTGTTGATCTGCTCTACTATATTTCTGGTTTCTAATTCATTGATCTCTGCTCTAATCTTAATTATTTCCCTTCTGGTGTGTGGGTTATCTTTAATTTGTTGTGATTTCCCAGATCTTTAATGTGTAAAGAAAGTTTGTGTATTCAGGATTTTTCTATTCTTTTGAGTGAGGATTGGATAGTTATGTATTTCACCCTTAGGACCACCTTTGCAGTATCCCATAGGTTTGGGACCAATGTGTTTTCTTTCTCATTGATTTCCATGAATTGCTTAAGTTATTCTTTGATTTCCTGGTTGACCCAAACATTCTTGAGCAGGATGGTCTTTAGCTTCCAAGTGTTTGAATTTCTTCCAAACCTTTCCTTGGGATTGAGTTCGAGTTTTACAGCATTGTGGTCTGAGAATATCCAGGGAATAATCTCAGTCTTTTGCTATCAGTTGCTACCTAGTTTGTGGCCCAGTATGTGGTCTATTGTGGAGAAAGTTCCATGTGTACTTGAGAAGAATGAGTATTTTATTGTTTTAGGATGATATATATATACATGTATATATATATGTAGATATATATATACATACATACATATACACACATACACACATATATACACACATAAATATATACATATATACGTATATACGTATACACACACACACACCTATGAGGTCCATCTGCTCTAGTGTGTCATTCAATGCTCTTGTTTCTTCGTTGATTTTCTGCTGAATTGATCAGTCTATTGCTGAGTAGAGTGTTAAGTTCTCTTACAATTAATGTATTATTATCAATATGACTTTATTTTGATTAACAGTTGGCTTATGTAGTTGGCTGCTCCATGTTGGGGGCATAGATATTTACAATTGTCGGATCTTGTTCAATAGACCCTTTTAGAATGATATAGTGTCCTTCTGTATCTCTCTCTCTTTCTCTCTCTCTCTCCCTTTTTTTTTTTTTTTTTTTTTGGTAACATTGGTTCCTTCTTCTTTTTTTTCCCCCAGATACGTTTATTTTATTTCTTCAGTGTTACAAGATTAATTGTTCATGCACCACACCCAGTGCTTCATGCAATGCATGCCCTCCTCAATACCCATCACCAGGCTTGCCCAACCCCCCACCCCCTGACCTCCAAAACCCTCAGTTTGTTGCTCAGAGTCCACAGTCTCTCATGGTTCATTGCCCCCTCCGATTTCCCCTCATTCACCTTTCCTTTCCTTCTCACAATGCCCTCCATGTTTTTCCTTATGCTCCACACATATGTGAGACCATAAGATAATTGACTCTCTCTGCTTGGCTGATTTCTCTCTTCCAGTCCCATCCATGTTGATACAAAAGTTGGATATTCATCCTTTCTGATGGAGGCATAATATTTCATTGCATATATGGACCATATCTTCTTTATCCATTCATCTGTTGAAGGACATCTTGGTTCTTTCTACAGTTTGGCAATTGTGACTATTGCTGCTATGAACATTGGGGTACATCTGCTATGAACATTCGGGCCCTTCTTTGTACTGCATCTGCTTCTTTGGGGTAAATATCCAGTAGTGCAATTGCAGGGTCATAGGGTAGCTCTATTTGTAATTTCTTGAGGAATCTCCACACTGTTTTCCAAAGTGGCTGCACCCACTTGCATTCCCACCAACAGTGGAAGAGGTTCCCCTTTCTCCACATCCTCTCCAACATTTGTTGTTTCCTGTCTTGTTGATTTTGACCATTTCTGACTAGTGTAAGGTGGTTTCTCAGTGTGGCTAAATCTCCCTGATGGCTAAAGATGATGAATATTTTTTCATGTCTCTAACTGCAGTCTTTAACTTAAAATCTAATTTTTCTGATGTGAGTATTACTAACCCAGCTTTCTTTTGCAGTTCATTGGTATGGAAGATGGTTCTCCATCCCTTCACTTTCAGTCTAGATGTAACTTTAGGTTCAAAATGAGTCTCTTGTAGACGGCATATGGATGGGTCCTGTCTTCTCATTCAGTCTGCAGCCTTGCGGGTATTATGGGAGTATTTAGGCTGTTCACATTGAGAGTGATTATTGAGAGATAAGACTTTATTGTCATCATCTTGCCTGTGAAGTCCTTGTTTCTATGGATTGTCTCTGTATATCTCTGTTCTGTATCACTCTTGAGGTCTTTCTCTTTTTATAGAACCCCCCCTTAATATTTCTTGCAAGGCCAGCTTAGTGGTCACATATTCTTTCAGTCTCTGCCAGTCATGGAAACTTCTTATCTCTCCATCTATTCTGAATGACAGCCTTGCTGGGTAAAGTATCCTTGGTTGCATATTATTCCCATTTAGTACCCTGAAGATGCCTTGCCAGCCCCTTCTGGCTTGCCAGGTCTCTGTGGACAGGTCTGACACTATTCTGGTGTTCCTCTCTCTTTATGTAAGGAATCTCTTCCCCCTAACTGCCCTTAAAATAGTTTCCTTGGTTCTAAGATTTTATTTTTATATGTTTTATTATGCTAGTTTTATTATTACATGCCAGGGGATTGATCCTCCCTCATCGATCTTGGGTGGTGTCTTCTCCACCTCTAGGACATGATTACTTGCTTCATCACCCAGATTAGGGAAATTTGTGGCTACGGTTTGGTCAACTATATCTTCTATTCTTCTCCCTCTCTCCACTCCCTCAAGGATCCCAATAATTTTGACATTGGAACGCCTCATAGCATCATTTATTTCTCTAATTCTGCATGTGTGGATTTTAAGCTGCTTGTCCCAGGTCTCCTCCTGTTCCTTTTTTTCTATCAGTTTGTCTTCAAGATCACTAATTCATTCTTCTGACTCATTTACCCTAACTGTTAGAGTATCTAGATTAGACTGGATCTCACTGATAGCATTTTAAGTTCTGCCAGATCTGCTCTCGCTTCTGCCCTTAATGAATCTATGTTGTCTTTAATAGTTTTCTCCAGCCTGACTATTGTCTTCATAACTGCTACCCTCAAGTCTATTTCTGGCATCTTGCTTAGATCTATATCAATTAGATCCGCTGGAGAGGCCATTGTCTCTGGGTCTTTTTGTTGGGAGTTCCTCTTCCTTGTAACTCTGTTGAGTTGTGGTTGAAGGAATGTAGAGCTGAAAATATCACCCACTACCCAGGCAAGGTGCCCCCTGGGAAATTTTGGAGCAATCAGAAGTCACCACCAAAGGGGGGGGAACAGCCAAAATGAGACTGAAGAGTAAGATTTAAAAAGTACAAAAACAAACAAACAAAAATACTGACAAAAGAAAAAAACAAAACAAAATAAAAGAGGGGTGATGGAAAGGTGGTTATAATCCCTTGATGTGGGAAAGGAAGGATATTTCAGTTCTTCCTGGGTGTATCTTGTTATCTTTGTTAGAGAACTCAACTTTCCAGAGATACAGGAAAACTAAAACTGGTATATATATAAAGGTAGTATTGAATAGGGGAAAAAGGACTTTATTGAAACTTATACATATATATATATGTATACATACATGTATACATATATATATATACATACATATATATAATATGTATATATTAGGCTCACCTATATATATAGGCTCACTATATATTAGGCATTCGTGAATGTAAATATTCGTAATGAATATGTAAATATGTAAATACTGTCTTTATATATAATGTATGTAATATATACAAATATGTAAATATTGTCTTTATATATTTATTTATTTATTTATTTAGAAAAAAGTAGGAGCACCTGGGTGGCTCAGTGGGATAAGCCTCTGCCTTCAGCTCAGGTCATGATCTCAGGGTCCTGGGATCGAGCCCTGCATTGGGTTCTCTGCTCAGCAGGTAGCCTGCTTCCTCCTCTCTCTGCTTGCCTCTGTGCCTCTTTGTGATCTCTCTCTGTCAAATAAATAAATAAAATCTTCTTAAAAAAGTGTATGTATGAAAAAGTTCAAGTCAAAAATTTACTATGGAGGGGTGCCTGGGTGGCTCAATGGGTTAAAGCCTCTGCCTTTCGCTCAGTTCATGATCTCAGGGTCCTGGAATCAAGCCCCACATCAGGCTCTCTGCTTGGTAGGGAGCCAGCTTCCCCCTCTCTCTCTGCCTGCTTCTGCCTACTTGTGATCTCTCTCTCTCTGTCAAATAAATAAATAAAATCTTTTTAAAAAAATTTACTATGGAATATGTTGTATTACTCCCACCTGCACCAGAGAGAGCTTGGTGTGGGTGCCAGTGGTGGTCCTTCTTGGCCCTCCATGGAGTATGAGTGCACTCCCATCCATGCCTGGGAAAGGTTGGTTTGGTCGCCAGCCAGCAGTCCTCCACAGCCTTCTGTGTCCCACCACAGGGTCTGAGCTCACCTGGCGTCTGTCTGGACCCCAGAAAGCAGTCCCAGCAGCGGCAGCCACCAGAAGTGGGCTCCCCAGACCAATATCACTCGTGATTTTAGTGTCACAGGGTGCAGTGACAAGTGGGGGCTTTGGGAGAACACTGGGATGGTGGCCGGGGATGCACACTCCCCATGGGAGGCTGCAGTGTGCAGCAGAGTCTGAAGAGGGGGAGTCTGTTTGTTCTAGACCACCCAGAGGGGAACAGACTGAGGTTTTTCTCTAAGGAAGATGTCTAGGAACAGGCAGGTTCTTTGCTCAGACCTTCCAAAGAGCCACAAAAAGCTGTAAAAGAACAAAAACTTCCAGAGAGAAAAAGACTGAAAAACCAGTTTCCACAAAGCCCAACCCCTTGAGAGACTGCAGGGTGACTTAACCTGAGCAAGATTGACTGGAAAACAATGCAGAAGGCCCCGTTCACAGAATAAACCAAAAACAAGAGGAAAATAGCCATTGGGTCCCCATAAAACTGTAAAACCCCATCATCAGGGGAAAACAATATATCAAGCTCCTGCTACTGTCCACAAACCTGTATATTTCATAGATATAAATTTTTTAGCTCTTTTTTTAATATTTTATTTATTTATTTATTTGACAAAGAGGGAGATCACAAGTAGGCAGAGAGGCAGGCAGAGAGAGAGGGAAACGGGCTCCCCGCTGAGCAGAGAGCCTGATGCGGGGCTCGATCCCAGGAACCTGAGATCATGACTTGAGCTGAAGGCAGAGGCTTTAACACACTGAGCCACCCAGGGACCCCTAGATACAAAAATTTTTTAATTCACTCTCACATTTCTTGTTCAATTAATCTTTTTAACCTACTTACCATTACAACTAGAGGCTTAAAACAACATATTCCATAATAACATTTAACTTGAATTTTTTTCATACATATACTTGTGTCACTCTTTCTTTTTTGTCTCTTTTTCTTTTCCTTTTTTTTTTAATATACATATGGATATAAGCTCCAAGGTAATTCTTTTTCCCTATTCAATGCTATCCGTATATATAAATGAGTTTTAATTTTTCTATATCTCTGGAAAGTTGAGTCGTTTAACAAAGATAACAAAGTACACCTAGGAAGAATTTAAATAACCTTCCTTGCCCACAATCTTTGTAAATCTTTTACAACCACCCTCCCACCTTATTCTTCTGTCTGTGTATCTGTGTATTTATTCTTTGTTCTGATATTATAAGAATCTTATTCTTGGGACTGTGGACTCTGAGCAACAAACTGAGGGTTTTGGAGGGGAGGGGGTGGGGGGGTGGGTGAGCCTGGTTGTGGGTATCAAGAAGGGCACGTACTGCATGGAGCACTGGTGTGGTGCATGAACAATCAATCTTGTAACACTGAAAAATTAAAATAAACATATTTGGGGAGAAAAAAAAGAATCTTATTCTTGGGATTCATTTTGGATGGGGGTTTTTTTATTGTCATTTACTTTTGTCAGTTTTTTTGTTGTTGTTCGTGTCTGTATATATACATTATAAATCTTACTTTGGGAGTGCATTTTGGCTATGATTTCTCTTTGTTTCTCTTTCTCTCTCTCTCTTCTTTTATTTTTTCTTTCTTTCTGGTGGTGCATTCTGATTACACCAATACTTTCCATGGTTCACCTTGCCTGAATCGCGGTTGATATATTCACCTATACATCCCTTCAACCACTTCTCATCAGAATAACTAGGAGGAGGAACACCCAACAGAGGAAAAACCCAGAGACTGCACTCTCTCCCTCAGAACTATTGGATATGGACATAAACAACATGTCTGAAAGATAATGCGGGTAACAACTATCCAGGCAATAGATAGGTTGGAGAAAAACATTAGTGACAACATAGAATCTCTAAGGGCACTACTGAGAACCAATATGGTAGATGTTAAAAATGGTATCAATGAGATCCAATCTAATCTAAATAGTCTAACAGCTAAGGTATCTGAAGCAGAAGATAGAATTAGTGATCTAGAGGACAAGGTGATAGAGAAGAAAGATCAAGAGGGCTGGACCAAACTACTTAGAAACCACAAGAACAGAATTAGGGAAATAAATGATGCCATGAAACGTTCCAATATCAGAATTATTGGAATCCCAGAAAGGGTAGGGAAAGACAGAAGACTAGAAGATGTAGCTGAACAAATTCTAGATGAAAATTTCCCCAATCTGGGGAATGGAACAAGTGTTCATGTCCTAGAGGCAGAAAGGACACCCCCAAAGATCAGCAAGTCTAGAAAGACACCCAGACACATAATTGTAAAATTTGCAAATTATGATTTTAGACAAGAGGTCCTGAGGGCAGCTAGGGGGAAGAGACACCTTCCATACAGAGGAACATCCATCAAAATAACGTCAGACTTGTCCACAGATACCTGGCAAGCCAGAAAGGCCTGGCATAATATATTCAGGGCACTAAATGACAAAAGCATGCAGCCAAGAATAGGTTATTGAGCAAGGCTGACATTCAAAATGGATGGAGAGATAAAAAGCTTCCAAGAGGGGAAGGATTAAAAGAGTATGTGACCACCAAACTAGCACTACAAGAAATATTAAAGGGAGTTGTATAAAAGAATAGGGAACACATGACTAACATAGAACAGAAACTTACGATCTATAGAAACAAAGACTTCACAGGCAACATGATGTCAATAAACACTTATCTTTCAATAAGCACTCTCAGTGTGAGCGGCCTAAAAGCTCCCATAAAACAGCACAGGGTTACAGACTGGATAAAATGACAGCACCCGTCCATATGCTGTCTACAAGAGACACATTTGGAACCTAAAAATACATCCAGACTGAAAGTGAAGGGATGGAGAACCATCTTGCATGCCAACCGGCCTCAAAAGAAAGCTGAGGTAGCAATTTTCCTATCAGATAAATTAGATTTTAAGCTAAAGCCTATACTCAGAAATACAGAAGGACACTACATCATTCTTAAAGGATCTACCCTCCAAGAAGATCTAACAATTGTAAATATTTATGTCCCCAAATAAGAGCAGCCAACTACTTAACCCAACTGTTAATCAAAATAAAGAGTCACATGGATATGAATACATTAATAGTAGGAGATATTAACATGCCACTCTCAGGAACAAACAGATCATCCAAACAGAAAATAAATAAAGAAACGAAAACAAGAGCTTTGAATGACACATTGGACCAAATGGACCTCATGGATATATACAGAACATTCCACCCTAAACAGAAAACTCATTCTTCTTGAGCGCACATAGAACTTGCTCCAGAATAGACCACATACTCAGTCATGATTCAGGACTAAACCAGATACCAAAAAATTGAGATGATTCCCTGCATATTCTCAGACCACAATGCTTTCAAACTGAAACTCAACCACAAGAAAAAGCTTGGAAGGAATTCAAACACTTAGAGGCTAAAGACCAACCTGCTCAAGAATGCTGGGATCAACCAGGAAATCAAAGATGAACTTAAACAATTCATGGAGACCAATGAGAATGAAGACACATCAGTCCAAAACCTATGGGATACAGCAAAGGTGGTCCTAAGGGGGAAATACATAGCCATCCAAGCCTGACTCAAAAAAAATGAAAAGATCTGGAATACACCAGCTCTCTTTACACCTGAAAGAACTCAAAAATCAACAACAAATTAAGGGAACCCCATGCACAAGAAGGGAAATAATCAAGATTAGAGCAGAGATCAACGAGTTAGAGACAAGAGAAACACTCGAATGCATCAATGAATCCAGATCTTGGTTTCTGAAAGAATCAATAAGATCAATAAGCCACTGGCCCAACTAATCCAAAAGAAAAGAGAGAGGACCCTAATTAACAAAATTATGAATGAAAGAGGAGAGATAACAACTAATCCAAACGAAATAGAAACAATCATCAAAAATTATTATCAACAGCGATATGTCAATAAGTTAAACAACCTAGAAAAAGTGGATGCATTCCTGGAAACCATACACTTCCAAGACTAAAACAGGAATAAATTGAAAACCTGAAAAGACCAATATCTAGTAATGAGATTGAAGCAGTGATCAAAAACCTCCCAAAAAACAAGAGTCCAGGGCCTAATGGATTCCGTGGGGAATTTGACCAAACATTCAAGGAAGAAAGAATACCTGTTCTCCTGAAGCTGTTTCAAAAAATAGAAAGAGAAGGAAAATTTCCAGACTCTTTCTATGAAGTCAGCATTACCCTGATCCCCAAACCATGCAAAGACCCCATCAAAAAGGAGAATTTCAGGCAAAGATCCCTGATGAATATGGATGCCAAGATTCTCAACAAGATCCTGGCTAGTAGGATCCAACAGCGTATTAAAAAGATTATCCACCAAGACCAAGTGGGATTTATCCCTGGGATACAAGGGTGGTTCAACATTCACAAATCAATCAATGTGACAGAAGAAATCAGTAAAAGAAGAGAGAAGAGTCAAACACATGGTCCTCTCAATTGATGCAGAAAAAGCATATGACAAAATTCAGCATCCGTTCCTGATTAAAACTCTTCAAAGTATAAGGATAGAAGGAACATTCCACAACGTCATCTCCAAAGGCAAGGGAAGCAAGGGCAAAAATGAACCACTGGGACTTCATCAAGATCAAAAGCTTTTGCACATCAAAGGAAACTGTCAACAGAACCAAAAGACAACTGACAGAATGGGAGAAGATATTCACAAATGACATATCAGATAAAGGGTTAGTATCCAAAATCTATAAAGAACTTCTCAAACTCAACACCCAAAGAACAAATAATCCAATCAAGAAATGGGC
>CM052805.1:20180233-20198248 GCA_028533885.1 Nasua narica | reverse complement strand
GGCAGGAATCTATCAAAACCCTAGAGAAGAACATAGGCAATAACCTCTTCAACATCAGCCACAGCAACTTCTTTCAGGACATGTCTCCAAAGGCCAAGGAAACAAAAGCGAAAATGAACCTTTGGGACTTCATCAAGATAAAAAGCTTCTGCACAGCAAAGGAAACAGTCCACAAAACAAACAGGCAACCCACAGAATGGGAGAAGATATTCACAAATGACACTATAGAATCAAAAATTTTTAATGAATAAATTCAACCACAGACCACAGTCATTTTAAGTAAATTTCTGTATGTGATATCCGGGAAATGCAAATCAAAACCACAATGAGATATCACTTTATACCTGCAGCATGGCTAAAATCAAAAAACATAAGAAACAACAGGTGTTGAAAGACTATGGAGAAAGGGGAACCCTCTTGCACTGTTGGTAGGAATGCAAATGGGTGCAGCCACTCTAGAAAATAAGCATGGAGGTTCCTCAAAAAGTTAAAAACAGAACTACCCTATGATCCAGCAATTATATTATTGGGCATTTACCCAAAGAATATAAAAATGCTAATTTAAAGGGATATATGCCCCCCAATGTTTATACCAGCATTATCTACAATAGCCAAATTATGAGAGAGCCCATATGTCTATCAATTGATGAAAGGATAAAGAATATGTGGTATATTGGGGTGCATGACTGGCTAAGTCAGTGGGGCATATGATTCTTGATACTGAGATTGTGAGTTTGAGCCCCACGTTGTATGGAAGTGTGGAGTCACTACATTGTACCTGAAACTAATATAACACTGTATGTTACCACCTAGAATTTAAATTAAAACCTTTTCAATTTTTTCTGTGTATGCAAATGGCCAACAAACACATGAAAAAAAAGTACTCTACATCACTGGGCATCAGGAAAATATAAATCAAAATCACAATGAGATACCACCCCATACCAGTCAGGATGGGTAAAATTAACAAGTTGGGAAACAACAAATGTTGGTGAGGATGTGGAGAAAAGGGAACCCTTGTACAGTCTTGGTGGAAATGCAAGCTGTTACGGCTACTCCGGAAAACAGTATGGAGGTTCCTAGAGAAGTTAAAAATAGAGCTACCCTGTGACCCAGCAATTGCACTACTAGGTATTTACCCCAAGATACAAACATAGTGATCTGACAGGGTACTTGCACCACAGTATTTATAAAGTCAGTGTCTACAATAGCCAAACTATGGAAACAGCCCAAATGTCCATTAACATAGAATGAATAAAATGTGGTATACATATACAATGGAATATCAGTCAGCCATCAAAAAGGATGAAATCATACCATTTACATCAATGTGGATGGAACTGGAGAGTATTTTTTTAAAGATTTTATTTATTTATTTGATAGAGGGATCACAAGCAGGCAGAGAGGCAGGCAGAGAGAGGGAGAAGCAGGCTCCCTGCTGAGCAGAGAACGTGATTTAGGGCTCCATCCCAGGATGCTGAGATCATGGCCTGAGCTGAAGGCAGAGGCTTTGACCCACTGAGAACTGGAGAGTATTATGCTGACCAAAACAAGCCAATCAAATAAAGACGATTATCTTATGGTTTCATTCATATGTGGAATATGAGAAATAGTGCAGAGGATCATAGAAGAAGGGAGGGAAAACTGAATGGGAAGAAATCAGAGAGGGAGACAAACCATGAGAGACTCATAACTATAGGAAACAAACTGAGGATTGCTGGAGGGAAGGTAGGTGGGGAGATGAGGTAACTGGGTAATGGGCATTAAGGAGGGCACATGATGTGATGAGCATTGGGTATTATAGGAAACTGATGAATTACTGACCTCTACATCTGAAACTAATGATGTTGGCTAATTGAATTTAAATTTTAAAATTCTGAAAAAAATAAATAAATAAATTTAAAAATTCTGTACATGATAAACTACAGAATGAAAGGACAAACAATAAACTGGGCAGAGGGAGATTAGCAACTCATGCCACAGACTGTTTTCCTCAATATAGTTAGAGCTCCTATAAACCAATGAGGAAGAAAAAACAATAGAAAAATGGGCAACAAATAAGAAAAAGGTGTTCAAAGAAAAGGAAATACGTCTCTCATTTAAAAATAAGTGCAATGAACCAAAATGCCCTTTAACAGATGAATGGATAAAGAAGATATGGTACACATATACAACGATGGTACACATATACAACGGAATATTATGCCTCCATCAGAAGGGATGAATACCCAACTTTTGTATCAACATGGATGGGACTGGAAGAGATTATGCAGAGTGAAATAAGTCAAGCAGAGAGAGTCAATTATCTTATGGTCCCACTTACATGAGGAAAACATGGAGGGCATTGTGAGAAGAAAGGGAAGGGTGAATGGGGGGAAATCAGAGGGGGCCATGAACCATGAGAGACTGGACTCTGAGCAACAAACTGAGGGTTTTGGAGGGGAGGAGGTGGGGGGTTGGGCGAGCCTGGTGGTGGGTAATGAAGAGAGCACGTATTGCATGGAGCACTGGGTGCGGACATATTTGGGGAAAAAAAGTGCAATTTAAAACTAAATTGAGATACCATATCTCACCGATTCAATTTGCAAAGATCAATAAGTTTAATAACACACTGGGTTGAAAAATGGGTGGGAAAGTAGGTGTTTCCATAAATTTCTGGTGTGACTGTAAATTGTTGCCACCTCCATAAAAGGCAATCTGGAAAAACCTATTAACATTACACATGCATATGTATCCTTTGATCCCAGAATCCCAGTTCTGGGAATTTACTTCCAAACATATTTGCACGTGTGCAAAATGACAGCATTTTTCATATCACAAAAATTTGGAAACACTCTAATGTCTATTAAGAAGAGATTTAAATGTAGGGGTGCCTGGGTAGCTCAGTGGTTAAGCATCTGCCTTCGGCTCAAGTCATGATCCCAGAGTCCTGGGATCAAGCCCCACATCAGGCTCTCTGCTCAGCGGGAAGCCTGCTTCTCCCTCTTCCACTCCCCCTGCTTGTGTTCCCTCTCTTGCTCTGTCTCTGTCTGTCAAATAATAAGTAAAATCTCAAAAAAAAAAAAAAAAGAGAGAGAGATTTAAATGTAATATCAATGTAAATTATAATACATCAAAATAATAGAATATGATGCAACCATAAAAAAGAAAGAGTAAGATAAATAAATCTTTTTTTATTAATTTTTATTTTATTTTTTCAGTGTTCCAATACCCACTACCAGGCTCACCCAGCCCCCTAACCCCCATCCAAAACCCTCAGTGTGTTGCTCAGAGTCCACAGTCTCTCATGTTTTGTCTCCCCCTCTGTTTTCTCCCAATTCATTCTTCCTTTCCTTCTCCCAATGTCCTCCCTTATTTTTCCTTTTCCTTCACACATAAGTGAAACCATATAATTGACTCTCTGCTTGACTTATTTCACTCAACATAATCTCTTCCAGTCCTATCCATGTTGATATAAAGTTGGATATTCATCTTTTCTAATGGAAACATAATATAAATCTTTTTTAAAAAATGGGGTGCCTGGGTGGCGCAGTCGGGTAAGCATCTGACTCTTGGTTTCAGCTTAGGCTCTGACCTCAAAGTCATGAGATCGAGCCCTGTCTAGGGCTCTGCACTCCACACAGAATCTAAACTTCTCTCTCCCCCTCCCTTTGCTCTTCCTCCATGCTTGCTCGGGCTCTCTCTCGCTAATAAATAAATAAATCTTAAAAAAAAAAAGAATGAGTAAGGTCTTTATGCATTTATCAGATAAAATCACCAATCTCCAAGAAAAAAAAATGCAAAGTTCGGTACAGAGCAGAGACCAGGAAACTTTTTCTGGAAAGATAGTATTATTATATATGCCATATACTCTCTTTTGAAGACTCTTGATTCATTGTAACTCCAAAGCAACCATAAACAATGAATGGCAATTTGGGGTGTGGGTTGTGTCAATAAAATTTTTCACAAAAATGGGCAACAGGCTGCAGTTTGAGTATAACATGCTTCAAATTGCGTGTGGGATGGGTTAGGGAAATGTGGAGGCAACACGCAGCATAGAACCTCTCTGGAAGAATCCACAAGAAACCATTTACCAGGGACCTTCCTGAGTAGGGAATGGGGGGAAGGCGTGTGTGCTGAGACTTTTTACTATTACACTTTATCTTTTGAATTTAGAACTCTGTAACTGTATTTCCAATATGAAAGAAAGAAAGAAAGAAAGAAAGAAAGAAAGAAAGAAAGAAAGAAAGAAAGAAAGAAAGAAAGAAAGAAAGAAAGATCAAGGAAATTGTGGATTTTTTTTTTCAGGCATATACATTTTAAAGAGAAAAAGTATGACAGAGACCTCCACCTGCAGTCCTTACCGGGATCCCTCAAGCTGGACCACACTGTGCCCAAAGCTCCTTGCATTCTCTTGGAAGATTGCTGCTTTTTCAGTCTCCAGGTTGAACCCATCACATAGTAAGACCAAGGCTAGAGGAAGGACAAAGGGTGAGGGTCAGGCAGGGATAAGAAGATAAGAAAGCAGCTGGCCCTCCTGCTCCATGTATCTACCCGCTGAAATTCACCCAAACCCAGCATGGAAATATCTGCCTCCCAGGTCCAGCTCTATTAGCCTGAGGCAGAGGTTGGCACACTTTTTCTACAAAGGGACAGATAATATTTTAGGGTTTGTGGTCCAATGAAACAAGAGAGAAAATGCATTCCGCAAATTTTTCAATAAGGAAATACAAAATATAATAATTGAGTACTGATGAAGGGTGCCTGGCTGACAGTCAGTAGAGCCTGTGACTCTTGATCTCAGGTTTGTGGGTTCAAGCCCTATGTTGTGTGTAGAGATTGCTTAATAAAATTTTTTTTTAATTTATTGATGAGACAAATGGAATTCTTTGGGGAAGATAACATTACTTCACTAGGATTCAAAGTTAGTATTCTCTATCATAAATAGATTATAAATGCTCATTTGGGGGGCACCTGAGTGACTCAGAGGGATGAGCAACCAACCCTTGATCTCAGTTCAGGTCTTGATCTCAGGGTCCTGAGTTCAAGCACCATGTTCAGCTCAATGCTGGATGCGGAGACCACTTTAAAAAAATTTTAAATAAAAATAAATAAATGCTCTTCTGAGACCTATGGTTCACATGTGGTAAAAAACAGTTGGGAGGAACCTTCCCCGAATGCTTATAAGCCATAGTTTGCTGATTCCTGTCCTAAGGACCATCAGTGTGGGGTGCATTCAGCCAGTATCTGAACTCCATCCACCCTGTGCTCTGCTGATTTGCCCAACAATCAAGTTCCTAAAGACTCTCAATTAAGTAATTTCCTTCCTATGCAATTTTAAAGCACTTTTATTCCCTTTGGTTCATTCTCCACAAAGCACAGGCATAAAGGAAACAAAATTGAATCATTTTGGTCAGCCATTCAACAAACATTTACACCTGGATTCTTGGAAAATAGAACTCTGGACAAAGTGAAGGTGATAAGATGGAATCCAAGAAGAAACACTCAGAATCCAATATGTGTTGTACACCCTTGGGCATATCATTTCACCTCTCTGGGGCCTCAGTTTCTAATCTGTAAAGTGAAGGGGCCAGCCAAACTCCATTGCATAGTCTACGAATTTATTCATCCAAGCTTCTCCAGGCATTCCATCTTGGTTCTACTCTCAGCTTCTTTTTGAATCCCTTATCCTTCCCCAAATCTCCTTTATCTTCTCCCAGGCTAACTCCTCCATATTCTGTGCCCTCTCTCTCCACTCAAACTCATAAAATCCCCTCCTTACCCTGAGGCCCCCCTCCTCAAAGTCCCTGGTGTACCTGTTAACAGAAGGACTCTGTGAGTCATAGCTGGAGGGAGCAGGAATCGTGTGGCTGCACGCACCACTGAACCACTTCAAGTAAGCCACTAAACACAGGAAGGACAGAAAAAGAGAAGTTTGAGACAGAAGTCTGTTAGCAACTCAAAGGAAGAGGGCGGGGGCTGAGGGAGCTTGCCAGCCCTTCTTGAGCTTCTCCCTGGAGCTACAAACAGCCTGGGCTCCCTTCCTAATCAGATTCCTGGCCCAAACCATCAAGATCGTTGTCCCAAATGATGTGGGAAACAAAGGCAGAGGAAAAATTTTTTAATTTCCTTACTACCTACAGCCCATTGACAAGTCCTTGAAACAGGCAGAGTGACATTCCTCTAGGGACTCAACAGCCTCGATGTTAATACTTTGCTAAGGGCAAAAGGCAATGCTAGCCTGACTCACCCCAGGATCTTGTAAGTCTACTTTAACTCTAAAAACTGTTTTGGAAACTTCCTTTATCTCTAAAACCCCCAAGATAACATTTCAGCAGTCATTCCCCAAGCATATGGCCCACCAGTATACATCTGAAGGGTCTCACAACTAAGGTTATATTAGACGGTAATAAATGACCTTTTCCCAACAATAGCTAGCCCACTCAAGGTCCTGGAAATCTTGCTTCCAAAATTCCTTAGAGACTTACACTATCCCTAACCCCCCTCCCAACTTGAAAGTATATAATGGGCCACTCCTTATGACCCTATTGCAGCTCTTCCTGACAGGACATGGGTCCTGTCTCCGTGCTTTAATAAAATTACCTTTTTGCACAAAAGACATCTCAAGAATTCTTTCTTTGGGGGCGCCTGGGTGGTCCAGTCGGTTAAAGCCTCTGCCTTCTGCTCAGGTCATGATCTCAGGGTCCTGGGATCAAGCCCCGCATCAGGCTTTCTGCTCAGCAGGGAGCCTGCTTCCCCCTCTCTCTCTGCCTGCCTCTCTGCCTACTTGTGACATCTCTTTCTCTCTCTCTCTCTGTCAAATAAATAAATAAAATCTTAAAAAAAAAAAAAAGAAAAAAAAATTCTTTCTTGGCCATTGGCTTCAAACCCTAACGTCTTTCCTACATCACCAAACATGGGTTGTTTTTTTGTTGTTGTTTTGTTTTGTTTGTTTGTTTGTTTGTTTTTCCCACCTGTTTCTAGGGTGGGCCAAGCATTATGAAAAGTAAGCTGAATAGACTTAGGGCCTGCCTCCTGGAAAGTGTGTCAAACATTAATACAGACCAAGCATTTGTGGGAGGTCACCTGTTTTTCCCTGAAAACATACTTTGCATAATGTCCTTCCCTCCTGCCCGAGGAAACAAGGAGTACCCTTCAGTCAGTGCTGTCTTCATTTTGTAGCCATCAGAAAGGAAATATTCAGAGAAACGCAGTGCTTTTTGAATATTATTTTGCTTTAAAAAAAAAAACTAATGATTCATTGAACAGTACGTCAAAAACTAATGATGCCTAAATGAACATAATAAAAGAAAAAAAAAATTTTAAGCCTCAAACCCTTTGTCCAGGAATTTTCACTCCCAGAAATTTATCCTAAGAAATAGTTGAGAAATACAGTCAAAAAGGTATATACGGGGGCGCCTGGGTGGCTCAGTGGGTTGAAGCCTCTGCCTTCGGCTCAGGTCATGATCTCAGCGTCCTGGGATCGAGCCCCACATCGGGCTCTCTGCTTGGCCAGGAACCAGTTTCCCCCCTCTCTCTGCTTGCCTCTCTGCCTACTTGTGATCTCTCTGTGTCCAATAAATAAAATCTTTAAAAAAAAAAAAAGGTATATACAAGCTTGTTCACTGTGCCATTGTTTTTATAATGAAAAACAAGAACAGCCTAAATACCCAACAACAGAGGTGTGGTTAAGTGATGTCTCACTCTGTGATATATCCTTACATTCCATCACCTCTACTCACTTCTGAATCTGTTTTCAAAGACACAGGATCATAATTTCATGTGTTAACCTTTAAGACAAAACTGTCAGTTATTTTATTAGCAAAACAGAGTTTATTCAGGAAGAGTAGAAATTGCAATTTCTACTTACAAGCCATGGCAAAACCAGAGGCAAGTCCCAAAAACAAAGGACAGGTAAGGGCGCCTGGGTGGCTCAGTTGGTTGAGCAACTGCCTTCGGCTCAGGTTCATGATCCTTGAGTTCCGGGATCAAGTCCCACATCGAGTCCCACATCGAGTCCCACATCGGGATCCCAGCTCCACAGGGAGTCTGCTTCTTCCTCTAACCCTCTCTCCTCTCATGCTCTCTCTCACTTTCTCTGTCTCTCAAATAAATAAATAAAATCTTTAAAAAAAAAAAAAAAAACAAAGGACAGGTAAGCTTTTTTACAGAGGAAAGGAGGGAGTTGGGAGAGGTTGTTATAAACAAAAAGTTTGAAACACCTGGGTGACTCAGTCAGTTGAGCATCTGCTTTGGCTCAGGTCATGATCCTGGGGTCCTGGAATCGAGTCTTAAGTCAGGCTCTTTGCTTGGTGGGGAGACTGCTTCTCCCTCTGCCTGCCATTCCCCCTGCTTGTGCTCTCTCTCTCTCTCTGTCAAATAAATAAATAAAATCTTTTAAAAATAAAAATAAGAGGTGATAAACCAGGAGAGACTGTGGACTTTGAGCAACAAACTGAGGGTTTTGGAGGGGAGGGGGTGGGGGGGTGGGTGAGCCTGGTGGTGGGTATCAAGAAGGGCACGTATTGCATGGAGCACTGGGTGTGGTGCATGAACAATCAATCTTGTAACACTGAAAAATTAAAATAAACATATTTGGGGAGAAAAAAAATAAAATAAAATTCACCCCAAAAAAATAAATAAATAAACAAATAAAATAAAGTAAAATTCACCTATAAAGAATAAACCTGTGCTTGAGCTCCCTCTCTCTCAAGTAAATAAATAAAATCTTTAAAAAATAAAATAAACAAAAAGTTCAAAATGTAGTGGCTTTTCATTGCTGAGTTGGGACAGTCTGTCATTGGCAGGCTATTGGTTGGCAAGAAGAAAATCTTTCTTCCTCTTGCTGGAGGAAAAAATATATAAAGTATATAGTATATATATAAGTATATAAGTATATGTATATATAAGTATATAAAAAATATAAAGTATAGATGTCTTCCTGTTGTGAAAGCAGGTCTCTTTTTGTTGGGGTCTGCAACTAACCATGAGCAGGAGGGAGTATAAAAGCTCCCCTTCCTGGCTTCCTGACTCCATTTTAAATGAGATTTCCTTTACTCACTCACATACGAAATACATAGAATACCAAACTGTGCCTTGTATGTGCCTGCTACTGTGATTCCCCAAGCCAATTATTTTTTCACTCTCTCTCTAACATTTTCTCTTACCCCTAGTCCTACCTTCTTAATTACCAGAGCAAATAAATGTTTGTTCTCTGAAAAAAAAATCCATAAAAATTCTATACATGTTTAATAAAATTACTTATTTAAAAATATGTGTATGGAAGAAAACCAAAATGTTTATAGTGATTATCTCTGGATAGTTGGATTATGGATTTGTTCCAGTCATTTACTGCTGCATAATGAACCACTCCAAATCTTAGTGACTTATTGTGTCACAGTGCTATAGATTGTCCAGCTTCAGCAATTCTCACTGAGGGATCTCATGTGGTCACTGTCAGATTATGACTAAGACTAGAGTCATCCAAGGCTCAGTTGGGCTGGACTTTCAAAATTGGTCATGCACATGGCTGGCAGTTGGTGCAGGCAGGGGCTCAGCAGGGACTGTCAACTGAAGTACCTCCATGTGGCTGCTCTAGGTTCCTTGGGCTTCTCACAGCATAATGATTAGATTGCAAGAAGTGTCCTAAGAAACAATAATCAAAAGTGTCCAGTCTCATGACATTTTGACTTGAAATCTGCCACAGGGTCTCTTCCACCAAATTCTATTGGTCAAACAGTCATAGAGCTCATCCACATAGCTCTATGTGGGAGAGGGGACATAGATTCCTCTTCTCAGTGGGAATTGTGTCAAAGAATTATGGCCTATTTTAATCTTCCACAGGATGATTTTAATTTTCTTCTATATTTTTTTGTATTTAAAACTTTTATACAAGAGGGCGCCTAGGTGGCTCAGTTGGTTGAGCAACTGCCTCCGGCTCAAGTCATGATCCTTGAGTTCCAGGGTCCAGTCCCACATGAGGCTCCCAGCTCCGTGGGGAGTCTGCTTCTTCGTCTGACCTTCTCTCCTCTCATGCTCTCTCTCACTTTCTCTGTCTCTCAAATAAATAAATAAAATCTTCTTTAAAAAAAAAACTTTTATACAAGAAAAAATAATGAGGGCACCTGGGTGGCTCAGCAAGTTGAGCCTCTGCCTTCAGCTGGGGTCATGATCTTGGGGTCCTGGGATTGAGCCCTGCATCAGGTTCTCTGCTCGGTGGGGAGCCTGCTTCCCCCTCTCCCTGCCTCCCCCTCTCCCTGCCTGCCTTTCTGCCTGCTTGTGATCTCCCTCTCTCTCTCTCTCTCTCAAATAAATAAATAAAATCTTAAAAAAAAAAAAGAATGGCTTTCATAATCAGAAAGAAAAGAAAAGCACCAATAATAAATAATTTAAAACAACAAAGTGCCCCAGGCAGTACAGATATTTTAACAATGTTTATTCTTGGGTGCCTGGGTGGCTCAGTTGGTTGAGAAACTGCCTTCAGCTCAGGTCATGACCCTTGAGTTCCGGGATTGAGTCCCACATCGGGCTCCCAGCTCCACGGGGAGTTTGCTTCTTCCTCTAACCTTCTCTCCTCTCATGCTCTCTCTCACTTTTGCTGTCTCTCAAATAAATAAATAAAATCTTTAAAAAAAAATGTTCATTCTTCCAATCCATGAGCATAGAATGTTTTTTCACCTTTTTGTGTCTTCTTCAATTTCTTTCATGAGTGTTCTGTAGTTCCTTGAGTACAGATCCTTTACTTCTTTGGTTAGGTTTATTCCCAGGTATCTTATGGTTCTTGGTGCTACAGTAAATGGAATCGATTCTCTAATTTCCCTTTCCATATTTTCATTGTTAGTGTATAGGAAAGCAATTGATTGCTGTGCATTGATTTTGTATCCTGACACATTACTGAATTACTGTATGAGTTCTAGTAGTTTTGGGGTGGAGTCTTTTGGGTTTTCTGTATAAAGTATCATGTCATCTGCGAAGAGAGAGAGTTTGACTTCTTCATTGCCAATTTGAATACCCTTTATTTCTTTTTGTTGTCTGATTGCTGTCTCTAGGACTTCTAGTACTATGTTGAACAAGAGTGGTGAGAGTGGGCATCCTTGACGTGTTCCTGATCTCAAAGGGAAGGCTGTCAGCTTTTCCCCATTGAGAATGATATTTGCTGTGGGCTTTTCATAGATAGATTTTATGATGTTGAGGAATGTTCCTTCTATCCCTATACTTTGAAGAGTTTCAATCAGGAATGGATGCTGAATTTTGTCAAATGCTTTTTCTGCATCAATTGAGAAGACCATGTGGTTCTTCTCTCTTCTCTTATTGATTTGTTCTATCACACTGATTGATTTGTGAATGCTGAACCACCCTTGCATCTCAAAGATAAATCCCACCTGGTCATGGTATATAATCTTCTTAATGTGCTATTAGAGCCTACATGTGTTAGCAGGAAAGGAGACTAACGAAAGAAGAATAAAGTGATAAGCCCTGGATGAAAGGATACCAATTAGAGTGTGGAGGAATAATTTCATGAATGTGCTTGATTTGTTTTGGTAAAAGCTTTCACACTCTGATCACCATAGGAAACTGATATAGCTCAGATATCAGGGCCTGTTTTTACCCTGAACAGTGGCCAAGGGCCCACTATCTATAAAGGCATGGGTAAAATTTCAGAATGGCTATCCACCCCTCGGAGCCTTCTTCATTTACTCAGCAATCAGTGTGCACCTAATGAGGTGACCACAGGTGGACACCTGTCTATAGGCTCCCCATCATTGCCTCTAATCATCCCTCAGTCCCACTCTCAATAAAATCTTAGCTTGGGTTCCACTGTAAATGGACCCTGAGACAAGGATCCAAGTGCAAGTAATTTATTTGGGAGGTGATACAGAAAATACTGGTGTGGATGTGGGAACAAGAAAGAACTCCTAAAAAAAAAAAATGTGTGAAGAAAAAATTGCTACTATGGACAATTGGAGCTTGATACCCTCAGGAACTCTGGAAATCAGTGTAAAACATACCTCAGAGTTATCTGCCTGAGGGGCAAGGGGGTCTAGATTCTTACTCACAATTCAAATCAGCTATTAGTTGAGGGATGCTCTCTAGAGTAGCCTTAATTGTCTGGCACTCCCAACCTGCCTTCCCTACACCCAGGCAGAGGGGATTGCAGAGGCAGAAAGAGCCTTCAGGCAAGTACTTGCAGGCAATGACAGCTAGAAATCTGGCCAGCTTGCTTGTGAATGTTAAATACTGATGGCATGTGAGGAGAGAGACTACAATGTCTGCTACAAATACTCAAATGTTTTTTCTTAGCACTTATCATTACATGAAATTACATTATGTAATTATTTAGTTTTTTTATTGTCTAACCCCCAACTAGAGTACATAAACTCCCTGAGAGCAGGGATTCTTGTGTGTCTTGCTCATCACTCTATTTCCAGTGCACACAACAGTGGCTGACTCATAATAAAGATTCATAATAAAAATTAATGGAATCGGAATGAAGATTTCAAAAGATAACAGAGTAGGGAGTATTGGGAATCCTTCTCCTTACCTAGACAGCAATTGTACTGGCAGAACCTGTCTTATGTGACTATATAAGAATTCTGGAGAATATTCAGAGACTCGTGGCCAATTTCAGTCTATTTCAGTTCCTAGTACTACAGCAGCTATGGATTCCCCATCTCCCACAGGAAGCTGTGCTTGTGTTCCAGGAGCAGCTTGCATGCAGCTTGCAGGAGTGTTCTCACTGCTGACTGCAGCTTCTGATCTCAGAGGTTCAGACACAGGCAGGCAACCGTGTTGGACACCACCACCACCCCACCCCCCGCATGAATGCAAGCCCATACATCTCTGCCAGAATCAACTTCCAGGAGATTTAAAGGTCTGGTGCCTTTTTCTCCTCCATTTTTCTCTTTTTCCACTTTTGGGAACCAGAGTAAAATATGCTTTTCAAGAACTAGGACATTTGGGATGTCTGAGTGGCTCAGAGAGTTAAGCGTCTGCCTTCATCTCAGGTCATGATCCCAGGGTCCTGGGATTGAGTCCTGCATCAGTCTCCTTGCTCAGTGGGGAGCTTGCTTCCCCTCTGCCTCCCGCTACCTCTACTTGTGTTCTCTCTTTCTGTGAGAAATAAATAAATAAAATCTTTAAAAAAAAAAGAACTAGGACATTCAACAAATGGTGTTGGGAAAATTGGAAAATTGGACAACTACATGCAGAAGAATGAAACTGGAACGTTTCCTTACACCACACAGAAAAATAGACTCAATAGGATGTGAGACAGCAATCAGTGAAAGTACTTGAGAAGAACATAGGCAACAAACTCTTTGACCTCAACCACAGCAACTTCTTCCTAGAAACATCATCAAAGGCAAAGGAAGAAAGGGCAAAAAATGAACTATTGGGACTTCATCAAGATAAAAAGCTTTTGAGATAAGTCAACCAGAGAAAGACAATTATCATATGATCTCTCTGATATGAAGAATTTGAGAGACAGGGCACAGGGATTTTGGGGGCTAGGAAGGGAAAAAATGAAAAAAGATGGGACTGGGGAGGGAGACAAACCATAAGAGATTCTTAATCTCAGGAAACAAACTAAGGGTTGTTGGGGGGTTCAGGGAAGGGGACGGTGGTTGGTTATGGACACTGGGGAGGGTATGTGCTATGGTGAGTGCTGTGAATTGTGTAAGACTGATGATTCACAGATCTGTACCCCTGAAGCAAATAATACATTATATGTTAATTTTTAAAAATCTAAAGTAAAAAAAAAAAGATAAATGCTTTTGCACAGCAAAGGAAACAGTCAACAAAACCAAAAGACAACCAAGAAAATTGGAGAAGATATTTGCAAATGGATTAGATAAAGGGCTAGTATCCAAAATCTATAAAGAACTTATCAAACTCAACACCCAAAGAACAAATAATCCAATCAAGAAATGGCCAGACATTTCTGCAAAGAAAACACCCAAATGACCAACAGGTACATGAAAAAGTGTTCAACATAACTTGGCATCAGGGAATTATAAATCAAAACCACAGTGAGATACCATCTCACACCAGTCAAAATGACTGAAATTAACAAGTCAGGAAATGACAGGTGTTATCGAGGATGCGGAGAAAGGGGAACCCTCTTACGCTGTTGATGGGAATGCAAGCTGGTGCAGCCACTCTGGAAGATAGTATGAAGATTCCTCAAAAAGTTGAAAATAGAGCTACCCTATGACTCAGCAATTGCACTACTGGGTATTTATCCTAAAGATACAAATGTAGTAATCTCAAGGAGCACCTGCACTGCAATGTTTATAGCATCAATGTCCACAATAGCCAAACTATGGAAAGAGCCTAGATGTCCATCAATAGATGAACTAATAAAGAAGATGTGAAATAGACACACACACACACACACACACACACACACACTGGAATATTAGGCAGCCATCAAAAAACCAAAATCTTGCCATTTGCAATGACATGGATGGAACTAGAGGGTATTAGGCTAAGTGAAATAAGTCAATCAGAGAAAGACAATTATCATATGAGTTCACTGATATGAAGAATTTGAGAAACAAGACAGAGGATCATAGGGGATGGGAGAGAAAAATGATACAAGATAAAACAAGACAGGGAGACAAACCATAATAAACTCTTAATCTCAGGAAACAAACTGAGTGTTGCTAGAGGGGAGAGGGGTGGGAAGGATGGGGTGGCCAGGTGACAGACATTGGGGAGGGTATGTGCTATGGTAAGTGATGTGAATTGTGTAAGACTGATGAATCACAAACCTGTACCCCTGAAACAAATAATACATTATATGTTAATTAATAATAATAATAATAATAATAATATCTTTTTTTTAAAGCAACTGCTACAGGAAAGAGTTTAGAAAGTCACTATAATTGCCCTAAGAAGACCTTAATACCTCAACCTGATCCCTGGCACAGAGATAGCCTATAACAATGAGAGAGAGAGAGAGAGAGAGAGAGAGAGAGAGAGAGAATGAGAGAACCCTGGGGAAGGGGGAGAATCTGATTTCCAGAGTTACTATATTGTCAGAAAGTATGGCCCATTCAAAGGAAAAAAGCAGAAACTATTCCAGAGAAAGAGCAGATGGTAGACCTACTGGATAAACTTTAGTACAACTGTCTTAAAGTTGCTCAAATAACTAAAGGAAAACATAGAGAAAGTAAAGAAAAAAACATGAACAGGAGCAAGCTGCCGGAGAAGTAGGAGGTTGAGATAGAGTCGGATCCCAGAAGTTCATCTAGGTAGTTATCAGACCATTCTAAAAGCCAGAATACTCAACAGGAGAGAGAAGAGAGGAAGAACTGCAATTCTAGGAGCAGAAAATTGACCACTTTGAAAAGTACAACGTTTGGAAAAATGAATCCAAAGAGATGGGAAGAGAGACCACGGGGGGAAGGACTGGCTCCCTGCAGCCGCAGAGCTGGAGGGCACAAAATCAGAACTTTTAGAGTCTGCTCCTCTGAGGGACATAGCTCCAGAGGCTAAGTGGGGGGAGGGAGGGTTAGCCCTCACGGGAACAGTGTGGTTTCAGGACCCGTGAGGTCACAAAGGGATGGGGGTGCCTGAGTATGGTAGAGCTCCCAGGTATTGGGGCAGAGAAGCCGGTGGCAGAGAAGAAGCCACACAGTGTGCTTTCAGCTTGGGCTTACTGTGGACAGTGATCCGAGGCACAATCCAGCCATGGCTCTTTGAGCAGGGACCCCGCAGGAGGCAGCTCCGGAGAGACCCCCTCCTTCCTTCTCCAGGTGGAGTGGCACAGGAGAGCGAAGCAAGAATCTGCTGGGTTCGGAACGGGGCCCCAAGCACTGGGCTCCTCCGGCCAGAGACTGGGAGGCCACCACTTGCATTCCCGGCCTCCAGGGCGGTATGGAAAGAGCTCAGGGAACAAAGACTCCAGAAAGCGAACCTGAGCAAATTGCTTGGCCCATCCCCTGGCAAGGGTGGGGCAATTCCACCTCGGGCAAAGACATTTGAGAATCAAGGCAAAAGTCCCCTCCGCCAGAAGATCAGTGAGAATATCCAGCCAAGACCAAGTTCATCAATCAGTGAAAACTGTGGAACTCCAGAGTATTTCTCTCTCACACTCATCTATTCTTAGCTCAATAAAATGACAAGACGAAAAAACACACCACACAAAAAAAAAGAAGAACGAGGGCCAGTACCGACGGCTAGAGACCTAGTAAATATAGACATTAGCAATATGTCAGAAATAGAATTCAAAATGACATTTATCTAGGTGCTAGCTGGCCTCGAAAAAAGCATGGAAGAGATTAAAGAATCCCTTTTGTGAGAAATAAAATCCCTTTCGAGAGAAATAAAAGAACTAAAATCTAACCAAGTGAAAATAGAAAAGCTATTAATGAGCTTCAAACAAAAACGGAGGCTCTTAATGCTAGAATAAATGAGGCAGAAGAAAGAATTAGTGATATAGAAGACCATATGATAGAGAATAAAGAAGCTGAGAAAAAGAGAGACAAACAACTATTGAACCATGAGGGGAAAATTCAAGGGATACGTGATACCATAAGACGCAACAATATTAGAATAATTGGAATCCCAGAAGAAGAAGAAAGAGAGAAAGGGGTGGAAGGTATATTGGAACAAATTATTGTAGAGAATTTCCCTAATCCGCCGAAGGGAACAAGCATCAAAATCCAGGAGGCACAGAGAACCCCCTCAAAATCAATAAAAATAGGTCTACACCCTGTCATCTAATAGTAAAACTTACAAGTCTTAGTGACAAAAAGAAAATCATGAAAGCAGCTCAGGACAAGACGTCTGTAACATATAGAGGCAGAAATGTTAGATTGGCAGGAGACCTATCCACAGAGACCTGGCAGGCCAGAAAGGACTGGCATGATATATTCAGAGGATTAAATGAGAAAAATATGCAGCCAAGAATACTATATCCAGCTAAGTTGTCCCTGAAAATAGATGGAGAGATAAAAAGCTTCCGAGACAAACAAAAACTAAAGGAATTTGTTTTTTTGTTTTTTGTTGTGTTTTTTTTTTAAAGAATTTGTAAACACAAAACCAGCCCTACAGGAAATATTGAAAGAGGTCCTCTAAGCAAAGAGAGAGCCTAAAAGGAACAGAGACCAGAAAGGAACAGAGACAATATACAGTTAACAGTCACCTTATAGGCAATACAATGGTATGAAATTCATATCTGTCAATAGTTACCCTGAATGTAAATGGCCTAAATGCCCCAATCAAAAGACACAAAGTATCAGAATGGATAAAAAAACAAGACCCATTGATATGCTGTCTACAAGAAACTCATCTTAGACCGAAAGACACCTCCAGCTTTAAAGTGAGGGAGTGGAAAACAATTTACCATGCTAATAGACATTAAAAGAAAGGGGGGTGGCAATTCTTCTATCAGATAAATTAGATTTTAAGCCAAAGACTATAATAAGAGATGAGGAAGGACACTATATCATACTTAAAGGGACTGTCCAACAAGAAGATCTAACAATCGTAAACTTCTATGACCCTAATGTGGGAGCAGCCAGTTATATAAACCAATTAAAAACAAAGTCAAAGAAACACATCAACAATAATACAATAATAGTAGGGGATTTTAATACCCCTCTTGCCAAGATGGACAGATCATCTAAGCAAAAGATCAACAAGGAAACAAAGGCTTTAAATAACACACTGGACCAGATGGACATCACAGACATATTCAGAACATTCCATCCCAAAGCAACAGAATACACATTCTTCTCTAGTGCACATGGAACATTCTCCAGAATAGATTACATCCTGGGTCACAAATCAGGCCTCAATCAGTACCAAAAGATTGGGATCATTCCCTGCATATTTTCAGACCACAGCACCATGAAACTAGAACTCAATCACAAGGGCAAAATTGGAAAGAACTCAAATACATGGAGGCTAAAGAGCATCCTATTAAAGAATGAATGGGTTAACCAGGAAATTAAAGAAGAATTTAAAAAATTCATGGAAACAAATGAAAATGAAAACACAACTGTTCAGAATCTCTGGGACACAGCAAAG
>CM052805.1:20163066-20173887 GCA_028533885.1 Nasua narica | reverse complement strand
TTTTGTTGTCTGATTGCTGTCGCTAGGACTTCTAGTACTGTGTGGAACAAGAGTGGTGAGAGTGGGCATCCTTGACATGTTCCTGATCTCTGAGGGAGAACTGTCAGCTTTTCCCCATTGAGAATGATATTTGCTGTGGGCTTTTCATAGATAGGTTTTCTAAAGTTGAGGAATGTTCCTTCTATCCCTATACTTTGAAGAGTTTTAACCAGGAATGGATGCTGAATTTTGTCAAGTGCTTTTTCTGCATCCATTGAGAGGACCACGTGGTTTTTCTCCCTTCTCTTATTGATGTGTTTTATCACATGGATTGATTTGCAAATGTTGAACCACCCTTGCATTTCATGGATAAATCCCACCAGGTCATGATGAATTATCTTTTTATTGTGCTGTTGGATCCTATTAGCTAGGATCTTGTGGAGAATCTTGGTATCCATATTCATCAGGGATATTGGTCTGAAATTCTCCCTTTTGATGGGATCTTTGTCTGGTTTGGGGATCAGGGTAATGCTGGAGAAAGAGTCTGGAAGTTTTCCTTCTGTTTCTATTTTTTTGGAACAGTTTCAGGAGACTAGGTATTCTTTCTTCCTTTAAAGTTTGGTAGAATTCCCCAGGGAATCTGTCAGGTCCTGGACTCGTTTTTTGGGAGGTTTTTGATCACTGCTCCAATCTCATTGCTAGATATTGGTCTATTCAGGTTGTCAATTTCTTCCTGTTTCAGTCTTGGAAGATTATGGGTTTCCAAGAACACATCCATTTCTTCTAGGTTGTTTAACTTATTTGCAGATAGCTCTTAACAATAATTTTTGATGATTGTTTCTATTTCCTTTGGATTAGTCATGATCTCTCCCCTTTCATTCATGATTTTGTTAATTAGTGTCCTCTCTCTCTTTTTTTGGATGAGTTTGGCCAGTGACTTATTGGCATAATTGATTCTTTCAAAAAACAACTTCTCGATTCACTGATGTGTTCTACTGTTTCTCTAGTTTCTAACTTCCTTTATTGATCTCTGCTCTAACCTTGATTATTTCCCTTCTTGTGCATAGTGTTGGCTTAATTTGCTCTTGACTTTTCAGTTCTTTAACTTGTAAAGAGAGCTGGTGTATTTGAGATTTTTCAATTTTTTTGAGTGAGGCTTGGATAGTTATGTATTTCCCCCTTAGGACTGCCTTTGCCGTGTTCCATAGGTTTTGCATTGATGTGTCTTCATTCTCATTGGTCTCCATGAATTGTTAAAGTTCATCTTTGATTTCCTGGTTGATCCCAGCATTCTTGAGCAGGTTGGTCTTTAGCCTCCAAGTATTTTAATTCCTTCCAAACTTTTTCTTGTGGTTGAGTTCCAGTTTCAAAGCATTGTGGTCTGAGAATATGTAGGGAATCATCTCAATCTTTTGGTATCAGTTGAGTCCTGATTTGTGACCCAGTATGCGGACTATTCTGCAGAAAGTTCCATGTGCACTTGAGAAGAATGAGTATTCTGTTGTTTTAGGGTGGAATGTTCTGTATATATCTATGAGGTCCGTCTGGTCCAATAAGTCATTCAAAGCTCTTGTTTCTTTATTGATTTTCTGTTTAGATGACCTGTCTGTTACTGAGAGTGGTGTGTTAAGATCTCCTACTATTAATGTATTCATATCAATATGACTCTTTATTTTGATTAACAGTTGGCTTATGTAGTTGGCTGCTCCTATATTGGGGGCATAAATGTTTACAATTGTTAGATATTCTTGGAGGATAGACTCTTTAAGAATGATGTAGTGTCCTTCTGTATCTCTGACTACAGTCTTTAGCTTAAAATTTGATTTATCTGATATGAGAATCACTAACCCAGCTTTCTTTTGAGGCCCGTTGGCATGAAAGATGGTTCTCCATCCTTTCACTTTCAGTCTGGTTGAATCTTTTGGTTCCAAATGTGTCTCTTGTAGATAGCATATAGATGGGTCCTGTCATTTTATCCATTCTGCAACCCTGTGCCATTTTATGGGAGCATTTAGGCCATTCACATTGAGAGTGGTTATTGAAAGATAAGTGTTTATTGACATCATGTTGCCTGTGAGGTCCTTATTTCTATAGATTATAAATTTCTGTTCTAAGTCATTCATGTGTTCTTTCTACTTTTATAGAACCCCCTTTAATATTTCCTGGAGTGCCAGCTTGGTGGTCACATACTCTTTTAATCTTTGCCAGTCTTGGAAGCTCTTTATCTCTCCGTCCATTTTCAATGTCAGCCTTGTCAGATAAAGTATTCTTGGCTGCATGTTCTTCTCATTTAGTGCCCTGAATATATCATGCCAGCCCTTTCTGGCTTGCCAGGTTTCTGACGTTATTCTGATGGGTCTTCTTCTGTATGTAAGGAATCTCTTCCCCCTAGCTGCCCTCAGGACCTCTTGTCTAAAATTATAATTTGCAAATTTCACAATCATGTGTCTCACTGATTTTCTATAGTTGTTGATCTTGGCGGGTGTCCTTTCCGCCTCTAGGACACAAACACTTCTTCCATTCCCTAGATTGGGGAAATTTTCATTCAGAATTTGGTCAGCTATATCTTCTAGTCTTCTGTTTTTCTCTACTCCCTCTGGGATCCTGAAAATTCTGATGTTGCAATGTTTCATGGCGTCATTTATTTCCCTAAGTCTCTTCTCATGATTCCTGAGCAGTTTGCTCCAGCTCTCCTCCTGACCTTTCCTCTCAACCATTTTATATTCTAGATCACTAATTCTATCTTCTGTCTCCATAGTTATAGCTGCTAGACTATTTATATTAGATTGGATCTCACTAATAGCATTTTTTACATCTGCTATACTGGTTCTCACTTCTGCTCTTAGAGATTCTATGTTGTCATTAATGTTTTTCTCCATCTTAACCATTGCCTGAATAATTGTTACCTTGAATTCCCTTTCCAACATACTATTTATGTCTATGTCCAGTAGTTCTGAGAGGGAGGGTGCAGTCTCTGGGTTTTTCCAATGTTGGGTGTTTCTCCTCCTAGTCATTTTGATGAGAAGTGGATGAGAGGATGTACAGCTGGATATCACTTATGATTCAGGCAGGGTGCACTCTCTCCACTGCTGTCTTCTGCTCCTGTAGAGATCCAGAAGTGAAAAATCTTGTTTCTGATTTCATTGGTGTTCAGTGTGTTCTGGTAGATATCCAGCTCACTTTAGGGGACAGGTTGCAACAGGATCTCCTACTTCTCCACCATATTGCTCCCTCCTCTGTAAAATTGTTTTATTTTTTATTTTTTATTTTGTGTGTATGTGGTGTGAAATAGGGAGTCCAATTTCATTTTTGTTTGTATGAACAAGTAATTTCCCAGTTCCATTTATTAAAAAGATTTTAAAATAAGCTTTTAATTGACTCTCTTTGCTTGAATTATTTCACTCAGCATAATCCCTTCCAGTCCCGTTCATGTTGATACAAAAGTTGGGTATCCATCCTTTCTGATGTAAGCATAATAAAAGTGTGAATTGGGGGAAACCAGAGGTGGAGATGAACCATGAGAGACTGTGGACTCTGAGCAACAAACGGAAGGTTTTGGAGGGAAAGGGAGGGGTGTTGGGGGAGCCTGGTGGTGGGTATTGAGGAGGGCATGTGCTGGAGCAGTGGGTGTGGTACATGAACAATGAATCTTGGACACTGAAAAAATAAAATAATAATAAATAAATAGATAGATGGTAGATAGATGACAGATAGATAATAATAAATAAATAAATAAAACAAGCTTTTAGAAGGAAATTTTACCTCTATATTTGTTTGGGTTTTTTGTTTGTTTGTTTCTTTTCAACCATTCATCTGTTCTCTATGAAAGTTAATATAAAGCAAGATTCCAGTAATACATAGCACCACCAGTGCATTTATTTTCTCTTTGAGTTTGAGTAAATCTGGCAAAGCTAGGAAACCACTTCAAAGAAATGTTCTGATCATTTTGTTGACTCCCCAAGAGCAAAAATTATGAGCAGCAATAGCATCCAATCATAACTCTTTCCTAAATGAGGCATGTTCAATGGGCAAAAAGTCATCATTTGCAGAAAGTATGAAAATCCAAGACTCTTAACTGTAACTTGTTAGAACTAATCTTATTCGGCAAATGAACATATAAAAATCTAATCTATTCCTTATTCAGCAAAGGCTGACTAATCTTCTAATAAGAAAATATATTAAGAAAACATATCCATAACATCAAAAAGTTGTAAAACACATAAGCATAAATCTAATATGAGATATGTAAAAACTATATTTTTTTTAACTCTTGGGCTTTCCTCAAGGACATCAAAGGATAGAGAGACAAGCCATATTCTCGATGACAAGGCTTAAGACTATAAATACGTCAATTCTCCATCTGTGTACTCAGTAATTCAGTATAATCTCACCCAAGAGAATTATTATTGAACTTGACATCTGATTCTAAAATTCACCTGGAAGTGGGGCTCCTGGGTGGCTCAGTCGGTTAAGCATCTGCCTTCAGCTCAGGTCATGGTCCCAAGGTTCTGGGATGGAGCCCCACATCAGAGTCCTTGTTCAGCAGGGAGTCTGCTTCTTCCTCTCCCTCTGCTGTTCCACTTGCTTGTATGCACACTCTCTCTCTGCCAAATAAATAACATCTTTTTTAAAAATCATAATTATATAATACCACCCACATATATATAGATATATCTAGAGAGAGAGACAGAAAAAAGATGTGAGAAGAAAGAAAAATATAATAGTGGTATCTTCTGCTTGATAGTATTATAGTGTACAATGAAAAACAATTCCTTCTATTTTTCTGATTTTCAGAAATTTATATAATAAATGTGCATTGTTTTCAAATGAAATAAATAAATAAATACGTTTTTTAAAATAAAATAAAAATAAAACTCACCTGGAAGAGAAAACACATAAAAATAGCTTAGAAAACTATGAAGCATACTTTTTTGCATCATACGATTCCACAGCCAGAGATGCCATATCAAAGTAAAACCCCAAACCTATTGTAAGTTAAAGTGTGATATTGGTTCTGGAATAAATGCGTATGGCCAATGAAAACAATACTGAATGTATACACAGAAATCTGGTGTTCTGGGCACCTGGGTGGCTCAGTGGGTTAAAGCTTCTGCCTTCAGCTCAGGTCATGATCCCAGGGTCCCAGGATCGAGCTCCACATCACATTGGGCTCCTTGCTCGGCAGGAAGCCTGCTTCTCCCTCTCCCACTTCCCCTGCTTGTGTTCCTTTTCTCACTGTATCTTTCTCTGCCAAATAAATAAATCAAAATCTTAAAAAAAAAAAGAAATCTGGTATTCCCACCAGAAATAATTTATTTTTCTTTATGAAAAAGCAAATATTTTCTTTAATCCCACTTCCCCTACCAATCATTGCTCCATTTTTTGCTTCCTCTTTGCAAAACAGTTTCTAAAACAGTTGCCTGCATTTGCTGTGCTCAATTCTGTTCCTCCCACTCCTCTTTAAACACATTATGATCAGGCATTTGCCCCACCCCAGCCCCTACTCCACCAAAACTGTTTTCATCCATGTCATCAAGGATACATGGTTAATTCCAAGAGTTGTTTCTCAGTCTTCATAAGTGATTCAGCAGCAGCTTTTGACGTTTGACTAGTCCTTCCTGGAACTAATTTTTTTTCTTTTATTAATTTATTTTTATTAATATATAATATACCTGGAACTAATTTTTACATTGGCTTGGGGACTCCCCACTCTCCTGGTTCTCCTTCATCCAAGTCCCTCCTCCCTGTTTCTTTTGTTAGTCCCTTCTATTCTCCCAAGCTCCTAAGGAGGATCCCAGAGCTCAGTCTTTGGGCCTCTTTTTTATCAACACTCTGTTCTTGGGTAGACTTAGGGCTATAAATATCATCTATATTCTGACATTGTCAAAGTTTATACCTCCCTCCCAGACACTACTCTTGAGCTCCAAACTCAGATATCCAAATGCCTGCTCAATGTCTAACAAATACCTCAAACCAAGTATGTCTAAAACAGAATGCCTGATAGGTCTCCACCTCCCTTTCCTCAGCTGGCCCCATCTCAGCTTCAAGCAGACAACATAGGTAGGTCAGACAAAGGCCTGACTGATTGATTAGTAAAGATACAATGAACCACTTTTAGGTTCAAACAGTTTATTACCTACCTAGATGGCAAAACTAAATTTCCACATGGTTCTTGTCCTGAAAATCAGAAAGGATGAATGGAAAAAAGAGAGGCAATGTCCTAGACTAATAAGGTAGGTTTAGTCTGTAGCTCTTAGGGGTGGGGTAAGGGGGCAAGAACATTCTATATCTCTTCAGAACCTGGGAGATCATAGAAACTGGTTCATGATGGCCTCCTAAGGGAAGAAGAGAGACAAGCAGAAAATGACCCCAGTGCAGCTCTTCACAGGCCTCCCATATTCTCTGTTCTGGGAAGATCACAAGCATTCTGCCAAAACTCGGACAAGCAGTTGTTCAAGCCTTTGCCTGTGTGATCTATCTGGCAGTTCCAGGTGACCAGGGCACTGTAGTGGAGATCTTCTCGCACATTCAGTCAATAGTAACAGTGCCCTGGGTGATCTGTTGACATGGGGCATATTGTCCCATTCTCCCACCTTTACCTTTCTGAATTCATTTCTTTCTCTTTGACCCTTCGCTCCTTCCACTCCAGCCATGCTGGCCTCCTTGCTGGTCCTCAGACATACCAGGCACATTTCCAGCACATTGGCTGTTCCCTCTACTGGACTATTCTTCCCCAAGATATCTTCAAGACTTAGTCTCTCACCTCCTTCAAATACGTGGCATATCACATAAGTCTCGATACTCAACCTTGCAAATCCACTTTACCAGTTTCTTCTCCCTAATTTTCTGCCTTTGCCCTCAAGGGAATGAGGAAGGTAGCAGGGTCTCCTTAATCTCCCATACTCCACATGGCACTCCAGATTGTGGCTCCTCTCTTCCCAACACAATCTCCCAGACCCATTTCTCCAAATCCTTCCCCCAGCCCCCACCTACACAGACAAGTTACCTCTGTCTAAACCTCTCAATTTCCTTGACCTACCACATTCAAAGGAACTGGCTACACAGGATCTACTCTTATGAGAAGGTTCTGGGAAGTACAAATAACATAATATTGTTTTTCATTACACTTATTGCTGAGAAAAGTTCCACCTGAATGTCATTCTTACCAATCTGATTAAGACTTTGGGGTCTGAAACCAGACTAAGGGGGTTGAAATCCTATCTCTGTAAGTGTTTGACCTTAATTGAGCAAGTTATTCTCTGGATCTCCTTGTCCTCATCTGGAAAATTATTATAATTATAGTACTTACCTCTTAGAGTTGTTGTGATGATTAAATGAGATTAGTAGATGTCAAAGTGCATGTAGTGAATATTCAGTCAACATTAGCTATAATTATTCTACCCACTGTGTCTTGGGTTGACCAATGATATAACTAGCACATCCCCAATTATACATAAAGGGTATATTGGCTTCAAAGCTGCCTATTGTTCTCTCAAAAGCATTCTAGATGGTTCTGCATACTCCCTCAGTTATCCAAGCAGGGACCCAAACTTTAAGCAGGAGAAAGAAATAGTCATATCACATGCTTTGTGGGAGCCTAGGTATTCCCCTCACCAAGATCACATTAAGAACAAGTTTGGCAGAGGTCACTTTCAGGGCAAAGAAACCATGCACCACCCCTGAAATACTCCTTCCTGTTTCCCATCTTTGAAAGAAGAAGTGGCTCAGGACCTGAACTGAGCAGGACTGAAGAGAAAGTTACTAATTTCTGGAATAGGACAGAGAGGAAGTTGTACTTCCTTCACATGAAAACAACAGAAGGAAAAGAACTACAAATTCTTTTATTTGATATTTTTGCTTCTCTAGAAGCAAAAGGGATAGACACAAATGTCAAAGGGCAACAATTTCTCCCTAACTCCACAGGATAGATCACTTTCAGAGAGTAGATCAGATATGTCCTAAGATATACAACTCTGTTCATTCCCTGATAGTTGAGCCACACCTACAAAGATATTGTATTCTTTCCCTCCTGATTGTATTAACATATGAACAGTATTATGACAATATTAAAGAAAACAAGAAAAAGCAACATACAGTCCCACTTCCATCAGATATCAGTTTTTCTGCCATCACTCCCAGCACAGATATAATTTACAAATTTGTCATGATAGGGTTGGTTTAATTCTATATCATGGTTTTGTCATATAACATTTTAGCACAAATATTTCATATTTATACCCATTTTAGTGGGTATAAACTTTTGCTTCTTTGGAATCCTTTCTTATGGATATAATTTTTAAGATGAAATGACTCAGGCAAATTAGATGCACACTTTGGGGCCCTTTAAATGACTCTCCAAATGAGTTGTACCACATGCATCCCATTTTGAAGCCAACATTTTACAGTGCTTTATAGTTTCAAACCATTTTATAAATTTTATCTCAACCACGCTGACAAAATTGATCTAAATTCTACCTCCTGGGGCAGATACTTCAGTAGGTTAACTCCAGCTCCCTCTCCCATGCCTCTCTCCAAGAGAGAGAGACTAGAAAAGTTGCCTACAGGATTCCCCAGCCTGCCTTACAGCCATGAGTGGCCATGTGATCCCATTCTAGCCAATGAGATGTAAGGGAAACCTTGATGGACAAGGAGGCTGATCCCTTGCCTGAACCTTCTTCCTTTGGAAGTGATGAATGGAGCAAACTATGTTGTGAAGGAATAGACATCACAGGAAAGAAATGAAATCTGTTCACAGAGAGGAGCAGAGATACCATGAACAAAACACACAACCCCTGAGAGAGAAAAAGAGAGTGAGTCCTGGAGCAGCCTGAATTCTGTGGGTGCTTTCCAGTTTTAGTCCTCACATATCTGCATACCTGATCCCCGTGTCTCCACACCAAGCTCCTATTTTCTTGTAGAAATTCAGGTAGGTGTCTATTCTTTTTTTTTTCCCCAAATATGTTTATTTTAATTTTTCAGTGTTACAAGATTGATTGTTCATGCACCACACCCAGTGCTCAATGCAGTACGTGCCCTTCTCCATACCCACCACCAGGCTCACCCACCCCCCCCACCCCCTCCCCTCCAAAACCCTCAGTTTGTTGCTCAGAGTCCACAGTCTCTCCTGGTTCATCACCGCCTCGGTGTCTATTCTTTATAAACAGTCGACCTTAAAACAGTCGACCCTACAGGTATTATGGCTGCTCTTATAATGTGTATTCCACATTAGGTTAGAGGCAATTAGGTGTTTTGTTCTTTACTACGAGAGGAGAGGAGGATGTTCACACACCAGAAGCCCATTGATTGCTATCAGAACTACTTGTATCCTGCATAGCATTGCAGGATGATGCACACTGCAGATGATTTCAATTTTCTTGTTCTGTTACCAAAGTAACACCCCCAATTTCTGGCTAACTAAAGCCAAGGATCAAGAGGGAAAAGGGCAAGCTTAGATTCATCTTTATACCCTATTTGAAGTAGCATCAGTCAGTAGAAAGCCAACTGAGCACGGAACTACGCTGTGGAGATTCAAACATAAATATACCTCATCTGAGTTAGCCATTGGAAGCCACCCAGCATCATAGTTAAGAGCATGTCAGTCACTAGCTCTGTTTTCTACTAGCTGGGTGACTTTGGGCAAGTTAATTTACCTCTCTGAGCTTCATTTTCCTTATAATAGTTAAACCTTAAAAATAAAACATTAGGGAAGCCTGGGTGGCGCAGTTGGTTGGTCAACTGCCTTAGGCTCAGGTCATGATCCCAGCGTCTTGGGATCGAGTCCCGCATCGGGCTCCTTGCTCCGCAGGGAGCCTGCTCCTCTCTCTGCTTCTGCCTGCCTCTCTGCCTGCTTGTGTTCTCTCTCTGTTAAATGAATAAATAAAATCTTTAAAAATAAAAAATAAAAAAAATAAAACATTATTTTACTAGCAAAAATATGTTTATTCAAGAAAGCACATAATTGCAATTTATTGAAGGTATGACAAAACCATAGGCAAGTATAACAAACAAAGAAGAGGAATGTTCTTTTATAGAAAATGAGGAAGCTGGGAGGGATTGTTTGGAACAAAAGTCCATTCAAGAGAAGCAGAGTTCCAAGTGATGACAGTTTGCCACTGGCTGAATTACAAGGGTGGTCAATTTCTTGTAGGAGATGTAGTATACCTCTTTCCCTGTTGGGGCCTATAATTTATACTTCTTTCCTCTTGAGGATTCTCCTGTTGGGGTCTGTAATTAACAATTTTTACTATAACTTAGGTTGAGTACTACATCTTCCTCTTCTAGTCTCCCACTCTAGCTGCCTGGCTCTGCTTTAGTGAGGTTTCCTTTTATTAATTTTCACATAATTGGAAATCCTATTACTCGTAGTGCACATTTATTCTTTTAGGCCACTCAATATCCATTCTTCCCTGTTTTGCTCATAGCAACCAATTTCCTTTGGACCAATTGCCCCTCTATCATTGTATACATTTTTAGTGAGACAGGAAGTCAAAGTAAGTTAAGGTGACTTACTCCCCATCTTTTTTTTCCCCAAATATGTTTATTTTATTTTTTCAGTGTTACAAGATTAATTGTTCATGCACCACACCCAGTGCTCCATGCAATATGTGCCTTCCTCAATACACACCACCAGGCTCACCCAACACCCGACTCCCACCCCTCCAAAACCCTCAGTTTGTTGCTCAGAGTCCATAGTTTCTCATGGTTCATCACGCCCTCCGATTTTCCCCCATTCACCCTTCCCTTCCTTCTCACAATGCCCTCCATGTTTTTCCTTATGCTCCACATGTGAGACCATAAGACAATTGACTCTCTCTGCTTGACTTATCTCACTCCACATAATCT
>CM052805.1:20143753-20155842 GCA_028533885.1 Nasua narica | reverse complement strand
AAAGATTTTATTCTTAAGTATTCCCTACATCCAATGTGGGGCTCAAACTCACAATCCCAAGATCAAGAGCCACATGCTCTATCAACTGAGCCAGCCAGGCACCCCTCCCTGGAATATCTATCTATCTATCTATCTATCTATCTATCTATCTATCCATTCATTCATGTTGCAATTTTTTTGTTTATTTCTTTATTTTTATTATGTTAGTCACCATGCAGTACATCATTAGTTTTCGATGTAGAGTTCCAAGATTCATTATTTGCATGTATACCCAGTGCTCATTGCAATCCTTGCCCTCCTTAATACCTGTCACCAGGCTAACTTATCCCCCATCCCCCTCCCCTCTGAAACCCTCAGTTTGTTTCCCAGAGTCCATAGTCTTTCATGGTTCGTCCCACCTCTGGTTTCACACCCTTCATTTTTTCCCTTCCTTCTCCTAATGTCCTCCATGCTAGCTATTCCTTATGTTCCACAAATAAGCGAAATCATATAATTTTCTTTCTCTGCTTGACTCATTTCACTTAGCATAATCTCATGTCAATGGAAATGGTGGGTATTCATCTTTTCTGATGGCTGAGTAATATTCTATTGTGTATATGAACCACAACCTCCCTGCAATACTTTTTTTTTCCCCTGCAATACTTTAAAGCAAATCTTAGATATCTTATCATCCCACCAATGCCCTTCTTATTGGGGATGTAAATTTGCAAAGCAAGTGTTAAAGTAAAAAGCAACCTTTCCATATAGGAGATATAAATTTGTAAAAATAATCTTTTTTCTTTTTTTTCTTTTTTTTAAGAGAGAGGGCTGAAGCAGGTTCCCTGCTGAGCAGAGACCCCGATGTGGGGCTCGATCCCAGGACCCTGAGACCATGACCTTAGCTGAAGGCAGAGGCTTTAACCCAGTGAGCCACCCAGGTACCCCCAAAATAATCTTAATAAAGGCTATAATTCAGTTGTCAAAAAATGTACTTGTTGTGGGTAGGGGATGGGTGAAAGAGGTGAAGGGGAATAAGAGTACGCTTATTGCGGTAAACACTGAGTAATCCATAGAATTGTTGAATCATTATACTGTACACCTGAAACTAATATAACACTGTATGTTAATTATACTTGAATTAAAACAATAAATTAAAAATTTACTTGTACATAGTCACTTATGCATACTTCAGTACTCATTTTTGAGAACTGTTGACTTTTTTTCTTTAAAGATTTTATTTATTTATTTATTTATTTGAGAGAGAGAGAGAGCAGGAACAGGGAGAGCAGCAGAGGGAGAAGCAGACTCCCCGCTGAGCAAGAAGCCCAACGTAGGCCTGGATCCCAGGATGCTGGGATCACGACCCAAGCTGGCAGCAGACACTTAACCAACTGAGCCACCCAGGTGCCCCAACTGTTGACTTTTTAAAAAATGTAATCATATTACTATCATCAGCTGACCAAATCAACAATTTGGATTCTTTAGCTTTCAATACCAGGGACCTGCTAATTTGACTTAACATTCTGTTGCTAGGATTCATCCATGGTGTTCCATTTGGCTGTATAATATTCTATTTATGCATTGTATCTGTTTGTTCTCTTATCACAGATACCGGATCATTTCCAGTTTTTAGTCATTATGAATAGTGTGAATATGAATATTATTGCATGTTTCTCCTGGTGCATACGTGCCAAATTTACTTTGACAAATGTGTAAAAGTAGATCTGTCGGGCAGGATATGCAGTGTTTGAACCTGTGTTTCAAAAGTAATTCTTTCAATTTTCACACTAAAATGTATTAGAGATCCCACTGGTTCACAAACCCCCTAATACTCACATGTATGACCTGGGTTGTAAAGTAAAATTCAGGTTTTTAAAAAACCCTTTATTATTATTATTATTATTTACTGTGCTTACATTCAGAAATGTTTGAAGAACTTGGTTTAAGAGCCAAATAGTTAAGGAGTTAAGAGTCTACCTTCAGCTTAGGTCATGGTCTCGAGTCCTGGGATTGAGTCCTGGGTCAGGCTCCCTGCTCAGCAGGAAGTTGGCTTCTCCCTTGCCCACCCACCTCCTACTTGTGCAGTGCTCTCTTTCAAATATAATAAAATCTTTTTTTTATGAAAACAGGTTTTTTTTAAGATTTTATTTATTTATTTGACAGAGAGAGAGAGATCACTAGTAGGTAGAGAGGCAGGCAGAAGCAGGCTCCCTGCTGAGCAGAGACCCCCCGATGTGGGGCTCGACCCCAGGACCCTGAGATCATGACCTGAGCCGAAGGCAGAGGCTTTAACCCACTGAGCCACCCAGGCACCCCCAGATATAATAAAATCTTAAAAAAAAAAAAGAGCCAAATGATTATACAAGTTTTGTTACAAAGACCTACAGTCCCTTGGTCCCCTCTCCACCTACCCCAGGCTATCACTTTTGCTAATTTTGGCATTTATTTTCATAATCGTGAGCAACACACATATAATGCAACTTCTCAACTTTTAGGCATGATCTATTAGGCTGTCTTGCTATGGAAGGTGGGCTTTCTCTTGTTTTACCACTCCTCTCTTCTTCCATCCTCCCAATACAGTTAAAGGTTTGGTTTTTTTTTTAAGATGTTATTTATTTATTTGACAGAGAGACACAGTGAGAGAGGGAACACAAGCAGGGGGTGGGAGAGGGAGAAGCAGTTTTATTTATTTATTTATTTATTTATTTATTTATTTATTTATTTTAAATTTATTTTTTATTTTAAATAAAATTTTATTTATTTATTTGTCAGAAGGAGAGGAAGAGTGAGTGAGCACAAGCAGGGAGAGCAGCAGGTAGAGGGAGAAGCAGGCTCCTCGATGAGCTGGGAGCCAAATGTGGGACTCCATCCCAGGACCTTGGGATCATGACCTGAGCCAGAGGCAGCCACTTAACTGACCGTGCCACCCAGGCGCCCCAGCAGTTTTATTTTTGATTAAATTGATGTTTTGGGGCACCTGGGTGGCTCGGTCGTTAGGCATCTGCCTTTCAGCTCGGGTCATGATCCCAGAGTCCTGGGATTGAGTCCCCCATCAGGCTCCGTGCTCAGCAGGGAGCCTGCTTCTCCCTCTGCCCCTCTCCCCTGCTCATGTGCATACTTTCTCTCTCTCAAATAAATAAATAAATAAAATCTTTAAAAAATAAACTGATGTTCTGACTTTACATTATTATGACTATGTAAGTGCTATTCACAGTCGAGCAATGTAATATATTCTGTTTTTCTCTTGTATATATACAAGAGAAATATATATCTTGTATATATAAACAAAATATATTTATTTTTCTCTTGTATAACTTTTTGTTTTCTCTATATTTATATTATAGATATATATATTTTCTATAATCTCAATTATATATATAGTAGATAATAATAATTGCCCTTTTTTCTTAGTTATCTTGGTGGTTACCACTAATTCAGTTGCCAACCTCTTTCCCAGTTGTCTAAATCTCCTGAGTATGTCCAGACATTAGATGCTCCATGCAGTGAGGTGTCTGTGCATCTTGTCTTTCTGTCTTCTATGGACACAGCTCCCAAGCCTATCACCTCTTCCACTTCCTAGTGTAGAGACCACATCTACTTTTTTTTTTTTTAACTTATTCTTCAAGCCACAGAAGTCTGGTTTCCTGCTGCCCCATGCCTCTGCAATGACCTTTTACAAGGTCAGGTGGTTTTTTTTTTTAATTTTTTATTAACATATATTATTTGCCCCAGGGTACATGTCTGTGAATCATCAGGCTTACACATTTCACAGCATTTGCCATAGCACATACCCTCCCCAATGTCCATAACCCTACCCACCCCCCCACCTCCCAGCAACCCTTAGTTTGCTTCGTGAGCTAAGGAGTCTCTTCTGGTTTTTCTCCTTCCCCATCCATCTTGTTTTATCTCTTCCCCACCCCCCCATAACTCCCTGCCCTGCCTCTCAAATTCTTCATATCAGAGCGATCATGTGATAATTGTCTTTCTCTGACTTATTTCACTTAGCATAATACTACAAAGTCAGGTTTATGTTGCTAAATCTGTTGGGCATTTTAGTTTTTCTTCATCTTTACCTCTCAGCTGCATTTCACACCGAGGGCACTGGACTTCCTTGAAACAGTTTCCTCTCTCTTGCTTATCATCTGTATCTGCCTTGGGTTGTGTTCTCCCAGAAGTAGAGCCTGAGACAAAGATTTAGGTACAAGGAGTTTGTTTGAGAGGTGTTGGGATCACTGACAGAGGGGCAGAGAGGAAAAGCAGTCAGTAAAAGGTACATTTAAAACTTTTTTCTCCAGCTTTATTGAGGTATAATTCATAAATAAAAATTATATACATTTATAGTGTACAGATGTTTTCATATATGTGTACATTGTGAAATGATTACCACAATCAAGCTAATTAACATATCCATCATCTCACATAGTCATCTTTTTTTTTTTAAGTTTATTTATTTAAGTAATCTCTACACCCAACACAGGACTCAAACCCATGACGCTGATATCAAGAGCTGCATGGTATTCTGACTGAGCAAGCCAGGCACCTCTCACATAGTCAGCTTTTTTTTTTTTTGGGTGACAACATTAAAGATTTACTCTCTTAACAGGCTTCAAGTATGTAACATCATAGTATTAACTACAGTCACCATGCTGTACATTAAACCTCCAGAATTTATTCATCCTATATAACTGAAACTTTGTACAAAGGGTGCATTATTAAGTCAGCTACCTCAGTGGCTGACTGGACCTTAATCCAGAGGGGAAATGCTGGGAAACAATGAAAAATACACCCCAGAATTATCCCACCTAATGTGTGAGGAAGCTAGGGTATTTATATTCCAACTCCTGAAAGTTATTGGTTGAGAGCTGCTTTGGGGGTGGGATGGGCATTAATTTCTTTGTATTTCTGGTTTAATGGGTTGCAGGCCTAGAAGCTCTCTGAAAGTTGTCTGGTAGGTTCTGAGGTGTTAGGATATGAGGGATTTGAGGACAGGTGCTGACAGTATCTGCTACACTTCCTAAATACAGGCTTGAACTGCGTGGGTCCACATATACCCAGATTTTTTTCAATAAATATACATATATTTCTGTAAATGTATTTCCTCTTCCTTATGATTTTCTTAGTAACATTTTCTTTTCTCTAGATTACTGTAGTGTAAGAATACAGTATGTACCACATATAACATTCAAAATGTGTTATTTGACTGTTTATGTTGTCACTAAGCCTTGGTATTTAGTTTCTGGGAAGTGAAAGTTATACATAGATTTTTGAGTGTGTGGGAGTCAGTGCTCCTAACCCGTGTATTATTCAAGGGTCAGCTGTAGAAAAGTACAGGAGGGCAGGGACTTTTTGTGCTTTGCTTACTTCTGATCTCCAGTGCCTGGCACATAATAGTTGCTTATTATCTAATACTGAATTTTTTTTTTAAGATTTTGTTTATTTATTTGACAGAGAGAGAGAAAGATCACAAGTAGGCAGAGAAGCAGGCAGAGAGAGAGAGGAGGAAGCAGGCTCCTTGCTGAGCAGAGAGCCCAATGCAGGGCTCCATCCCAAGACTCTGAGATCATGACCTGAGCGGAAGGCAGAGGCTTTAACCCACTGAGCCACCCAGGCACCCCTATAATATTGAATTTTAATGAACAAATGAATGAATGAGGAATTCAGGAGTTCCGTTTTAAGAATCTAGCAAGAGGCTAAACAAAGTGCAGTGTTAGATATTATGAAAGTTAAATATTTTAGGCAAATGAGCCTTATTTTCATATGGAAAAGAGGAAGCGAGGAGAACTCTTGTAAAGAGGAACTTGAAAATAATTCAGCTTAACATAATCATGGAATTAAAAATAATGACATGAAATCACTGGGTTCTTAAGGCTGAGGAAGGTTTTAAATTTTATTATTATTATTGTTATTATTATTTGGGTAATCACTACACCTAACACGGGGCTTGAATTCATGTTCCTAAGATCATGAGTCATGCTCTACCAACTGAGCCAGCCAGGCATCCTGAAATTACTGAGTCTTTAATAATGCCACTGAGCTGTATACCCAGCTCTGGAATCCACTTCTTACCTTATTCTGTGATATGATATACTGGCTATTGTTTGAAGTAGGATCTTTATTATTATTGTTATTATTATTATTATTATTATTATTATTTTATTATCTTATTTTTTTAAGGATCTCTATTATTTGTAACCCAAAGCATACCAACAGATATAAACTCTATCATAAAAACTTGGTATATAATTATATAACTTTTATGTGCCTCAGTTTCTGCACCTGAAAATGGGGGTAAATATCTTCTTCATAGGGTTACTATGAAGATTTTTTTAAGGTTTTATTTATTTATTTGACAGAAAGAGAGAGAGATCACAAGTAGGCAGAGAGGCAAGCAGAGAGAGAGGAGGAAGCAGGCTCCCTGCTAAGCAGAGAGTCCCATGCGGGCCTCGATTCCGGGACCCTGAGATCATGACCTGAGCCGATAGCAGAGGCCTCTGAAAGCCACTGCTTTCGGCTCAGGTCCTAAGATAACGAGTCATGCTCTACCAACTGAGCCACCCAGGCGCCCCGATTTCTATGAAGATTAGAAGAGTTAACACACTTCAAACTGGCAGAGAGTAAATGCTCAATCAATGTCAGTTGTAGTTTTTTTTGTTTTTATTATTTTTTTTAAAAAAATATTTATATGAGAGGGGCGCCTGGGTGGCTCAGTGGGTTAAAGCCTCTGCCTTCGGCTCAGGTCATGATCTCGGGGTCCTGGGATCGAGCCCCCCATTGGGCTCTCTGCTGAGCGGGGAGCCTGCTTCCCTCTCTCTTTCTGCCTGCCTCTCTGCCTACTTGTGATCTCTCTCTCTGTCAAATAAATAAATTTATTTTAAAAAATAAAAAAAGAGATTTATATGAGAGAGAGAGAGAGCAGGGGAGGGGCAGAGGGAGAGGGAGAGACAATCTCTCTCTCTCTCTTTTTAAATTCTTTATTTAAATTCCATTTAGTGGGGTGCCTGGGTGGCTCAGTGGGTTAAAGCCTCTGCCTTCGGCTCAGGTCATGATCTTAGGGCCTGGGATAGAACCCCACATCAGGCTCTCTGCTCAGCAGGGAGCCTACTTCCTCCCCTCTTTATGCCTGCCTCTCTGCCTGCTTGTGATCTCTCTCTCTGGCAAATAAATAAAATCTTAAAAAAATAAATTTCATTTAGTTAACATATACGGTATTATTAGTTACTGGGGTAGAATTTAGTGATTCATCAGTTGGCATATAACACCCAGTGCTCATTACATCAAGTGCCCTCCTTAATGCCCATCACCCAATTGCCCCATCTTCCTACCCATCTCTATCTCCCCTCCAGCAACCCTACTGGTGGATCTCTTAAACCACACTTCCTCTGGGGCACCTGGGTGGCTCTGTCAGTTAAGCATCCGGCTCTTAATTTTAGCTTGTGTCATAATCTCAGGGTCATGAGATCAAGTCCCATGTCAGGCTCCATGTTCAGCTTGGAGTCTATTTGAGATTGTCGCTCTGCCTCTGCCTTTGCCCCTCCCCCTGCTTGCTTTCTCTCTCTATAAATAAATAAACAAATAGATATCTTAAAAAACCCTCCACACTTCTTATTCTGTGAGCAGGAAGTGTCTGAAACCAGATGTTCCTCCTTTCTAAATGCTGTCAAAATTTAACCTCCTTCCCTCCCCCCACCATGTTGCAGGTGCTCAGCTTTTAGCCACATTATTGCTTCAGTTCTCTGTTGCAATAGTTCTTTTTTTTTTTAAAGATTTTATTTATTTATTTGACAGAGAGAGAGAGAGATCACAAGAAGGCAAAGAGGCAGGCAGAGAGAGCGAGGAACGCAGGCTCCCCTCTGAGCAGAGAGCCCAATGTGGGGCTCGATCCCAGGACCCTGAGATCATGACCTGAGCCAAAGGCAGAGGCCCCAACCCACTGAGCCACCCAGGCACCCCTGTTGCAATAGTTCTTACACTTTTCTATCTGCAGACTAATTCTTTCCAGAGCAAAAGACACTATGAAACCACCCACTACAGCTTACGTAGGCTTCATTGGCATTTTTATGACCCAGGAAAGGAGTTTTCAATGTGAGCTAAAGAGCTGGTGGTCAGATGTCAGCCAGGGCTACAGTCATTTGAAGGCTTGACTGGCGTTGAAGGATTTATTTCCAAAGTAGCTCACTGACACAGAGGGTGAGTTGGTATTGACTGTTGGTGGAAGACCTCAGTTCTTCTCCATCAAAGCCTCTTCACAGGGTAGCTTAAATGTCCTTAGCAGCATGGTGGGTGGCTTTCTTGAGACTCCAGAGAGAGTAATTCATGAGAGCAAGGCAGAAGCCAAAATGCCTTGGAAGTCACATACTTTCACTTCTGTTGTATTGGTCACACAGGCTAGCCATAATTCAATGTGGAAGGGGTGAGAAGGAATATTAAGAAAGGAAAATCAAAGGGGCCATCTTGAATGCTGGCTATTACCTAGGGCTTGCCAAGTGTAACTAATGTAGTGTGTGTGGACTATAAATGTTAGCAATGAGATTGAAAGTTATTTATGGACTAAATTATCAGGGGTTAAAGAGTTTGGCTTTTAACCATTGGTGGTAGAGAAATATTGAAATGTTTTGAAAAAGGCACCTAGGGTTGAACTGTTTCTTCTTATCCAAATTCGGCAGCAAGCTGTCCAATACATTTAAATAAGCTCTCAACTTTCTCTGCTTTTCCTTTGGGCTGTTTGAAAGTTCATGTATATTTACATACATCCCATTGTTTCATTTCTGTTGGACTGACTTTTGGAAACTGTTAGTCTGTATCATATGTCAGCTTGGATTTCTTCCACTGTGTCAAACTTAGTATCTCTGCATCAGCTGGGATACTTTCAGTTGCAAATAAAAAATTCCACCCACATTGACTTAAGCAATGAAAATAATTTATTGACTTGTGCAACTGTAAATTCCAGAGGTAAAATGGATTTCAGGTGTGGTTTGATCCGGAGCTTCACATTTGCAAGAGGGATTTGGCTTTGTTTTTATGCTGTGTTGATTTATTCTCAAGTGGACTTTCTTCACAGTAGCAAAAATGTCTGCAGTTGTTCCAGGTTTACATTACATTGGAAAGAGAAAAAACATCTTTGTCCTCAGATCCACTTTGATGGGTCTGGCTTAGGTCACATGCTCACATTTTAAACCAATTGCTGAAGTCAGGGGTATGGAATATATGGATTGGCTTAACTCAGTTCATATGCTCTATGCTTGGAGTTGGGGGTGAACTATAAATCCCATAGTTCTCCAAATGGAAATTAAGAGTTTCTAGGAAGAGGGAATTGAATGATGGGAAAGTTAAATAGATAATGGGGATTAAGGAGTGCCCTTGTTGTGATGAGCACCAGTTAATGTTGGAATTGTTGGATTACTATATTGTACACTTGAAACTAATATTATACAGCATGGAATTTTAAATAAATAAATAAAAACTTAAAAAAGTAGTTGCTGGGAAGATGGAAATTGGCTGCTGGGGAGGCAACCACAAGTGTCCAACACAAAATTGTGATGTGGTTCATCTAAACAACATTTCCTGTGGCACCTGGGTGGCTTAGTTGGTTAAGGGTCTGACTCTTGGTTTCAGCTCAGGTCATGGTCTCAGGGTCCTGAGATCAAGCCCTGCATTGGGCTCCAAATGGAGTCTGCTTGAAATTCTCTCCCTCTCTTCTCTGCCCCTTCCCCTGCTCCCTCTCTCTAAAACAAACAAACAAACATATAAATAAATAAAATCTTTAAACAACATTTCCTGAGCCCCACCCAAATATAGTGTTAGGTCCTGGGACAGAGCCATGAACAGGACACAATCCCTTCTCTCAAGTCCCATCCAATGTAACTACATTAGTTACACTTGGCATGTCCTTATGCTCCACATGTAAGTGAGACCATATGATAATTGACTCTCTCTGCTTGACTAATTTCACTCAGCATATTTGTTGAATGAATAGTCTGGGGGAAAGATACATATATACGTAATTTTCTGTACTATATAAGGTCTATTTTTGGATCCAGAGACTTTGAGGTGACAGGGGTGTGATCTGCTCTTTCTATCCTCTTTCTTCTCTTTCATCTTCTTTTTTTCCCTCTTTCCTCTTCTAATTGAAATCTAGCTCTTCCAGGGTGAGACACTGGGAGGAAAGAATTGGAGAGATAGCAGAGGGTTCCTCATATGTGCCTGGCTGCCTGTTGGTAGTCAGAGGTGTCCCCAGTCTCACTCTGGTGCAGACTGGGTCCATTTCTTACTTATGATCTTCAATATCTGAGATTCAAGGTGTTATTGGGGGTGATATTTAGCTTTACCATGGTCCCCTTCCCTGCTGAGGAGTCCCTTGGAGGGGTAAATGCCCAACTCACTTGGCCTCTCCAGGCTTAACCCATTCTCTAACATGTGTTCCTTCATTGGGAACCATGAAGTCCCCATCTCTCTGCTTCTTGGTCTTATTTAAGCTGCACAAAACTTTTCTAGAGGAAGAATTTTATATATGCAGCCCTTGCCCAAACCCCCAGGTCTGTAAAACCCTGACTATGGAGACCCTGAAGCTGAATGTGACAGTAATGATACAAGATCAGGTCAAGGATCATGGTTATTTGTCAAACTGTACAAGATGTTGTAACCAGAGGATGTTCAGTGTAATGATAATGATAATGTGGCAGAGACACCTAGTTGTTTCCTGGTATCTATTTCATCTTTAGAAATTAAACTCCAAATTTTTCCAGAATTTAAACTCAAACTTCCTTTGCAGCTATGTATGACTAAGTTCTGGCCAATGAGATGGGAGGGGAAATAGGTATAGCTTTTGGGTCATACCCTTAAAGGAAAGAGGCATATCCTCTATTTTTCCTGCCAGTGAAAAGGTGGACATGGTGGTAGGCTATCTTTGATGAAGTGGATGAAGGCATATCTTGGGATAACAGAGCAACCTGCTAGAAGGAACCTGGCTCTCCAACACTGTGGAACCTCTCTAACCTCCCTAGACGGTCAATAAGGCAGTCTGTTTAAGGCTTTGTGATTTTTGCATCTTACGATAGTAGTGAAACTTCAACCTCAACCAATACAAATTACCATTTGTTGGGTACATCCTACATGCCATGCACTGTGCTAAACTTTTCACATACATTATTTAATTTTGTTTGTTAGCTTATTTATTTATTTATTTATTTTCCCCAAATAACTTTTTTCCCAAATACTTTTATTTTTTCAGTGTTAAAAGATTCATTGTTCATGTACCACACCAAGTGATCCATGCAGTACGTGCCCTCCTCAATACCCATCACTAGGCGCGCCCAACCCCCCACCCCCCCCCTCCAAAACCCTCAGATTGTTACTCAGAGTCCACAGTCTTTCATGGTTCATTGCCCCTCTCCAATTTCCCCCCATTCACGCTTCGTTTCCTGCTCACAATGTCTTCCATGTTTTTCCTTAGGCTCCACACAAAAGTGAGACCATAAGATAACTGACTCTCTGTGCTTGACTTATTTCACTCTGCATAATCTCTTCTAGTCCCATCCATGTTGATACAAAACTTGGGTATTAATTTCTTTCTGATGGAGGCATAATATTCCATTGTACATATGGACCATATCTTCTTTATCCACTCATCTGTTTTCCCCCCCAAATATGTTTATTTTATTTTTTCAGTGTTACAAGATTAATTGTTCATGCACCACACCCAGTGCTCCATGCAATATGTGCCTTCCTCAATACCCACCACCAGGCTCACCCAACACCCTACCCCCACCCCTCCAAAACCCTCAATTTGTTGCTCAGAGCTCACAGTCTCTCATGGTTCATGGCCACCTCTGATTTCCCCCCATTCACCCTTCCCTTCCTTCTCCCAATGACCTCCATGTTGTTCCTTATGCTCCACATGTAAGTGAGCCATAAGATAATTGACTCTCTCTGCTTGACTTATTTCACTCTGCATAATCTCTTCTAGTCCCGTCCATGTTGATACAAAAGTTGGGTATTCATCCTTTCTGATGGAGGCATAATATTCCATTGTATATATGTACCATATTTGCACCTTGCCAGTACCATGCTGTCTTGGTGATCACAGCTTTGTAGTAAAGTTCGAAATTAGGCAA
>CM052805.1:20123993-20143653 GCA_028533885.1 Nasua narica | reverse complement strand
TCTAGTAAAGAGATTGAAGCAGTGATCAAAAACCTCCCAAAAAACAAGAGTCCAGGGCCTGACGGATTCCCTGGGGAATTCTACCAAACATTCAAGGAAGAAATAATACCTATTCTCCTGAAACTGTTTCAAAAAATAGAAACAGAAGGAAAACTTCCTTAATATCCATCTTAAAAGAATTCTGAAGAATTTGTGAGGAGGATGTACTCAGAGTACCCAGGTACTCTGGGATCCTCAGAAGGAATGCTGTGTTAGTAAAATTAAAGGTAATAATAGACAATCTAAGTTGTTGCTATTGTTTTTCTGGCTTTTTCCTGAGAGGAGATACTGAGTAGAGGATTTAGTAAGACTGGTGGAGCCAGCAGTTTTAGGAAAGGACTTGAGAACTGGGAAACATCCCTTGTTTAGTTGCCCAAAGCCTGGCTGAATAGAAACAGTTCCACCATGTAAATATATTTCCTTTTTCTTTAAATCATTATGAAACTTTGTGAACCAAATAGTATGAATTATAATATCAAGGAGTTATTTATTTATTTGTTTATTAAAATATTTTATTTATTTATTTGAGAAAGAGAGAGAATGAGAGAGCACAAGAGGGAGGAGGGGCAGAGGGAGAAGCAGACTCCCCACTGAGGAGGACTTGATCCTGGGACTCTAGGATCATGAGGTGAGCTGAAGGCAATCATTCAATCAACTGAGCCACCCAGGTGCCTGAGTTAATTATTTATTTATTTAAATAATAAAAAGATTTTTTCCCCCAAATATGTTTGTTTTATTTTTTCAGTGTTACAAGATTCATTGTTCATGCACCACACCCGGTGATCCATGCAATACATGCCCTTCTCAATACCCACCAATCCCCCAACCCCTCCCCTCCAAAACCCTCAGTTTGTTGCTCAGAGTCCACAGTCTCTCCCGGTTCATCACCTCCTATTTCCCCCCATTCACCCTTCCCTTCCTTCTCACAATGCCCTCCACGATTTTCTTTATGCTCCACACGTGAGACCATAAGATAGTTGACTCTCTCTGCTTGACTTATTTCACTTTGCATAATCTCTTCTAGTTCCATCCATGTTGATACAAAAGTTGGATATTCATCCTTTCTGATGGAGGCATAATATTCCATTGTATAGATGTACCACATCTTCCTTATCCACTCATCTGTTGAAGGGCATTTTGGTTCTTTCCACAGTTTGGCGATTGTAGCCATTGCTGCTATGAACATTGGGGTACATGTGGCCCTTCTTTGTACTGCATCTTCTTCTTTGGGGTAAATACCAAGTAGTGCAAAAATAAAGCAAATTTTTTTTTACAAAGAAGGAACGAATATCCAAAGGAAAAAAGTCTCTTCAACACATGAAGATATTGAAAAAATTAGACAGCTACATGCAGAAGAATGAAACTGGACCATTTTCTTACTCCATACACAATTAAACTCAAAATGGATGAAAGACCTAAATATGAGACAGGAATCCATCAAAATCTTAGAAAGGAACACAGGCAGCAACCTCTTTGATCTTGCTGCAACAACATCTTGCTAGACAAATCTCCAAAGGCAAACAAAAACAAAATGAACTATTGGCACTTCAACAAAATAAAAAACTCTTGCACAGCAAAGGAAACAGTCAACAAAATGAAAGGGCTAATATCCAAAATCTGTAAAGAACTTACCAAACTCAACACCGAAAAACAAATAATCTAGTCAAGAAATGGGCAGAAGAGAAGCACCCGGGTGGCTCAGTTGATTGAGTGTCTGCCTTGGGCTCAGGTCATGATCCTGGAGTCCCAGGATTGAGCCCCATGGCAGACTCCCTACTCAGCAGGGGGCCTGTTTCTCCCTTTCCTCTGCTCCCACCCCCACTTGTGCTCATGGGATCTCTCTCTGGGTCTCTCTCTCAAATAAGTAAAATCCCTCCAAAAATGCAGAAGACATGAAGAAACATTTTTTCCAAAGAAGACATACAAATGTCCAACAGACACATGAAAAAATGCTCTACATCACTGGGCATCAGGGAAATACAGATTTCCCTGTATATACAAATACAAAACCACAATAAGATACCACCTTACACCAGTCAGAATGGCTAAAATTAACAAGTCAAGAGACAGCAGATGTCAGTGAGGATGTAGAGAAAGGGGAACCCTCTTATATGGTTGGTGGGAATGCAAACTGGTGCAGCCACTCTGGAAAACAGTATGAAGGTTCCTCAAAAAGTGAAAAATAAAACTTCCCTATGACTCAGCAATTGCACTACTTGGTATTTACCCAAAAGATACAAACATTGTGATTCGAAGGGGCACATGTAACCCAATATTTATAGCAGCAATGTCCACAACAGCTAAAATATGGAAACAGCCCAGATGTCCATCCATAGATGAATGGATAAAGATGTGGCAAACACACACACACACACACACGCACATGCACACGCACACGTGTGTGCACACACACACACACACGGAATATTACTCGGCCATCAAAAAGAATGAAATCTTGCTATTTGAATGATGTGCATGGAAGTAGAGGATATTATGCTAAGCGAAATAAGTCAATCAGAGAAAGACAAATACCATATGATTTCACTTATATGTGTAATTTAAGAAACCAAGCAGATGAACACAGGGGAAAGGGAAAAATAAAATAAGACAAAATCAGCAAACCACAAGAAATGCTGAACTTGAGGAAACAAACTGATGGTTGCTGGAGGGGAGGTTGGTTGGGGAAAGGGATAATTGGATGATGCATCTTAAGGAATGCACTGGGTATTATATGCAACTGATGAATCACTAAATTCTACCCCTGAAACAAACAAAAAAACAAAAGCAGAAAGAAAGAAAGAAAGAAAGAAAGAAAGAAAGAAAGAAAGAAAGAAAGAAAGAAAGAAGGAAGGAAGGAAGGAAGGAAGGAAGGAAGGAAGGAAGGAAGGAAGGAAGGAAGGAAGAAAGAAAGAAAGAAAGAAAGAAAGAAAGAAAGAAAGAAAGAAAGAAAAAGAAAAAGAAAGAAAGATGCTTTATGTAAAAAAAAACTTTAAGGTCACCTGGGTGGCTCAGTAGGTTGAAGTGTCTCCTTTTTTTTTTTTTTTTTTAAAGATTTTGTTTATTTGACAGGGAGGAGAGAGATCACACGTAGGCAGAGAAGCAGGCAGAGAGAGAGGAGGAAGCAGGCAGAGAGAGAGGAGGAAGCAGGCAGAGAGAGAGGAGGAAGCAGGCAGAGAGAGAGGAGGAAGCAGGCTCCCTGCTGAGAGAGAGCCTGATGCGGGGCTCGATCCCAGGACCCTGAGATCATGACCTGAGCTGAAAGCAGAGGCTTTAACCCACTGAGCCACCGAGGCACCCCAGAAGTTTCTAACTCTTGGTCTGAGCTCAAGTCTTGATCTCAGGGTCATGAGTTCAAGCCCTGCACTTGGCTCCATGATGGGAGTGGAGTCTACTTAAAAAAAAAATCTTAAAAAAATAAAAATAAATAAAAAAGGTACATGTATTAAAGAAAACACACACATGAACATGTGTATAGTTCTAGATTATCTTGGGAAAGAAATATGAGAGACTGGTACTATGATTCAGGGAGGACAAGGAGAGAAACTTTGCACTGTGTACATTATTGTACCTTTTGAATCTAGAATCATATGAATATATTATGTATGAAAATATAATTGTTATTTTATTATTATCTTTAAATATTTTATTATTTGAGAGAAAGTGAGACAGAGTGTGTGTGCACAATCAGTGGGTCAGAAGGGCAGACGGAGAGGGGGAAGCAAACTGCCCATTGACCAAGGAGCCCAGGACCCCAAGAGCTGAGCTGAAGTCAGATCCTTAACCAAGTGAGCCACCAAGGTGCCCCTATAACTTTTTTTGGTTGTAAATAATTTTTAATTTTAGCTATACTATTCTTTACTCATCCAATTTCTTTTTTTCCCCCAAATACTTTTATTTTTTCAGTGTTCCAAGATTCATTGCTCATGCACCACACCCAGTGCTCCGGGCAATACATGCCCTCCTCAATATCCACCACCAGGCTCGCCCAATCCCCACCTCCTCCCCTCCAAAACCCTCAGTTTGTTGCTCAGAGTCCACAGTCTCTCCCAGTTCATCGCCCCCTCCGATTTCCCCCCATTCACCCTTCCCTTCCTTCTCACAATGCCCTCCATGATTTTCTTTATGCTCCACACGTAAGTGAGACCATAAGAGAATTGACTCTCTTCGCTTGACTTATTCCACTCTGCATAATCTCTTCTAGTTCCATCCATGTTGATACAAAAGTTGGATATTCATCCTTTCTGATGGAGGCATAATATTCCATTGTATAGATGTACCACATCTTCCTTATCCATTCATCTGTTGAAGGGCATTTTGGTTCTTTCCACAGTTTGGCGATTGTGGCCATTGCGGCTATGAACATTGGGGTACATATGGCCCTTCTTCGTACTGCATCTGCTTCTTTGGGGTAAATGCCCAGTAGTGCAATGGCAGGGTCATAGGGTAGATCTATTTTTAATTTCTTGAGGAATCTCCACACTGTTTTCCAAAGTGATTTATTTTAAAAACAGAAATTATGGGGCACCTGGGTGGCGCAGTTGGTTGAGCAACTGCCTTCGGCTCAGGTCATGATCCCGGAGTCCCGCGATCAAGTCCCACATCGGGCTCCCAGCTCCATGGGGAGTCCGCTTCTCACTCTGACCTTCTCCCTTCTCATGCTCTCTCTCACTCTTTCTCTTTCCTGATAAATAAATAAATAAATAAAATCTTTAAAAAAAAAACAACAGAAATAATGGTTTCACTTGCATGTGGAGCATAAGGAAAAACATGGAGGACATTGGGAGAAGGAAAGGAAGGGTGAATTGGGAGAAATCAGGTGGGGGGAGATGAACCATGAGAGACTGTGGACTCTGGGAAACAAACTGAGGGTTTTGGAGGAGAGGAAGGTGGGGGTTGGGTGAGCCTGGTGGTGGGTATTGAGGAGGGCACATATTGCCTGGAGCACTGGGTGTGGTGCATGAACAATGAATCTTTGAACACTGAAAAAATAAAAAAAATAAGAATAAATAAAAATAAAACAGAAGTTAACATGGAAAAAGGAAATTTAATTAAAAGAGTATATTAAAATGTGTTAACTTACACATCATGATGAACACTGAGTAATGTATGGAATTGTTGAATCTTTATATTGCAAACCTGATACAAATATAACACTGTATGATAATTATACTTGAATTAAAAAAGTGAATTAAAAGTGTATTAATTAGAAACTACAGGTGGTAACGTGGGTAGGACAAATATAAAAAGAGCATGTGGTTTGTGGCAAAAATTGTGAAGGCAGTATGTGAGTAAATGAAGTCTGGAAACACAACTTAAAGGATTTGAGATATTTTGGCAGGTTCTCTTTCTTTTTTTTTTTTTAAAGATTTTATTTATTTGTTTATCAGAGAAAGAGAGAGAGTGAGAGAGAGCATGAGAAGGGAGAAGTTCAGAGTGAGAAGCAGACTCCCCGTGGAGCTGGGAGCCCGATGCGGGACTTGATCCCCGGACTCCAGGATCATGACCTGAGCCAAAGGCAGTTGCCTAACCAACTGAGCCACCCAGGCACCCAGCAGGTTCTCTTTCAAGTAGAGTTGGCCCTGTGGGTGAAGGGGGTCTTTGGTGATGAACAGGTGTTGGGGGAACAAGTCACCTTTCCTCTCCAGGTCTCAGTCTCATCTGTAGTGGGAAGGGGCCGGCCTGGAATTTTCTCTGAGATCCAATTGTCTTTGTTTGGGTTTCCCCAGAAGCAGACCTTGAGGCAAAGATCCCAGTGAAGGCAGACTTATTTAGGAAGTGCAAGAAGCACCCAGACTAGAAGAGATTATGTGGAGTGAAATAAGTCAAGCGGAGAGAGGCAATTATCTTATGGTCTCACTTACGTGTGAAGTATAAAGAAAATCATGGAGGGCATCATGAGAAGGAAGGGAAGGGCGAATGGGGGGAAATAGGAGGGGGTGTTGAACCAGGAGAGACTGTGGACTCTGAGCAACAAACTGAGCGTTTTGGAGGGGAGGGGGTGGGCGGGGTGGGTGAGCCTGGTGGTGGGTATCGAGAGGGGCATGTACTGCATGGAGCACTGGGTGTGGTGCATGAACAATCAATCTTGTAACACTGAAAAATTAAAATAAACAAATTTGGGGAGAAAAAAAATAAAGTATCTCATTTAAAAAAAAAAAAAAGATGGATATTAAGGGCTGCCTGGGTTGCTCAATGGGTTAAGCCTCTCCCTTCGGCTTGGGTCATGATCTCTGGGTCCTGGGATCTGAGCCCCACATTGGGATCTCTGCTCAGCAGGGAGACTGCTTCCTCCTCTCTCTCTGCCTGCCTCTCTGCCTACTTGTGATCTCTCTCTTTCTGTCAAATAAATGAATAAAAATTTTAAAAAAATCTTAAAAAAAAAAAGACTGTTTAAGATGGATATTAAATAATGGCTGTATGGGAGACCAGGCCAAAAGAGGTCACAGTTTGGGAGAAATAGTCTTGGGCTCCAGGCCTGACAGCATGATTTAATTGCCATAAGGAACTACTGAGAACCTCAGTTTCTCAAAATTGAGACATAATTCCAACCCTCCAAGAGGCTCAGATAATATAGACTTGAAAGCACGCTGTAATTAAATTAATAAATTTGATAAATTAAACATAAATTCTAAAGCACTTCTTTTGTAACAGAAATTAAGAATTCGGGTTCTCTAAACAAGTTAAGGGCCAAAGTTCAAACTCCAATTCGAAATATTTTAGGGACAGGAATTTTTCTACCAGACAGAACAGTAGTGCTATTACAAAGAGTCATACTTAGGATTCAGAAGTCCTGTCCTGCTAGGAAGAGCTCATAGTGTAGAGAGAAGCATATGTCATTATTCAGGCACTTTGAGGGCATAAAATGTCCTGTTCAGATGACACTTAGGCCAGATATTTTTAAATTCTTCCTCCAAAAACTGCAAGAAAAAAAAACTCCATAAAGTTAAAGGATAAGTTGGTTAGATTAGGAAAAAATACTTGCTATATATGTCTGTAATAGACAAAGGATAAGTATGCAGAATACATAAAGAGTCACTATAACTCATTAAGAAAAATGAGCAAGTGATATGAACAGGAGGTTGTTGTTGTTGTTTTAAGATTTTATTTATTTATTTATTTATTTATTTATTTATTTATTTAATTTATTTATTTGAAACACAGAGAGAGCACAAATGGGAGGGGCAGAGAGAGAGGGAGAGGGATAAGCAGACTTCCCACTGAGCAGAGAACCTGATGTAGGGTTCAATCCCAGGACCCTTAGGTCATGACCTGAGCCCGAGGCAGACACTTAACCAACTGAGCCACCCAGATACCCCCCAAGAAATTTTATTGTGTTGTGTTAGTCACCATACAATACATCATTAGTTTTTGATGTAGTGTTCCAAGATACATTGTTTACATATAAAACCCAGTGCTCCATGCAATACATGGCCTTCTCAATACCCACCACCAGGCTCACCCATCCACCTACCCTCCCAAGATTTATGTATTTATTTGAGAGAGAGATAGAGCATGTGTGAGTGGGGCAAGAGACAGAGGAAGAGAATCTTCAAGAAGACTCCCCACTGAGTGTGGAGCCCAATGTAGGGCTTGATCTTAAAACCCATAAGATCATGACCTGAGCTGAAACCAAGAGTCAGACACTTAACCAAATGAGCTACCCAGGCATCCTTGAGCAGGCAATTTTTTTTAAGATTTTATTTATTCATTTGTCAGAGATAGACAGAGAGAGTGCATGCATGAGCAGGGGGACATACAAGCGGGGAGAGCAGCAGGCAGAAGAAAAAGCAGGCTCCACACTGAGCAAGGAACCCAATGCAGGACTCGATCCTAGGGCCCCAGGATCATAACCTGAGCCAAAGGCTGATGCTTACCTGACTGAGCCACCCAGGAGTCTCTGAACAGGCAATTTTTTTTTTTTTTAAAGATTTATTTATTTATTTATTAGAGACAGAGACTGAGAATGAGAGGGGAGAAGGTCAGAGGGAGAAGCAGACTTCCCGCAGAGCCAGGAGTCCGATATGGGACTCGATCCTGGGACTCCAGGATCATGACCTGAGCCAAAGGCAGTCGCTCAACCAACTGAGCCACCCAGGCGCCCTGAACAGGCAATTTTTTGAAGAGAAAATATAACTGGTCAATAAATACATGTAATGAGAAATATGTAAATTAAAAGAAAAATGGGATGCTATTTATTTCTTTATTTCCCATCACATTGGCAAAAAGAAAAAAAGAATTTGAGTTTGATAACATTGGATGCTGGAGAAAATTTAAGGAATTTATATTCTCAAATGATGCTGTTTGGGCTGTAAATTGATAGAGTTTTTGTTTAAAACCCCAAAGCTAAGGACTGTGACTGAAACACTGCCCCACATGCTTAAAAAAAAGCTGCAGACACACCTTTTGAGACTGGTGAGAGGCAGGTCCAGTTCAGCAAATTCCACCATCATCACCCACCTCAATGGAAGAGAGAGTCATAGTGTTTCCTGACCTCAAAGCAAGTGAGAGTGTTGCTCCAAAAGAAATCTTCATGGATATTAGAGGTAACTCTTCCGCCTTGAACTGTAAGAACTGAAGGCCCAGATGAAGGCTAGTGAGTTCTCAGAAGAACCTGACACATGTCCCAAAGAGTATGGAGAGCTATAAGACCATGTGACTAGTCCTGGCTCCCCACTTGAAGGGTTCCAGAGGAGGAAGAGAGTATATACCAGAGCATTCCAAAATGGCCAGGCAAGGAGAGAGATAGAAATATGCCCTTGTCTTGTATGAGACACTCTAGGCCATGTGAATGCCACCAAAGTAGTTGGGCCCAAAGTGCTGTGATCAGCTCCTAGTGGCCTAAGACAGCCACCTGCCTTGATGAAGGGATCGGGCAGTAGTATAACTACTTCAAGAGTGTAATTGGGGGAAGAGGGGCTACAGAGTCGGAGATGAGGGATTGTAACAAGAGGTGAGCCCAAGGGTGTCTGACTACATCATCTCTGAAGAACCCAAAGACATCTCCCATGAAAGCAGCAGTATTTGGATGCCTTTCCCGTCACGACTGGGGTCCCAAATTATAGCCACACCAATCATGTTGTACTCTGCCTTGGTAATCTTAGAAGAAAACTCTAAATAACCTTAACCTTGAGAAGCTAGCAAAGCAGAGGTGGGGAGTGTTCTGGGGAAGAAGAGGGCTTGAGAGGAAAGTGAAAGATAGATTTCCCTCCCTTTTCCACTTCAGGTCCCTTTAAGCTGAGTGTGATATTGAAATCTTGAATTATTCTGGACTGAATGTGTTTATATCTGAAAATGAGACTGTTCTTAAAGTTGAACATGACCAAAAGTTGTGCAATCCTCCAAAGAATGTCTGAAACCAGTGGTAAAAGATAGTTTCCTGATGTAATCTTCCAAGTCCACCACTTTTTCAAGCCCACAATTTAATGGTAACACCTATTCAAATTTTTTATTATTAACATATAACATGTTATTTGTTTCAGGGGTACAGGTCTGTGATTCATCAGTCTTATACAATTCACAGCACTCACCATAGCACATACCCTCCCCAATGTCCATCACCCAGCCACCCCATCCCTCCCACCCCTCCACTCTAGCAACGCTCAGTTTGTTTCCTGAGATTAAGAGTCTCTTATGGTTTGTCTTCCTCTCTGGTTTCATCTTGTGTTTCATCAATGTTTCATCATTTTGCCCTCCCTTCCCCTATGATCCCCTGTCTTGTTCCTCAAATTACACAAATCAGTAAGATCATATGATAATTATCTTCAATTGACTTATTTCGCTTAGCAAAATACTCTCTAGTTCCACCCGCCTCGTTGCAAATGACAAGATTTCATTTTTGATAGCTGTATAATATTCCATTTCATACACACACACACACACACACACACACACACACATATCTATGACATATATATATGTCACGTCTTTATCCATTCATCTATGGATGGACATCTGGGCTGTTCCCATAGTTTAGCTATTGTGGACATTGCTGCTATAAACATTGGGGTGCAGGTGCCCCTTCGGATTACTACATTTGTATCTTTTGAATAAATACCTAGTAGTGCAATTTCTGGGTCATAGGGTATCTCTATTTTCAACTTCTTGAGGAACCTCCATAATGTTTTCCACAGTGGCTGCACCAGCTTGCATTCCCACCAACAGTGGAAGATGGCTCCCCTTTCTCCACATCCTCACCAACATCTGTCGACTCCTAAGTTGTTAATTTTAGCCATTCTGACTGGTGTGAGGTGGAATCTCACTATGGTTTTGATTTCTATTTCCCTGATGTCAATTGATGTTGAGCCCTTTTTCATGTGTCTGTTGGCCATTTGGATGTCTTCTTTGCAGAAATGTTTGTTCATGTATTCTGCCCATTCCTTGATTGGATTATTTGTTCCTTGGGTGTTGAGTTTGATAAATTCTTTATAGATTTTGGATATTAGCCCTTTATCTGATATGTCATTTGCAAATATCTTCTCCCATTCTGTTGGTTGTCTTTCGGTTTTGTTGTTTTCTTTGCTGTGCAAAAAGCTTTTTATCTTGATGACGTCCCAATAGTTCATTTTTGCCCTTGCTTCCTTTGCCTTTGGAGATGTTTCTAGGAAGAAGTTGCTGTGGCTGAGGTCGAAGAGCCTGCTACCTGTGTTCTCCTCAAGGATATTCATCATCATTAGCTATCAGGGAGATTCAAATCAAAACCACACTGAATACCACTTTACACCCGTTAGTATGGCCAAAATCAACAAGACAGTAAACAACAAGTGTTAGAGAGGATATGGAGAAAGGGGAACGCTCTTCCACTGTTGGTGGGAATGCAAGTTGGTGCAAGTTGGTTTTCCAAGTTTCACTTTGGAAAACAGTGTGGAGATTCCTGAAAAATTAAAAATACAGCTACCCTATGACTCTGCCATTGCACTACTGGGTATTTACCCCAAAGAAGCAGATGCAGTACAAAGAAGGGCCACATGTACCCCAATGTTCATAGCAGCAATGGCCACAATCACCAAACTGTGGAAAGAACCAAGATGCCCTTCAACAGATGAATGGATAAAGAAGATACGGTCCATATATACAATGGAATATTATGTCTCCATCAGAAAGGATGAATATCCAACTTTGTATCAACATGGACGGGATGGGAAGAGGATTATGCAAAGCGAAATAAGTCAAACAGAGAGAGTCAATTATCATATGGTTTCACTTAAGTATGGAGCATAAGGAAAAACATGAGGACATTAGAAGAAGGAAAGGAAAAGTGAATTGGGAGAAATCAGAGGGGGAGATGAAGTATGAGAGACTATGGACTCTGGGAAACAAACTAAACAAACTGAGGGTTTTGGAGGGGAGGGTGGGGGGGGTTGTTGGTTGAGCCTGCTGGTGGGTATTGAGGAGGGCACATATTGCATGGAGCACTGGGTGTGGTGCATGAACAATGAATCTTGGAACACTGAAAAAATAAAATAAAATTTTTAATAAATAAAAATATTAAAAAAATAAAAAGAGGCAACAGAGCCTAGTAGGGACTTTAGTCATTGTGAGGACAGATAAAATATCAAATGTCAAGCTCTCAATAAAAGGGTTTTGGGGGTTATTTTGTGTGTGTTTTGTTTTGTTTTGTTTGCAGTGTAGCATAGCCCTGGCTGGCGCCAGTTTGTTCCTGTACACAAGGAAGTCAGGAGGCACAGGAAACCTCTCAGCAGCCAGTTGATCTGGGTTCCTAGAGTCTCCATGAGGGGGAAGTACTAAAGATTCTGGTCTTTGGAGACATGGGTGCCAGAGGAACCCAGCTCTGTGCTCCCATTTCACCTTCCTACATCGCCAGGAAGATTCTCGGTGGGCCAGGGGGCCACCATCCAACAAGGAACACTCTGACTAGGCAAAGTTTCCCACAGATTTGTCTCATCATGACAGCCTTTGCCTCAGGGACCCCCTCTCTCACTCAGTCAGCCATAAGCAAGGTCACAGGGTCGTTTCCCACAATGCACACAGCTCAAGCCAAGGTAACTTTATGTAGAAAGAACTTGCGGTGGCTGTGAAAAGAAATTTTCCTGGCAGAACTCCAACAAAGGGGAGCAAAGACTGAGGGCAGCAGCTGAAGAGCTGTGAAATCCATCCCTACACCTGTGCCGTGCCGAGCACAGCTCCCACAGCCAGCTCCCAGCAATGACCCAGACATGGCAGGGACACAAAGGCAGGCCCCATACTGGGACACACAAGGCTCCCTGCATGGGCAGCTTGTGGAGAGGTCCCCACAACCATCAAGGACACCTTCACCCAAAATTCCCTCCCTCTCTCCTTCACTCAAGGTCAGACTGGCATCACAATCCGACAGCCCCGTTTGCGTCCACATGGGCATCTTACCTCATAAAACCCTTGACATTTAATGCTATCTTTTCATTTGTTTCTCAGAGCACTTAATTCTTCAGGAAGGGGCTTTGGGTTCTTGGACATCGCCGGCCCTTGACGGGGAGGACACTGGAATGCACCTTGTAAAGGCGAGCTGGGGTCTAGAGAGACTAGGAAATAGTCGTGTTTCGGGAAATTCCCAAAGGATGAGTAGGAGGGGAAAAAAAAAAAAAAAAGCATTCCTAACAGAGCGATGTGGTGTGGTGGCGCAGGGACCCCTAGAGGTCAGTGTAGATGTGGCTGGAGAACAGCAGGGTGTCCCAACTGCTGAGCCAAAGATCTAGGGCTTTCTCTTGCAGGCAACACAGAGTCGTTGAAAGTTTTGAGCAATTGGATTTTACGACCCCATTTGTGTTTTTGGAAAGATGAGTTGGGTCAAGAATGAAAGCCAAGTGGACAATAAGAGGTTCCTAGGCCTAGCAGTAGGTCACTTGTCTCTTCACAAAGATTTAATGGGGAAGGAGTCTGAATATAATCATCTCTATTAATGCTGCTGAATTTTACAACCAAATAACCCTTTTACTTGACCCTCTAGCATGAAACATCTTCTCAAATTAATCCTTTCTTCAATGTCCAAGAGCTATTCCTCTGGGAGGCACAGCCAGGAATGCCCCCCAACCAGATCCTGAGGCCTTTCTTACCTTACTCACACCTTCCTTTCACTCTATCCCCCAAGAAAATGTCCATATTGGCACCTGTTCCCAGGAGTTCCCGGGCCCTCTCACACAGTAGCAGCAGCAGCCTGGCGCAGAGAGAAAATGGTCTCACACCATCACCTCTCAAGACAGGAGGGACAGCAGCTTCCAGTCCCACATGCCTGAGTCCCCACAGGTCTTTCCCTCTGAGGAAGAGGAACTCTCACTCTGGGCTTCAGTGGTAATTCCAGAGCCCAAGAAATGGGCCGTTGAACTAAAATCAAAGAAGGTGTGAACCAGGACGCGTGGGTGGCTCAGTTGGTTGAGCAACTGCCTTCGGCTCAAGTCATGATCCTTGAGTTCCGGGATCAAGTCCCACATCGGGCTCCCAGCTCCACGGGGAGTCTGCTTCTTCCTCTAACTTTCTCTCCTCTCATGCTCTCTCTCACTTTCTCTGTCTCTCAAATAAATAAATAAAATCTTTGGAGAAAAAAAAAAAAGAAAGTGTGAACCAATGAGTAAGCATTGAGGGGACAACCCAGGAGAAGAGGGTGGGGGGGACCTTCTATTCTCCACAAGCAGCAGGGCCCGGGCTGGGATTGGCATCAGGCTCTTTCTCTGGGTTGGCAACTTGGGGGATGACGTCAATGTCCAAGACACTCAGTAAACATAATCCAGAGGCAAAGGGAACTAGTCGGGGGTCGGTTTATTCACTCAGCATGGGCTCTGGCAGTTTTGCAATGACTGTTGACTCTCCAGAGGAATATAGTGTGGGTTTTCTATTCCTGAGAGCTGATAGCTCTCTGATAATTGACTCCACGTAATGGAAAGCTGACTGAACAGACCAGTGTCCAAGTCCAGGGTTCTCCAGGTGATCCCACGTGTAACCTGCAGCAACGGTATGGCCCCAGGAACTGGTAAGAAAAGCAAAATTTTGGTCTGCCCTCAGACCTAGTGAACCAGAAACTCGGCCCTGTGCTTTAACAAGTCACTGGTACGTGCCTTGAAAAAGTGGTTCTGATACACGCCCAAGTTGTCGAACCATGAATGGAAAGATCTTTCTGTGCAGTGAGTCTGAACCCCCCGCCCCAAGGCCACCAAGAAGGAGAGGAAGGGCTCCTTGCTCTACAGAGTTCTTCATTCCCGCCACCCCTACCCCAACACCTGACCATTTTCACTCCTTCCCTCAACTTCAAATTCTTCCTGGAACCCTTGGGCTTCTTGATTCCCAAACCGGGGTTTCCTCGCTGAGCTGACTTTAGATCTCCCTTCCCCACACCCACCCCAACCCCTCTAACCCCCAACTTCTCAGAACTCCTAGTCTCCAGTCCCCAACCCCCTCCGCCCTGCCGTCAGTCCTGGCAACCCCTGCCCGCCCTGCCTCTTTCCAGGCCTGCAGGGCCCTGCAACCCTCCCCAACCCAGCGGGAGGCTCAGGCCTCCTCGCCATCAGCCCCCACGAGCAGCAGCGGCTGAGCGTTTTTGCCCTTGTCGTGCCAGCACACGTCGAAAAAGGGGTACACAGGCCCGGGCAGACGCTCGTGGAAAGCAAAGAGCAGCTCGAGGGCGTCAGCGTCGCTGGCATCATAAAAGGAGAGGACTCCGTCGGCAAAGCTCAGGTAGATCCCGATGCGCGACGGCCGCTTCTCCGAGGTGCGCAGGGCGCGGGGCTCCTTGGCCTCGACGTGCGCCTCCAAGATCTTGCCGTCTCGAAGCCCCATCAGCCAGAGGCCTTGCGAGGGCACAGCATGCAGCCGGCCGCGGCGGCTGGCCTGGGCCGCAATCACGCCCAGGGCCCAGCGCGGCTTATCGCCCACCTCCACCTCCCAGTAGTGCTCGCCCTCCGACAGCAGCTGGCTCGCCACCACCGCCACAGCCTTGTCGAACTGGCACGGGTCCTCCCCAGCTGGCGGCGCCTTCTGGTCCGAGCACTCCACACGGCGGCCAGAGGGAGACAGCACCAGGCTCGGGTGGGCCGTGCTTGGGTCAAAGGTCAGGTCCTTCATAACTGCGAGGAGAGGGGGATCCGGGGGAGCAGGGGCAGGGCGCAGGGGGGGTGAGGGAGGAGTGGTCAGGCCCCTGCCTGTCTGCCTCCCGCAAGCTCCTCCCAACCAATTTAGGGGCCAGCCAGTCTGCCCTCATCCCCCCACATCTTTGGGAGGTGAGTCCCTCTCTGCTTTTTGGCTTGGGCCAAAGACTGGACCTCTCTGAGCTTCAGACGGTTTGGCTGAAAAACGAGGCCATAACTGCCTCCTTCCAAGGTAGGGAGGATTCCGTGGATACAAGGCTTGTAAGTCAGTAGCTGAAGCCCAGGTGACAAAGCAGGAGACAGGAAGCCTGGTCCTAGGCCCCACCTCGCCCAGCTGTGTGATCACAGCCAGTCTGGAGCCAGTCTCTGGGTCTTAGTCTTGCCTTAGATGAAAGAGCATCCCCTTCCAACCCTCCCCCCACCCCCAGGGCAGTCAGGGCTATACCAGCCCTGTGCTCGGCCTGGAATTCTGTGAGCGAGGGCACCTCATTGTGACCTAGCTCTCAGGGAGAGGAGGCAGAGCCCTTAGGGGCCTCCCCACAGGCCACCAGAGTCACTCTCTGGCCTTCGCCCGTCCCCAGGGCACGAAGTCTGCACATCCTCAGCCTCCAGCCGTGACCATGGCCGCCATCCAGCGGGGGTAGGAATCCGACGGGGCTTGACCCCCAGGCCCCAGCCTCCCTTGCTTGCCAACGGCAGTGGCAGCTTCCCGGTAAGCAGAGTTCTCCCCACCTCAGTCACCCCCCCCCCCCAGTGAACCCCATGGCCTCAAAGGTCCTTCTCTGAGCACAGGTTACAAGGGTGCAGGGCAAACCCCAGAGGTAAAGGGGCAATGGGCACCTTCTTCGATGACCTCCCAGCTGGGACTGAGAGGCCTCTCTTGTGTAGCCGGGACCTCCCCTCAACCACACGATGACAAACATAAACCCGGAGACAGCCCCTCCCCAGTCAGTCACCTGGCATCAGAGCCCGGAACATCTTCCTCCACACCTGGAATTTGAAGTCATCTGAGATGACAGGCAGCTGGATGTCCAGCCGGGCGGGCGGGGGCGATTCTGCCAGGATCTTCTGTAGCCTAGGGGCGGGGAGGTGGGGGCAGGTGTGTGTGGAGGGACTTCCTGGGGGAGGCACAGGGTGGGGCAGGGCCCGAGGCGTTACCCCAAAGATAGGAAGACAGGGGCGGTTGTGGAGTTCCAGGATTTCTCCTGCTTCACCCCTGGCTTAAAACTCTGTCAGAGTTTCCCTTTGGAAGGAAGAGAAAGTTCTGGAGGGAGATGGTGGTGGATGCCACTGAACGTAAAATGGACACGCCAAAAAATGGTTGAATGGCAAACTTTATGTTGTGTATATCCTACCACAATGTTTTATTCACTTACTTAAGTAATCTCTACACCCAATGTGGGGCTCAAAATCACAGCCCTAAGATTAAGAGTCACAGACTCCACCAACTGAACAAGCCAGGCACCACCACAAAAAAAAAAAAAAAAAAAAAATTTTTTTAGAAAATCCTTCTGTTGGGATAAGGGCCAAGCCCCTCAGCCCTTCAGTTTGCCCTCACCTATCACATCAGCTTCATCTTCTTTCCCTCTTACCAGTCTTGGCCCTTGCCCTTCTCTCTGCCTGCAGTGTCTCCTCCCCAACTCCCATCATTCTCATCCCATTGTCTTCACCTCCCCAACTCCCGTCTTTCCTCCCGCCCCACGCACAAACATGCACTGCTCTGCAAAGCCTACCCCGGCCACCCCCTTCCCAGCCGCGGCAGCACTGAGCACCTACTGATGCCTGTGTCCCCGCCCACATCCATCAGGCACCAGTCAGGGAGGTCCCTGGGGAGAGGGACCAGGTCAGGGTCAGGGTCATTTCTGTGCTCAACACAAATGTAGGGAGATCGTGGTGGACGGAATGGGGTGTACAGTCTTGCCGCGATTAGGGGGCGAGCCAGCAAGTGGCCCTGGAGACTAGGGCAAGTTGGGAAAAGGGGCAGGACCAAGTTGATCTCACCTGCTGGTCACCAGGCAGTATTTCTGGAAAGAGAGATAAAGAGATGGACATGAGGCAAGCAGGGGAGACACTGGGGACTTCTAAGGATGGATGGACCACCTGCAATGCTAACTGGGGGGTCAGGAAGAATCAGAAAAAGCCAAAAGAAACCCAGAATTTAAAGCCAACCCTAGCCCCTTTACCTTTGTGTGAACTATAAAAACGTACTCCCTTTCCTCAAGAGACCAATTCCACCAGGTAGAAGGTTGTCCAAATAAACATACAAACCTACAAGGTCTGTGATATGAATGGTGCCCACTTAGATTCAGTGTGCTTGTGCAGTGTGCAACCTAAACAATCATAACAGTAGTGGGAGGAGGGGTCCACCCCCGCTCCATGTGTGACCCGGCCTTGTCCCTGCCCCTCTCTGGACCTCAAAGACCATGTCTGGCAATGGGATGAGGTCTCTAGGAGCTGAACGCTGGCTGAGAAGCTGAGAGGGAAGGTCACCCAGTGCTCACCATGAGGAACTCCGTCTGTGGCTTGTCCGCCACCTCCTCCAGGACTTTCTCCATCTGCCGTAGCTGCTCCAGGTAAGAATTCAGGCTGCCGAGCTCCCGCCGCAAGGCAACCCCGGCCTCACTCCGCACACGCTCTGCCTCCCGGTCCAAGGAGCCCTCCAGCGCCGCCAGGAACACCCGCATCTTGCCCAGCTGCTCCCCGACAGCCCCCCGGAACTGACGCACCGTCTCCTGCGGGAGCAGACAGGCAAGAGCACTGGACTGGGAGCCCTTGCCCGATGCCCGGTGCCCAGGCCCTGCCGCGCTGAGCCGCTCACCTCCACCTCCAGCAGCTGGTGCTCCAGCACCGCCACGCTCTTCTCCTTGCGCATACATGCTTCCTGCAGCTGCAGCTTCTGCTGCGGGAGTTGAGTCTGAGGGGGAGAGGCGGAAAGTGACGGGGCGCCCCCCCCAGCTCCACGCATCCCTCCCTAGGCCTCCCCTCTCTGACTAGGCCTTAATGCGGGCTCCTCCCCCAGTCAGGTGGGCATCTCTCCGCTCCCCAAACTCGTGGGCAGATCTCTGGGCCCTCGCTGCCACTGGTCCCGGATGTCGAGAACGCCCTACCTTCCCACTGTCTATTTCAGGAAGCCCTCCCTGGCCTCCCGTCCCTGATCCCACACCCTCGGCAGTCCGCACCCCAGCACAGGTCTTTGTGAGGGTGAGGAACGCAAATGCGGTCCTCCAGCAGAGATGACACAGCAGGCTTTTGGGGGTGAGCGTAGAGTGTATGAGGAAGAAATGCAGCCTCCTCCTAGCCCTGGGCTTTACCCCATCCTTAAAAGCCCAACAATAGCGAAACACCCCAGTCAGCCTTCCTGCCCACCCACTGGCTGTGTTTAATGAAAACCTTTGCTGTGTTTGGGCACCTGGCTGGTTCAGCCGGTAGAGCACGGGATTCTTGATCTCCTGGGGGTGAGCGCCAGCCCCACCTTGGGGGTAATGCTTACTTTAAAGTAAGCATATATATATATCTATATATCTGTTGGGTCAACCAAACACATTTGTGGGGGGATCCTACCGCAAGCCTACCAGTTCGTGAGTCCTAAAATGCAGGTGTAGGGAAACTGAGAGGCCCTGCCAAAGTCGCTCTTTGTGGGAAGTGTACCACCCTGGAATCTGATGGTCCCAGGCCGGCCTCTGGCCTCCGTAGCTTCCAAACTCAGTTTCCTCTTTTGCAGAATGGGAGCAGTCTTCCTCCCCTCACCCGTGGTTGTGACAGATCTGCAGACTCCTCCCCACTCCCTCCATGGGAAACGGACCCTCTAAGCTCTGATGAGCTAAGAATTAGCCCGTGGGCCCCATGGCCAGCCGCCAGGCCATGCTGCAGGCTGCCACAGGACAAGGTGGACCTGGTGGCTCTCAGCATGAGCCCTCAGGGGTTCAGTGGAGACAGGGCTAAGCCATGAGGAAGAAGCTTGACGCCATCCTGGCTGCACAGGAAAAACTTGACCACTGATGAGTTCAAGAAGTTCAAACGGAAGCTGGGGGAGGAGCTGCTGCACCAAGGCTTTCAGAATGTTCCCGGGGGCCCCTCCAGCAGCTAGAGTACCCACGAACCGGTTGCCCTTTGCGGGGAGTGCTATTGTTCTGTAGGGCTCTGAGCCCAAGGCAGTCACGCTATGTGACATTGGCACGCAGAAGGAAGCAGCTCGGTTTCAGGGGGTCACATCGGTCCCCTGCTCCCAGCAGATCTATTCAACCACTCTTGAGTCCTGTAAGTTGTCTCTGGACCAGGCATCCAGCCCAGCCCCAGCCTTCCTGTCTCCCCCCTCCGTAAGACCCTTCGTGGGTCCCTTCTTCAGAATTCCTGCCAGCGCTTCCCTGGGGCTTAGGGCTGGGCTGATTCGGATCCTGGCAGAATGTATCCCATCTCCCTGCCCCCTCAAGGCTCCTGGGTCACCTGGTGCTCTGTTCCATGTCATGGACTCTAGTTCCTCTTAACAGATCTCTCTCTTGGGCCCAGATTGGGAGGTCTGGGGTACCAGCAAAGGTAAGCCTGGGTTGGGAAGA
>CM052805.1:20037347-20123893 GCA_028533885.1 Nasua narica | reverse complement strand
GAAGTGCAGTACAACGCTGATGTTTGTGGGTAAAGATACCCCACAGAAGCCCACCCCACTCATCATTCCCGAGAAGCCTATGACAGCTTCACGGCTGGGGCTAAGGACCGCGCCCTGTCTCCAGAACCCGCCTCGTCCCTCTCCGCACCTGTTGTTTATTGATCCCCAACCCGACAAATGCTTCAAGGCAGACTTTTCTGGGCCTGTGTAGACACATACTCTCACGTACCTACATGCGTGTGATTTGCCACACGTCTGACATGAACGAGCCAATGTGTGTGTGCGCGTCTCTATTCGCTAATGTCCGGGTATCTTTTCTGGGCACCCGTGGGAATCGCAAACCTCGGGGTGCGCGCAACTTTATGTGGGCTCTGTTAGCAAGCGTTCAAGATTTCCAGCTCCATCCAGAAAAGCAGCCCGGATTTGGGTCTCAGTGCCAATCTGGGCCTGCGCACGGAGGAGTGTTCCCAGGCCTGCCTTGCCCTCCCCGCCGGATATAGTGACTCTGGGGCCTGCACAAGTTCTGCAGCTCGGAGGAGAACGTGGGCCCCAGCGAAGCAGCCTGGAAGCCTCGGCCCACACCGCCCCCTGCCGCCCGACCCCAGGCCCCGCTCCTCTAGTCCTAGCTTCCCCGCCTATGCCCGCGGAAGGGCCGCGTTCTCTTCCCGGCTCAACCCGCTCAGCTGTGCGGTGGCGGCCCCCGCACCTCTGGGCGCGCTCCAGCCGCTAAGCCCCGGAAATCTAGGCTGGGGCCGCAGCCGTTCCCCAGGGCCCGCCCCTGAGTGCCTCTTCCAGGCTCGCTTCTCCGCCAGGCTCCGCCTTCAGCTTGTCCGCCCCGATTCCCCAGCGGCCTCGCCCCGCCCGCGTCCCCCACAGCTCCAGGCGCCCCCGGCCCCGAAGCGCAGAACCCAGGCCAATGCGGCGACCTCCAGGTCGGCCAGACCCCGCTCCCGCCAACAACCCCGTCCCGCCCCGGTTCCCCCGTCGCCGCAGGCCGCCGGATCCCCGCACCTTGAGGCGCGCATGGGCTTCGGCGGCGGGCAGCAGGCGGTGGCCGCGGTGCGAACCGAGCGAGGCGCACACGCCGCACACGAGCGCCCGGTCCTGCTCGCAGTAGATGCTGAGCGGGTCGAGGTGCTCCTCGCAGTGGCCCTGCGGCACCTGCGCCAGCCCCTCCACCAGGCGCGCCAGCTGCAGGTTGGTGCTGAGCGCCTGTGGCCGCGTGAGTGCCTGGCAGCACGGGCAGGGCACCGTGCCGTCCGCCGCCGGCTCCCCCGCCACGCGGCTCAGGCAGGCGCGGCAGAAGCTGTGGCCGCACTCGGCCGTCACGGGGGCGTCGAACAGCTGCAGGCAGAGCGGGCAGGACAGCTCCTGGTGCAGGAGGCCCGGCGCAGCCGACATGACGGACCTGAGTAGAGGAGGGGTCAGTCAGGGAGGCTCCGCGGAGCGCCGAGCTAGGCCGGGCCCCAGCCCCAGAGAGGGAGCATCCCCAGCCTATAAAGACCTCATGTCTCATACAGAAAAGGACTCTGGTTCTGGCCAACGCGGAAGGGGGACTCGGTTTCGATCCCAAAAGCAGTCTCAGCGGCATTATCTCAGCCCCAGCCCCCAAAACAGCCACTAACAGGGACCTTGTCTCAATCCCAGTTCCTAAACAGGATCCAGGTTGCAGTCCTTCCCCTGTCTTAGCCCCAGGCCTCAGCCCCTGCCCCAAATCCCCAGGGAGGGCCCCCACCGCTGCGCTCCTACCTCTCCAGGATCCCCCGCCCCCCCCCCCCCCATATCTCCAGGCCCACAGGACCCACAGGACTCACAGGTCTGGTTGGAGATCTTGGGTAAAGAGAGACTCCCGGGAGGCCCACTCAAGGTCAGGCCTAGCCTTAGGGGCGGCAGAGCTGTGTCTGAAGCCAGGCAAAGGGCAAACAGCAAGCTCAGAGCACAGACAGAGGACTCAACAGGCGCAGCAGACCGCCGCAGACACCGCGGGTGAATCGCCGACAGACCCTCCCGGGCGAAGTCTCGGCCCCAGGACTATATTTAGTTGTCCTGCCCACCCCTTTCCATCACTTCTGGAAAGCGTTCTAAAAGTGAGTACTGAGTGGTCAGCGGACAGGCATCACATGTCAAGGCCACCTGTCCTGGCCCATCCACGCGCCCCTCCCTGGCTCAGCCTGGAGCCAGAAATTACAACAGCAGGGAGACCAGATCTCTCATGCCTCAGAAAAGACAGAAACACGTTTGGGAGGAGTGTCTCCTTTCTCACCCACGCCCCAGTCCGCACTTTCCAGCCTCCCCCTTCCCGGCCTGTGGCCCCTCCCCAGTTTGTCATTCACTTGTTCCCCAAGTTTCTGACTCTCTAAGATCACTAGCTCCACCAGCAGGAGAACCTGCTCCCTCCGGCCTTGGCCTTTGGGCTTCCAGGCTCCTCCGCCTGGCACGCTCTTTCAGCCATGGTTTCCATCCTCCTCCTCCTCAGATCTTTACCCAATGTCACCTTTTCCGTGAGGCTTTTCCCAACTCCCTGATTTTAAATCTCACATCTCCCTTCCCCGGCTCTGTTTTTCCCTGTAACATTTATTACCACCCGACAAGCATATTTTACTTGGTTGGTTTTTGTTTTTTGTTTTTTTTTGACTGATTCCTCCTACCAGAACATAAATTTTGTCCAGTGCTTGTCTCCGAGTTAGAATAAAGCGTGCGCACACTACAGGTGCTCAATACATACTCAGTGAAAGAATAAACACTCAAGTTCACTGGGTCCTTCTCTTTTGGCCTCTCAGTCACACTTTGTCTCAGCCTTTCCCTGGATTTGTCCGTTTCTCACTCCCTCAACCACATTCTGTCTTAATCTGAGTTTCTGCTTATCTCCCCCTTTGGACTCTCTTTTTGCCTCTCTCTTGGGTGTTTAATGTTCATTGTTATTAATTTTGTCCCAAATGTGCCCACAAGGTGTTCTGGATCAGAGACAGGCTTACTAAATCCCAGGAAATAGTAAATGTCTGGCGCCCTGTGCCCTAGGATGATGGGATAAGAGCCAAGTTAACTGGCCCATGACAGTAGCCGGACACCCTATAGGGGAGCAACAAGAATTCCTTTCCCTGATTATCAAGGAGAAGAAAGCAACTGCTTTCTGCCCGCTTAAATATCTTCTTACTCCAACTCTTTGGCAAGTAAATAAATCTCCCCAGGAGCCAGATAGCTCCCTACACATCTTAGCTCAAGTCTTTGGTTTTACTGTTTTTATTTTGGGTTTTTTTTTTTAATTTCACAAAGATATTTTATTAAACCCAATGTATCCAAAATATTATCATTTGATATTTAACCAATATGAAAATTATTAACGTGGGGCACGCGTCTGGCTCAGTCAGTAGACCATGCAGTTCTTGATCTCGGGGTCATGAATTCAAGCCCCGTGTTGGGCGTAGAGTTTACTTTAAAAAAAATTACTAAGAAAATACTTTACATTCTTTCTTACATACTAGGTCTTTGAAATCAGGTGTGTATATTACACTGAGGGCACATCTCATTTCAGACTGGCCTCCTTTCAAGTACTCAAGAGCCACGTGTTGATAGTAGCTATCAAATGGGAGAACACAGCTCTATAATCTCCGTTATCTTATAGTAGATTAATATTAAAGATTGTCTTATTAAGCCTTGTTGATTAAATATAGATTTGCTCTCACATGCTTGATCAAAATCCTAGGAAAATGCAAATGGGGATTGGGGGAAGAACTCACTTATTTAAGCAGAGTATTCTTATATTGATATACAAAAGTTATATTTATGAACTGAACCTCCCATTCCTTTTTTTTTTTTTTTTTTTCTGGTAACTTCTCCTACCCTCCCTTCCAACCCATGCTTTTTTCTTTTTTTTCTTTTTTTTTTTTAAAGATTTTATTTATTTATTTGAGAGACAGAGAAAGTGAGAGAGAGCATGAGAGAAGGTTAGAGGAAGAAGCAGACTCCCCGTGGAGCTGGGAGCCTGATGTGGGACTCGATTCCGGGACTCAAGGATCATGACCTGAGCTGAAGGCAGTTGCTCAACCAACTGAGCTACCCAGGTGCCCCTCTTTTTTTTTCTTTTTTTTTTTTTTTGGTTAATGTATAATGTGTTATTTGTTTCAGGGGTACAGGTCTGATTCATCAATCTTACACAATACTTCAGAGCTCACCAGAACACATGCCCTCCCCATGTCCATCACCCAGCCGCCCCCTCCCTCCCACCCCCTCCCATTCCTTTTAATAGTTTGTTAAATCTCAAAGCAGTGTCTAGAAAAACAATGACTTGCATCTCAAAAGCATGAGCAAACCCTAAATATGACAAGTCTTTGGACTTTTCTCCAAGTTCTGTGGCTCATTTCTTCTTAAACATTTGAAGCTCTTGCATGTTGCATGCTGGCCCTCTTAGGAAGCTTCCCCAGGCTTCCTAGAACCTTTGGACTTAACGTAGGAACCTTGTACAGGCTATCATGATTTAGGCCTCTCAGAAAGAGAGAAGTTTTATTATTCTTTTGGATCAGAGCCATTGACTACACAAATGACTACAGTATTGAAGTCTTGGGAAGCTACTACGGCTTTTTACCAGAACGCTGAGCAGCCCAGGGAGGTTTGATTTCCCCAAACAGGAGCCGGTGGGGATGAGAGAGTATCTGGAGGTGGTCTCTGAAACCACAAGCTACCTTACTTCCACTCGGAAAGTCAACATCCTGAATGTCGATCTCACCTGGAGTTTCCATCACTACCAAGCTGAGGCTGAAGGTTTTGGTCAATAGGAGAGGGTGCCCAGGACAAGGGGGTGACAGTCAACTCAATCTCTTTCTGTGGATGGGCCAGATCTGACCTCTGACCCATGGGAGGGACATTGGTTGTCTACAGCAGGGAACATATCTGGAGGAGGAAATAAGGACTTGGGTTGCTAACCCTAAGATGAAGCTCTGTGCAGTCCCCGCAGCCAGGGCCAGAGAGGGCAGATTTCAGTTTGTCCTAAAGGAGAGCTTCCCAATGGCTGAAGTCATAAATGCCATAGAAGGTGAGCGTTCCTTGTATTGGATAAATGCAGGAGGAAGGCAGAAATCCTCCAATCAGGGCCAGAGCAAAAGCAGGTCCTGAATGCTGATGTCACAAAGTCATGTTGCGTATGGTATGCCCAGGAAGGTCATCTACCTCTCTGGACTCCAACATCTTCAGCTACAGTGTGAGGATAAGTAGGAAAATAATACCATCCCTGTAGTGTTGTTATGAGGATTAAACCAGATATTATACTAAATAAACACCAGAGGCAACATGCTGACACCCAGGGGCATAGGAGACAGTGACTGCCACCACTAGGCTCAAATCTTGACTCTGCTCTTTCCTCATGTGACTTTGGGCAAGTCACTTAACATGATTTTCTCAATTGTAAAATGGGAATCATGTAAGGATGATTTTTATTAAGACTCTTAGATTGGGGGGAGGTGCCTGGGTGGCTCAGTGGGTTAAGCATCTGCCTTCGGCTCAGGTCATGATCCCAGGGTCCTCGGATCAAGCCCTGCACTGGAGAGGGCGGGGGTGGTCCTTGGTCAGCAGGGAGCCTGCTCTCCCTCTGCATGCTGCTCCCCTTGCTTGTGCTCATTCTGTATCAAATAAATAAATAAATAAAATCTTAAAAAAAAAAAAAAAGGACTCGGATTGGGGCACCTGGGTGGCTCAGGTCATGATCTCAGGGTCATGAAATGAAGCCCCACATCAGGATGTGCACTCAGCAGGGAGTCTGCTGAAGATTCTCTCTTCATCTCCCTCTGCCCTTCCACCCCCCTCCCCCAGCTCACTCATGCACCCTCTCTCTTTCAAATAAATAAATCTTTAAAAAAAAATTCACAATTATCACACGATCGCTCTGATATGAAGAATTTGAGAGGCAGGGCAGGGGGTCTTGGGGGGGTGGGGGAGAGAAACGAAACAAGATGGGATGGGGAAGGAGAAAAACCGTAAGAGACTCCTAAACTCATGAAAACAAACTGAGGGTGGCTGGGAGGTGGGGGGGTAGGGATGGGGTGGCTGGGTTATGGACACTGGGGAGGGTATGTGCTATGGCAAATGCTGTGAAATGTGTAAGCCTGATGATTCACAGACATGTACCCTGGGGCAAATAATACATTATATGTTAATAAAAAATTTAAAAAAAGAAGAAAATATGGCTAACTTTATTAAACCTAGGTGGTATGTATAAAAGTCTATTATTTTCTGTTATGTTTGAATTAGTTCATAAAGTTGAAGAGAATTTAAAAAAAATAAAAATAAAGATAAAAATTCATGCGCCTGGGCGGCTCAGTTGGTTAAGCGACTGCCTTCAGCTCAGGTCATGATCCCGGAGTCCTGGGATCGAGTCCCGCATCAGACTCCCAGCTCCACGGGGAGTCTGCTTCTCCCTCTGACCTTCTCCCCTCCTCTCATGCTCTCTCTCACTTGCTCTCTCCCAAATAAATAAATAAAATCTTTTTTTAAATAAATAAATAATTCTTGGATTGTTATGAAGATTCAACAACCTAATTCATACAAAACTCTTAGAACAATGCCAAGCCCACAGGAGATGTTCAATAAATGTTGGTTATTGATATTATTAAAGTTATTATTACTAAGTATCAAGAGAGGCCCCCCTGTAATCCTGTAAGTTCAATAACATCATCCCTACTTCAGAGACTGGGAAACTGAGGCTCAGAAACTTTAACAATGACAAAATCACCTACCATATGCCAGGCCTGTTCCAAGCATTTCACCATTCTTAATCCATTTATAACCTTATAATCTCATTTATAACTTTATAACCACTCAGCATTGTTCCTATTTTACAAGGAGGCCATGAGGAACAAGATTAAGTGGCCTGCCCAAAGTTCTAGAGATCTGTGGTCTTGGCTGCAGAAGAAGCAATCTGGTCCCAGAGATCAAGGGTTTCTTTGGTTGGGTGGGGAGAAGCACACCCAAGACACATCTTACCACCACCAACAGCTCTGGCTCCAGTCCAGGGGCAAGGGTGGGCCTGAAGTAAAACCTGAAAGTTCTTTTCTTGCCAGGGATCAAAGTTGAGAGCTCTAAGCACTCCCCCCGGGAAAAGGAGGTGTTGAGGGAGAAGGGCTTATCATGGCTTCCCAGAGACCTGCCGAAAGCTCCTGTTCCCCACCTCCCCAGATCGAAATCACCCTGGCAGTGTCCAGGACCAAGTAGGCTCTGCCTCTACCTCCCTGGAGGACTTTGGCCAAGTCATTGCCCTTCTCCGGGTCCTGATTCCCCACTGGTTGATGAGGTGAGCACATTCATGTTACAGAACGCAGACCCCAGGGAGGGGCTGTGACCTCCCTAAGTCACAGCTAAGAGGATCTGGGAATCGAAACTGAGTGGAGCTGACACCAGTCATCTCCTGCTTTTCCCACTATCCAGCAGTCTTCTGAATGTAAGTTCTAGAGCTTTCTGCAAAGAGGAGGAAGTTAATGTTATCATTACTACTATCATAATATCTACCCTCCTAAGATGTTTGTGGACAGTCTGGAGGAGGCATAAATTTCCACATACATAATCTCTCCAAGCCTTTTGTCCATTTTCAAGGAGGGTAAGACATTTAGGATGGTGGTTGGAATTTGTGCCTAGGGGTCAGATGGTTCAAGCTGTGTTTCCTCATCTACTACCATTGTTGGCTTCCAGAATAATTTCTGAAAACCTGTTTTCTCCTCCATAAGATGAGATAATTAACACTCCTCACAGGGATGTCAGGAGGTTTAAATGAGATTATGCATGTTAAGTGCTTAGCACATGCCTAGAACATAGTAAATTCTAAAGAATGGAAGCTGTTATTACTATTACTGTCTCCCACTAGCACTTATCACATGGGTGAGCATCTAGTAGATCCTTAATAGATGTATTTAGAATAAAATAGGGGCGCCTGGGTGGCTCAGTCTGTTAGGCCTCTGGCTCTTGACTTCCACTCAGGTCATGATCTCAGGATGGTGAGATCAAGCCCTGTGTCAGGCTTCACACTAGGCATGGAGCCTGCTTAAGATTCTCTCTCTGAAAGGGAGCCATTCTCTTACACTGTTGGTGGGAATACAAGTTGCTGAAGCCATTTTGGAAAACAGTGTGGAGATTCCTCAAAATATTAAAAATAGAGCTACCCTATGACCCTGCAATTGCACTACTGGGTATTTACCCCAAAGATACAGATGTAGTGAAAAGAAAGGCCATATGCACCACAATGTTCATAGCAGCAATGGCCACAATAGCCGAACTGTGGAAAAACACCAAGATGCCCTTCAAAAGAAGAATGGATAAAGAAGATATGGGCCATATATACAATGGAATATTACTCAGCCATCAGAAAGGATAAATACCCAACTTTTGTATCAACATGGATGGAACTGGAAGAGATTATGTTGATGATTGAAACAAGTCAAGCAGAGAAAGTCAATTATCATATGGTTTCACTTACTTGTGGAGCATAAGGAATAACACGGAGAATGTTAGGAGGAGGAAGGGGAAAGTGAAGGGGGAAAATCGGAGGGGGAGACCAACCCTGAGAGACTGTGGACTCTGAAAAACAAACTGAGGGTTTTAGAGAGGAGGGGTGAGGATGGGCGAGCCTGGTGGTGGGTATTAAGGAGGGCACGGATTGCATGGAGCACTGGGTGTTATACATAAACACTGAATCATGGAACAGTACATCAAACACTAATGATGTACTGTATGGTGACTACCATAACATAATTTAAAAAAAAAATTGTCTCTCTCCCTCACTCTGCCCTTCTCCCCACTCCACTCACACACTGTCTAAAAAATAAATAAGTAAATAACTTCTAAAAAATAGAATAAAATAGATTCTCCAAAACCTATGTTCCCTTCTGAGTTCAGAGTCTACAATATGCTCATAGAGCACATCCACCTGCCAAAAACTGTCACTTGTTCTGAGATGAAGCCTAAAACCACCGGCTGGTGAGGCTTCCAGTTCATGAAAGGGATTCTCCTGTCCCTTGTTCCTTGCCTCCCTAGGCCTCCCTCCCTATCACACCAAAGGGCCCACACATGCTCTGAGGAGATGTCGGATGAAAATCACAGCCTGGATCTTCCATGTCTCAGTCTGAAGGTGTGTGTGCAGAAATGTGACTGGGGTTGGATGCCAAGGACAAGTTGGACCCAAAAGGGTCCTGGGTGGTGACATGGAGGAACAAGGGAAGGGCACAGTGTCACACCACCATGACGCACACCTTCAGCCCCATTGCCCCCAGGCAGCCAGTTGTAAGGAGAAGCACCCTCTCCTCCTAGTGATGAGACACATTTTCCCAGGCACAGTTTCTCCCAGTCCCATGGGTTCCACTGAAATATGTTACATTGAGTTTACTTAAAGCCAAGGCCATCCCATCCAAACAAGGGTTCAGGAGATCCAGAAATATAGCCATGTGGCTACGAAGATCCCTGCTCTATGTGGGGGTTGAGTCAGGCAACCATTTTTAAAATTCCAGGACTCAAAAACCCAAAGCATTTAAACTCAAAATTTAAAAGATTTTATTTATTGGGGCACCTGGGTGGCTCAGTCAGTTAAGCATTTAACTCTTGGTTTCGGCTCAGCTCATGATCTCAGGATCGTGAGATGGAGCGCCACATGGGCTTGAGTCTGCTTGAGATTCTTTCCCCCTCTCTCTCCCTCTGCTCCTCCTTCCCACCTCCTGCTCGCACACACTCACTCTCTCTAAAATAAATAAATTAAAAAAAAAAAAAAACAAGAGTCTATCAATGTGAAAAGATCAGGTTTCTAGGGTTCTAGATTCTAGGATCCTTTTGTCATTCTGTAAGGGCTTATAATGGCTGGAGTTATACCAGGCCCACTGGTGGGTGCCGTGGACCACAGAGGGTCTTCAAGGAGCTCTTGGTCTGGTGGAAAAACAGAGTGAATAGACACACTGTATGATAAAGGCATCATAAGGGCATCAGGCAGACATGTGAAGGAATGATTCATTTTGCATAGAAGACAGAGAAGTCAGCAGGGAAGAGTAGAGAGAGGACATACTCAGGATCCAGACAAGTTATATGATCCCCTCAGCTAAATGACCTTCAGCAACTCCCTCAACCTTTCTGAGCCTCAGTCTTTTCATTTGTAAAATAGGACTACTAGCCCCTGTCCCAAAGGGATTGTTGTCAAGCTTCAAAATAATGCACATAATATTATGTGCCTGGGTGGCTCAGTGGGTTAAAGCCTCTGCCTTCAGTTCAGGTCATGATCCCAGTGTCCTGGGATCAAGCCCCACATCAGGCTCTCTGCTCAGCGAGGAGCCTGCTTCCCCCTCTCTCTGCCTGCCTCTCTGCCTACTTGTGGTCTCTCTGTCAAATAAATAAAATCTTTTTTTTTTTTTAAGATATTTATTTGACACAGAGAGATCACAAGTAGGCAGAGAGGCAGGCAGAGGGAGAAGGGGAAGCAGGCTCCCCGCTAAGCAGAGAGCCTAATGCGGGGCTCGATTCCAGGGCCCCGAGATCATGACCTGAGCCCAAGGCAGATGCCTAACCAACTGAGCCACCCAGGCGCCCCAAAAAATAAAATCTTTTTTAAAAAGTAAGAATGCATGTAAAAGATCACAGCCTGAAGAGGGGGCTCCAATTTTATTATTTCTTCGAAAAAGTGACTCCTGATGAATGCTGGGGCAAGCAGTAACTCCTCAAGCCAAACAGAAGGGAAAAGAGGCCAAGCAGAGAACAGGTGCCACTTGTGGAGGGAAGTCCAGAGGCCAACAGGGTCTAAGATGTAGCTGAGGAGGTTGGCAAGGATCTTGAAGGCCAAGCTGAGGAGCACTACAGAATCATAGGTTTCTGAGCAGAGACGGGGTAAGATCGATGTGTGGGCTAGGAAGATGCAGCCTTTTGGCCACAGTGTACAAAATGAGCTGGAGATTCTAAAAGGATAAAGACCAGTGAAGAAGCACAATAATAAACAGCCATAAGCCAAGGAGCACTGGCTATTGGACCACAAATGCCACCCATGGTGAGGATGTTGGCACATAATATTCCCAGACCACATGGGGCAACATGAACAAGGATGGGGAGTGAGCCCTGCCACTACCCTTGCTGGAAGCTCTTGGATACAACATGCTGCAAGTAACACGGCCTCATTATTCCTTCATTTAGCCAATCTTCACTGAGTACCTCCTAGGTATCCCTCTCTTGATGCTGAGGATTCAGCAATGAACAAGACAGACAAGGTCCCTGCTCTCACGGAGCTCACATTCTGACAGGCAATGAATGTCCAATAAATGAATAAATAAATGTGTATGTCAGGATCACATCAGTAAAAGGAATGGTGATTGCTACAACCCAGCTGAAGTAACCCAGTTGGGAAAAATGGATTTCCAATACCTGCCCAAGAAAGAGAGCCCAGATTCAAACTAGACACTGTACAGGTTCAAGCCCATAGTCTTCTACTCTTGGCAGCCACCTCTTTGAAAGTTTATATGTAGGGGCACCTGAGTGGCTCACTCAGTAAAGCATCTGCCTTTGGCTTGGGTCATGATCCCAGGGTCATCCCAGCCCCACACCGGGCTTCTTGCTCCTCGGCAAACTTGCCTCTCCCTCTGCCGGCCCGCAACCCCCGCTTGAATTGTCTCAAAATAAATAAAAACTTAAAAAAAAAAAAAAAAGTTTATATGTAAAGCACACCCTACAGTTACTGGTATCCTCCCTTGAACCACAAGGCCCCTTCGTTGTTGTTGCTATTTTAATTTAAATTCTAGTTAGTTCAATATTGGTTTCAGTAGTCGAGTTCAGTGGTTCATCATATACACATAATGCCCAGTGCTCATAACATATGCCCTCCTTAATACCCATCTCCCTCCATCAATCCTGTTTGTTCTCTATAGTTGAGTCTATCATGATTTGTTTCCCACAAGGGCCCTTCATTCATTACCAATTCCACAAAGATTGAACAACCAGCATAGGCAAGCACTGTTCTAGATGCTGTGGATGCAACAATGATCTGGACAGGCACGATTACAGACTGGCAGGGAAGACTGACGCTAAGTAAATCCACAGTTACGATTCAGTCACAATTGCTATGACAGCCAGGTGTTATGAACTAGTCTGGGAGGGACTCTAAACCTGGTTGGCCTGAGGAAGTGACATTTAACTGGAAACCTAAAGTCTCAAGAATTTATCAGGCCAAGAGTGAGGGAAGAGATTCTCGGGTCAAGGGAACAACACATTGAAAGGCTTGAAGAGTGGTGCCTCGGTGGCTCAGTAGGTTAAACATCTGCCTTCGGCTGGGGTCATGATCCCAAGGTCTTGCGACTAAGTCCCACATCAGGTTCCCTCCTCAGTGGGGAGTCCGCTTCTCCATCTGCCTGTCCGCCACTCATGCTCGCTCTCTCGCTCACTCTCTCTCTGAAATAAGATCTTTAAAAAACAAAACCAAAAAAAAAAAAGGCTCGGAGAAGCAAAGGAATGTGGCACATTTGAGGAACTAAGAGGCCAGGGTGGCTGAAACTCAGAGAGGGAGGGAGAACAGGGTGTGGCACAAGACAAGGCTAGTGAGATCCACGGGGGCCAGACCAGCAGGGCCTTCCCAGACATACTAAAGACAACTTAAGGATTCTGGGCACAGCTTGGGCTCCAGTGCCTACTCATGCCACCTTTCACTTGCTTTTCTAGATCAAGCCCCACCCCCCATGACTTTCTCCTCTAGTCAGGAAGTTTCACAAGTGTCTCATCATCACTTCCCCAGAAACTCAGTTCCTGGGACCAAATCCTGGCTGACCCAGGAAGTATCTAGCAAGGTTTCAGAGGCCATCAGGTAGCCCATGTTATGCTGGAATATTTACTAAGTGGCTAAGTGGGTGCTATGATCCCATTTTATAGATAAGGAAACTGAGGCAGAGAAAGTACATATTTTTTTTTAGTAAGGTTTTGAAAGAGAGAGAGAGCATGAGCACAGATAAGGGGCAGAGGAAGAGGGATAAGCAGATTACTTGCTGAGCAGGGAGCCCAAAGCAGGGCTTGATCCCAGGGTCCTGGCATTGTGACCTGAGCTGAAGGCAGACCCTTAACCAAATGAGCCACCCAGGTGCCCCTCTACTTTTTTTTTACATCTTTTTTTCCCCAGTATGTAGAATTTGGTAAGCTACATGGTTCTGGCTATTAGCATTCTATGATCCTAAGATTCTGTGACATGTGAATGGATGCTAAGGTTCAGGGAAATGTGGAAATTTTAGTGTCCTAGAATTTCAAGATTCTAAACCTTGGCACTTCTTTCAAGAAACCAGGTTCCTGATCTGTGCTAGTTATGCAAGCCTGGAGATGCAGGCACTACCCCATATGCCCCTCTGTGCCACCTCCCTGGTCCCACCCTCACACATCAGCTGCAGGACGCAACCCGGGCGCCCCCCCAACGGCCAGGCTATTGAGTCTGGAGACTTTGGTGGGTGGGAACCAATGGGGTAGTCAGGGCACCCTATGCCACCAGGCAATGGGCTGGGGCAAAGGCGGGAATCTGGAGAAGGCGGGGAGTTCCAGGTCCCGCCCCGGAGCAGACTTCCTGATCTGCAGACATCCCCGGTGAGCAAGAGCAGCAGAGGACCCCAGAGCCATGGGGCGCACTCGGGACGCCATCCTGGACGCGCTGGAGAACCTGACCGCGGACGAGTTCAAGAAGTTCAAGCTGAAGCTACTTTCAGTGCCCCTGCGCGAAGGCTATGGGCGCATCCCCCGGGGAACACTGATGTCCATGGATGCCATGGACCTCACAGACAAGCTTGTCTCCTTCTATCTGGAAGAGTACAGCGCAGAGCTCACCGCGGTCGTGCTGCGTGATATTGGCATGCAGGAAACAGCGGAGCACCTGCAGGAGATCACGGGCAAAGGTGAGTACGCCCCCTCCACACTCTGCAGGGGCCCTATACCCCCTCACTATGCCAGCCCCCACCCCAACATCTGCCCCTCAGGCTCTTTCACTTTCTGTTCCTCCTACCCTCTAAAATTACAAAAGCTCTTCCTGCTGGGAAAGGAGGTTTCCTATGCTTCGCCCCAAACTTGGCTTCCGGACCAAGGGGCCCCTAACCCCAGAGAGATCAAAGATAGAAGAAAGAAAGGGGACCACTTGACTGATTTCCTTATAGGCTCCGCTCCAGGGCCTGCTAGGATCCAGGATCACCCGTCTGCGGCCAAGCCAGGTGAGGCCTCCACTCCCCACCTCTCCAGCCACACCCCACTGCACCCCAGCACAGCGCGGAGCTGTGTCCCAAGCCAGCAACACTGGGAGCGGGTTTGGGCCCACCCTTCCCACCCACCTACACACTGCTGGGGCCACACGCGGTCGGGGGGTGGAGGGCTGGTGGGAAGGAGAGAGAAACAAAGCTCTGCTCATCCCAGGGTATCTGTAGTGTGGGCGGGCTGCCCACCTGGAGCCCCACCCCTTAGTTATGGAGCAATTTCCGAAGGTTGCCGTGCTCGCTGCCACAGACGCCAGCAGCCACCCTGGGGAACTGGTTCAGCCACTCTCCGTTCTGCCCGCAGGCCTGCACTTTGTGGACCAGCACCGGGTGGCCCTCATCACACGTGTCACAGACGTGGAGGGGGTGCTGGACACCCTGTATGGGAAGGTCCTGACAGAGGCGCAGTACGAGGCAGTGCGCGCGGAGTCCACCAACACGATGAAGATGAGGAAACTCCTCAGCTTCACGCCGGCCTGGGACAAGACCTGCAAAGATCTGCTCCTTCAGGCCCTGAGGAACACCCACCCCTACCTGGTGGCCGACCTGGAGAAAAGCTGAGCTGTCTTCCGCAGCAGCAGCCCCACATAGAATCTGACAGTTCCAGTCAACTCACCCCAAATCTGAATCTTTTGATACGCAATATACGAAAAGCCAACCTGTCCTTGTGTGTTTTTCCTACTTCCGGTCTGGAAGCACGCGCAGCGCTAAGCTACAGACGTAAAGGCCACAGAGGCCAAGCAAAGCTCTACTTCGCCGCTTGTTCCCAGGGCAGCGGGCTCCCCACTTTCTGCTCACGGCCACATGGAACAGCCCCTCTCATTTACCATTTGGTAGCTCCTCCGCGGCTACCCAGAGTTAGCCCTGGGGCCAAGGTCTCAAACAGACATGTGCGAAGGGGCTGGAACTAACCGGCCAGTTTTGTCAGAGATACTTAACAACAGACAAGTCTCCATAGCTTTGCTTTCGGTTTTTCCTTAGGAAAAAAAAAAACTGTACAATTAGAGCACCTTTCAGGGGGAGAGTATCCTCTAAACAAAGAGCACAAGAAACCAAGCATAATTCTAGGGTTTTTTCTGGCACCAGCACCTTTAGCAGGCTTCACTGCTCCCTCTGCTCCCTGCCGCCCCCTTGAGGAAGGTTATCCTTTGCCCGGAAAACAGACCAACCACAAAACCAAAACTTTGGAGAAGAGTTCTGGGAGCCATTTCTTCTCTTGGTTCAATTTTTGCCTCCAAAGGGAAACAGAAGTATTTTTCTCCAAGAACAGCACTTAAGGAGCCTTCGCAAAGGCTGCCGGGGAACCAGGATCCTAGGATTCCATCCTCCATACCCTCTGCACCCAAATTCTGTCTGGCTTTGAGGCAAGATAGGGGTAGGGAGGCAAAGCAACAGGCAGAGGCGCACCAGCCCAGGGGGGTCAGGTCGTGAGACACAGCGGCTCCAGGCACGCGGGTACGTGAGTGGTTCTGTGCCACTCATGATGGTACCCCAGTTCACAGTGAACAAAGCTTGCACACTTTGACTCCCTCACCCAGAGGATAGAAGAACTAGAAATGGGGGGTTCATGCCTCGCACACACTCCCTTGGGGGCGTACGCACAGTATCCTGACAGTCAGTATGAAACGTCCCTGTCCGGGTCCAGTAGCTCACCAGAGCAACGGGAGCAAATGGGTAGTTTGCTACAAGAGAAAGCACCCAGGTAAGATAAGGCCACTGACAAGGCCACCCACTCATCACATGGGGGAATAACTGCTCCTAATGCCACTTGGGATTCCAGGAGGAAAGCAGAACTTTCCAAAAGCAGCAATCAGCCCCACCAGTTTCTTGTAGGCTCATTTTTTTTTTTTTTTAAGATTTTACTTATTTGAGAGAGCGAGCACACATGGGAGGGAGCAGCAGACTCCCCACTGAGCAGGGAGCCCAATGTGGGACTAGGTCCCAGGGCCCTGGGATCATGACCCCAGCCGAAGGTAGACACTTAACCGACTGAGCCGCCCAGGCACCCCAGGCTCATTGTTCTTTAGCCAGCCACCCCATAAAATAAATCCCGATGCTCCCATTCCATACTCAACCCTGAGATGTTATATGATCATCTGTGTCACTTATACGCTCTACAAGGACCTCGCCATATCCAACGCTGAAGTGGTCTTCCTTTCACCATTCCTATATCTTGACATAAAATGGTATCACCTTAACTAGAAAACAATACATCCTAACATGTTCCAACAAAGCACAGATTTAGTCAGTCTTGTGGATGCTAGTTCTTCCAACCAACAATCCGGGGGTGCCTGGCTGGCTCAGTCAGTGGAGTGTGTGACTCCTGATCTTGGGGTTGAGTTCAAGCCCCATGGAGCTTACTCAAAGAAAAAGACTAACGTTGCCTATGCTAACTCTTCCAACTTACATGCAACCACCTTCTTCCAACCTGACTGCCGCCACCCGCTCATGCCTAATGTCTCACCTACAACAGGTTCTCCACCTCTAGTCTACCTTTAAGGGCTCGAGTGATCAAAACTGATCATGAAAAGGACAGCCTTGGGGCATCTGGGTGGCTCAGTGGGTTAAGCCTCTGCCTTTGGTCCACATCATGATCTCAGGGTCCTGGGATCGAGCCCCGCATCGGGCTCTCTGCTCAGCAGGGAGCCTGCTTCCTTCCCCTCTCTCTGCCTGCTTCTGCCTACTTGTAATCTTTCTGTCAAATAAATAAAATCTTTAAAAAAAAAGAAAAAGGACAGCCTTACTGCTAGCATTAGGACACCTAGACTCTTTCAGCCTGACCTTTAAGGATTCCATCCAACCTGTCTTCCTTTCACCTATCCCATGATTCCAGCAAAATCTGCTCACACCCCATTCCCTAGAACATGCTGGTCCCTTAACTCTGGACACCTTGAAACCCATCCTCGAGCACCCACAGGCATGCCTTTATCTGGGTTCCAGTAGTCTTTCCCAGGATTGCTGTGGTAAAGCAAACCTTTTTTGCTCTTTTACATAGGACTGAGCCCGCATAAAGGCAGCTTTTCAACTTCTCAAGTGCCTTGCATGCAAAAAGAAATGGTAGCTACTGTGTTATCTCCAGTGTCTAACAATTTTTTTTTAAACTCCACATGAGGGCACGTGGGTGGCTCAGTGGGTTGAACCTCTGCCTTCGGCTCAGGTCCTGGGATCGAGCCCTACATCAGGCTCTCTGCTCAGCAGGGATCCTGCTTCCCCCTCTCTGCTAAATAATAAAATCTTTTAAAAAAATAAATAACACTCCACATGAAGGGGCGCCTGGATGACGCAGACGGTTAAATGTCTACTTCCGGCTCAAGTCATGCTCTCCGGGTCCTGGAGAGGGCCTCGTTTCAGACTCCTCCTCAGCAAGGAGCCTGCTTCTCCTTCCTCTGCACCTCTCCACCGCTCATGCTCTTGCTCTCAAATAAAATCTTTAAAAAAAAAACAAACTCCACATAAAACTAATGATTCTCAGGAGATGATGGGGCCATAGCTAACACTTTCTTGACAACAGTTATCCTTAAAAAGAGCAGTTACAGGGTGGCCTGGGTGGCTCCGTTGGTTAAGCAACTGCCTTTGGCTCAGGTCGTGATCCCAGAGTCCTGGGATCGAGTCCCACATCGGGCTCCCAGCTCCATGGAGAGTCTGCTTCTCCCTCTGACCCTCTCCCCTCTCATGTTCTCTCTCACTGTCTCTATCTCAAATATCTCAAATAAATAAATAAAATCTTTAAAAAAAAATTAAAAAGAGCAGTTACAGGGACACCTGGGCGGCTCAGTTGGTTAAGCGTCTGCCTTCAGCCGGGGTCATGATCCCAGGGTTCTGGGATGGAGTCCCTAAGCGGGCTCCTTGATCAGCGGGTTCCTTGCTCCTTCTGCCTGCTGCTCCCCCTTCTTATTCTGACAAATAAATAAAATCTTAAAAATTAAAAAAAAAGGTGGCAATTACAAAAACCAATGCAGGCCTAAACCAAAAGAAATGGTACTAATAAACTACTCCCTAGGTTAAAATTTCCTGGGGCCTTTTTTCCTTGGGGAGATTGGGGGAAGGGGAGAAGCACAGGAGAACCTAATTTCTTTTTTTAATATTTCCTTAAATTAATTTATTTTTTAGAGAGAGCACAAGCAGGGGGACGGAGAGCAAGAAAGAGAACCTGAAGCCAACTCCACACTAAGCACGAAGTCTGACACAGGACTCAGCAGGGGGCTCAATCCCAGATCACAACCTCAGGAGAAAGCAAGAGCCAGATGCTTAACCAACTGCACCACCCAAGGTACCCCGGGAGAAGTGAATTCTACCTGAAGTCTTTAAGCACAGCACAACATAGTGGTCAAAGATAGTTCTACAACCAAAGGAGTTGAACTCAGATCCCTGCTGGACTTCACAACAGTGAAATAGCCTTAAGGCCAGTTTGTGCCTCAGCATCCCCATCTATAAAATAGGGATAACAGCAACTTGATCCATAACTAACACACATTGGTGTTAGCAAATATCTCCACCAGGATGTTTTTGTTCCTGAGCTCCCCAATGACTTAACATAAAGAACACTGGAATCAACTCTTGCTCTCATCTCCAAGCATTCACAAGACTGAAAAAAGAACAGGGTACCTGGCTGGCTCAGTTGGTGGAACATGTCCCTCCTGATCTCAGAGTTTTAAGTTTGGGCTCCATGTTGGGTGTAATTAAATATCTTATTTTTCAAAAAGGGGGAGGTGGAGGGGGATGTCTGGGTGGCTCCGTGCCTTCTGCTCAGGTCATGATCCCAGGGCCCGGGGATTGAGTCCCACATCAGGCTCCTTGCTCAGGCCTACTTTTCCCTCTGCCTGCCACTCCCCCTGCTCGCGCATGCTTTCTTGTTCTGACAAATAAAATCTTTAAAAAAAAAAAAAAGGAGAAATGTATTATTTACCGACCCCCTTGCAGACTTGAATATGCTCCTACCCAGTGCTATGCCTGTTATTCTATCCCCAGAACAGAGAATTTTTTTTTAAAGATTTTATTTATTTATTCGAGAGACAGAGAAAGTGAGAGAGAGCATGAGAGGAGAGAAGGCCAGAGGAAGAAGCAGACTCCCTGCGGAGCTGGGAGCCCGATGTGGGACTCGATCCCGGAACTCAAGGATCATGACTTGAGCCGAAGGCAGTTGCTCAACCAACTGAGCCACCCAGGCGCCCCGAGAATTTTTTTAAAAAAACAACAGGTACACCGGGGTGGCTGAGTCAGTTTAAGCATCTGCCTTCGGCTCAGGTCATGATCCTGGGGTCCTGGGATCGAGCCCCGCATCAGACTCCCTGCTGAGCAGGGGAGCCACTTCTCCCTCTGCCTGCTGCTCTCCCTGCTTATGCACCCCCACTCTGACAAAAAAAAAAATTTTTTTACAATTTTATTTATTGGGGCACCTGGGTGACTCAATCATTAAGCATCTGCCTTCAGTTCAGGTCATGATCCTCGGGTACTGGGATCAAGCCCCACATTGGGCTCCCTGCCCAGTGAGAACCCTGCTTCTCCTCCCACTCCCCCTAGTTGTGTTCCCTCTCTCGCTTTCTGTGTCAATATATTAAAATAAAATTTTTTTTGAGAGAGAACGAGCAGTGGAGGGGGGCAGGAGAGAGAGAAGCAGACTCAGACTCCCTACCAAACAAGAAGCCCAACATGAGGCTCAATCCCAGGACCCAGAGATCATGTCCTAAGCCAAAGGCAGATACTTAACCCACTGAGCCACCCAGGTGCCCCATAAATCTTTTTTAAAAAGTAAAAAAAAAAGAGAAAGAAAAAAAAGAAGAGCTAATATTGACTAGGCCAGTGCTAATTAGAACAAAAATCTAAGTAGGACCCAACCTTTTATAAGGTGACATTTAGCTTAGCTCCCAGCTAGCACCGTCTATATAGAAAGTTTTACGAAGTCAAGTTCTTCACACGGAAGGTAGACGGAAACAGCACAAAGGAATTTCTGCAGAACTTAGAAGGTACGGATCTTAGCATACAGCTGAAGCAGCAACATAAACATTGCCAGAGAACCTGTGTCCCGCCTGGACCTACGCAGTGAGTCAGAATTCACATGCTAGGGACGCCTGGGTGGCTCAGTTGGTTAAGCAGCTGCCTTCGGCTCAGGTCATGATCCCAGGGTCCTGGGATTGGGTCCCACATCGGGCTCCTTGCTCAGCAGGGAGCCTGCTTCTCCCTCTGCCTCTGCCTGCCTCTCTGCTTGCTTGTGCTCTCTCTGACAAATAAATAAAATCTTTTTTTTTTCTAAGATTTTACTTATTTATTAGAGAGAGAGAGAGAAAGACTGAGAATGAGAGGGGAGAAGGTCAGAGGGAGAAGCAGACTTCCCGCAGAGGTGGGAGTCCAATATAGGACTCAATCCCAGGACTCTGGGACCATGACCTGAGCCAAAGGCAGTCGCTCAACCAACTGAGCCACCCAGGCGCGCCGATAAATAAAATCTTTAAAAAAAAAAAAAAGAATTCACATGCTAACAAAATCCCCAAATGATTCATGTGTTCAATTTGGACACACTGCTGGAGAGGATCTGGCTCCACCATCTGAGTTTGCAGAGACCTTCCCGTATCAGGACGTGGATGTGTTTTACTCAGGGAGACAGTGAAGAAAACAAGCCAGCCTTCTCAAACTCTGGAAATATTAAAAACATATATATATGTGTGCGTGTGTGTGTGTGTGCATGTGTACACACACACGCACACACACACACGTAAAGCCCTGTCAGTCTAGATCTGACAGGTCCTCACTCCTGAGGGGTGGCCGTTGAACCCTAGGGTCACAGCGGTGAGCAAGCCACAGGGCATGGGAGCAGTTGGGCAACACTGCCACCCTGAGGTGCACGTGCAGGATGCTACCTGGAAGGCTTGGCTCCTGGTTCCCTGCTTTTCCCTTCTTTCCATACCGGTCTTCCCCTAGCTCTCATTATTAAAGTCATCTAATTTGCTTCCCACTGCTGGACAGAGAATCCCGAATTCTTAACCAAAGGACAGTCCCAGCTCCTCTGCTGTCTTCACTCCTGTAGCGGCTCTCAACTGTTGTTAAAGGAGCCCTTCCCTCTGGGGCCCCTATGTGGCTCACTCAGTTGGGCATCAGCATCAATCTCTTTTGATTTTGGCTCAGGTCTCTCTCAGGGTCATGGTCTCCATGCTCTGAACAGGTAGCTTAAGATTCCCTCTCCCTCTGCCCCTCTTCCCAGACTTGCACTCTAGAAATAACCCCCCCGCCCAAAAAAAGCCACTCTGGTACTACACCCCCAAAATTTAAGGACAAAAGCCACTATCCATCAGCAGGAAGCACTATTTCCAGACCCAAGCTCCTGCTCATTAATTACTTTCCTCATCTACTCCTGCTTCAATACCAGGAATTTTAGACTGAACAGCCTCCAAAAGCTTGTCCAACAACTAACACCAGGAGTTTAAGGGCCCAATAATTTCTACAAGCCCAAAAGTCAAATGTGTTGGCAAGACCCACTGGACTTCACTTCTTTGGCTCTTCTGTATCAGCACCATGAAGATTGTATTTCAGGGGTGCCTGTGGGGGCTCAGTGGGTTAAGCTTCTGCCTTCGGCTCAGCTCATGATCTCAGGGTCCTGGGATGGAGCCGCGCGTCGGGCTCTCTGCTCAGCGGGGAGCCTGCTTCCCCCTGTCCTCTGCCTGCCTCTCTGCCTACTTGTGACCTCTGTCAAAAAAATAAAATCTTAAAAAAAGATTGTATTTCAGGGAGAGGTGAATGAAACAATCTTTAATAAATATGGCACCTGGGTGGCTCAGTTGGTTAAGCGACTGCCCTCGGCTGAGGTCATGATCCTGGAGTCCCAGGGTGAAGTCCCACCATCAGGCTCTTGCTCAGCAGGGAGTCTGCTTCTCCCTCAAACCTTCCCCCTTTTCTCATGCTGGCTTTCTCTCTCAAATAAAGTCTTTAAAATAATAATAAAAAATTCAATTCTTCCTCTAAGACCAAAATTATTTCAAAGTATTAAGTTAAAGATGAGAAGGGGACCTGGCTGGCTCAGTGAGTAAAGCATGTGACTCCTGATGCATGGGGACTCAAGCCCCCCACTGGGTGTAGATTACTTAAAAATAAAATAAAGATGGGGCACCTGGGTGGCTCAGCATCTGCCTTCAGCTCAGGTCATGATCCCAGCGTCCTCGGATCGAGCCCATCAGGCTCCCTGCTCGGCAGGGAGCCTGCTTCTCCTCTCTCCCATTTCCCCTACTTTGTATTTCCTCCCTTGCTGTCCCTCACTCTGGCAAATAAAATCTTCTAAAAAAATAAAGGGTGCCTGGGTGGCTCAGTTGGTTGAGCAACTGCCTTCGGCTCAGGTCATGATCCTTGAGTTCCAGGATCGAGTCCCACATCGAGCGCCCAGCTCCACGGGGAGTCTGCTTCTTCCTCTAACCTTCTCTCCTCTCATGCTCTCTCTCACTTTCTCTGTCTCTCAAATAAATAAATTTTAAAAAAAAAAAACTAAAAAAATTAAATTAAATTAAAATTTAAAAATAGATTAGAGGAAAAAGGCTAGGTACTGAGGGCTCAAAGAAAGTTCTGGAAAAACTGGGCAGGAATGGTTGCAGATGGGATCCCCCAGCTAACACCTGAGTGTAGGTTCTCTTGCAGACTAGTGTGGCAATGAGATCTGGTGACAAAACCCACAGGAGATGATCAAGGAACAAGAGAATGCAGTGGAGTTTGGAGACACACAGAAATAAAGATGAAATGCACTGTCTCATAAAGTCTGGAGCCAAACCAAGAACTAAATCAAAGGAGACAGCAAACAGACCTGCAGCACACCCCTCCCCACGCACCACCAAACGGCCTCCCCTCTTCCTCAGCCTGCTGATCTCAACCCAGAATTGTTAGACACCTAGTGCTTTCAAGACAGGAGGCTGTTTTCAATATTTGAGTAAGATTAATGTATCCTTTAGAAAACAAAGGACTAAAAAATCTAAAATACTCACCTATGAGAGAACACAGGACTAGCTACTACTGGTCAGGCTATGTTACAAGAGAATGCAACAAAGATCAGAAAAGTGTCCAAATTCCAAAACCCCACGGCTCTATTTTTCTCACCAATGTGCTTGCGACCAGAACAAGCTGCTCAGAACCAAACCAACCAATTCCCTCTGCTGGTATTTCCATCTTCATCCACTGTCCTGGTAAAGCCCCCAGACCAGATCCACCCACTGGTCAGACATCTGACCCTCTTTCCTTTAAGCCCAAGGCCAAACACAGGGCGCCTGGGGGGCTCAGTCAGTTGAACGACTGGCTCCTGATTTTGGCTCAGGTCATGGTCCTGGGACCGAGCCCCGCATCAGGCTCCCCACTCTGGGGGAATCTGCTGGCCTCCCTCTCCCTCTGCTCGTCCCCCTGCTCGTGCTCTTGCTCTCCTCCTCTCAAATAAAATCTCTTAAAATTTAAAAAAGCAAGGCCAATCACTAAGTTTTTTGTTTTGTTTTGTTTTTAGCTAGAGAGAGAGCGAGCGAGAGCACGGGCCAGGAGACAGGCAGAGGAAGCTGAGCAGGGAGCCTGACGCGGGGCGAGATCCCCTGGACTCTGGGATCACGACCTGAGCGGAAGGCAGCCGCTCAACGACTGAGCCACCCAGGCGCCCCTCACTAAGCCCTTTTAAGGCTGTTATAAGATTGTAATACTAACAGTCCCAAGTCAGTAATCAAGTTCACAAGGAGCTCCAACCTCCTTCACCCCTTGCAGCAGGGATCCAAGAACAATTGAACCCTAACACTGGAACTCTGTCCGGTGAACCAAAACAAACTTCTCAGAGACATGATCAGGTCGTTCAAACCAATCATTTAAGCAAGCACATCAAGGAAAGAGCAGATCAAAGAAATAGTAAAGGCAGCTGATCACACCAAAAACTAACTGCCACATTCCTTGGCTCTAAATGAGGGCTTCTCACATGTACCAAATTCAACAGCCAAACCAAAGGATTGCCTGGGAGAACCTAAGCCATTCTCAGCCTACTCTTGGTTACTAAGCACCCCTACTCAGTAGCGAGAATAAAGCGACTACTTCTTTTGACAAGGCAATCGCTTCCCTCCCTCGTCACAAGATCTGATGAAGCATCTTTCTCTGGAGAACACCTTCAACACACTTGACAACTTTCAACAGAGAGGAAAGCACCTCCCAAAGAAGAGTCCCAGGAACTCCACAAGCGAGGCTTCTGACAGGTAAAGCAAGTCTTCGAAACTCAGACTTCATAGCTTGCGGGGGGGGGGACGGGACGACAGTTTGGGGGGGTCAGGAAAGGCATATGGTAAAGTAGAAGGGAAATGTCTAAGGTTTTAACTCATTGGCCCTACCCTTTCTCTATCTCCAACACCCTCCTAAAATCTCAAAATACCATGACCTCAGTCCTGAGTCTAGGCAGGATATGAAGTGATGCTGTCTCCTTATAGCACCTGTCTACCCAAGCTCCACCTTCAGGAAAACGGGCAGAAGAGCACTCACCTTGAAATGTAAGGATCTACCTCTACCTTCCTTTCCCAGCTAACCTTCCCTCTTCTTACCATCAGCTCATTCCTAACCCTCTTCCCTCAAATTTAGCATCCTCGTAAGACCTAAGCAAATGGAGGTTTTGGGATAGAAGTTTGTCTCCTTTAAGAACAATGATCTCAGGGGCGCCAGGGTGGCTCAGTGGGTTAAGTGTCTGCCTTTGGCTCAGGTCATGATCTCAGGGTCCTGGGATCGAGGCCCGCATCGTGCTTTCTGCTCAGCAGGAAGCCTGCTTCCTCCTCTCCGCCTGCCTCTCTGCCTGCTTGTGATCTCTGTCAAATAAAATCTAAAAAAAAAAAAAATCTCGGAATCAAATGCTAAGAAATGAAAATTAAGTCCTAAGACTAGGCCTCAATCTTGGCTCTACCATTTTCTGACTGAGCGCCAAATAACCCATGGACTCCATCTTCTGCCTGTGAAGTGACGCCAGAGAACCTCTGCCATGAAATAGGTACACACTCCTTCCTAAAGGTCCCAAAGATCCAATCTGGCTAGCTATGTGCTGGCCAATCTGAAAACAGTCAATATGAATACTGCCTCAAAAGCCAATCTAATTATCTGAGCCCCACCCTTAGAAATGTGTCCCAAGAGCCAAGAACCTTAAAAAGGGTAGAACTGCTAGAGTGATAAAAGACCGGCATGTAAACAAACATGGTAAACGACAAACTCCAACAAAGCTGAACATATTTGGGGCAACAGTCATGACACCGCATGTTCTTCACTTACCCCATTCACACATCCAATTTTTGCCATTACAGAAAAGTTTTAATCTCTACTTTCAAAGACGCCACTTGACTTTTTCTCCCCTGGACCAAGTATCAAACACTTTATTCCAGTTCCTGCTAAGCAGGAACAAATTATTCCAGTTCCTGCTAGGCAGGACGATCTGAAAGAGAAAAATTCCCCACATTCCTGACCCAGATATCAATCCTCCAGTGGAGTGAAGAGGGGGAAGAGGAAAAAAATTTAACTAAAACGATGGTTTTTAATGGGAACCAGAGGTATGGTTACAATTACATAGTCCGACACAAAAAACCCGTGGGTGATCAGGAGTTGAAGGTTACAAAATAATGAGGGTAACACTGGGCACAAGAAGAAAAGCTGCTGCAGAACCTCAGGAGCCAAGCTAATACGGCCTCTCCCTGCGATCCTGTCTGTGCTCACCCCTGCAAAAAAGAGTATCTATTAGGTCTGAGTTGCCAACCTCTCCACCCACCCAACCCCCAAAATCCTATCTTCCCCTGCTAACCCAACCCCAAGAAAGGTCTCATCTTTACGAGTACAGAATGTAAACGCATCTATAGATTAGTTCTCCAGATAATTCTCCCACCCTCCTTCCATACCCCACTATGGTTATAATCTCAGCTTTCCAGTCAAGCCCCTAAAATGTATTTCAATTTAAGAGTCTTACCTGGAGTCCATCTTGCCAGGGCCAAAGCCACCTCTGTCCCCACCACCCCGGCCCCCTCGGAAGCCCCCACGGTCCCCGCCTCGGCCTCGGTAGCCGCCCCGATCATAGCCTCCTCTGCCACCACGACGATCATCTCCATAGTTACCCCCTAGGACAGAAAAAAGATAATTGATTATAAACCGCCCCAAATTCTTCCTACCTTCCTTCTAACCTCCCTGCTTAAAGTTAAGGGCTTTCTGGGGCACCTGGGTGGCTCAGTTAAAGCACCTGATTTTTGGTTTGGCTCAGGTGAGGCAAGGTTGTGGGACTGACCCCTGCTTCAAGCTCCACACTAAGCATGGACACTGAGAGTGGAGTCAGCTTGCTTCCCCCCACCCCCCGCCTATAATAAATAAAATCTTAATGGGGGTGGGGAGGCTTTGTGATCCCAACTCCTTATTACCATCTCTGTCCCTTCTTACCCATATGAGAGCCTCCTGGTCCCCCGCCTGGGCCATCTGGTTTAGGGGCCTTACATTGGTTGCATTCATTCCTCCAAGAGAAGTTCATGTTCTCACATATACTGAGAAAAAAGACAGAAAATTGGTTTGAAAGGGTGGGAATAAACAAGACCAAGAATAAGGAAAAGAGTCCAGTGACGTTCGACAGAACAAGTGAAGAAATAAGGGCCTCAAAAAGGCAAAAAAGGCTTCTCAAGAGAACCAGGAACAAAAACTAGATTATTGAACCCAATCCAGTATGTTTCCCACTATAACAACTTTAATTAGGTAAGCTCTCAGCCAAATCTGTCCCCCTCAGTGTGACCTTGACATGTGCCTAGAAAACATCCAAACTCTCTGCCATAATATCACACGGCACACATTTAAAGGACTAAGAAAAAAAAGTTTCACTCACGGATTAGGACACTTCCAGTCACCAGCTCGCTGCTGGCCGCCGCCACCACCACCTCCACTAGGGAATCCTCCCCGGCCACCGCCACCACTGCCACCACCTCCATAGCCTCCACGGCCCATGGGTCCTAGTGAAGACAGAAATATGGGTCTGCTCCAAGTCTGATTAGCCTAACCACCCTTCCCTCTCCTTACTCTACCCATCACCTCTTTATACCAGCAGCAAGAAGTAGCTCCTCACCTCCTCGCCCTCGGCCTCCACGACCATTGCCACCACCCCGGTTGAAGTCTGCTCGCCGAGTAGCAAATGAGACCTTGATGGGATTCCCAGAGAATTCTTTACCTAATGAAATAAAGATACAAAAAGAAACCTTTTATTAAGATTTATGGATCCAAAAGCAAGTTTAATACAATCAAGGCAAGACTCTACAACCATCCCGTAAAGATTTATAATCAGATGACATATAAGCCAAACACAACAATTTACCCCTGAACATGGGTTAGAACTTACATGCAGATTTTTTTCAATATGACACAGTAATTAAATGAATTTCCTCTTTATGCTTGTCTTAATAACATTCAATATACAAAATATGCGTTTACCAATTAATAAGTCAAATTATTTAATTTGACTAATTAAGTCAAAAGGATTGAGTTTTGGGGAAGTCAAGTTATACGCAGATTTGTTAACTGCACGGGGTCAGGCAGCCCTAAACCTTTGTGTTGTTAAATGGTCAAATGTATACACTAAAGGAACAGATAAAAAAAGTGTTGGGAGACTTAAAAACTTAAAAGAAACCTTAAAAATGTAACCTGCTTTCCCAAGGCCAGTTGCCCTATCCAACTCCTCCCCCACCAACCACCTCCTACATACCATCAAACCAGTCAATAGCTGCTTTAGCAGAAGGTGGGTCATCAAACGACACTGTTGCTTCTCCCTTCAGCTTGCCTGTTTCCCTGTCTGTGTACAGATTAATCATGGGCTGTCCTGTTTTCTTATTTGTCTGAAAAAAGCAACATGAGATAACATGAGTCTTACAAGATAGCACTACCCACTTTCCACCTTCCTTCAAGAACCTGAAGTTTATCATAACCATATTTCAGCTCCCCTCTTACCCAGTTACTACTTCCTATCTCGTGTATAATTTGAATTAAAATTACAATGATCTCTCACTTCACTTTTACCAATAAAACTAAAGAACATAAAACTACAAAGTTTAGGACACTCCTTTTTTTTTCCATCAACTGTGCCTTTCTGTGTAAAGATGTGCTTTCCTTTAGAGAATGGCAACATCTAATATTGTTTCCTCAACAAGTTAAGCTGGCAATTAAAAGACTTATTTTTACTAATGTGTGCAATCTAAAAGCCTGCAGCACTGACAGAAAAGAAAGCACCCACTACGTTCCACAATACCTTAATAATACCAATCTGCTTGAAGTAATCAGCCACAGACTCAATCGTAACATTTTCGCCCAAGCCCTGCACGAAGATGGTGTTGTTGTCTGAATTATCCTGCTCTGTTTGAACAAAAAAAGGTGAATTTGAAGAAAACCAGCAAAGATAAAACAAGTCAGTGACTCTTAACCTAACTTTAATACTGGATACGAAACTTTCAAAGAGAAAAATTCTAAAGAAACGAATCTGATTTAAGGTAAGACAAAGGGAAAAAAAGAAAAAACCTCCCTTCTATTATTTGAGTGCCTGTACGCTAAGCCACTTCACAAATTTAAATTTAGTTTTGTAACTATCCTTTGAAATGTGTTAATATCCATACAAGAAACCCAGGGCTTAGGAGTTCACTGCCCAAGATCACACAGTAAGTACACCAGTGTGTGTCAATTTTCAACTAAAGACCCAAGGGAAGAAACCTTTTTTACACTAAAATCCAACACACAACTGAGACAGACTAAATCCTTCCCTCTATGGGTCTTTTGCATTTACTAATTTGGTCACGATCCACATTTTTTAAATCCACTGCTTTAAATCAGCAGTACCAGAATATGGTCTACACACAAATATATCCCCATCTCCTTGGACTTGTCAGAAATGCAGATTATCAGGATCCTCCCAGACCTACTAAGTTGCTGGGGAAAGAAACCACCGAGGAAATATTTCAGATACTCATTTATAGGTTACTGCTAATTATAACTACACCTAAACTCCCTTCCCTTCGTTTTCCTTCTCTACCCATTCCTTTTTTTTTCTTAAGATTTTATCTATTCACTCTGACAGAGAAAGAGCACAAGCAAGGGAAGGAGCAGGCAGAGTGCAAGGGAGCAGCAGACCCCCAGTTGAGCAAAGAGCTTGACGCTAGGCTCCATTCCAGGACCCCAGGATCATGACCCAAGCTAAAGGCAGACACTCAACCGATTGAGCCACCCAGGCCCCCTCTTCTTTTTTAAGACTGTATTTATTTATTTGAGAGACAGTGCACACAAATGGGGAGTGGCAGGCAGAAGGGGAGGGAAAAGCAGGCTCCCCCTGCCTTAGAGCAAGGAGCCCAACGTGGGGCTGACCCCGGTACCCTGGGATCATGACCTGAGCAGAAGGCAGTTTAACAACTGAACCATCTAGGCATCCCTGTACCCTTGCTTTTTTTCAGATTCCTGAAGTGTCAAAGAACAGCCAAGAAAAATCCCAATACCATATTAGCTATTCTTTCATGCCAGCTGTGGACTCACCAGAATCATGACGAGATCCTTGGTCCCGAGGGCCTTAAGTGACATGAAAAAAAAAAAAAACAAACAAGGAAAGAGAAGCTGTTAGTCAACAGGGAGAGACAAACAAGGAAAAAAATTAACACCAATTCAAACTCTTGCAAAATTATCAGGTAAGTGCTCACAGCCTCATCCAAACCCTGTCGGTGGGTTGCCTGCCCAGAGAAAATCCTAGACAGGGTTGGGGAAAACACAGGCCCCCTTTCTCAAGATCTGTTTATAACTTGAGTCCCCACAGGGACAACTCCACACTTCAGAAAATTCTGCCTCCCCCAGCTCAGGCTGGGAAATGTCCTCAGCACAGATTGGGGGGGGGTCAGGAGAGAGACCCATTGCAGTTAACAAAACCAACTCATAGCTTGGCCCTATTCTCTCACCCCAGAGAGAAATGGGCTCACCACCAGCAATGTGATACGCATCCATCCAGTTTCTCCAAACTTTAACACCAAAGACACTTATCCCTTGTGGAACAATTTTTAATTTCATCTTTAGAAACCATTCTTAAAACCATGTTGTTTCCCCAACCACATGAAAATAAAAAAAGCATACATAATTACTATTGTATTTTTAAAGCATGTCCCAGGGAACAGACCAGAAATCTTATTTCCATAATGCAGCCTCTATTTTTTTTCCAGAGACCATCTTTGACCAAAGTTTATCTGAATTCACCATATATATTGTACCCACACTCAATGACACCTAAATCATGAACCCGAGCCTTTGGCTTTAAATGTTGAGACAAAAATCAAGAAACCTTTTTGTTAGTTAACCAAACCAGAAAAGTTCCAGCTTACTGGGAGACTTCTCAAATTTGCCATTTTTCCATGAATTCAGTTTGTGCTGTTAAGACCTGGTTATTTCCCATGAGCCACACATGCTCCCAAACCTTTCTTGTAGTAGTCCACACCTTCCTTCCCAGAGCTAGTTTCTATTTGCCCATCTGCGTTTAAGTACATATATGTAAAATTGCATTGACACCATTCAGCATTTAATATATAAATATATACCGACACCATCCTCAGGGCAGGGCAGCATTTCACATCCCCCTTCCAGAATTAAAACATTTGGAAGTTGTTACACACACACACACACACACACACACACTAACCTTGGACACACTGATCAAAAGGATCCTAAAACCAAGTTGGCACCACGTGTTCCAGCACACACTCCAGTTTTTCATAATGTGGTCACTAAGTGCCAGAGGTGGCAACACTCCTGTCAGAGGCCTACTGAACACCTCTTTTTAACCTGGGTCAAACCAATTTGGCACCAGACGACTGCTGAGTCTTACCCCGCCTGCCTCCAGTTTAGCACACATCTGGCAGCAGGTGGCATTCTACCCCACCCCTTTCTGGAGGTGGTTCTGGACACTTCAAAACCTTTGACACTTAAAACACGCTAAGACATCTGCAAATGAACAATCAGACAAAGCATTGCTGGGAGTTGGGAATTTTGGAAACTCTGTTCACTTACCACCAAATTTATTGAAGCCACCACGGTCACTTCCGCTGGAGAAGACAAGTTAGAAGAAAGGACATGAAGCTTCCAACGGCTACAAAAGGGCGTTTTTTTGATTTTGTTTAACATTCCCCAAACATGGGTAGGTGTTTTGGGAAAAAGATACAAGTGGCTACTAAGATACATTCCCCTTCCTGACCACCCCTTGTCTGACCTTTGAGCATGTCACACACACGTGTGCAATTTCTCAGACACAGTTTTTAAAGATTTGCTTTTAAAAGGTTATGTATCTATTTCCTCTGGAAAAAAAAATGACCCATTTTCCTTGGTCGTTCTTCCAACGTAGCAGACGTTTATTCCTCTTGCCGCAAGTGGTTGACAACCCAGTAGTTGGTTTAAAAACCCTACCCCCAATTCACCCAGAAGACATTTCACACCAGGCTGGGGTAGCCCTGAACACATTTTTGTGGTTTTTGCTTTGAAAGCAGCAAGCAGACCCAACCCCATTCCATAAAAAGTCAAAACCAAAGGCAATTTCCCCTTAAAGCAAGACAAACTTAGCTAAGCCCTATCCTAACTACTGAGCTGTTTTTGATCTCCCCCCACCCCCGGGGTCACCCCTTCTACACTGCGAGAAGAGCGGAGTATTTTGCAATGTCACCTTTCATACCTGTGGCACATAAAATGCAGAGCAAGTTAACAGTCACATAACAGTTGTTTTTCTTTTTAAAGTTTTGCATTAAACACACGCACACAACAGAGTTTTCCTTAATTTTGTACGGTTTTTGAGATTGCCCCCACCCCCCTCTGAATACTTACCATATACAAACTCATTTAAAAAACCTACTTTTTCCAAAAAAGGAGTTAACACACTGACATTCCCCCCCCCCTTTTCAAAGGGAGACAGAGGAGGGTCCTTCCAATCATATTTAGCAACAGATTTGACCAATGCTTTAAACATCAAATCTAAGGTTTTACTTCAAATCAACTACAGCGGGAAGGGGAAGAAAGAGAAGGTCCAGCTGGACAAGCAACCAGGGGAGGGGGACAGTGGAGCAAATAGATCGGATACCACTGTCAAGCGTATTTTGTCCAAAAGGTCTGCACACTTCAGACAGCCCCATAAACCGAGTCACACGCAAAATCATTACTGCCAGTCAAAATTACTGCAAATCAAGCTCATAGATTCAAATGACTACAGAATACGGGAAGAGTAGCCAACTCCTGGAAGCTGAAGTCATCAGGTTAAGCATTAACAACTCCTTTAGAGGACACATGGGAACATATGTAACAAGTTTCCCTATTACCAGGAGTGGGACCATCGGTTTCCTTTGCAGAGAAAGACTTGACTTCCAGGTTTCTTGCCTAGGATACGAATGACTCCCAATCCATATACACCTATGTATTTTTTTCCTTTTTCTTTGGATATACAAGTGTCAGTACTCAAATCTCTATTCAGAGGTGTGGGTGATAGAATTCAGGCTCCCAAATTCTCACAAAAAAATGGGGATGTACAAAGAAACCATCAATGCCCCCAACTCCAAGCCCTCATAGATCCCTACAATAAAACTAGCCATGCACTAAGAAACTGAGCTTCAAAGGGAGATTCATGCAACCCTCCACACTCCCCACTGATGTTACTCCCTAGCTCACAAGAACACCTACCCCATGCCGCCTCTGCCTCCACGGCCACCTCCACGACCTCTGGGTTCATAGCCACCGCTGCTACGGTTGTAACCACCGCCACCGCCCCGGCCGCGGCCCCCACGGTCCTGCTGGCCTCCCCCGTAGCCACCGCCACCACCACTCTGGTCCTGATTGCCATAACCGCCGCCACCACTCATGGAGGGCTGATCTTGGCCATAGTTACCTGTCAGGAGAGAAAGGATTCTTTAAAGAAAAAAAATGCACATTGGCATTAAACAGTGCCAAAAGATAAAAAACAATGAAAATAAAGAGAGCCGAGAAACAAGAAAGCAAAATTTTTAAGAACCTTTTTAGGGCAAGGGGCCAAGCAGTGTATATAAATCTCTATAGAAAATAGGGATGAGACAAAGCTGAAGACCCCTCACCTCCACCACCCCCTCCGCCACCACCTCCACTGCCACTGTTGTACTGGTTCTGCTGTCCATAGCCTTGAGGGGGATTATAGGAGCTTTGCTGCTGTCCATAGCCTTGCTGCTGTCCACTATAGCCAGACTGCGTGCCATAGCCCCCACTCTGGGGCTGCCCGTAGCCGCTGCTCTGAGAACTACCACCATAACTAAGAAAAAAGAAAAAAAAAAACAAAAAACAGAATCATAATGTCAGCAGGTATAAAACTTCGTGTTTGGCACATCCCATTCTCTGTATCCAACCCCCATTACAAAGACTCCTACCCCCTACCCCCCACCATTACTCCTAATTGCTTCTGTTGCTGATCATACCATTCCTCATCAATTCAGCCCTAACCATATTCCAGGCCTTCCCCTCACAACGCCTTACCTTCCCGAGGTGCTGCTAGGAGTCGGCTGCTGGCCATAGCCAGGATAAGAGGACTGTTGCCCATAAGATGATTGCGAACCTTGGCTACTGCCATAGCCACCAGTTGAGCCATATCCCTGGGGAGCTGACTGAGTGCCGTAGCCTGCTATGAGGAAAAGAAGTCACAAAGACTGAGAAAAAAGGCAGAGAACAGGTTGAAGAAAACATTATGTACAACCTAATGCTTCCTGTACTTGAAACATCAGCTTTTTAAAAACTTTTAAAAGGCAATCTTGTAAATCTTGGTCAAAGATGCCCTTCCCCTTCCACCCTAAGGCTGGTACTCGTTAACTTCTACCAACTTTAGAGTGCCAATCTCATCCCACCTGTCCTGAAGCCAGTCTTCAGGACCTCTACTACTCATAACCCAAGAGAGTCCTATTCACTAACAACATTTTATTTAACCTGCTCACAGATGTGCAGTACAAAAGGACAACCCACATTTACATATCAGGACTTCAGGGCAATTCCACCCCTTGTGATATATAGGAATCTAACTTCAAACATCTTAATGCAAATTACCCCCTCCCCGTATGAAAAGCCTAAAACTCTCCCTTTAGGGAATACGCTCCCCCACATTTCATTGTCATGCTGAGGGGAAATGGGGAAAAGGAGAGCATAAACAGAAAAATAAAAAATCAAAAATAAAAGAAGCCAGAATTACAAACTATTTAACTATTTATTTAAAAAGATTCAGACTCCAGGGAAGTTTTAAGGGTTACAGACTAAAGAGAAAGAAAGTTTCAACATTTCAACATGCTTAAAATTAAGAAAAGCTACATTCAAAAAGAACAGGAAGAGGCGGGGTAACCCACTAAAAAAGACTCACTGTTCTGGGTCTGTCCATAAGAACTACCATAGCTGCTCTGGCCATAGCCTGAAGTGTCTGACTGGCCGTAACCACTGTAACTCTGCTGTCCATAGGGCTGACTGCTCTGCTGGGAATAGCCCTGTCCAGGCTGGGTGGGGTAGGCCCCATAGCTGGAAAAAAAGAGTAACAGTGTAATCAGGAAAAGATACCTCAGCCACCCCTTGCCACTCTACAAACTGGAAGCCCTGAAATGACACTTACCTTTGGGTTGCTTGTTGGGTATAGTCTGCAAAAGAAAACACAATTACATTACCTTCAGCCATCCCTGAGAGGAGAATAGAATTAAATTTCTTAACTCGACCCCTGGGGCCTGGAGATAATATCAACTATGTTGCAACTAAGGCAGAAATTCCCTCATGAAGGGAAGGACAAGCTGGCAGGTCATAATCAAGTTTTCTTACATTGGAAGAAAAACCAAACTTATAGACACCGCCAAGAAGTCTTACTACTGGGGGAAAAAACAATGGAATCTTGTTAGAAAATTCAACTCGGGGGCGCCTGGGTGACTCTGTGCGTTAAAGCCTCTGCCTTCGGCTCAGGTCATGATCTCAGGGTCCTGGGATTGAGCCACGCATCTGGCTCTCTGCTCAGCAGGGAGCCTGCTTCCCCCTACCCCCACCTGTCTCTCTGCCTACTTGTCATCTGTCAAATAAATAAATAAACTCTTAAAAAAAAAATTCACTCATGTCAGGAACTGCACAAATCACATATTTTCTTACCCACTCTGTTGGAAGGTATCACCAACAGTCAAGCTAACGTCACAAAGTTACTTAAGTGGGCCATTTTAATGCAAGCTGGAGACAGCAATCATGGGGATGTGGCCTCCATTCTCTCAACCGAGGCCCAAAGAATAGGTACCATTCTTCACCCTTTGCCTCATCTTGCAGAATGGAAAGTGGGCTTTTAGTGCAAAGCCAGGTAACCAATAGAACTCTCTGAACCCAAACGATAGGATTCATCAAAGAGTTCGCCTTGGGAGACCAATCAACTGGTACTCAAGTCCTGAGCCCCATGTATCCAAATGATTCCGTTTTCTCATCTGCCTTGCCTTCCCCGAGGCTGTGGAAAGTCTCGGCAAAGCAAAGGTAGCGAAAGCGCTTTTAAATCGCCCCCACTGAAGGCGCACTAGCCAGATAAACTCATCTCCTCAGTACAGGAAACGAGGCGCTTCCCCCGCAGGAAAAGGGCAAAGGACCGGGAGAGGGTGTGGCCTCGGGAGGCCGTTCCTTTCGGTTTCCACCTCAGAAAGCGGAAATTTAGGCGGGAAAACCCGGGCCCGGTCCCAAGTCCGTTAGACCACCCCCCAGAGCCTCCCCCAAACCGTTAAGCGGGCGCACGGCCCCGATCCCGAGCCTCCGCCCCCGGCCGCGTGGCAACCGAGGCGGGAAACAGGCGGTCCCGCCCCTTCCCGAGGGACCCCGGGGGCGAGGCCCACAGCCGACGCGCACAGCGGAGTCTCCGGCGGAGGGTATCGCGACAAAAAGCAGGGCTAACACGAGGCGGGAGGGGGTTCGCGCCGCGAGAAAGGGGGGAGGGGCCAGCAGAGCGCGTGCGCGCACCGAGTGCCCGGATGCAGCACTGCGACAAAGCGGGCCCGAGCTCGCGGCTGGGAACGAGGGGAAAAAAGGTTTCGGGACCGAGCATTTCCATCTGTATCTCACGTTTCCAATCACCAAGAAGCGTCCCTCTCAAATCTCATCTCTAGTAAAGGGGCTGCGAAGGCAAGATCCCCCTACCCCGCTCAGGCGCCAGAGGAGCGAAACAAAATGGCGACATGGGCCTCCCCCTTCCACCCCTCTCGCTGCTTCCCGCCACAGTGGTGCGAGAAGACCCTACACGCGATCGCCGCCCAGCTCCCACCGAAAAACAAAACCCCAGCTCGGAGGGAACGAAGCCCCAGGCTGGCACGCCACCGCCGCCTCGCGCCCTTACATACCGTTTGAGGCCATGTCCGCGCACGCGCGCACAGGCCGACAAGCAACAAGATTCCAACACCACAGAGCACCGACGCCTCGAGGACTGAGCAGCCCCGCCTCCTGCGTCGAGGTTTATGTACGCCTCCCCCGCCTACGTACCGCGGAGGGATGCACCAAATGTGGAAAGGAAGGGGGGAGCATGGGCCGACTCCTACAATTCTTCAGGGATTATAGAGGATCCTAAGAGACGGAGAAGAAGTATGTTAACTAACAACCTTGAAAGCAACATGTATAATCCTACTTTTTCTGGAAAAGCCCTCTGACTCGCCCTGCAGGACTAGCCCACGATCACCGACACCTCTATAAAGGTATGGTACGGCCTGATTAACCCCTGGGGGCGGAGCGAGAGGCCCAGGGCGTCTGCGGACGCAACTGTAGTCAAAGCCCGGAGTCGCGGGCGGGAACCGAAATTCTTAGGGCTAGCCCCTTTCACTGGGCCCCACTTTCACTCAGGATGGCAAGCTCCTGCGCCCCGTTGCCCTTACACTGCACCGGACACTTGGTCCCTTTGGCTCCAACCTCCCTCTCTGGCTCAAACGTTCTACCCCCTACGACACACACCCTGCGTCTCGGTTTCCACTTCATCTTCTTTCGGGCTTGCGTTTCCTTCGTCCCTACCAGGATTTGTGGTTTCTGACGGTTGACCTAAAAGAAAACATGGAGTTTAGCCCGGATTCCTGGGTCCTAATCTGGTCCAGCACCCTCTCGGCTTTGCTCTTGACTGGCGGTGGGACTGGAAAGCCCAGGCCCTCTGAACATCAGAGTGTTGAGATTAGATTAGGGGTCTCCCTTACTCCTTTTACTGATAAGGAGCTTTTTATTTTCCTAAAGCCCTACCAAGGAACCCATGTGGAGATCCAGCAATGACTGATAAAAGAGAGTTTAAGTAGCTTCAAAATGTACAATCATGGGCGCCTGGCTGACTCCGTCAGCAGAGCGTGTGACTTGATCTTGGGGTTATAAGTTCCAGTCCCATGTTGGGTGTAGAGATAACTTAAAAATAAAATCTTTAGGGGCGCCTCGCTGGCTCAGCGATTTAAGCATTGGACTCTTGTTTTCTACTCAGGTGGTGATCTCGGTGGTGAGATCCAGGCCCACCTTGTCTCCTTGCTCTGCCAGAGTCTGCTTGAAGTTCCCTCCCTCTCTGCCCCTTTCTCCTGCTCATGCACCTGCTCATGTGCTCTCTCTCTCCCAAATAAATAAATAAAATCTTTTAAAAATAAAACCTTACGAATAAAAAAGGATAATTGATTGCTCTCCCATCACCATCTTGTGAAGAAAGTAAAGGTATCTCCATTTTATAGACAAGACATGTGAGACTAAAGCCACGTGCAATCCAGATTATAGAGTGGTTGAGGGTTCGACCTGGTTCCAGTCCAGGTCTGTGTGCGGCAAAACACTGTTTTTGTTGGTTACATGAATGCTTCGCAGTGTTCTGAAGCCTGTTCACGCCCTGTGAGAACAAGAACAGGAAATGAAATTCAAATTAACTTGCAACTTGCATTCTAATCAGCCTGGCCTAGAGAAGGGAATGTTAAAGTATGAAATAAAACAAGACAAATGAAGTTATTCCTGTTATACCCGCCATGCAGATTTTCCTTCTCAAATTACCTTTGACCTGGGTTCTGGAACTTCCTTTGTAGGTTTGACACTTTTTCCTAGAGAAACAATTGAGGACTATGCCCTAGGCCTGCCCCAAACTTCTACTAAAATTCCTGATTTAGGCCCTGTTGGTTCTTGAACACCTTGTCACCTACCCCACTGGAAGGACACTATGACTCTGGAGTAAGACAAAGGAAAGTCCATGACTCATTACTTCATTCATTCAACAAATATTTACTAAGCACCTACAGTGTTCCAGACACTGTTCTGGGCACTGAGGATGCGTTAGAGTACAAAACAAGCAATTCGATGATGTAACTAATATTTAATAATGATAATTTTATGTATATTATATATAAAACATGTATTTATGATAGTGTAATACTATGATAAGGCTTACTACATATCAAACACTGTTCTGAGTGCTTTGCGTATAATTTAATCTTACTCTTCACAATAAAAGGTTGATGTGAGGATTACATTTTACAGATGAGCAAATAGACAAAGAAGGGTCCAAAGCTATGCCCAGAGCTATACAGAAGGGAGCAGAGCAAGGTTCCCACCTGGCTCACAGTTCCCACTCTTTATCGTCTATGCTTCCGCAGGCACAAATCAAGCCCTGCATAATATGTACCAAGCCTGGGGCAGACCTGGAGAGAGGAGGATGAAAAAGATCCAGTCCCTGAACCACAGGACCTTAGAGCCAGTGGATGAGATGTGGGTGAGACCCACAGACCCCAGAGTGTACGTGAATCAAATGTGGTAAGTGCTCTAACGAGGAATCGAGAACTCTGGAAACTCTGCTGGGACAGCAAGTCATCCAACGGGTGGACAACCACAGAAGGGGAAGGAGAGGTGGTAACACTGAAGCCAGCCCTTAACAGGATAAGAAGGAGTTCACCAAACAGAGAGAAGAAAGGGTCCAACAGGTAGAAGGAAGGGCAAATGCATGGGTGGGAGAGAGCACCTATGGGGTAAGGGGGCAGATCTGAAATTATGATCTCTCACCCCTCCTTAAAGTCTCCTTACTTGACATTTCGGCTTCCTCCCCCTCACCTTTCCCACCACGCATCTGTCTCCTTCCCCTGTATTCTCTTTGCTCACCTGGAGACCCAACGTGAGAAATGGTGTGAAATGCAGCCTGCAAACAGGTTTTGTATAGGCTACATGTTGTTTTTAATTTTTTTTTAATTACATCTGTCATTTTTTTAAAGATTTTATTTATTTATTTGACACAGAGAGAGAGAGATCACAAGTAGGCAGAGAGGCAGGCAGAGAGGAGGAAGCAGGCTCCCCGCTGAGCAGAGAGCTGGATGCGGGGCTCGATCTCAGGACCCTGAGATCATGACCTGAGCCAAAGGCAGAGGCTTTAATCCACTGAGCCACCCAGGCGCCCCTGTTTTTAATTTTTTTAACTACTTGTCAACACTAAAAGTAGAGTGAAAATCCAAACTTCTTGCTTTTCCTGCAAAATGGCGGCTCTGGCCATCCTGGGCCCACTTTCCATTAGGGCAGGAGTCAGCTGGAGCAAGAAGCCACGGGGCATGTGCCTGCAGGTAACCAGAGTCTCCCTTACTCCCTAATACTTCAGACAACATACTGAGAAAATGCTAAATGTCAACTGGAGGTTAGTGAAAATAAAAGTGTAATATTTTCCTGTCTGAGTCTGTTGCCCTCTGGATGCTATTCTCAGACCCCTAGTGGGGACTTCAGGTTAAAAACTGGCTCTAGGGGAGCCTGGGTAGCTCAGTCCTTGAGGGTCCGCCTTGAGCTAGGGTCAGGATCCCCAGGTCCTGGGGTCCTGGCGGGGAGTCTGCTTCTCCTTCTCCCACTCCCACTGCTTGTGTTCCCTCTCTCGCTGTGTCTGTCTGTCAAATAAACAAACTGGCTCTGGGGCATATGGGTGGCTCAGTTGTTAAGTGTCTGCCTTTGGCTCAGGTTATGATCCCAGGGTCCTGGAATGGAGCTGTACCTACACTGGGCTCCTGCTTCTCCTTCTCCCTCCACTCTCCCTCTGCTCTCTCAAATAAAGGAATAATATCTTTTTTAAAAAATCTCCAGTTCATTTTTGTCAAGCAGATGCATCACACAAGCTTGGAGATAACAACCATATGTGGGAAGTTCAGATATTCGGGCCAGAATAGTAGGAGCTCAAGCCTTCAGCCCTTCACAGGTAGCGCTTATGGAGGTCATAACATCCCTTGTATAATTTATGTCAATGACATGAGGCACAGCACTGGAATTTATTTCTATTAGAAAAGTTCTGTGGTGTCTTTGGACCTTTAGCCTGGGATGTGTTCCTGGCTGAAAGCGTCCAAGCTTGACATTGACCTTATCAGAAATTTGGTAACCACTTATCATCATCTCTTTCTGCCGAAAGTAAGGTGAATTATATCATCTGCAACTAAGAACTCCAATTTGCACCACTGTCATTGCAGCATGGTCTATATGTAAAAATATTAGAAGCCATCTAAATGCCTGTCCATAGGGAATGCTGGTCAAACATCAAGGTTTCTCAATCTCAGCACCATTGGCATCTTGGGCCTTGTGGGGAGAACGCCGCGCGTATTGAAGGATATTTAGCAGCATTCCTGGCCTCTACCCATTAAATATTAGGAACAACTTCTAGTTGTGATAACCAAAATTGTCTCCAGGCATTGCCGAACGTGCGTGGGGGAAGGAGGAGGGGAACAGAACACAATTGCCTCAGAATGAGAAGCATCATGATACAGCTAAACCATGAGGTTAAAATAATGAAGTGGATTTAAATGCACAGATAACAAAGACTATCCAAGCTCTATTATTAATGGGAGGAGAGAAGCAAGTTGCTGAACAATGTGTGTACTATGCTATTATTTGGGTCTTAAAGGGGGAGAATGAATAACTGATATACGTGTGTGTGTGTGTGTGTGTGTGTGTCTTTATGCACAAAATATCTGGAAGAAAAGAAAAACTAGTGACAGCAATTATTTCAGGGGAAGGAATCTGAGAAACTTGGGATCAAGCGTATGAAGGAAACTCAATTTTTCCCTAGATTCTCTTTTTATGTTTTAATTCCTTACTATGAATGTATATTGACCAATTCAAAAAAGAAATGGACTTCAGAACAGTCCAGCAAAGGTGGTAAAAGGATGTTACAGGGTGGGACCACCAGGGTGGGACCACCAGGATGGGAGGGCTAATTAGGTTTGCAGTGAGTAGAATGTGATGGATCAGCCTTCCCTGAGGTGATGACATCTCAGCTAGGAGTTTACCAGCTGGAAAAGGATTTGTCAGCCCAAGAGTAGCAAGAACAGAAGAAGGGAGAAGACAGCTTGACTGAGTTCTTGTCCTGGCCTTGCACTTTGGCTGGGTCCCTGTCTACAAGGCTCAGAAGGGAGAGCTGAAAATGTCCCTTTTCTCAGGAGTGTTTACTGAGCCTGAGAAGCAATGTGGAGGGATGGTGTTCTGGGATCAGGCCAGACCTGGACCACTTCCAGCCTGCAGTGCTGAGTAGAGAAAAGCATCCCTTCCTCCAGGCCAGTACAGGCAATGCAGGGCTCAAGGTCTGGGGAAAGGAGCAGGAGCTAAACTTCTTTCCTTCCTGTTTTTTGTGGGTTTTTGTTTTTTGGTTTTTTTTTTTTGTCTCCTATTTGCGAGGAATCTCTACTCCCAACCTGAGGCTCGAACTCACAACCCCGAGATCGCAAGTTGCGTGCTCTACTGACTGACCCAACCAGGCACCCCAAGAGCGGAAGTTCACTCAGTCCCAATTAGCTATTCTGTAGGACAAAACCCACACCATCCTAAACAGAGGCCCGGAGGCATGAAAAGACTGCTACTTCGTATGACTCAAAACAGGAATGGAAGAAAGTGACCCTGGAGATCAATTGTAAATATCAAATGATATTTCCATTTGCAAATCATCTGTAACTTGGCTTGGAACATAGTAGGCATGAATAAATGTCCTTTTCTCTCTCACTCATCCTTCAAGATATATGGCATCAAGAAAGAAATAACTGCTTTATTATTTCCTTGGGCAGGATAGGGAGTGCCCCTAAACCACCCCACCCCTTGGGTTTTGTGTCTCTAGGAGAGGTTGTCACGGTAAACAAAACTGGGAAAGTAAATACTGGGCAGTTAATTGGGCTGCGCTAAGAGAAAAGCTGCTTGCACCAGCTGGTAAAGGGCTGCACAGGTCACTGGGTCTGAGCAGGAAGGGCAAGGTCTCCCAGGAGGCAGGGCCAGGAAACTGAACAGGCACAGGGTGAGGAGTCTGGGGACAGTAGGAAACTGTCCCATCATTGTGCCACAATCACTTCCAAATGGGTTAGATGTCCTAGGGGAACGAATTAGGCAACCCCGAATCCTGGTACCTGGTTCATGAAAAATGTAACGTAAAATGCTCTGTTGGCATTCCAGCGTCGTTGCCTTTCTCAAGGACCCAGAACCCTAGGGTTTTTAGCTCTAAAGACAAAGGAAAAGGAAGAAGGGCCAAGAAAGAGTAGCAGTATAGGGGCTTCCTGACAAATATGCAGAAGAATCTGACAAAACTTGTTTATGCTTGACTGGTTCATGCAAAGATTTGAACCCTCACATGCCAAAAATATATATATTTCAGATTCATTTCCTTATTTTGACAGGAAGATACAAGTAAACCCATGGAGAAGAGTTCTGACTTTCTCTGTGGGACAACTAAAAGGAAAATTACAAATATGAAAACCTTTTTTTGAATGGATGTTTCAAGGGAACTATCTAAGGCAGTATGATCCACTTATGTACTTAAAATTTTCTAGGAGGGACATTTAATTTACTTTGTTTTAAAGATTTTTATTTATTTATTTGGAGAGAAAGTGCATAAGATCAGGGAGGCAGGGACAGAGGAAGACGGACAAGCAGACTCTGCACTAAGTGCAGAGCCCAACTCAGGGGCTCAATCCCACTCACCCCCAGGAGTGACATTTTAAAAAGTAAAACAAATCACGGTGCCTGGGTGTCTCAGTCGTTAAGCGTCTGCCTTTGGCCCAGGTTATGATCCCAGGGTCCTGGAGTTGAGCCGTATCAGGCTCCTTACTCAGCAGGGAACCTGCTTCTGCCTCTCCCTCTACTTGTGCCCTCTCTCTCTTTCAAATAAGTTTTTTAAATCTTAAAAAAAAAAAAAAAGGAGGGACACCTGGGGGGCTCAGTTGGTTAAGCAGCTGCCTTCAGCTCAGGTCATGATCCCGGGGTCCTGGGATCGGGCTCCTTGCTCAGCGAAGAGCCTGCTTCTCCCTCTGCCTCTGCCTGCCACTCTGCCTGCTTGTGCGCTCTCTCTCTCTCTCTCCCTCTCTCTCTCTCTCTCTGAAAAATAAAATCTTTTAAAAAAAAAAGGAAAATAAATCAGTGAGATAGTTTACATTATTTGTTTTCCCTACTAAGTCTTTGAAATCATATGGACCACCAAGATGAGCCTGAAAAGGCTACACACACCTTTCGATACTCGCACACGCCTGGAAATTTACCAATCCCTGGTAAATTCCATGACGGCTTTTTCTGTTTCCCACTAAATGGTTGTTTTCCCAATGTTAAGAATTTTGAAAAAAGGGGCACCTGGGTGGCTCAGTCATTGGGCCTCTGCCTTAGGCTTGGGTCGTGTTCCCATGGTCCTGGGATCAATCCCTGCTTAGGGCTCCATGCTCCATGGGAAGCCTGTTCTCCCTCCCCCACTCCCCCTGCTTGTGTTCCCTCTCTTGCTTTATCTCTCTCTGTCAAAAAATAATAAATAAAATCTTCAAAAAAAACCCACAGAATTTTGAAAAAAAAATTTTAAGTATAAGAATTCATTCTTATATTTTGTCCGAAGGTTCATACCTTTTAGCTGATTAGAAACCAGAGAATTTAGCAACTCCTTTCTTTAGTGAAAGCTTCATATGAGATAACTTAGGAAAATTTTGTTTGAAAAAATAGGTCTGAAAAACATGGCATAATAAACTAGAAGATTTGCTTCTCGTTTTAGACATGTTCTTTCCTGATGGTCCTTACTGAAATAAGAAGACATTTTTACGGGTAAATTTGGCCTTGGTAATTTTTAGCGGAAGATGTGTTTCTTCTCTGTGGTAGAAGAAAAGACATTATCTCAAAAGCCCAACCACCACTGAGTGTAAAATTGAAGATACAGGCATGGTTTATTTTAGTCCACAGAGAAAAATAACATGACCCCGCTCGATGTAATTATTATTTGCTACTTTTCTATGACAATAGGCAAAACCTTCTGGACTGGTGCCAAAATCGTGTGGAAATTCGCTGATAATAGTATCAAAATGTACCCAAATGTAGGGGAGTTATAGGTTTGTAATTTGCCAGAGTTTTCATTTTTCAGAACCTCCTCCTGGTCTAAGACAACATGTAGTATTTACATTGAAATGGTTCAAGTAAACTCCCTGGGTGAGTGTCTTTTGGAATAATCTTGAATTAGTTTCCAGAACTCTTATCCAGTGGTGTTACCTAAGGAATATAATAAACATTTGAATACACCCAAGTACCAGAGAGTGATTGGAATTTATTGGGAAAACCTCAGGACGATCTAGGATAGCTACACCCAACCTGGGGCTCAAACTCATGACCCAGAGATCTAGAATCACATGCTCTGCTGACTAAACCAGCCAAGCGCCCCAAAGATACCTTTGTTCCAGCTTTGGTTTAAGCTATTTAATTATTATCAAAAGCAAATAGATGTACAGGACCTGCTTTACCTAGTAATTCTCACTAATCCAGACTTTAACTTTACCTTCTTTTTTTTTTTAAGATTTTATTTATTTATTTGAAAGACAGAGAAAGTGAGAGAGAGCATGAGAGGAGAGAAGGTTAGAGGAAGAAGCAGACTCCCCGTGGAGCTGGGAGCCCGATGTGGGACTCGATCCCGGAACTCAAGGATCATGACCTGAGCCGAAGGCAGTTGCTCAACCAGCTGAGCCATCCAGGCGCCCATACCTTCTTTTTTTTTTTTTTTTTAAGATTTTATTATTTTATTTGAGAGAGAGCAAGGGTCAGAGGGAGAGAGAATCTCAAGCAGACTGCGCCAAGCACGGAGCCTGAGATGGGGCTTGATCCCATAACCCCGAGATCATGAACTGAGCCCAAACCAAGAGTTGACCAACTGAGCCACCTAAGTGCCCCTCACTTTACCTTCTAAAGTGTCTGAGTAATAAAACCTTTAATCTTTAATCTCTGTATTCAGGAAACAGAGCAAATGGGCACAGGCCTAAAGACAAAACATGTTTTGATGTTGAACAGAGAAAGAGGGACAAAGAGATGGAAAAATAAAAAACAAGGATGTAAGCTTTCCCCCCCCCCTTAACGTAGAGAAAAGAAAAACAAGGAAACTTCCTGTAACAGGGCCTATGATTTTATAAGCCAGATAATATAAAATTGGGTTCCAGGGGCACCTGGGTGGCTCAATTGGCCAAGCATCTGCCTTTGGTTCAGGTCGGGATCCTGGGGTCCTGGAATCGAGCCCCACATCGGGATCTCTGCTCCCTGGGGAGTCTGCTTCTCCCTCTGCCTCTGCCGTCTGCTCCCCTTGCTCATTCTCTCTCTCTCTCTCTCTCTCTCTCTCTCTCTCTCTCTCTCTCTCTCCCCCCTCAAATAAAGAAATAAAATCTTTAAAAAAATTGGGTTCCAACAGCATGGATTCTAGTTGGCATGCTGGGGACCTTATGGCTGGAAGTGTTCGACAGGCCAGCTGGGACCGGCACACTACAGAGGCTGTTTCAGGATGCCCAGGCCGCAGAGACCATTGCACCTGCTTCAGTAGATGTGCTGGCCAGCTACTCTGTTTGTAAATTATGTTACTACCTCAGAAGCCCAAAGGGATGGGCAAAGATGCTCCCTTATGGATAAAATACAAAACTCTGGATAGTACAGTAATTTAAAGATATACTTTTGTGTGAAAAGACAGGTCATAAAACAAATATTTGGGGGAAATGTATATATGTATGAAAAGAAAGTGAGGAAACAAAGAAAGAAGAAAGTAACCCCAAAAAACTTTTCTTTAGGTAGGTTATGGCTATCTACAGCTACCATATTAGAAAGTGATAAATTTTTTTCTCTTTTTTTCAAGATTTTATTTATTTATTTGACAGAGAAAGAGAGATCACAAGTAGGCAGAGAGACAGGCGGGGGTGGGAGGGAAGCAGGTTCCCTGCTGAGTAGAGAGCCCAATGTGGGGCTCAGTCCCAGGACCCTGAGATCATGAACTGAGCTGAAGGCAGGGGCTTTAACCCACTGAGCCACCGAGGCACCCCAGAAAGTGATAAATTTTTAATTATCATTACATATTATGTAGTCTCTGGAAAACTCCAGAGAGTGAAAAAGGCAAATGACCTCTTTGTATTATTATGAAAATAATTTTGATGTTACAGCCCCTCTAAAAGGGTCTGAGAACCCAGACAGGTCCCCAGACCTCACTTTGAGAAGTGCTAAGCTAGATTATTATGCTATAGTAATAAAATAACACACATGTGTTTATGTCTTGCTTATGCTTCATGTCCACCGAGAGCTCTACTCTGCATCATCCTCATAATGGGGCCAAACTAGAACTGGTTATTGGGGTGAGGGGGGAAAGCAAGAGCCAGAGGTCTCAGAATTAAAGCTTTGGTCCAGTAGTTAGTTGTACGTTCATTTCCATTCACAATTCATTGGGCAGAACTAGTCACGTGGCTCTCCTCAACCACAAGGCGGGGAGGGGGCGGGAAGTACAATCCTGCCCTGTAAAAATGTTCCTTTCTCCTTGAAAAAAATGTTCTTTCTCAGAAGCCCCAGCAGACTTTCCAAGGGTCAGAATTGGACCCATTTCTGGTAAAGAGGAGCAGTTAACCCAAAGAGGCTCAGAACCATCATCAAGTACTCCTGGGCAGAGGGTAGGGCACCTACATCCATGAACATATTGCTGCCCACCCAGCAGCTGAACAAAATTGGGGTCTGATCAGCAAGAAAGAAGGAAAGGAATAGCTTTCACTGTTTTCTTTCTTTTTTGTTTCAGTCAGCTCTCACACTAGCATTCTTTTTTTTTTTTTTTCACACTAGCATTCTTAAATAGTATACTGAAATAGGCAGGAAACATATTTAGGGTGTATCTCTCTCTCTTTCTTTTTTAAGTAAACTCTATCCCCACGTGGGGCTCGAATTCACTACGGGAGATCAAGAGTCACATGCTCTACCGACTGAGTCTGCCAGGGCCTCCAAGGTATATCTCTTAAAGGGGAAGATTTCCATTTAGAGCAATATTTGTCTACGAGATAGCAAAACTGAATATTGTATTTCATCACAATTAGTTCCAAACAGCTGAAGCTAATAAACAGGTGTGGACTTTAAGTGACTTCCAGATGCCACACCCTTATGGAACGGAACTGAAGACTCCTTCCTGGCCAATGAACAATGGGCCTTGTCTTAACCAACTGGGTCAGATCTATGGATTGAATGGAATGAATGCGTTCCATTTTATCCAAAGTGATCAGTTTTCATTCTTAATTAGCATGTTACCGAGAAAACCCCCTCCTAATACTCAAAACCCTTGATACCTCCCACTCAGCCACCCTCCCGGTGAATTTTTTCTTCTGCCAAACACATTCAGCTAAAAAGGCTACTTCAAACTTTGGTTCTTTGTTTTATCCGTTGATAATCTTTGGAAATGATATAATGTTAGGGGCGCCTGGGTGGCTCAGCTGGTTAAGCAGCCAACTCTTGGTTTCAGCTCAGGTCATGATCTAGTGGTGATGGGATCAAGCCCCAAGTAGCCTGCTTCAGATTCTCTCTCCCTCCAGCTCTCTCTTGCAAGTAAATAAATATAATCTTTATTTATTTATTTACTTGCTCACTTACTTATTTATCAGAAAGATCACAAGTAGGCAGAGAGAGAGGAGGAAGCAGGCTCCCTGCTCAGCAGGGAGCCTGATGTGGGGCTTGATCCCAGGACCCTGAGATCATGACCTGAGCCAAAGGCAGCGGCTTAACCAACTGAGCCACCCAGGCGCCCCAAGGCTCTTATAATTAAATCAAGCTCCTTAATATGGCCAGCAATGCCCAGAAGAAACGTCCTCAATGCCTTTTCCCAGTATCAGCCATTTTGAAAGACACGACCTCACTTCCCTGACAAGTTCTTGGTCCAGAATCATGGACTCAAGCTGGGCTGATCAGGGTGTTAGAATGGATGGTGGTCTGCAGGTGATCTTGACTGGCCCTGCCCTCTGATAGATCATTATTTCTCATAGTTCTTTACAGAGGAGCACCCACTCTGTATCTTGGTTTTGGAATTGGGTTAGCTCCTTTGATAGTTGGCCTTTCCTAGAAATGATCTTAAATTTCTGATCACTGAAGTCCACTGCCTGAGTTAGGTTAGTACACGAACTGTCTAAGGTATGACAAGCTGATTTGTACTTAGCCCCAATCAGCTCAGAAGAAATCATGTGGCTTTCTAATCCTTTTTCTGCTGGGGACCATTCCACAGAGGAGATCTCTTAGGAGATTGGCTTTAACCAGGTAACTCCAACTTGATTTCACCCTGTTTTCAGACGGATTTTTATAACAGACTATAGCTCAGTGGTTTTAAACCTAATTCAGGAATTGGCAAATTGGCCCTGTGGCCAAATCCAGCCATCAACCTCTTTTTTAAGTCAAGTTTTATTGTACCACAGCTACTCCCATTCATTGACCCATTGTCTAGGGTTGCTTTAGCGCTTCGAAGGCAGGGTTGAGTACCTGCTATAGAGACTTCTACAAAGCCTAAAATATTTACTATCTGCGCTTTACGCAAAATGTTTAATTGACTCTTGTTCTAGATGGTCAACTTGTGGACAAAATTCCCAGTTATTTATTTTTATTATTTTAAAGATTATATTTGGGGCGCCTGGGTAGTTCAGTGGGTTCAAGCCTCTGCCTTCGGCTCAGGTTGTGATCTCAGGGTCCTGGGATCAAGCCCCACATTGGGGTCCCTGCTCAGCAGGGAGCCTGCTTCCTCCTCTCTCTCTGCCTGCCTCTCTGCCTACATGTGATCTCTCTCTGTCAAATAAATAAATAAATAAATAAATAAATAAAGATTATATTTATTTACTTGCGAGAGAGAGCTGGAGGGAGAGAGAATCTGAAGCAGGCTACTTGGGGCTTGATCCCATCACCACTAGATCATGACCTGAGCTGAAACCAAGAGTTGGCCCCTTAACCAACTGAGCCGCCCAGGTGCCCCTAACATTATATCATTTCCAAAGATTATCGATGGATAAAACAAAGATCACCAAAGTTTGAAATGGCTTTTTTAGCTGAGTGTATTTGGCAGAAGAAAAAATTCACTGGGAGGGTGGCTGAGTGGGAGATATCAAGAGTTTTGAGTATTAGGAGGGGGTTTTCCCGGTAATATGCTAATTAAGAATGAAAACTGATCACTTTGGATAAAATGGAATGGATTCATTCCATTCATTCCATAGGTCTGATCCAGTTTACTTATTTTAGTCCCAGGTCTCTCTCTGCCTGCTGCTCTGCCTACTTGTACTCTCTATCTCTGTGTCAAATAAATAAAAACTTTAAAAAAAATTATAAGAGCCTTGAGAAGCCACAGAAGATTTTTTTTTAAGATTTTATTTATTTATTTGACACTGAAAGAGAGAGCACAAGCAGGGGAAGCAGCAGGCAGAGGGAGAGGGAGAAGTAGGCTCCCTACTGAGTAAGGAGCTGGATGCGGGGCTCGATCCCAGGTCCCTGGAATCATGACCTGAGCCAATGGCAGATGCTTAAGCAACTGAGCCATCCAGGTGCCCCCACAGAAGATTTTTTAAAGTTTATTTATCTTTTAAAGTTTTTTTTTTTTTAATTATTTATTTATTTTGGAGGGGCAGGGAGAGGGACAAGCAAACTCCGCACTGAGCACAGAGTCCCACACGTGGCTCAATCTCATGACCCGGAGATCACAACCTCAGCAGAAACCAAGAGTCAGACACTTAACTGACTGAGCCACCCAGCACCCCATAAAGTTTATTTTTTATTAAAGTAATCTCTACACCCAACATGGGGCTCAAAATCAGGAATTCAGTATCAAGAGTCACATGCTCTTCCAACTGGGACAACTAGGCACTCCATCCACAGAAAATTTTTTAAGCAGGGGCAGATAATTTTAAAATTTTATGTAATAGCATCCAAGATCCCATTCTTATGGACCATGGGAGCAGATAGAAGCAATAGTTATTGTAAGCTGGATACATAATCTAGAACAGTGGCTGTCCAATAGGATTTTCTGCAGTAAAGAAATGTTCTACGTCTTTGCTGTCCAGTGTGGGAACCACTAGCCACACGTGGTATTGAGCATTTGAAATGCGGTTAGTGTGACTAAGGAAATGAATTTCGATTTCTGCTTAATCAATTGTAATTTTAATTTTAGCAGCTACATGTGATTAGTGACCTCTGTAGAGGACAATACAGGTCTAGAAGTCTAGCACATATTGCTCTAGTCCCTCGGGAGCTTTTGGGATTCAAGGAGAAACCCTCCGTATCCTGATAATAATGCACTTGTTTCTGCAGTAAGAGAGTCTGAATGGGTTTCTACTACCTACAGCTTTCTTTCTCATACACTCATTTATTTATTTGTTTGTTTGTTTGTTTGTTTGTTTATAGGTAAGCTCTATGCCCAACATGGGGCTTGAACTCACAACCCTGATATCAAGAGTCCCATGCTCTACCAACCAAGCCAGCCAGTTGAAACTCATTTTACTCATTTGGTAAATGAGCCACTTGGTACTCATACGCTCATTTTAGATGTTTAAAAGTCAGAAAACAAAAACCACCTATGCTATGGTATGAGTACCTGAGCTTTTGCCATGCCCCATGCCCCCTGTTGGCCAAAGGAGTCCAGAAAGTTTCCGGGCTCAGGCCTCCAAGTCAGGGCCCTGTTGCTTCTAGCCATTTCTCAAAAATCTTGCTGTCACCCCCATTCTCTCCCGGCTGCCTCGCTCACCCACAGGGACTGCACTGGCTCAGCCACACTCATCTGTTTTATGTAGGAGAACCCCACAGCTGCTCTCTGAAGAGGCAGAGGGTCTCTATCCCAGGCACAAGTAGGATCATTTCCTCTGTTTCTCAGGAACCACCCTCCAAGTGGCATATAACACCTCTCACTAAACTGAGGTACTCTTGGGGCACCTCCGAAGCTCAGTCGGTTGAGCATCCAACTCTTGATTTTGGCTCAGGTCATGATCTCGGGCTTGTGGGATCAAATCCAGTGTTGGGCTCTGTACTCAGCAGGAAGTCTACTTAGGATTCTCTCTCATCCTCTCCCTCCACCCTTCTACCCTCTGAATAAATATATCTTTTTTTAAGATTTTTTTAAATCTTTTTTTTTAAGATTTTATTTATTTATTTGACAGAGAGAGAGGTCACAAGTAGGCAGAGAGGCAGGCAGAGAGAGAGGGGGAAGCAGGCTCCCGGCTGAGCAGAGAGTCTGATTCGGGGCTTGATCCCAGGACCCTGAGATCATGACCTGAGCAGAGGGCAGAGGCTTTAACCCACTGAGCCACCCAGGCGCCCCTTTTTAAAATATTTTTTAAAAAGATTTTATTTATTTATTCAACAGAGAGAGAGAGAATACAATCAGGGGGAGTGGGAGAGGGAGAAGCAGACTCCCCCAGGAGCAGGGAGCCCGATGCAGGGTTCAATCCCAGGACCCTGTGATTATAACCCGTGCCAAACGCAGATGCTTAAGGACTGAGCCACCCATGCACCCCTAAAATAAATAAATCTTTTTTTAAAAAAGATTTTTATTTATCCATTTGTCAGAGAGAGAGAGAGAGCACAAGCAGGCAGAGTGGCCGGCAGAGGCAGAGGGAGAAGCAGGCTCCCCGCCAAGCAAGAAGCCCCATGCGGGACTCGAACCCAGGACTCCCGGATCATGACCTGAGCCGAAGGCAGCTGCTCAACCAACTGAGCCACCCAGGCGTCCCTAAATCTTTTTTTAAAAAATCAAATGAAATAATCTTAAAGTAGGGCTGCTCATTTGAGAGCAAAGTACTAAGTCCTGGGACAATTCCTTTTTCCTTTTGTTTTTTTATTTGTTCATTTGAGAGTGAGAGAGAGAGAGAGCGTGCAAGCAGGGGGAGGGGCAGAGAGCAAGGGAAAAGCAGACTGCCTGCCGAGCCAGGAGCCTGACCCTGGGCTCCATCCCAGGACCTGGAGATCATGACGTGAGCCGAAGGCGGACTCTTAACCATCTGAGCCACCCAGGCACCTCCTGGGGCAATTCCTAGGTCCAATAGGCCTCAGCTGCTCAGGGGCTATATTGAAAGAAAGGTTGGGAGACTCGTGGTGACCAGTATGGTCCCTGGAGACCAGGTGATGGAGGCAGGTGGTGCTGGTGTCTCCCTGTGAAAGGGGAGGAGGAGCAGTTACTCTTCCCGTCACAAGGGGGAGCAGCAGGAGGCTGGTCCGGATCCTACCAGCTAACTAGGCTGCACCTACAGAGTAAATCAGTGTGTTCTCAACTCTCATCAATCATTTCTCAAATATCCCCATTCAAAGGATCACCCACTCAAGTAATGTGGACTGTGCATTTTAGACCCTACCACGAGTTATTCTGGAGCTCACTCCAGAAAATCTCATTCTTTTTTTTTTTTTTTTTTTTTTAGATTTTATTTATTATTTGACAGGGACACAGCGAGAGAGGGAACACAAGCACGGACTGACTCTCCCACTCCGGAAGAGGGAGAAACAGACTTCCGGCCGAGCAGGGAGCCCCGTTTGGGGCTCCTGAGCCGAAGGCGGACACCTAACGACTGAGCCAGGTGCCCAGAAAGTCTCATTCTTCCCGAGCAGAGGCGACAACACAGTAACGTAGCAAGTCAATATTATGGCCAAGGTCGTGCTCGCTTCGGCAGCACATATAATATTATGGCCAAGGTCATAGGGTAACCATATTTAGCAAATAAAAATACAGGACACCCAATTCTCAATCTCAGACAGACACAAATTCTCTTTTAGTATAACTATAGCCCCAATATTGCAAGGGACTTAGTTACACAAAAACAATTACTCCTTGATTACCTGAAGTTTAACGGAACAGCCTCTGTTTTATATAGCGAGACCTTATAGAGGGTTACATCTGCTTGAATGTTTTCCAGACTGAAATGTTTGCAGGCTTACTCTGTAAGGGCACCCGTTCTGGGGCGCGTTAAACCAGACACTCCCGATTCTTTCCTGAGACACATGGTCCTGCCCCGGAGCTCTTCACCGAGCTGCCCTGACCGGATGCGGAAGAACTTCACATTTGTGCACATTCTCTGTCCACAAGCATACACAGCGCCGCCCGCCCCTAGCTTATGTGACACGTAGGTGGCTCTGCCCTTAACCCGTTGAAACGGTCTCCTGCTCCCTCCATCCAGCACCTTTCCAAAGCTTGGCTGAGAGAAACAATATGTTTTTTAAATATTTTATTTATTTATTTGACAGATTGAGAGAGAGAGAGCACAAGCAGGGGGAGTGGCAGGCAGAGGGAGAGGGAGAAACAGGTTCCCCGAGGAGCAGGGAGCCCCCCTCGGGTCTCTATCCCAGGACCCTGAGATCATGACCTGAGCAGAAGGCAGTCACTTAACCAACTGAGCCACCCAGGCGCCCTGTGAAACAATATATTTAAAGGATTATCTGAAGGATGTCTTTTTTTCTAGGTCGGTGATAACCTTCTTAGTGAGAAGGCCAATTCAGAAAATAAGTAACCTGTTACCAAATTTTTTTTAAAGAGCTTTTTTTTTTTTTAATCAGGAAGGTAATGGCAACAACTTTGCTTAAGCATGCTTTTATTGCTTCTCCAATTGCTGAAGGGTTTCGTTATTTTGGCTAAACTTTCAGAAACTACATAACCCGTACTCCATGGTGTATCTGATGTAATGTTCCACTTTCTACCGAAGTTTGTGGTCTAGGAAAGCATTTTTGGATCTGGTTCAGTTCGTTTATCCTCAACTGACCCTGGAATCCATTTACCTGCAAAAAGTGTTTTGTCTCTTTTCATTCAGGTATAACGACCCTCCAGTAAAGTGTATCAAGTGTAGTAATCTTAAAGGGTTGGCTTCATGAAATTTTGCATTTGTGTACACCTGTGTAGCCACCACCCAGATCAAGATATAGAAATTTCCTGCCTCTAGCAAATTCCTTTGTATTCCTTCCTGGTCAATACTTCCACAGAGGTAACCACTATTTTGACTTCCATCATTATCAATTAGTTTTGTTGTTCTTTTTTTTGAAGATTTTTTTTTTTTGAGATAGATGGTGAGGAAGAGAGTATCTATACAATGGAATATTATGCCTCCATCAGAAAGGATGAATATCCAATTTTTGTATCAACATGGACGGGACTAGAAGAGATTATGCGGAGTGAAATAAGTCAAGCGGAGAGAGTCAATTATCTTATGGTCTCACGTGTGGAGCATAAGGAAAATCATGGAAGGCATTGTGAGAAGGAAGGGAAGGGTGAATGGGGGGAAATCGGAGGGGGCGATGAACCAGGAGAGACTGTGGACTCTGAGCAACAAACTGAGGGTTTTGGAGGGGCGGGGGTGAGGGTTGGGCAAGACTGGTGGTGGGTATTGAAAAGGGCACGTATTGCATGGAGCACTGGGTGTAGTGCATGAACAATCAATCTTTGAACACTGAAAAAATAAAATAAACATATGTGGGGAAAAAAATTAAAAAAAGATTTTATTTAATTATTTATTTATTAATGACCCGAGCTGAAGCCAGACGCCCAACCAGCTAAGCTGCCCAGGAGCCCAGTGATTCTTTTTTATTGCTGCAAAGTATTCCATCGTATCAAAGCACCACAACAATAAGTTGTGATATAAATTGTCAGTTTTCCTGTTACTAGACATCGATGCCTTTTCTTGTGAATAAAACTGCTATGGGCACTATGTTATGCTCATGTCTTTTGGCACACTTGTTTCTCCTTCATAGAAGGATTTTGGAATCATAATATAGGTGTGCGTTTAGCTTTAATCAATACTGCCAATTTTCTTTTTTTTTTTACATTTTATTTATTTGTTTTTATTTTTAATTTTTTTTACGATTTTATTTATTTATTTGACAGAGAGAGAGAGATCACAAGTGGGCAGAGAGGCAGGCAGAAAGAGAGGGAGAAGCAGGCGTTCCCAGGCGGTCTCCCATCCAAGTACTAACCAGGCCTGACCCTGCTTAGCTTCTGAGATCAGAGGATATTTATTTTTAAAGTGTATTTTACCTTATATGGCAAAAAGGACCATGGATCCATTAATCATGTGAATCCTTAAAACTCAGAGAACCCTCCCTGGTTTGGTCACACAGAAAGATGTGAAGACAGATGAAAGGTCAGAGAGGGGTGCCTGGTTGGATCAGTCGGTAGAACGTCCGACCCTTGATCTCAGGGTCGTGAGTTCAAACCCCACATTGGGCTTTATATAAAAGAGAAGAAGGGGCGCCTGGGTGGCTCAGTTGGTTAAGCAACTGACTTTGGCTCGGGTCATGATCCCGGAGTCCCGGGATCGAGTCCCATATCGGACTCCCAGCTCTGCGGGTAGTCTGCTTCTCCCTCTGACCTTCTCCCCTCTCATTCTCAGTCTCAATCTCTCTCTAATATATAAATAAATAAATAAATATTTTTAAAAAAAAAAGAGAGAGAGAGAAGAAGACCAGAGAGATGCAACCTTGTTGGCTCTGAAGATGGAGGACGAGAGCCAGGACCCCATGAATGAGAGCAGCCTCTAGCAGCTGAAAAGGCAAGGAAATGGGTTCTCTCTTAGTGTCTCCAGGAAGGAACTCAGCCCAGCCTAGCAAGACCCTTGTCAGGTTTCTAACACTCAGAAGTATAGGATAACAAGTTTTTATAGTATTAAGCCATTAATTGTATGATAATTTATTACTTCGGCAATAGAAAACGAATATGTCAGCTAATCTGTGATTTCCCCTTCCACTGATCAGACCAGCAGAGAACTGTGTGTCTGGGTATTGTTTCTCTTACCCAGAGGCAACCACCATATAATTATTTTATTGACTTGTGGTTTGAGTATAGTGTTTTTGGCTGCCATTAAGGAACACAATAAAAATCAGCCTCATGACACTCTTTGTTGCTTTTGCCATAATGGTGCTATTGAGAAAGAGTCCATTACCCATAAGTTTCCTCTCCATTAGAACCTGCAGGAGAAAATTAGTTTCTGTCCTAGTACCTGGAGGAGAGACTCTGCTTGAGGTTTCCCCTCTTGGTGTTTGTTGGTTGTTAGGAAGCTTAGAGCAAGCTCTGAGCAGTTTGCTTAGATTCTCAAGCAAACACATCCTGGGCTGGAAGAACTACCAGAGTCCCGCAGGGCAGCTTTTGCAAACTGTACTTGCAACCCAGAAATTTCAATCTGTCTCCCCAGAGGAAACTATTCCCCTTTTCCCCAGAAAGAACCACTGCTTTGGTGAGCCACTGTGCTATTTGATGACAGACAAAACTCTCCAAAGACCTGATATATAAGGGAAACCATTTTAGACTTTTTTTTTACATTTTATTTATTTATTTGAGAGAGAGAGAGAGAGATCGCAAGTGAGCAGGAGTGGAAGGGGAGGGGCAGAGGAAGAGGAATAACCAGACTCCCCACTGAGTAGGGACCCCCCTACGCCATAGGGCTCCATCCTAGGACCCCAAGATCATGACCTGAACCGAAGGCGGACGCTCAACCAACTGAGCCACCCAGGTGCCCCTATGTTTCTTTCTAAGTCAGCATGCCTATAAACATTGTTTAAACTAAAAGCCAGGGAGTGAAGGGCACATGAGTGGCTCAGTTGGCTAAATGACTGCCTTCACCTCAGGTCATCATCCTGGAGGATCATCATCCAAGATCAAGGTCTTGATCATCATCCAAGATCAAGTCCCGCATCCGGCTCCCTGCTCAGCGGGGAGCCTGCTTCTCCCTCTGACCCTTCCCCTCTCATGCTCTGTCTCTCTCTCATTCTCTCTCTCTCTCTCAAATAAATAAATAAAAATAAAATCTTTAAAAAATAAAAATAAATAATAATAAATAAAAGCCAGGGAGTGCTTTACTGGATCAGTCGGTAGAACATATGACTCTTTTTTTTTTTTTAAGATTTATTTATTGGGGTGTCTGGGTGGCTCAGTTGGTTGAGCCTGTTTTCTCCATGTATATATAAAAATATATTTATTTATCTGAGAGAAAGAGAGAGAGAGCAAGAGAGGGCAGGGGAGGAGAATCTCCAGCAGACTCCCCAGTGAGCGTAGAGCTTGATGTGGGGCTTGATCTCAGAAACCTGAAATTGTGATCGCAGCTGAAATCAAGAGTTGGAAACGTAACCGACTGAGCCACACAGGCACCCTGAGCATGGGACCCTTGATTTCAGGTTTGTGAGTTCGAGCCTTGTCTTGGGTATAAAGATTACTTAAAAAAATAAAATCGTTATAAAGATTAAATCAAAAAAACAAAAAACAAAAGCCCGATTTATAGCCTACCAAGTATACATCATAAGTGAGTAGCCTAAAGGAAAGCCATCTTATCTTCAAGATACCAGTCGATGCTCCTACTCCCCGAATTCCTTGACATTAAAACTTATAATTCCTGCCTATATGTTAATCTATAATCTTTTGACTTTTATAAGATATAAAAAAGTATGGGCGCCTGGGTGGCTCAGTTGGTTGAGCGACTGCCTTCGGCTCAGGTCATGATCCCGGAGTCCCCGGATCGAGTCCCACATCAGACTCCCGGCTCCATGGGAAGTCGGCTTCTCTCTCTGACCTTCTCCCTTCTCATGTTCTCTCTCACTCTATCTCTCTCGAATAAATAAAAAATATATATATAAAAAAAAGTATATAACCCTGTGAGGACTGTTCACTCCCTGGAGCACTTTCTTCCTTGTGAAGACCGAGTTTCCCAGGCAGCTGTCCTAACATGGGCTCAAAAAAAACTTTCTTACTTTTACGGATTCTGAAAGATTTGTTCATTTTGCATCATCACATTTAAAGGACCAAGTCCTATTCCTCAAATCTTTTGAGTTGGAGAAAGGGTTAAGAATTCCTGCCTTTGGGGTTTCTGGCTGGCTAAGTCAATAGATCATGTGACTCTTGAGCTCAGGATCAGGAGTTCCAGATCCACATTGGGTGTTGTTTACTTTAAAAAAGAGGAGGGGTGGGGCGCCTGGGTGGCTCAGTCGTTAAGCCTCTGCCTTCAGCTCAGGTCATGATCCCAGAGTCCTGGGATCAGCCCAACATTAGGTTCCCTGCTCTGCAGAGAGCCTGCTTCTCCCTCTCCCACTACTCCTGCTTGTGCTCCCTCCCTCTCTCTCTCTCTCTCAAATAAATAAACAAACAAACAAACAAACAAACCTTTTTTTTTTTTTTAAAGGAATTATTGTCTTAGAGCAGCAGTTCTCAAATATGGTCTGGGAGCTCCTGAAAGGGTTCCCAAGACCCTTTCAAGGCGTCCCCAAGGCTAAAAGTATTTTCATCATGTCAAGTGTACAATACAGCTTTCCAAAGGCTACTTGACCAGTGATATTCCAAAAGGCTGGCATCAAAAGCAGTTATGAGAATCCAGCTGTAGTCTATACATCCAGACACTAGCAAGGTTTGCAAAAATGTTGCTCTTTTCACTTTCAAAACAATGTCCTTCTTTTCACTATTTTTGGAAAGTATAGTTATTTTTCCTAAAAAAATGTGTTACCCTCCTGGGGCGCCTGGGTGGCTCAGTGGGTTAAAGCCTCTGCCTTCGGCTCAGGTCATGATCTCAGGGTCCTGGGATTGAGACCCACATCAGGTTCTCTGCTTAGTAGGGAGCCTGCTTCCCCCCTCTCTCTCTCTGCCTGCCTCTCTGCCTACTTGTGATCTCTCTCTCTCTCTGTCAAATAAATAAATAAAATCTTTTAAAAATGTGATACTGTCATTAACATGTAACAGATTAATTTTTAGTGAATTAATAAGTAATTTTAAGTGTTTCTGAGTTTTATTTCAAAGGCAGTAAATATTGATAGATATAACCTGCATGAGCAAAAACTCTTTAGATTCCTCAATAATATTTAAGAGTGTAAGGAGGTCCTGAAACCAAAATGTTTGAGAACTACCGAACTGCAGCCAGCAGTTTGTAGGTGAAGGTATTCGTGCCTTGCATGTTTTGCTGTAACCAACCTATACCCTCTTTTCTTTCCTACCTTTGTTTGCCCACTGCCTCATTTTTCTGAGTGTTTGTTGTATAAATGACTAGTTCTTCATCGTTGGAAGGGCTAATGATTGCCAATGAGTGAGAAGAGTTAGAAACTCCAGGTATTACAACTCTTGATCTTGGGGTGGTGAGTTCAAGCCCCACATTGGACATAGAGCTTACTTTAACAAACAGGGACGCCTGGCTCAGTCAGTTAAGCATCTTCGCCTTCAGCTCAGGTCAGGATCCCAGGGTCCTGGGATAGAGTTCCGAGACTGGCTCCCTGCTCAGAGGAGAGCCTTCTTCTCCCTCTGCCTGTTCTGCCTGTCACTCCCCCTGCTTGTGCTCTCTCTTTGTCTCCAACAAATAAATAAAATCTTTAAAAACAAACAAACTGAAATTCCAGGATTGTGTTACGGATTCTGAAGCTGTCACCACCAAGTTTACTTTCATTATCTCTGTGGACTAGCTAAGGTTAGCAAACTTATCAATTAACTCAGTCCGTTGTTGGGTCCCTGTATTTGCATTTACTCCCTTCCTAATCACACCTCATTTTCCCCTGCTCTTGCTGCCCTGGGACTGTGGGCTTTGCCCAGGCCTCTATTTTCAAGGGAAACTGGAGTAACTGAGTTGTATATTATTACTAGCCTATATTATGGGTAAGAAAAAAGATATACAGGTATCCCCTGCTTTTCAAAAGTTTGAATTGTGCCACTTTGCTTTTAGGAAAGGCCTACGTTAGTATATGTTTTCACCAACCAAAAGAAATCCAAAGAGGATTTTCATTTTCTCGAAAAAAGGTGAAAAGTGAAAATAGCGCTCCGTGTTCGCTTTGCAGGCAGCAAGCACTCCGAGATCTCCTCCCCTGGAACTACGCTCAACATCTCAGCAGTAAGCCATCATACCGTTGAACTATGCAAGCATCTGTGCTTGATCTCAATTTATATTGGGCATTTGTCACCAAAATATGTCCTAAGGTATCGGAAGAGCCTAAGAGAGGAGCGTCTGGCTGGCTCAGTCAGTGGAGCGTGCAACTCTTATTGTCGGGGTTGAGGGTTCGAGCCCCACACTGGGTGCAGAGATGACTTAAAAATTAAATCTTTGAAAGAAGAAAGAAAGGAGAGCCCAAAAGAAGTGATTCTGTGGCTATGGGAACACTAAAAATATTTTCCATATAAATTGATAGTAATGGCTTCTTTGCTTTATGTCATTTGCACTTCCAAAAGTTTTCATAGAAACGCACTACTTATGGGTGGCAGGGGAAACCTGTGTGTGGCTCTCCTTTTCCATTCTCCTCCACCCTTTCTCCATCCTGCTCTGTTCCCCCAGAGCAATCTTTACAGGCCACATCGTGGGCTCCCTATCACTCTGGCTTCTGGGAAATTTCAGAGCTGGGAGGAGCTGGCAGGTGATCAGAGGGTAGGAGGAACGTGAGATGGAGACATTTACTTCCCAGCTCCCTCCCTGCTGAGCCACAGGTGGATAAAGGTTGCATTCCTCCATTGAAGGAGCTCCTATCAGGATGAGCCCTCCTCCAGCTGCCCCTCTCCCTTTCTGTTTCTGTGCTCCCTCTTTGCCTCTCCTGGGGGGGAGGGGGTGGCAGAGCTCTCCATTATTGCTAGCCCAGGGTTGCTTCACCATCCCTTGTTAGTTTCCCTTAGTTCCTTCACTAAATTCCCCACAATTCCTCTTTGAGGCACCATGTTTCTTAGTGGCCTCCTTTTGATATACGCTGAAGGGTTGAGTGACTTTCCCAAGGTCACACAAAGAGTGACAACACTGGAGACTACTCTAACACAGAAAAGGGTGGTGTCCTCTTTGGCTTTGCCAGCCTGCCCAGCCCCCCTCTCAGAATCCTCAACTCTGCCCAACCTACGGCATCTGTGATCCTTTTGTTGGGATGGAATTGAATTCCCTAGAGCTCCCTCCCCAGACCTGGCCAGCAACTCCAGTAACCAGAGCTGTGTGAGAAGAAAAGGCCAAGCCACTGGGGGAAGCCACACCCAGAACAGAAGTGAGGTCTCAGGTGAGTCACGCCGCCACCGAGGGGCCACCTCCTCTGTCCCAAGGGCCTGGGTTCACCTATAGCCTTGCCTCACCGAGGACCCAGTACATCAGCCTCCCAGCACTTGGCTGTCCTCTCTCCTTCCACCTTTGCCCCCAGGGTTCTCCAGGCCTCCGTCCCCCACCCAACAGTGTCCTGGAGCTAGGACATCCGCCTCCCACCCCCACCTTGGGCCTCCAGAGATGTGAGATGCTCGCAGGGCTCTGGGTGGGGCCTTTAGGCTCCCTACTTCCCCCTTCCAGCCCAGATCCTCTCAGATTGCCAGAGATGGGCTCCAGCCAGGGAGGGTGGGGCTGCTCCTAGGACCATCAGGTGTCACAGGCTGCCTAGGCAGTGACAGAGCTGGGGCTGGGAGCAGACCTTCACCCATCTCCGTGCCTCCAGCTGACTCAAACGTGCCATGTGTCCGTGCCTGCTCCTTCCACTCGTGATCCTCGGTAACTTCAGCGGCCGGAAGATGGCTGCAATGGGCCTGGATCCTAATACATAGGGAGCCAGAAAGCAGGACTCCTGGGTTCTGTGTGGGTAGGGGGGTGTGAGAGGAAGGGCAGGAGGTCGTGGGGAAAGGGAGAGAGTGAGGTGTCAGGAGGGAGAGGAATAGTGTGTGAGAGGGGAAAAGGGGCCCAGGTGTCCTGGGGAGATTGGAGTAGCTGTAAAGCTTTGTGGGGGAGGGGAGTCACGGAGGGCATGTCAAAGTGCAGGCCTCCAGCTTCTTCCTGCTTCCCTCGTTCCAGCCTTCAGCCCCATCCCAGGAGCTTTCCAGGACTCAGGTAAGGCAGCCCGACTGGGAGAAACCACGTGGGAGGCATTAAAGATAGGAGGGGTAGCTTGGGTGTTGGCAGGGGGTGCTGAAAAAGGGAACTGGGGAAGGGACAGGTAGGGGGTAAGGGATGGAGAACAGGAAGATGGAGGCTGGCAATGTCTGGGGCTGGAAGTCACCGGTACCCTCCTCTCTTTACCCTCCAACTCCCAGCTCTCAGTCCCACCCAGGAAGAACCTGAAGATCTAGGTAAGGAAAAGCTGGGGGTTCCTTAGATCTTAAAGAAAGTTAAGTCTGGCTAGGAGGGGAGGGAGTTGGAAGTCACCGGAAAACTAGCAGTGCCTAGGTCCTCTTTGTTCTTTGTTCAGAGGGGCAAAGCAAAGTCGGGTGGGAGGCAGGCTTTGTCTTTGAGTTGCTTGGGCTTCTGGCGTCAGGGACCCGGCAGGCTCTGACCTCCGTGGTACCCCATCGCAGACTGCGGTCGCCCTGAGCCCTCTGCCCGAATCGTGGGGGGCTCAGACGCGCAGCCAGGCAGCTGGCCGTGGCAGGTGAGCCTGCATCAGAATGGCGGCCACATCTGCGGGGGCTCCCTCATCGCCCCCTCCTGGGTGCTCTCGGCTGCTCACTGTTTCGTGACGTGAGTATTCGCCCACATCCGGCCCCTCTTCAAAAGCCAAGCCTGCCCGGCAGCTTGACCCGGTGTATTCTAACCTGTACCTTGGGACCCAGCTGCGCCCGTCTCCCCACCCCTCTGCGGGGGCATCCTGGGTCTGAATGTGGGTAACGTCGCCGAACGACTCGCCCCACCACTCCACCAAATACCCGAATCTGAATTCCGTCTGTCCAGTGTCCTCTATCCACCGCCACTAAATCGGATCCACGCCTCCCCCTTTGGGGAACCTACCTCAACCTGGATTGCCCCAGCCCCAAATCTGGATGCGACTCCGCCCCTCCTGGGTTCCCGCTGATCCCACCTTCTCCCCTGCCTGGCCTCTGAGCCCCCACCCCCACGACAGTCGGCCCCCATCTTAGGGTCAACCTAACCGCCTCCCGCCTGGGCCTCGGCACAGGAACGGGACCTTGGAGCCTGAGACCGAGTGGTCAGTACTGCTGGGCGTGCACTCCCAGGACGGGCCCCTGGACGGCGCGCACGTCCGCGCGGTGGCCGCCATCCTCGTGCCGGGCAACTACAGCCGCGTGGAACTGGGCGCCGACCTGGCCCTGCTGCGCCTGGCCTCGCCCGCCCAGCTGGGCCCCACGGTGCGGCCCGTGTGCTTGCCGCGCGCCTCGCACCGCTTCTCTCCCGGCGCGGCCTGCTGGGCCACCGGCTGGGGGGACATCCAGGAAGAGGGTGAGTGAGGTGGGGGGTCCGGGGAGGTAGGTTACCCGAGAGGTGGAACCTCCTGAGCGGTCCTCAGGGCGGGACCTCGGGGCGAGTCCTAAAAGCTGGGGCCCGGGCTAGGCGGGCCCTTGGGGCGGGAGCTCGGGAGGTGGGGCCCACGGGGCGGGGCTCCGGGCGGGTCCTGGAGCGTCGATTTCTGCCCGGCGGCTGCGAAGGGCTCTGCCCATCTCCGTCTCTCCTCCTCCCCCAGGGCTCGCAAACTAAGACTCCTGACTCATCCACCCCATTCCCTCCTCACCTTTCCTTCCAGTTTTTTTTCTTTCCCCGATTTAGGATCCGATTAGGGTTCCCATCCTAGCTCTACTGTTTAAGACAAAGCACCTCACCCAATCCATTTCCTCCTCTGAAAATTGAGGAAAATAGCGCCCAGTCCATGGGGTTGTTGGGTGGATTAAATGAGAAAATCCCTGTCAGGTTTATAGCACGCTGCCTAACAAAGCAGTAAGTAATCCACGTTAGATATTTTTGCCCTAGGCAATCGTGCACTAGAGCACAGCGCCTGGAATATTGTAAGCATTCAGCAAACGTCAGTTTCTGCCCTCCTCTCCCCTGTCCCTCTTCCTCCCATCCTCCCCTCCCCTCACTCCTCTTCTACTTATTTGCCCACCTCCTGCCTTCTCCCAACTCACTCTCATCCATTCAGTTTATCTTTCATTCATTCAACAGATTATTTCTTGAGCACCTTCTTAGGCAAGGCTCTGATTTAGGCATTAGAGATATGTCAGTGAACCTAACAAGCTAAACTCCCTGCCTTCTCAGAGCTTGAGTTCTAGTAGGTAAATAAGCTAGAAATCCAGTAGATAAACAAACACTATGTCCGAAGGTGTGGGGGGAAATAGACCACTCTCCCATTCCCCGTCATCCCTATCATCTGGTGCTACCTTTCCATGTTAGCAAGGCCCCCATGGTTATTCTGCATGTGCCGTGATCAGACCTGTGTAGTGCCCAGGGCTTTGGCAAGGGTGCTTGAGGAGAAGATGCCATAGCCTGTACTTGGAGGGGCCCCTTCGGGGGAGAGATGACAAGAAAAGGTCATTCTGAGTACCTAGGAAGTCAGGATGGGCCCAGACCATCCTGACAAAGGGCACCCGGAACAGATTTTTTTTTTTTTTTTTTTTTGACAGAGAGAGAGAGCGAGAGAGCACAAGCAGGAGGAGAGGCAGGCAGAAGGAGAGGGAAAAGCACGCTCCCCGCTAACAGGGAGCCCAATGCAGGGCTTGAGCCCAGGACCCTGGGGTCACGACCCAAGCTGAAGGCCGATGCTTAACCAGATGCACCACGCAGGCATCCCAACAGGGGATTTCTGGAGAGGCTTTGTAAAGACGACATAAGTTAGCATTACAGAAGAGTGGGAGGAGATGGAGGGCACTCCGGGGACCCCCGTGAGACATATTAGATGGGGAAGGGCCAGGTTGCAAGGCTGGAGTGGAAGGGACAGAGGCAACAGAGGCCACAAAAGCTGCTAGGGCTGGACCATGAAAGCCTTAAGGTGAAACTAGGGCCACAGTACCCCCACCAGCTCCCAAGGCAATCCCCAAACCTCCCTGGATGTCCCTCAAGTACAGCCTCATCTTCACGTGACCTCTCAGGATGCCGGGTGGGGAGGGAAGAAGCCCTGTCCACAACTCTTCCCCCACCCGTTCCTGGAATCTGAGACTTTGTTTCCATCAAAGGCAGGTTCACCTCAGGGAAAGGGCTGCAGCCTCAGATGTAGACAGTGGGAGCCATTGATTGTTCTTGGTAAGATCAGAGCTGAGCTTTACAAACATTCCTCTGTCATGGGGTGCCTGGCTGGCTCAGTCGGTTAAACATCCAACTCTTGATCTCAGCTCAGGTCCTGATCTCAGGATCATGGGTTTAAGCCCGCAGTTGGGCTCCACACTGGGCATGGAACCTATTTAAATTTTTTAAAATTTTAGGGGTGCCTGGGTGGTTCAGCCGTTAAGCAGCTGCCTTTGGCTCAGGTCATGATCCCAGGGTCCTGGGATCGAGCCCCGCATCGGGCTCCTTGCTCATCAGGAAGCCTGCTTCTCCCTCTCCCACTCCCCATGCTTGTGTTCCCTCTCTTGCTGTTCTCTGTGTCTCTCTGTCAAATAAATAAATAAAATCTTTAAAAGATATTTTATTTATTTATTTGACAGAGAAGAGAGAGATCACAAGTAGGCAGAGAGACAGGCAGAGAGAGAGGGAATAAATAAAATATTTTAAGACAATTTTTTAATTAAAAAAAAAAGAACATTTCTCTGTCAGCAACAAGTGAAGGGTGGGTTGGGGAAGGGACTGGTGATGAGCGTGGGCCAATCATCCAGGCCCAAAGTTATGCCTCCTGAACTAAGGCCACTTGTAGTGAAAACTCCAAGAAGTCATAAGTGAGAGGTTTTCAAGACTTGGAAACTGACTGGGGAGGGGAAGCTGAGACAAGGGTCGAAGCTTCCGCCCAGACTCTATGCTTGGCAACTTAGTATGGGACCACAATAGGATATATGGCATCTTTGTCGAAAAGGGTGCTCTCTCTCAAAACTACACAACCTACACTGGGGCTCAGAGCTTAGTGATTTTATTTTTTTTTTAATATTTTATTTATTCATTTGACAGAGAAAGAGATCACAAGTAGGCAGAGAGGCAGACAGAGGGAGAGGGGGAAGCAGGCTCCCTGCTGAGCCAGAGAGCGCGATTCGGGGCTCGATCCCAGGACCCCGAGATCATGATGTGGGCCAAAGGCAGAGGCTTAACCCACTGAGCCACCCAGGCGCCCCGAGCTTAGTGATTTCAGCCCCCACGTGCATCATGTGTTGTCTGGATAGCTTTTTCCACTGCACAACCATCCGTGGAAGCTCTCACTGGGTGCCGGGTGGGGTCATTCCCGAGAGGAGGATATGGGAAGAACAGAGAGGAGCAGGAGGAGACAATGACTGCTTTTGAATGTAGCCGGCTTGGGTGCCACGGGGCATCTAGACGGAGATGTCCAGGAGGCGCCTGGAGGGCACAATGCTGAGCTGGGGACCAGGGGACTTCATATCTGCCTCACAGCATTTTGCTCTCTGGTTCTGCCTGCAGACCACCTGCCTCTCCCGTGGGTGCTACAGGAAGTGGAGCTGAGGCTGCTGGGAGAGGCCGCCTGTCAGTGTCTCTACAGCCGGCCCGGCCCCTTCAACCTCACTTTCCAGCTCTTGCCAGGGATGCTGTGCGCTGGCTACCCGGAGGGCCGCAGAGACACCTGCCAGGTGAGGGGAGGCTGCCGCATCTGCCCCGCAGGGCCAGGCAGAGCCCTGAGCGACAGGAAACAAGAGGAGTAGACCAATCTCATCTCTCTCATATCTGCAAAAAGAGGGCAACATTGCTGATGGATGGGATCGATGAGATTATAAATGGACAAAACTCGGAGCTCAACAAGAGGCCGTTGTTCCTTATGATGGAGGAGAGGTTACACGCCCGACTCCAGAGTGAGTCAGCCTGCTTAGAAGTCCAGCGCCACCGCTTATTAGCTGTGTGAACTTGGCCGAATTATCTAACCTCCACTTGTCTGGGCTTTCTTATCTGGAAGACGAAGGTGATAGCGTTACCTACCTCATAGGGTGGTTATGACGATTACAGGAATATGTAATACTTAAGACAAGTGCCTGGTCTTTAATAAGACCTTTAATACATATTAGCTATTATTATTATCATCCCACATCCCAGGCCACAGCACAGCACCTGTTACTTAGTAAATATTCAGCACATAGTTATCTTTTAAGAAAATGAATTAATCTGGGGTGTCTGGCTGGCTCAGTCCATAGAGCAGGAGACTCTTGATCTCAGGGTTGTGAGTTCAAGCCCCATGTCAGGTGTAGAGATTACTTAAAAATAAAATTTTGAAAAGTAGAAGGATTAATCCTTTATAGAAGTTTCCAGATATCTTGCTGAAAGCAAGACATTAGTGTATTTTGTGTATGTTAGTGTATGTGCATTTTGTGTATATTAGTGTATGTGTAAATACACATAGTGTATTTTAACCATCTTTCCCAGAAACTTTCCTCCAATGGCATACATTTCTTTTTAAGATTTATTTATTTATTTGATAGAGTACGAGCAGGGGGAGGGAGAGGAAGAAGCCGACTCTATACTCGATCCCACCATCCTGAGATCATGACCTGAGCCAAAATCAAGAGTCAGATGCTTTGGGGGATCTGGGTAGCTCAGTCGGTTGAGTGTCCCAGTTCTTGGTTTGGGCTCAGGTCACAATCTCCTGCTCGGGAGATCACCCTGAATCTGGGCTCCCTACCCCGCCAGGAGTCTGCTTCCCCTTTCCCTCTCCCTGCTCCTCCCTACAAGCGTGCTCTCTCTCTCTCTCTCTCTCAAATAAATAAATAGGGGCACCTGGGTGGCTCAGTCAGTTAAGCATCTGCCTGGAGCTCAGGTAATGATCTCCAGGTCCTGGGATTGAGTCCTGCATTGTCCTCCCTGCTCAGTGGGGAGTCTGCTTGTCCCTCCCCCTCTGCTCTTCCCCCCTACCCTACTCGTGCTCTCTTTCCTTCTCTCTCTCTCAAATAAATAAATAGAATCTTTAAATAAATAAATCTTTTTTTTAATTCTCTAAAATAAAAAAGAGTCAGATGTTTACCCAACTGAGCCACCCAGGGGCCCCCAATGGCACACATTTTTGAGGACCCTCAAAGCACGCATGGTGGCTATGGGGATTCAGGCGAGATAGTCTTCAGGGTCCCTTCCAATTGTGAGGTTCCGGGACCTGTGGACATAATCCCCTCCCTTCTTGAACAGGGTTGCAAACATTTCAAATTCCTCCAGACCATGCACTGTCCAGTATGGCGGTCACTAGCCTCACTGGCTAGTGAATATTTGAAATATTTGCAGTGTGACTGAAAAATTGAATTTTAGATTTTGTTTAAATTTAAATCTAAAGAGCCACATGTGGATGGCATCTACCATGTTGCACAGCACAGTTCTCAATGATTCCGAGCCTCCTCTGGGACCTCCTCAGGTCACAGAGACGCCTGACCCAGAGTACATCCTAAGATGCCTTAGGAACAATGTTGTTTTAGTGTTCGTTCCTTGTACTTATCCCTGCTTACTCGCTTTCAAACTATCCCTTCTTGCTGCCTTTTTTTTGTTTTGTTTTAAATATTTTAGTTATTTGCTTTAGAGATAGGTTAGTGAGAGTGAAAGAGAAAGAGTGTGCAAGCAGGGTGAGGAGCGGAGGGAGAGGGACAAACAGACTCCCTGCTGAGCACAGAGCCGGAGAACATGACCCCAAGATCATGACCTAAGCCGAAACCAACCAACTGAGCCATCCCTTGCTGCTTTTCTTTTTTTTTTTAATTAACATATAATGTGTTATTTGCCCTAGAGTACATGTCTGTGAATCATCAGGCTTACACATTTCACAGCACTCACCATAGCACATACCCTCCCCAATGTCCATAACCCAGCCACCCCATTCCTACCCCCCCACCTCCCAGCCACCCTCAGTTTGTTTCGTGAGTTTAGGAGTCTCTTATGGTTTGTCTCCTTTCTGATCCCATCTTGTTTCATTTCTCTCCCAACCCCCCCCCCACGACACCCCCGCCTGGCCCTGCCTCTCTCTGATATGAAGAATTTGAGACCCTTGCTGCTTTTCTAACAGCTTATTCCTAAGATGTTTTCTAACCTCTTATTCCCCCTGAATGTTGGCATGTCTGATTTATTCTAACAATTGGGTCCACTTAGAAACCCAAACCAGTGTTTATCTGAGCCATTTACTGAACACTAATCATTTGCCTCTGAGAGAGACCTGCAGATCTCTGTAGCATGGCCTTGGATGCATTAGCTTGGCGCCCTTGGCTTTGGCTGCTCATCGGCATTTCTGCCTTACAAGGCTTTCTTATGTTTAGAGTTGTGGGGAATGCAGAGGACAAGGCTCAGACAGGACAGATTTCTAGAAAGTGGCTCTATGTTGGGCAAGAAGAAGAGGTGTAGAATCTTTGTGAGGTGACCCAGTATAAACTGGTGGGTCCCTGAGTTGATCCTGTAACACCAAATTATCTATCGCCAGGGAGACTCTGGGGGGCCCCTGGTCTGTGAGGAAGGTGGCCGATGGTTCCAGGCGGGAATCACCAGCTTTGGCTTTGGCTGTGCACGAAGGAACCGCCCTGGAGTCTTCACTGCTGTGGCTCCCTACGAGGCATGGATACGGGAACAGGTGACAGGCTCGGAGCCCGGGCCTGCCTTTCCCACCCAGTCCTGGGAGCCCCAGTCGGGTCCCTGGGAGCCCAGTGATGAGAACTGCACCATTGCTCTGCCAGGTGAGGGAGCAGGACCCCTAGATGGTGGCTGGACATGGGAGATTTGAGTTGGGGTGGAACCTGCTGGGGGTCTGAGAGGCCCCCTGACCCAAGCTTCTCACCCCTCAGAGTGCGGGAAGGCCCCAAGGCCAGGGGCCTGGCCCTGGGAGGCCCGGGTGATGGTGCCAGGATCCAGACCCTGCCATGGGGCGCTGGTGTCTGAAAGCTGGGTCTTGGCACCTGCCAGCTGCTTTCTGGAGTGAGTGAAAATCCAGTCTCAGACATATTCTTGCCTCGCCCCACCCTTGGCCCGAGATATTATCTACCTGACTCCTTCCTTCCCCTATGTGGGGCGGGAGTACGGGTGGAGGGGGCGCATCGGTCTGGAGTGCAGGGTCTCACTGGCAGGTGTAGGATCCCGCTTGCAAAGCGGGGTCCTTGTATACTGGGGGAGGGTAGGGGGTAGTTAGTATAGGTTCGATCCAGGACGCTAGGTTCTGAGTACACAGCTCTCTGGGAGTCCAAAGTCCAAGCCAGACGTGCATGGCTTTGAGCTGAGTGTGCAGGATCCAGCCCACGTCCCCAGTTTCCCCCATCCCGCAGCCTCATCAACTCAGACGGCATGCCCCGCGACCTGGACAGCTGGCGCGTGCTGCTGCCCTCGCGTCGGCGCGCGGAGCTGGTGGCGCGCCTCGTGCCGCACGAGAATGCCTCGCGGGACGACGCCTCGGACCTGGCACTGCTGCAGCTGCGAGCGCCCGTGAACCTGAGCACCGCCCCGCGGCCAGTGTGCCTACCTCACCCAGATCATTATTTCCTGCCCAGGAGCCGCTGCCGCCTGGCTCTCTGGGGTCGCGGGGGTGAGCTGGGGGCCCGCGCGGGGCCGGACGGAGTCGGGCGGGACTCGGCCGCACCGCGGGCTCCCTTTCTCCTCCCTTCCAGAACCTGCGCCTGGCCCCAACGCACAGCTTGAGGCGGAGCTGTTGAGCGGCTGGTGGTGTCACTGCCTATACGGCCGCCAGGGGGCGTCGGTGCCGCCGCCGGGAGACCCGCCGCGCGCGCTGTGCCCCGCCTACCAGGAGGAGGAGGAGGCGGGCCGCTGCTGGGTGAGCGACGGGGGCGGGGCCTGCGGGACGGACCGGGGGGCTGAGTCTGGGAGGGCCTGGGAAGGAGGCTGAGCGCTCCGGCGTCGGGGCGGAGATTAAGGCGGGTCCTGAAGGCGCTGGGGCGGAGTGTGGCCCTGGAGGACTCTGGGGCGGGGCCTGAGATGGTCCCTGGGCGATGTTTGGCCTTCTTGCTACCCCTAGGTTTAAAGAGGATCCTAAAGTGAGGGCTGACTTAGACAGACTAGTACTGGAGCCTGGCTTGGAGGAGGGGGGACTTATGTCTGAGTACGAGGAGAGAGAGTGGGGTACAGGAAAGCCCCAGGACTCTGATAGTCTCTTACCCACGTGCACACATTCTTGCTGCAGAACTACTCTCGCCAGAGCCTTCTGTGCCAGGAGGAGGGGACCTGGTTCCTGGCCGGAATCAGCGATCTCTCCAGTGGCTGCCTACGTCCCAGAGTCTTCTACCCGCTGCAGACCCATGGCCCATGGATCAGCCATGTGACTCGGGAAGCCTACCTGGAAGACCAGTTGACCTGGGACTGGGGCCCTGAGGGGGAGGAGACTGAGACACAGACCTGTCCCCCCCCCACAGAACATGGTGGTGAGGGCTCAGGGCTTAAAGTCTCCTTAGTTCTTTGGGACTAAGAGGAGGCTTCTACATGGGCTGAGATCCATGCTAGGGTCTTCAGGGGTCAGCTGTGGAGCCCCCACTGAAGTGGTCACCTCCTCTCCTTAGCCTGTGGCCTGAGACCAGAGCCCGCCGTGGTGGGGGTCCTGTGGCCCTGGCTGGCAGAGGTGCATGTAGCTGGAGATCGAGTCTGCACTGGGATCCTCGTGGCGCCAGGCTGGGTCCTGGCAGCCACTCACTGTGTCCTCAGGTGGGTCTCACCCATCTCTTGGACAAGAGGGAAAAATTGAGATGGGCAAAAGGACTCTTAAAATAGTGGGATATTCTCCCTTTAGGGCTCTTACAGTACAGGCAATTGCGACAAGTGTTTTGAGATAGAAGACAGATTTGAAAGGAGGAATCATGAATAGAGTGACCTTGGTGTTCCTTCTGCCCTGTCCCCTGCACTGGGAAGGACTTTACAGGACTGGGGGAGGAGGAGGTGACATTGGGCTTTGTTCCAACAGGCCAGGCTCCACAACCGTGCCTTATATTGAAGTGTACCTGGGCCGGGCAGGGGCCAGCCCCCTCCCACAGGGCCACCAGGTATCCCGGCTGGTCATCAGCATCCGCCTGCCCCGGCACCTGGGACTCCGGCCCCCCTTGGCCCTCCTGGAGCTGAACTCCCGGGTGGAACCCTCACCATCAGCCTTGCCCATCTGCATTCACCCAGGGGGTGTCCCCCTGGGGGCCAGCTGTTGGGTCCTGGGCTGGAAGGACCCCCGGGACCGAGGTGAGAGCCCAGGGTCCTGGGGGTGAGTAGTGACTGAAGGCCAGAAATCCCGCGACAACCGTCTCTCCTCTCTAGTCCCTGTGGCTGCGGCTGTCTCCATCTTGATGCCGCGACTCTGCCAGTGTCTTTATCAGGGCGTTCTGCCCCCCGGGACTTTCTGTGTTCTGTATTCGGAGGGTCAGGAGGACAGATGTGAGGTAAAGGGAGGGGAGAGGTGGTGCTGGGCAGCCGGGGCCTAGAGAGGGAACAGGGGCCAGGAAGCCTAAGGGTGGGGACAAGCAGTGCTTTGTGGCTGGACTCTAAGAAGGGGCGGGGAATCAGGAGGAAGAAAGAGTAAGAGACCCTTTGGGCCTTGGCTCTGCTGCTGCAGGTGACCTCAGCGCCTCCACTCCTGTGCCAGACTGAGGGGGGCTCCTGGGTCCTCATGGGCATGGCTGTTCGAGGGAGCCGGGAGCTATTTGCGGCCATCGGCCCGGAAGAGGCGTGGATCTCCCAGACAGTGGAGGAGGCCCATTTCCTGCCTCCCAGTGGCTACCCCCACTGGCCCCCTGAAGGCAGCGACCTCTGCCCCACCGACATGGCCAGGGCCTCAGGCTCCCCTCAGGCTGCTCTATTCCTGCTGCTACTAACTCCCCTGATTCAGGGCTGAGGGGGCCGGGGTCTGGGGGGGGCTCCCTCATGCTTCTCCTTCCCCCCACCCCCTCCTGCCCTCCACTTCCCGCCCAGTGCGGCTGGAATGTGGCCCAACCGGCTTTGTTCCCTAGCTGGAACCTCCAGAGCGCCCCGCCCACCTGGACTGCAGCGGCTTCGGAAAATTGGGCCCCAGTGCCCGGCTATTTCGGGCATGGAATCCTTGGGGGCAGCGGGAAGCGGACAATAAAGGTGTAAACACAGACACGTGGCCTTGTGGCATTGCTGGGGGCAGGCTGAGGAGCTAGGGGAAGCCCAAGAATAGGGCCCATCCCTTCTGGGCCTCTGTGAGTCAGGCCTTGGGCTCCCAGGAAATGTGTCCCTGATAACGTGGCAGCTGTCCCTCATTCCTGCCCCAGGGCGGGGGAGGTGGGGTGGCAGCTGGGTGTGTGTCACCTCCCGGTGGAATCAGCATCCCTAGCACCTGCCAGACACCTCAGCCCTCGCTCAGACCCTACTGCCCTTCCCCCCCACTCCCAGAGCGAGGATGAGGGTGAGGGTTGAGGAAAAGTCTCGGTCTGGGAGCCCAGGGTCTACCGTATTCTATATCCACAGACAGCTGCCCTCTCACATACCCCCCCAGAGTGTACACCCACCAGTGTCTCCATACACACACGCCATGTCCTTCAGTGGTCCCCCATTTTTACATGGGATCACGGATCACAGCCGAAGGCAGACGCCTAACCTACTGAGCCACCCAGGCGTCCCCCCTCACCCACCATTTATTAGTTCTCCTCCATGCGTGAATTCAACCACAATCCCTGCTAACTATGAAGTCGGGGGCCTGGGGTCTGATAGATCAGCCCCTGAAGTGTTCCCAAGGTAGTGGGGAGCACATATGGACACCCCTGGCTGGCGATGAGGAAAGGGTCACAGAGGAGGTGATGTTTGAGTACGGAAAAGGGGCAAATGGAGATCTGGAAAAAGAGGAGGGTTTGGCATGGAAGCCGGCTGAGGAGGGTAGCAGAGGGGTCCCCTCTGAGGCTGGAGTCACCATCTCTGGGTTGAGTGGGCAAAGGACAGGGGAGAGGAAGTAGGAAGTTCTGGAAGATTAAGGAGAGGGGCAGAGGTTCATTCTTTTTTTTTAAGATTTTATTTATTTATTTGACAGAGGGAGAGATTACAAGTAATTACAAGTAGGCAGAGAGGCAGGGACAGAGAGAGAGGGAACTAGGCTCCCCGCCGAGCAGAGAGCCCAATGCGGGGCTTGATCCCAGGACCCTGAGATCATGACCTGAGCTGAAGGCAGAGGCTCGACCCACTGAGCCACCCAGGCACCCTGCTGGGCAGAGGTTCTTAAAGAAGCTGCCAGATCCCGAAGAGAATATTACCTCCCCACCCGGGTCCCGTTACCAGTCACCCATACGCCATCCCCCACAAACATTTCATACACCCACCCTCCACCCAAGCCCACCAGAGTGTCCAAATGTGGCCCCCTCCTCCCCAGCAGTTAGCCTCTAACCCCTCACCCATTCCAGGAATTCCCTGCCCTCCCGGAGGGGCCCTGAGAGAGCCCCCATTCTTCTTCATCATAGTGCCTGCCTTGAGATTATTCTGTAATTGCTGTGTGATTATTTGGTTCCGACCTGTCACCCACATTTCACGGTGAGCTCAGCGAAGGCAGAGATGGTGTCTGTTTTGTCTCCTGTGCCTGGAGTATAGTAGGCACGCGGGAAATATCTGTGAGATGACTGGTACTGCCATCCCACTCAGCACACCTCTCTGCACAGATGACACTGCAGACTCTACCGAGGGGCCTGAAATGGCCGGCCCTGAGCAGCCCCTGGTGGCTAGGCCACCAGGCCTGAGGAGGGAAGGAAGGTCAGGAGGCCATCTGCCCTGGGACAGCAAAGGCTGGGCCAGGGCCTGGGGGACATAACTGGTCTGAGAGATTTGCAAGACCTGGGACAGAGGGCACTGGGGTCACTTTCTTGCTATCAGGGATTTCCAGCGTGCGCGCGCGCGCGCGCACACACACACACACACACACACACACACACACACACACACACACACACACAGAGCCTCTGGGTCTGGGAGGATTTAGGACCGTGTTAGCAAGAAAAGCTGGCGGAGCTAAGCAAGAAGGGCGGGGCTAGGGGAGGGGCGGGCAGGTAGGTGCCCTTCCCCAAGGATCCGCCACTCTGGGAGGTCTCTGCGTAGCCAGGCCCAACTGGAGACGTGTCCTCACTGGCGGCTGCAGAGACCCCAGCCTCTCCCTTTGTGCCTTATCCCTGCCTTCGAAACTGGCCTTGGACGTCTCTTCCCCCTTCGCGGCGCTGATTCCAGGATCCCTCTGGGGCCGATACCCGGAACTTGCCTTTGGAACCAGCCTAGGTACCTTCCCTTGGGTGCCTGGTGTCTCTCCCCAGGGGCCCTGGTCCTGGGCCATGGCCCACAGGGCAGGCCTGGGGCCTGGGCGGCCGAGGGCTCTGGCCATTCTGCTTTTACTTGGATTATTCCGGTCCGGACTTGGTGAGTATTTGCGGCCATCAGAGAGTGTGGGGCTTGGGGGAGGGGTGGTGGGTATAAACTTTTCTAGGCACATCCCTTATCCTGGGCTCAGGAACGCTGGTTTCATCCTCCCTAGCTCTGGGCCTCTCCCTCTCCAGCTTTGGCCTCCTGGGGGGCACGGGGTGGGGGACAGTCCTCCGGAGAAGTGGCAGGTGCTGAGGGGTCTCGGACCTCTGGTCTTTCCTGTTTCCCTTCCCTCTTTCTCTCTTCCTCCAGGGGCTGACGGGGATGAAGGTGAGGCTTGTGTGGGGGAGGGGAAAGGAAGAGGACTTGGATTCAGATCCCAATGGAATGTTTCCTGAGTGCCTGACCCTCTCTCCCTGGAGGACCATCTTACCCACCCTTATCGCCTTATGGAAATCCTCCCCTAGTCTGTGGGACAGGAATTATAGCCCTCATTCCACGGAGAAAGAAACTGGGGTACCGAGAAGTGACTTGCCCAAGAGCGCACAGCCAATCAGAGGCATAGCTGGGATTTTAAACCCAGGTCTGACTCCTCCAAAGGTACGACCTTTGAGGAAAACCAACCAGGGGTTTCCTTCCTGGCAAGGCACATCACCCAACTCGGAGTCTGGCTGTCTATTCTTGGCCAGTCCCCTCACCTCCAAATTGGAGTCGATGAGGGCGGCCCCCCAGGGCCCGTGAGGACTCACGGATGTAAAGGAAGCGAAAGCCCTCTCGCAGCCCAGCGCGGTGCCTAAGCCGTCACTAGCCAGTAGCTATTGTCATTATTATGAGAGAGGAGGAGCTTGGCTGGACAGTTTTCTCATTTCCGCGCAAGGTGACTTTGTGACGGGCTGTGGGGTCCTCTCCAAACGGCCGCAGCCCCGTGGTGGGGGGCGGGGGGCGGGGTGCGGTGAGGCTGTCCTGGAAACCAGATGTTCCGTGTGGGAGTCCTGTTGTTTGGTCTACACGTATCCACAACTCCAGCTGTGCGCCCAGCCCTGGACCGGGCACGGGGGACAAGGAGATCTGCTCCAGTCCCTGTTACTAGGGAATGCCCGGATTGGGGACAACTGAAACGGAGCCACAGACACCAGCACCACAGTTGTGTGATGGGACAGCGTTGGAGGGGAGCACACCCCCCCACACACACCCCCCAAGAGCTCCCAGCATGGTCCAACTCAGCCAGCCCGGCCAGGAGAGGCTGACATTTGAATCGCCTCCATAGGCAAAAAGGGTTGCTGAGCTGAGTCGGGATGCCGAAAGGTGTGTGGCAGCGGCACGGTGACCTGGATAAGCAAAGGTCTAGAGGCAAACAAGTGTGTGGCCCAGTGTGTGCGGCAGAAAATGTCCGGAGGCACGGCCGGAGTAGGCGGTAGTGTCATGGAAGGTTTGGAATGTATCTTAAGGGCAGTGGGGAGCCAAGAAAGGGTTTCAGCTGAGGTGCGACATGATCAGATTCGTGATTTATAAAGATCTTCCGACTCGTGAGGAGTGGATGGAACGGAAGGTGGGAGGACCTGAGAGAAAGGAAGCTGGACAGGACCCCGGCTAGGTAACGAGGACGGTAAGGAGGCAGAGCTAACTGTGCCCGCCGAGCAGTGGGATGGGGACAGACAGGTGGCTGGCTCCTGTGAGCTTACTTCCCAAGCTCCAAACCAGATTGTCAGGAAGGAAGCAGCAGGCCTGAGGAACCTGATGCGGGGTGGGGGGGACCCCAGAAGGACTGACTCCCTCCCCTTCCTCCCTGGACAGCCTCCTGCGGTGTGGCCTCCCAAGCACGCATCACCGGTGGTAGTGGCGCAGCCGCCGGCCAGTGGCCCTGGCAGGTCAGCATCACCTACGATGGCACCCACGTGTGTGGCGGCTCTCTCGTGTCTGAGCAGTGGGTGCTCTCCGCCGCTCACTGCTTCCCAAGGTACCGGCTGGGCGGGGAGTCAAGAGTGGGCTAAAGTCAAAGCTGACGGATCAGTCTAGGCCAGAGGTTGGGGTTCTTGGGTTGGGCCTAGGGGTAGCAATAATGAAGTCTGAAAGGATCCATCAGGAGTGAAGGCCAGGGGCGCCTGGGTGGCTCGATGGGTTAAAGCCTCTGCCTTTGGCTCGGGTCGTGATCTCAGGGTCCTGGGATCGAGCCCCGCATCGCATCGGGCTATCTGCTCGGCGGGGAGCCTGCTTCCCCTTCTCTCTCTGCCTGCCTCTCTGCCTGCTTTTGATCTCTCTTTCTGTCAAACAAAAAAATAAAACCTCAAAAAAACAAAAAAAGGAGGGAAGGCCACAGGTCACAGGTCACAGGATAAAACTAATAGGCAGTTTGGGATCTAAAAGGCTCTCTGCTTGCTCTCGGAACCTGGGGTTGGATGGAACAGGGATTCCCCAGCAGGGTTCAGGGAACTAGGAGAGGTCTCCTGGGTCCCAGCCTTGGCCCCTCTGCCTGCAGGGAGCACCTCAGGGAAGACTATGAGGTAAAGCTGGGGGCCCACCAGCTGGACTCCTACACCCCCGAGGCCGAGGTCCGCACCGTGGCGCAGGTCATCTCCCACTCCAGCTACTACCAGGAGGGCTCCCAGGGCGACATCGCGCTCCTCCGGCTCGACAGGCCGGTCGCCTTCTCCCGCTCCATCCGGCCCATCTGCCTCCCTGCGGCCAACGCCTCCTTCCCCAATGGCCTCCAGTGCACCGTCACTGGATGGGGCCACGTGGCGCCGTCAGGTGAGGTGGGCGCAGACATCTAGAGGCACGAGTGGGGGGGGCGCCCGACTCAGGGGTGGGAGGCCCCAGGTGAGCATCTTTTGCTCCCACAGTGAGCCTCCTGGCGCCCCGGCAGCTACAGCAACTCGAGGTGCCACTGATCAGCCGTGAGACGTGTAACTGCCTATACAACATCGGCGCCAAGCCCACGGAGCCCCACGCCATCCAGCAGGACATGGTGTGTGCGGGCTACGTGAAGGGGGGCAAGGACGCCTGCCAGGTGAGTGTGGAGGGTCCCGGGACACAAGTGCTTCCTGACAGCTGAGGGCCGGAGGGGCTGGTGTGGCTGACCTGAGGCCCCGGGGCCTCGTCCTGACAGTCACTCTATGGCTTTTCTCCTCAGGGGGACTCTGGGGGCCCACTCTCCTGCCCTGCGGGGGGCCTCTGGTACCTGGCAGGCATCGTGAGCTGGGGCGATGCCTGTGGGGCCCCCAACAGGCCTGGCGTGTACACTCTGACCTCCAGCTATGCCTCCTGGATTCACTATCACGTGCCAGGGCTCCAGCCTCGTGTGGTGCCCCACGTGCAGGAGTCCCAGCCCGACAGCCACCTCTGCGTCAACCATCAGGCCTTCAGCTCGGCCCCAGCCCGGGGCTTACTGGGGCTCATCCTGCTGCTGCCGCTGGGCCTGACGGTGGGCCTCGTGGGCTAAGCTAGTCATGCTGGGAGCTGACCCCGCTTCCTGGACTTCCGCCCTGCACCCGAGGACAGACGCCCAGCCCAGGGATGGAGCTGGCCCTTCCCTGACATCTTCTGAGCCTGCGGACTGGCTGGAGCCACTCCCTCCCCGGACCTGCGGGAGCCCCCTCTTCTGAGTTTGTTCTTTGGGTCTGCAACCCCGTCAGGAGGTTTCCTACCTGCAGTATTGGCTGGAACCTCTGGCCACCTCCACCTACTGGTTGGGCGCCTATGGGGCCCCTGAGGACCCTCAACAACGAGAATGAGCCCTGGCTCCCCGCTTTGTTCCCAGAAGACGGGGCACCTGCCTAGCCAACTGTTGCCAGCGCCCGGAGTGCTCCTTCTGCCTGACGAGCCCCATCACTTCACTCTTCCTGTCTCCTGAGCTGGGGCTGCCTCCGGGTAGCGTGTTCCCAAGAACAGAAAAGGCCCCAATCTTGCCCCATCGGCTGCCATGGCCTCCTTGAGCCTCGACTCCCAGACTCCGGAGGACTGAGCCCCCACCGGAACCGGGCTTGGGCTTAGGGTGAGGGACAGAAAGAACCAGCGCGAGTGAAACGACTCGAGCACCTCTGGCTGCGTGTGTGACGAAGAACGTCAGCTCTTGGCCTCTCCCTCCCACCTCCAAAGTCCAGAACCACTGGCAGAACTTACTTTATTAAAAAAAAAAAAAAAAAAAGACGAAACAGGTCTGTACATATTTACAGGCGGGGGTGTGGGGAGGGGAGGGAGGCACGGGCCCGGCGGCAGAGGCGCAGCCCACTCACTTCTTGGAGAGTTTGACTTGCTTGTGCTTGGGGGGTGCCCACTTGAGACAGACCGAGTCCACTGTGGGGAGAGAGGCGTGAGAGGCGGGGCTGAGCCCCTGGGTCCAGGCCAGGTCTCACCTCCAGGTGAGAACAAGGGCCTACTGAGTCCTGCAGGGGGGCAGGGAAGCCTGGGAATGACGAGCCTACCCCGGGCTCCGGTCCCAGGAGCTGGTCAGACTAGTTTGGGATCGTGTAGCGGCCAATAGGTGGCTTTGGCTCCCAAGAGACCTTAACACGTATCCCCCACCACGCACACCCTGGGCAGCCCCCCACCCACCTGTTATGGGTGGTTTCTTATACTGGGCGCTTTTAAGGTGCTCTTCTACCAGCTTGGGTGTGACACAGATCACGTGCTGGCCCTTCCAGTACTTGACCATGTTGAGGGACTGCAGGGTGCTGATGATGTCATTCTGAGTGATGCTGGTCATCTGGCTGCAGAAAGGGATTAGCACGGACGTTGGGGAGAGTCCCCTTGCGGGGTCTGACTGGGACAGCAGAAGGGGACAAGGGCCCGGGATCGTGGCCAGGCTTAGAAGAGTCCTTCCCTCTTTAAGGGTTCCAGGGCCCTCACCTAAGGTCCTTGATGGACAGTGTGCCCCGGAAGTCTCGCAGGATCTCCAGCAGGACCCAAGACCAGTAGCTGCGGTAGCTGAGCTTGCCCAGGTCGGACAGCGGCTTCTCGGGGGAGCCGACCGTGCTCTCCAGCTTGGAGAGCTCGTAACCTGGCGGCAGAGGGAAGGAGGCTGTGGGGGACCCAGCCCCGCCCCGGCACCCCTGCCCCGGCTGCCCCGTCCTCCACAGGCCAGGAACCACTCACTGAAGGCAATGAGGAATTTTCCATAGCCGCGGCGTTGGTAGGGGGGCAGAGTCAGGATGCAGGCCACGTTGTTGCCGTCTGGAGACTCTTTCTCCTACGGGGGGGCGGGGTGTGTGGTCAGGACCGCTGGGGAGGCTCAGCCCCTTCTCCGGGTCCCAGTCCCCACCCTCCCTCACCCTGGGTGTCCCAGTCCAGCACCTTAGAGAAGTAGCCAACGATGTGGGCCCCCTGCCTGTCCACTTCGGTCAAGATGTAAAAGACGAAGGGCTCCACGTCGAAGTACAAGGTCTTGTGGTCCAGGAAGAGCTTGGCCAGCAGACACAGGTTCTGACAGTAAATCTGAGGGGTGGGGAAGGTGGCAGCAGGCTCAGGGAGCAGGTGAGGCTTCACTGAGGCCTCGGCAGTGGCTGCCACCCCTCTCTGCAAATGCCAGCCTTCAGAGAGCAGCCAGTGCCGGCCGGGGAGAAGTGGGCCCCTCTCCAGAACAGCCGTATTTAGAACTGAAAGGAGTCTTACAGTCATTTTCTGATGGATAGGGAAACTAAAAACCAGAGAGCTGGATTATTTGGTGACTACTTCTTTTTTTTCCCCCCTGGTGCAAAAAGGTGAGTTGTTTTGTTCTTTTAAGATTTCATTTATTTAGAGAGTATGTGTGTGAGCTGGGGTGGGTGGGTGGGGGCAGAGGGAGACGGAGAATCCCAAGCTGACTCCGCACTGAGCGCAGAGCTCGACGCAGGGCTTGATCTCACAACCCTGATATCATGACTTGAGCCAAAATCAAGAGTCACACACGCCACCAACTGAGCCACCCAAGTGCCCTAAAAGTGTGTGTGTGTGTTGGGTTTTTTTTTTAGTTATAGCATGGGGACAGGACTCATGGGCAGAAAAAGTTTTGTTTTTTTTTTAAGATTTTATTTTTAAGTAATCTCTACACCCAACATGGGGCTGGAACTCACAGCCCCGAGATCGGGGTCGCTCGCTGGCTGGGGAGCCAGCCAGGCGCCCCAATCGGTTACCACTTCTGAGGGCTCAGTAGGAGCTGAATCTTCAGGGACATTAACTCTCCTGTTTCAGATCGGGAAACTGAGGCTCAGAGGAGAGCCTCACTGTAAGGCTGGTGAGTGCTAGGGCAGGATTCGAACTGGTATATGAGTTCTGTCTTGTTCATAGCTGTATCCCCAACAGCCAGCACGAGGCTACTCAGGAAGCTTGGTGCTTGGTAAATGTTTGCTAAACGACTGAGCTTTGAGCCTAAATCCACTTGGGCCATACTCCTCGCTGGGCCTGGGCAGCCTCCTTGCTGTAAGCCCAGACACCCACCCAGGCTAGAGTCCAACATCAGGACGGGTTAATACTTGGCTTTATGGCGCAGATCAAGAGGCCCTCTGGTTTATGATACCTTCTATATCCGCTCTTATTTGACCCAACAATTGTGAAGTCCAGCATTGCTAGCCCATTTTACCTAGGAGGAAACTGAGGTTCTGGGAAGGGGAAGTCCTTGGCTGAGGCTTCAAAGTTCACAGGGTAGAGCTAGAAAGAACACCCACACCTCCTGCTAGAGCCGTTTCTGCCACTCCCCCCGTTCACGCTCAGGCAAAGCAGGGGACCCAGGCCAGGTTGAGAGCAAATTATTTCCCCTTGAGCTATTTATCTCAAGGCTGGCCGAACCCAAGGAGGTTACCAATAATCACAAAGGCCCATGTTTACTAAGCACCTACTTGATGCCAGACACTGTGTTAAGTACTTGACATTGCTGTCTCATTTGTTCCAACAATCCTATTAGGTAAACATCATCATGACTCCTATCTTACAGACGAGGAAACAGGAACAAACTGTTAAGTAACTTGTCCAAGGTCATCTAGTCAACGACAGCATGACTAGAAGCAGGAACCACTCTGAAGCCTCCCCTCTTTGCCTCACCCTCTGCTGTCCCCTGCCCGGGGAAACAGGGACATTTGGTGAAAGCTTCCCAGCCTGACCAGGCAATGGCCCGGTGCTCAATGGCAGCAAAGCAGGCCGCAAACGCCCCATCCTGCCTCCCTGAGGTCCGGCTGCCAGAAACCAGGAACTCCGCCGTCGGAGCCGCACAGCTCTCCCGGGCAGCAAGCCTCACACAAAGCCGTCCCCTCCCAGGGAAGAAACCCTTCCTTCAGGCAGAAAGAGAAAGCACTTCTAGAAGCAGCCTCAGGCACGACAATCTCTACTCTGGGTTCCAGAACTGCCCCAAACTAAGCCACGTCATCAAGAGAAAAGTCTTCAGGGACAGAATAGAAACCTGGTCCCCAAGGCTGGTACCCCAGGGCCAAGTGTTTACCGTGCCCCAACCACAGGCCTTTCCCCAGTGGGGGCTTGTCCTCAGGCTGGCCTCTACCCTTCGGTGACTACGAGGATCACCCAGGAGGTGCTTGCCCCCACCTCCCCGCAGCACTTCGGCCCCCTAACTCACCTTGTGGTCTTTGCCGTCGACCTCGTACACAGAGATGTTGCTCTTGCGATAGATCTCCTTCCCGGGGGGCTGCCGCCACTGACACTGGCCCTGGGGTGCGGATGAGGAGACAGAGACTTGAGACCTTAAGGTTTTCTGCTAGGTGCCCCCATCCCGCCCTGTGTGGGTTGCAATAGGTCTCCACTTCTGTTTCCCCGTCTGTAGACCCTGGGCTCCACACTTCACCGACATCAAGTGACCCTCCCAACTACCTGAGGAGACAGAGCCTATTCTACGGATGAAGAAACAGAGGCGCAGAGAGGCTAAGTAACTGGCTTGAGTATCACACACCCAGATGGTCTCAAGTTCAGGTCAGCCTGGCCCTGGAGGGCTCTGGAGGGCTCTCATCCACGACAGTGGTGATCCCTAAACCGCATACATTTGCCTCAGGTTACGCCCTTTGGGACCCGCCCTGCTGCGCTAGTGCTGTGAGCCCCCAGCACCCCACATTCCCCCGTCCCGCCTCTGCCAACGCTTCCCCTCTGTCCACACCCTCCAGGCCCACTGCTCAGGGGCTATGCTCACTTCCTCTTTTGCCCTGAGGAACCTGGCAAGGGCCGGGATTACTGTTCCCATTCCACCGGAAGAGGAAACTGAGGCCTGGGGGAAGGCAGCAAGTTGGCCAAGGTCACTCCAGCAAAGGCAAGGCCAGACCTAGAACCCTCTGGAGCCACGGGCAGCTTTTCCTCGCACTCAACTCCTCTGGACCCGTCTCTCGTCCCTATGGCCGCTGCCTCGGCCCCTCAGCCCTCCTATTAGGTCACCAGGCCCAGCAAGCCCCGTCTCACCAAGTGGAAGCGGTAGCTCTTCTCGAATTTCATGTACTTGAGGCAGTACTCGCAGAGCCACAGTTTGGGCTGCTTGCCATAGTCTTCGGGGAACGGTGAGAAGTACCAGGCGTCGATTTCGTAGTTCCCGATGTGGATCTTGTCCACATACTTCACCTTGGTGATCTGTGGGCAAAGTGGGAGGGCAGGGCAGGCTGGCTCAGTCAGGGCAAGGAAAGCCGGGCGAGGGAGGGCCCGCGGTCAGGAGCCCCAACCCTGCTTACCGCCTCGTGTTCCTTCTCCAAGGCTGCGGTGGTGGGGTCCATCTCTGCGTAGGTCTGGGCAAGGACAGAGCCGTGAACAGAGGTGAACAGAAGTGGGGGTCAAGCTATCCGTCCCCCGCACCAGAACCCAGGGCCTCCCTCCGGTCTTGCAGACCTCATCCCCTGAATGACACGGATAACCGCGGGAGCAGCCAGCTTCTTTTACGGGGTTTTGAAGCTGCTGGGCCAAGCTCCTCTCCTGCCTTACCCCACCACCCCCACCCCTGATGCCCAAGTGTGGTCCTTTTGCCTGATGAACAGGGCTAGGATCAGGAGGCCTGGTTCCAGTCCTTGGGCTGCTAAGAGCTTCAGCTACACAAAAGGGTCAATCCAGCTCTGCCCAAAGTGTCAGGAGGCAAATGAACAATGGGTCTGACCTTCTGTGCCAAGAGAAGGCACTCCCCACACTCCCCAGTGTGGCTGGGCCTCGTTCCTGAGTGCCAGATCCAGGGAGCTGCCTGCTCCCCGAGGTGCCTCCCGCAGCTGCATCGGACTCTAGGCGTCCAGAAAGGAACTCAGCCCGTCCTCCCCGCAAACCTATTCATCCTCCTGGGGTCCCCATCTCACTGGCAGCAGCACGCTCAGCCCAGCTGCCCAAGACCAATAGCAGGTCTGCTCTTCAGATCCTCCTCCTCTCAGCCCGGCTTCCGACGAAGGGCTGTCAATTGAATGTCTGTCAATTCTACCTCCTTGATGTCTCTGCCATCGGTCTCTCTCTGGAGCTCTCCTCTGGGCAACTCCAAGTGGCCACTGCCACCATCTCCAGTCTGGACCCCTAACTAAGCAGATTCCCAGCCCCTTCACATCTATGCCTTCAATGCCACTCTTTCCGTGGCCTTTGTGCTGCGTGCACGCAGCTCCCTCTCCTTCGCTGCCAGAAACTGCTTACTCAGCCTCGAGAGGAGCATGAGCCGGGGGAGTGTGAGATGAGGCAGTTTTGTGTGCCATCGTGTGTAATTGTTTTTACTGGGCTCTTTCTTTTTTTTTTTTTTTTACTGGGCTCTTTCTTGTCCTTCAAGGCCTCATGCCCTGCCCGCCCCTCTCCAGGAGACCTGACTGAATTCTTCCCACACAGAACAAGCCCTCCCCTTTCCAAGCTGGGAACGCACAACAGTCCCCTCTGACTGCTGCCCCTTACTTTCCCGGATTTTCCAAGTCCTTAGGAAGCAGGGACTCAAAGTCATGTCACCCTCACAGCACATCCTGTCCCTAAGCCAGACTTTGTAGGAGCTAGCAAGCACACAGCCCGATAATGCAGAGGGCGCCCAAGAAGGCCTATGACCTACACCAGGGGAGACAGCAGCCTTGTCCTCAGCTGAGAAGGGAGGAAGGAGTCGGCATTTTATTTACCCAGACCCCTTGCCCCTTAGCACTTTGCCCGTATGGCCTCATGTAACCTTTTCAGCCACCCTGAGATGTAGCCTTTTTATTTCTATCTTACAGAGAAGTAAAGAGGCAGGGAAAGGTGAGGTCACTTGCCCTTGGGGACTAGCTAACTGCCATTTATCCCAAGTGCCAAACACTCCACAGATGGTATTTTCTTTAGCCCTCACAAAGACCCTGAGACAGGAGTGCTCATCATCCACACTGCACAAAGAGGAAACTGAGGCACACAGAGCTCAGGTTACAGAACTGGTACCCAGCACCATTGAGCAGAGGCCCCTGGTTGGTCCAATTCTGACCCTAACCCCTGCGAAGATGAGAGAAGAAAGATTTTCCTCCTCACAGGCCGCTTCAAAAACCCACTTCCCAACTCTCACAAAAGACAATCCTCTTCTGCAAATGCATTAAAGAACTACAAAAACACTCCTTTTCTTAAATGCTGCAATTTATTTAGAATCAAACATTAATTAGGCTCTGAAGAACCTTGCTGATTATTAACTCACCGATTAGCCATCCTTTGATTTTATCACCACTAGCCCATTGTTATGGGCCCCGCTGACTACCAGCTTCCAGGGACATTTTTGAGACTTTAATTTGCCAGTGCGACCTGTTCGAGGAACTAAGAGAAACTGAGACCTGGCCACAGGTGGCTATTTGAATTCATTAAAGTTAACACAAATTTAATCTTTAGCCACACGAAACACATTCCCAGTGCTCAGTCACCGCATAGGGTTCATGGCGCTACTCTATCGGGCAGTACACATATATTTCCACTTATCACAGGAAGGTCGATTAGACCCTGCTGCCTGAGACCTTACGGGGTCTTTCGAGCCAAGGGTATTTCAAATTTTTTTTATCACGACCCGCAGCAGGAGATGCAGTTAGCACTGTAAACCCACTGACCTCTCCGGGCATACACATTACATGTATTTGTACGTGAAGTAAAAGCTTCCCAAAAACAATACTTACCTTTAATAAAGTGCAACATACTCTGACATTTCCTGTCTTATCTTCTTTTTTTTTTTAAGCAGGCTCCACACTCAGCGTGGAGTCCAATGCGGGGCTTGAACTCATGACCCTGA
>CM052805.1:19859124-20036847 GCA_028533885.1 Nasua narica | reverse complement strand
TGAGCCTCGGTCCCCCAAACCTTACCCCACAGACCCCGGACATCTTTATCCTCCCAACTCACGAACGAACCTGGCCAGGCTTGGCCTCCAGACCTGCCTGTCCCTCAAAATTGAGCCTTTCTGCCAACTGGCTCCCGAACGGCCAGAGCCTCAGCCTGGCCCCGAGCCCCTTCAGCCCCCACAGGTGCGCAGGGAGAAGAGGAAGTCACCCACTATCCCCTGACCCCTGACAGGGCCTGTCGGGGGCACCACTGGTGCACGAGGTGAGGGGCACGTGGTTCCTGGCCGGCCTACACAGCTTTGGCGATGCCTGCCAGGGCCCCGTAAGGCCTGCAGTCTTCGTGGCGCTTCCCGCCTATGAGAACTGGGTCAGCAGCTTGGACTGGCAGGTCTACTTTGCGGAGGAGCCGGAGCCCGACGTCGAGACTGCAGGCTGCTCGGCCACCACGAGTACGTGACCCTAGGGCCTCCCTGCTGACACTTCCGCCTCCAGACGCACGCTCCTGCAGCTGCCCTGGTGGGGGGGCGGGGACTAGTGGGCAAAACTCTGGTTCTTCGTCACTGACTCGGAGCAGGCCCCCCAACTTCTTCAAACCTCAGTTTTCTCATCTGTCCCGAGGCTTAAGTAGTACCTTCTTCCTCTTCCTTCCAGGGAGGGAGGAAAGTTCTGAGGATGAAGCCGACCCCACCCTCCTTCCTCTCCCTGACAGGCAAACCGGCCGGCTGCTGACCAGTGGCTCTGCGATGCTGCAGACACAGTGAGACGATTCCTGGGTCACTGCCCCTGTCCTGCTGCCCCGACCCGCACGTGACTCCAGGCACTGGGGCAGGCCCGCTAGCCCAGTGGGATTCGGCCAGGAGCCCGCCCGGACTGGCGGCTGCCCTCCCTCCCCACCCTGCAGGACAGAGAGATGTCTGTCGCCTGTGGGATGGTCCCCAACACACCCAGCTCTGCTGTGACGCAGGCGTCCTAGTCTGCATCTCCATTCTTCAGCCCCTCAGATAGGACCACACCAGCCACTTACTTTGAAAATTCGTTTTTGTTTTTGTTTTTTTTTTTTTGGCGGGGGAGCCATTTTCCTTTTTTTTTTTTTAAACTTAAATAAATTGTTACAAAATAGACTTTAGAAAATAAGTTACAAATTATAGCAAAAGGCTCCCCTTCCACAGGCAACATTCCCACCTGCGGCTCTCCAAATCTGCCTCTCCCTGGTGTTGGAATCTGGCTGGTGACAGTGGCCCCAATTCGTGGCAGAGCCTGGCACCGGGTTTCTTGCAGGGCTGGTTATAGGGAAGAGCACAGTGACCAAGGCTGGGGAAAAGAGAGCCTTCAAGGACAGGGACGTGAGGAATACCTTACCCCCTCCTTGAGCAAGAAGCCAGATCTGGGTCCTCTGCACGGTGGGAGAGGAGAGTGAGAGATGGGGACGCCTAACTACTCCTGAGCAAAACATGGAGATCAAGCCTTTCCCTGCAACCCGCCCCGCCCCGCCCCGCCCATATTCTGATCTTTGGAGACTTGAAGTTTAGAGGGAGAAGCTGAGGTCTGCAGGCCACTGGGGTGAAGGATCCAGAAGTGAGGTCGTGGGGGTAGGAGGAGGGGGCAATGACACGTCCCCTCTCCCCGCCGCTGGTGCCTTTGGGGCTCCTGGGGAGAAAGAGAGGAGGTCAGAGGGTGCCAGACCCCACACAACTTGCACCCCATTCCTGAGCCCTGCAGGCCATCCTGCTGCCACCCCCCCGAGGTGGCCCCAGAGGCCTGCAGGAGAACTCCCAATTATTTTTCCAGGCCTGACTAACTGGCTTCTCGCTCATTCCCTTGGGGTCACAAGAAACCTTTTATCCTGAAAGCCATCTCATCAGCTTTCCCAGGGGACTCTCACCCACCGTCCCCTCCCCTTCCCTGACAGTCTCTGGTCAAGGACCTGCCATCTCAGGGACACCCACCCTCGGTGGCCACTAAATGGAATGGGTCCTGGGAGAAGGCCTACGGGTCTCGAGGGGAGGCCGAAGGCTCAGGCACAGGCTGAGGAGACAGGCTGCCCCACTCCCCTGAGCTTCCTCCTCCCGCTGGGCTGGGCGGAGTGACTTTCCACGAAGATTTTCCCGATAGAGGATGAGAGATAGGGGCTAATGACTGTTGTTGCTACAGCTGGGCCTGGCTTCAAAGAAACAATTATCTATGACTCAGTCCTCCGGTTAAAGGTGTGTTGGCGGGAAGGGGTGGGGGGTATGCAGGTAGGAAGAGCGGTTTGGTTGGCTCCTAAAAAGGAGATGTACAGCAGAGAGAAGAAGGGGTTCCGTGATGGGAAGACGAGGCATAGGGCAGTATCAGTAGCAAAGGACCAGAGGTCTAGATTCCAAGATGGACCAGAGACAAGATGCAGGGAAGAGGGACAGGGAGCTGGGGGCCAACCAGTGGCCTGGTTTCCCTGGCCCGGAGAGCACAAAAGCCACAGAGCAGTCTAGTCTGGGGGTGCCTCCTATGCCCCGTTCCTCACCCTCGGGCTCCCTGCCTCAAGGAAAGAGCACCACTTAGACTGGTTTTTCTCTGGAAATCATTCCTTTACTGGCTGGGTCAGGGGAGTTTCCAGATGTCGTAGCCGGATAGCTGCCTCCCCTCCCCAAACAAAAAGCCCGTTCCTCTTTGGCACAGCTGCCCGCACCCTACCCCACCCCACTGTCCAACCCACCATGCTGTCGACCTGACCCAGGGTTCCAATCTCAGCCCCCACAAGGCAGCATCCTCAAACTAGTTTTCTCCATATCCAAGCTCCCCCCCTCCTCCCTGACACCTCTTGGAAGCCATGTGACCTTCTCCTGTCATTCCTTGCCACCTCCCCCCGCCCCCCAACTGTGTGCCCACCTCCTCTGGGACCTTTCTGTCCTCTGCCCGAGCCACTCATGCCCCCGTACCAGAGCTGGCCACCGTCCATTCCTCCTGGTGCTGCTGCTGGTGCTGCTGGAAGCTGATTCGGCGGCGGAAGTGGCGGGGACAATGAGGGCAGGTGAAGGGCCCCTCCCGAGGCGCGTGGACCCGCCCGTGACCCTCCAGCCGGGCAGCTGTCCGGAAGGCCTTGCCACAGATGCTGCAGCGGTGGCGCTTGGGGTCTGTGTGGGTCCTGCCGTGGTTCTTGAGGGACAGCAGGTTGGGTAGAAGTTTGGGGCAGAGGGAGCAGGGGTAGAGCCCGGTGGTGTGGGCCTTCTGATGGTTCAGCAGGCTCCCAGCATGGCGGTAGGACCGCCCACACTGGGCACAGCGGAAGGGCCGTTCCTCATCTTTAGCCACTGTGGACTTTACTCCTTGCCCCCCATTAGCTCTCCCAGGATCCTCTCCTGGAGGCCTGGGGGGTTCTGATGGGGACTTCTGGATTTCCCCTGGGCCAGGGCTATCTACCTTATCCTCCACAGTCCCACCTTCGGGACCTGTGGCCTCCGGTGCCTGGGGTGACATCGGACTGAGGCCGCGGGCATGCGTGTGCAGGTGGCCGGCTAGTTCGTGATGGGACTGAAAGGCCTTACCACAGTCAGGGCAGGCAAAGGTCTGGGCAGCCACGTGGTTGTGGCTGTGGCTCTCAGCGGCCACAGGATTCGGGAGCTCCTCAGAGCAGCGCAGGCAATGGCGGCGGTCTGTCTCGGGGGCACTGTGGTGGTTCAGGGGGCCTTCCGACGGGCAGTACGTCTGGCCACAACGGCTACAGGAAAAGGGGTGACTCTCTGGCTGGAGCTGAGGTCGGCTGTCTCCACTGTCCCAGCTCTCCGCAGGACTCAGACTGGGTCCATTGGGCTGGGTGTTGCCACCACGGCAAGGACTTTTGGGGATACTGTCGTCCGATTCATGTGCCGGTTTGGTCAGTACATGACCCGGAGGACCCCAATCACCACCATGATTCACTGGTCCCCCCTGGCCTTGCCTCCCTTCCGCCTTCCCCACGTTCGTGGATCCCGGCTCTGCCGCCCCGATGGGGCTCGGACTCTGCTCCCCCAGCCTCTTGGCTCCATCCTCCAGCTGGAGAACTGACGCAGGACCCCCTGATCCGTCCTCTGGTCCTTGGTCAGCGGCCAGGTTCCCCTCACGGCCCTCCGTGCCTCCCGGACCACGCCTGGTCTCCTCTTCGTGCTCCCGCAGGTGCCGCTCCAGAGATCCCCGGCCAGGGAAGCCCCGGCCGCACAGGGCACAGCGCACGGCTGCCCGGCGGGACAGCCCTGCTCGCCGCCGCCGGCTCTCTGAGTGCAGCCGCTGGTGGTCCTTCAGGGCCATGCTGTTGGAGTAGGTCTTGGGGCACGTGGGGCAGCTGTACTGGCCCGTCTCGTGGCTGCGCCGGTGGTTCAGGAGGCTGCCGGCGTGGCGGTAGGTGCGGCCACACTGCCCGCACCTGAAGGGCCGATCCTCCCGCGGCAGCTTCCGGGCGCCCGCGCCCCCAGCCCGCTCCGCGTGGACCCGCTGGTGGCTGGCCAGCTGCTTGCGCAGGCGGAAGGCCTTCCCGCACTCGCCGCAGCGGAAACGCCGGGGGTCGGCGTGGATGCGCCGGTGGTTCTTGAGGGACATGAGGTTTGAGAAGCCTTTGGAGCAGGCCTGGCAGCCAAAGTGTCCGGTCTGGTGGCTCTGGCGGTGATTGATGAGGCTGCCGGCGTGCTTGTACGACCGGCCACACACCTCGCAGCTGAAGGGCCGCTCGGCGCTGGCCTCCGTCTGGCAGCTCTTCTCCGCGGTCTCCAACCTCGGCTCTGCCTCCTCCCCCTTCCCGGGGGCTTCCTCCCACTCCTCCTCTTTCACCCTTGCCGCCTCCTCCAAGGGCTCCACGCTCAGCTCTTCGTGGAACCTTCCCACGTCTGCCTGTCCCAGCCCTTCTTCGGCCACGACCTGAGGCTCGCCGCTGCCCCCGGCCTCCGGGACTGGCCCCACGTGGGGCTCGGAGCCCTTGCAGCGAGGGTGGTTCCGCAGGTGGTTCCTGTAGGCGGCGAGGTTGGGGTAGCAGCGGGAGCACACGGGGCAGGTGAAGTCGCCGGTCTGGTGGATCTTGCGGTGGTTCACCAGGCTGCCCCCGTGGCGATAGGTCTTGCCGCACTGGTTGCAGCGGAAGGGGCGGGGCTGGGCCTCCGGCGGACTCGCCTCACCCTGCCCGCCAAGGCTGTCCACAACCCCGGCACCTGCTCCCTCTCCTGACTTTGTGTCCCCAGCCTCCCCAGACAGAGAGGTCACCGTGCCCTCAAAGACACGGTCACCAGCTGCGGCCCCTCCCACGGCATCACCGGGCTCTCCTAAGTGGCCAGGAGCTTGGTCTGTGGGGTTCCCAGAATTCCGACTTTGGTGGTGACGCTCCAGGCTCCCTAGGTCATCATAGGTGTGACCGCAGCAGCCACAGATGTGCCCGTAACCGGCTCCGTCCAGTGCCTCCACCTCCCGCTGCAGCTGATTCAACAGCTCTGCTTCGGAGAGCTGCAGTGGAGGGCTCTGGGTGGAGGCTGCCCCCGCCGCTCCTTCCTCTTCCGCCTCCTCCTCCTCGGAGCCCTCGGTCAGGCCAGAGGAGTCGTGAGCCTGGCGCCGGTGAAGCCTGTAGCCAGCCCGGCCCGGGAAGATCATGCCGCATAGGCAGCAGAGGAAAGGCTGTGCAGGGGCTGCCTCCCCGGGCCCGTGGTTCTGGAAGTGGCTGCGCAGGGCAGGCAGCGAGTCAAACTCCTTTGGGCAGAGGGAGCACTGATAGATGCCCGGCGGGTGGCAAGGCCGGTGGCTCAGCAGGCCGGTGGCATGAGGGAAAGAATGCCCACAGTCTGAGCACGTGTGGGAGACCTCAGCCTGCCAGCCGGGGCCAGCTTCTGGAGAGTGGGGAGGGGAGCTGGGCTGGCCAGTGGCTGGTTTCGGGTCTCCATCCAGCCCGGTGAGACCGTCACAGAAGCGAGTCCCACCGCTTTCCTCATCGCCTGGGATGTCCAAGTTGTCTAGGAAACAGGCCTCCTTCCTTCCCAGCCCTTCCTCAGTACCCCTGCTCTCTTTAGCACCCTGGATATGGGCCTCAGGCCGCTGGAGCCCACATCCGGCCCTTTCAGCTTCCGTCTGCAAATGGCCCCCATCACTTTCCAGGCTGCCTTTGGCTCCATTGGGGCCTCCCTCTGAAGGGTCTTGAGGGCGGTCTAGGGCCTCATGGTTGTCCACCAACTCCTGGGCCCAGGTCCCGCCCGACGGGAGTCTGGCTTCTCCCCCGCTGCCAGCACTGCTAGCCCGCCTCCGGTGCTGCCTGCTCCACCGCCCGCTGTGGCGTCGCAAATGGTTCTTCATGGCAGCCATGGTGTGGAAGTGCTTGGCGCAGGCCCCGCAGCTGAAGTCCCCCGTCTGGTGGGTCCGCCTGTGGTTGATAAGGCTGCCTGAGTGGCGATAGCTCTTTCCACAATCTTGGCAGGCAAACGCCCGAGGAGGGGACACCCTGGTCTCTGTCCTGCCGTCTTCCCCTTCCCCGTGGGTCAGGCCGTGACGCTCAAGGCTCTCGGGGTCTTCGAAGAGCATCCCACACAGGCTACAGATCTGGGGTGCTGTCCTATTTGCTGCTGGGGGCACATCAGCAGTCCCCTCTTCATGTTTGCACCCATGCCCCTGATCGGTACGTGGGCCTGCCTCTGCTTCCACTTGGTCACGAGGGAGCTCTCCCTTGAGGTGGCTGGGGGGCGCCTCGGCCCCTGGGCCTGCACCGCGGCGAGCAGCTTTGCAGTGTACCCGCACGTGGTTACGCAGGGCCATGAGGTTGGGGTACTTGCGGGGACAGAGTGAGCACTGGTACTCTCCTGTCCGATGGCTGTGGCGGTGGTTGACCAGGCTCCCCCGGTGGCGGTAAGCCCGACCACACTCATCGCACTTATAGGGGCGGTGGTCCAGGGGGGTGGTGGGGACCTCTTCCTCTTTGTGGCGGGTATCAGCCACAGGCAGGGGAGCTGCTGGCACTGGCGGCTGCCCATCCTCCCCAGCTCCTTGCCGGGGTCTGTGATGAGCCCGCACATGGTTTTTGAGGGCAGCTGCGTTGAACAGCTGTTTGGAACAGATGGAGCAGGGGTAGACCCCTGTCTGGTGGCTCTTGCGATGGTTGATGAGGCTACCAGCGTGGCGGTAAGTGCGGCCGCAGTCCCCACAGCGGAAAGGCCGGTACTCCTCTAGGCCGCCATCCTCCAGCTCCCCAGAGGTGCTGAGCTCCCCGGAGCAGTTCAGCATCTGTGTAGTCGGGAGCTGGTCCTGGCTGCTCTCATCTGTGTGCCCGTTGGCCGTGGGCATCCCTTTCTCTTCCCACAGCTGCTCCTGCCTTTCACCCTCATGGGTCTGCTGGTGGTCCAGCAGTTCTCGGGGGAGCCGGAAGGCACGGGGACAGTGGGGACACTGGTAAGGCTGATACTGGGCATGGAGTCGGGAGTGGTTCTTCAGAGCCATGAGGTTAGAGAACTCCTTGAAGCAGATGGCACAAGGGTAGATGCCCAGGGTGTGGCTCTGGCGGTGGTTGGTGAGGCTCCCGGCATGCTTGTAAGTCTTGCCACACTGACTACACTTGTACCGCCGTTCCTCCTCAGCAGGAGGTGACTGAGTGGGCTCCGGGCCCCCTGTGAAGTTCACTACTGATTCAGCCAAATACTGTTCCAAATTACTAAGGAGACTGCTGGCAGGGGTGGGGAGCGGGGTGGCAGAATTGGGAGTGGACCCCCAGCCCTCTGCACCCCCCTCAGAATCTGGCTGGCTTTGCCCGCCTTCTCTTTGTCTGGTGGGTAGATCTTCCCAAGTGCTCAGAGCTGCCCGGAGGTCAGGCCCAGACTCACAGCCAGATGTCTCTTCGGCCTGTTTTTTCTGGCTCGCCCAGCTTTCCCCAGGGCTGAGCCTCCGGTCCCTAGAGTCAGAGGATGTTGTTTCCCCCTGAAGGTGTGGAACGACTTCCCTGGAGCGGGGGGGCCTGCGCCTACGGCGGCCCTCGGGAGCGTGAGTCCTCATGTGGCTCTTGAGGGCCACGGGATTGGTAAAGTCCTTGCCACAGGTGGTACAGGGGAAAAGGCCAGTCTCGTGGGTCCGACGGTGGTTGACCAAGCTCCCTGGGTGACGGTAGCCGCGCCCACACTGCTGACAGCGGTAGGGCCGAGGGATGCTGTCTGGCTCCTCACTGTCCTGCGTGGAAGATGGATGGAGCAGCTCGCGGTGCCGGGACAGTTCCGGGAGACTAGGGAACTGGCGCTGACAGTCAGAGCAGCTGAGCGAGGTGGGCGTGTCCTCCATGGGGCAGTGTGGCCAAAACCTGGAGGTTCAGGAACACCAGGCGGGTGGCAGCAGCATCTTCCTCTAGTGGTGGGACCGAGGCCTAGGAAGAGCAGGGCGGTGGTCAGAAGGAAGGCCTGAGTTAACTTTGCCTCTTGGCTCTATAAGCAATGAGCTCATCAGAGGTCACAGAAACGTTCCCCAAGCAATAATGCCCAGGGACTTGCTTTCTGCTAGATCTAATGCGAAAGCACCCGTCACTTAAGGCCTCCCTGCACACAAGCTCCCCAAATATGGAAGCTCCCCTAGGCCTAACTCATCCCTAGAGATAAGGAAACTAAAGTCTAGAGGGATGCAACCTATCTCTGATCGCAGACCTACTTACCTCTATTCATCAGACCAAATCCAAAAAATCTACTGTCCCTAACCGTCTCCACTGTAGAATCCCGAAACAACCAACCAACCTATCTCCTGTGACCTCTGAAAAGGAAACCTGGACCTTTTCTAGGACCTTCCATGCAAGAAGTCCAATCCTCTTTCCTTGACCCCTTGGCTAAACAGAGCGGCCTAGAGACACTGAAAAGCAGCCTTTTTTTCCAAGATACAAGATAATTTGGGCTCAGGAGAAGTAGGTGAAGGAAGTGGCCCAAAAAGTCTTTTAGAAAAGAGACCTTGTGACCCTGAAAGGAATAGGGGAGCTGGGGGAACAAGCCAGCGCTTTCTCTGAAGAGGGTTCTGACCCTACCTCTCAGGTACTCAGCTGTCAACTGGAAATTCCAACTCACTTTTGGTTGGTTTTCGCCCCCCTACCTTTTTCTTTCCTACACCTCGTCACTACATCCTTCTCATATTTTCTCCTATCTCCTCTTGAGATATTTATGATGACATCAAGGGATGCTAAGTGGGCATTACCATGTGCGGGGCACTGTGCTAAGTAAAGAATATTCGTTGTGCCACTGAATCCTTGAGACACACTGCAGCGCCTGTTATCCCAAGCGCAAACCCAATGACTCCAGCAATCTTCTTTCCAAAGCCCTTCCTCTGTCCACAGCAGGCCCCTATGCCTCCTCCATCACCTTGGCCTGCGCTGAGTCTTATTCTTCACTCCCAGGGGACCCCTACACACACAACTCCTATCTCCGGATCTAAACCCCCTCACTGAGCCTGCTCCCCGACTTTTCACCTCACAAAGCCCCTTCGCTCGAGCCCCTTCTCCTGATCAACCACCAACCAGGTCCCCTCGCCTCACTCATCTCCTCGGCCAATTTCCTCTCAGGACCCCTACCTCGCTCGGGTGGCCCCTTTTCGTTCCCGCCGCGGGTGAGTCCGTTGGGGACCGCGAACGGGAGCGCGCCTGCGCACTGGGACCCTCACCCTAACTGCAGCCGCGCGCCCCAAGGGGTGGCTGCGAGGGGCTCTCGCGCTCCCACACACGCACACTTCGCCAGGACTCTGGGGAGGCGGGAAAGGAGGGAAAGAAGGAAAGGAGGAAAGGGAGAAGGAAAGAGGTAGAGGAAAGAGGGCGCAGCTGGCCGGAGCCAGAATCTACCCCCAGCTCCGCGGACACTTCCTATTGTTACTAGGAAACAGGAAGTGTCCTAGCCGCAAAAGGTTCCCCTTGAAACCTCTGCCTCGAAAACACTTCCTGCGCCGCCTCCAAGCAGCAGTTCTACACAGACACACTTCCGGGGCTAAGGGAGAGGTCGCTGAAACGCGCCTCTGACCCCGCCCAGGAGGGTCAAAGCCCTAGGTTGGTTTGGACTAGCTTTAGCCACACTTCCGGCAAGAGCTGCGAAAATTGTTCCGCTGCACATTGGCTGAAAGCAGAAGAGGAAAAAAAGCGTTCTGTTGCTCTGGCCTCGGTACTTCAGCGACACTTTTCGTGGGGTTCCCTGAAAAACTTCCCAAGGCAAATGGAGGGAGTTCCCTTCACTCCTTGCTACTGAGGGAAATGTGGTGGAATAGAAGCGGATTTGGGTACTACAAAGCTTGCCATGGCCCTTCTGTCCTCCCGCCTTCCAGTTCTTGGTGATCTGGCCCCAAGCTAGCAGTAGCCCGGTATATACCGTAAACCTGTCTGGCGTCCCCTGTCATTAGCACCCACAGAGAACCCTTGCGAGATGTTTCTCCGCCACCTTCGCCTGCAGTGCTCGGGTAAACTTTGCCTTCCTCCCCGGCGGGAAAAGCTCCCGCCCACTTCCGCTTGCCGGCCCCGCCTCCCCCCCCCGCAGGGTCCTAGCGCCTGCCCCTCCCTGGCAGTGTCCCGGACTCGGTCGGCGAGAGCAGCTGCCGCTGACGCCACGGAGCCAACCCAAGTTCGCTGAGGTAGGAAATGCCGGCGGGGAGCCGCGGGGACCCCCGGGCCGCCCCAGCGCGGACTCAGTCCGAGAGGCCTCAGTTTCCCGCGGGTGCAGAGGGCGGATGGGGTTGGCCTGGCGCGAGCAGCGCGGGCGGGGCGGGAGGAGTGCGGCCCCGGGAGGGCGCCGGCGGGCTCCGGCCCAGCGGGTCCTAGAACCCGCCGGCTGTCCCCGCGGGCCGGCTACAGCGGACTCCTGGGCTCGGCCCGCGCGGCTGCCCGCCTCGCACCGTGCGGGCCTTGGGGGTCCTAGAGCCCGCCATGTTGCAGGCTTTTGTCCCCAGCGCGCGGCCCGCCTAACAAGGTCCCCGGCGCCTGCGGTACCCCTCCCCGGCCGAGGTCCTGGTCGCCCCTCCCGCGGTCCTAGAGAACGCCATCTTGCAGGCCTTTGTCCAGCGTCCGGCCCTGGGCCCATTCATTTGTTCGTTCACTCATTCGTCGTTCACTCCTTCTTGACCCGTTCTCCGAGGCCATGTTTTCCCAGCCTTCCGAGACCAGTCGGCCCAGGGCTCTGCCCTGCGGGGTTGTCTGGTGGGGGCGCCGACGTGTAGTTAGTTGCTGGGAGCCGGAGGCGCAGGGTTTCTGCGGCTCTAGGCCCCTTCTCAGCGCGTCTCCTAGGCCCAAAAGCCCTTCAAACTCCCAGGTACCTCAGAGACCCCACTTTACTGATGAGAAAACTGAGGCCCAGAGCGCCGTGGCGCCCTTAACTCTACTGCCTATTCAGTATTCTTGAGGGCCCCGAGGAAGGGGGTATTTGAAGGATGCAAGAGTTTTTCCCATGGGAGAAGGCAAGCAAGGGCTCCCGAGGCAGAGAGAACTGCACGTGGAGATGCATTTAGGTGAGAAAGTTGGAGAAATGAGGCTGGGGCTTAGTTTGCTCTTGGGAGGGGGACACTGCCGATGGAGCTGAGACTGAAAAAGTAGGTTAGGATTAGGTTGTGAACTGACCACCTCGGGGGCCTAGGAGATGATTAGCCCTCACTTCTGCACGGTTTATAGTTCCCCATTCACCATCTCATCAGGTCCCATGGCCTGTGAGGCCTTACTGATGTCTGCTTGTTTACACTTGAGGAGACCAAGGTACAGAGGGGATAAAAAGTGATTTCCTTTTTTACCTCATCCCTGCTGGCAGGATCCTAGCCTAAACTGAGAATTAAATCAGTGCTTCTCTGGCATTTACAGCCTGTTCAGGCAGCAGGCATCCCTCTCTCTCCTAAACCAGTAGTGAAGCAAAGACAAGCCTCCCTCACTAGAGCAATGAACCCACTGTGGGATATTGGGTGATATTTGGATCTTGTGAACTTGGAAAGCAGAGAAATTCAGTTAATAAATAGTTGTTGACAGATACTCTCACAAACCCCTACTATGGGAGAGGCAATAGACCTGGGTTTGAATTCTGTCTTAGGGGTTGATTCATTCCCTTTGTTTTGGGGCATCAGCCACAGTTCTAGGTGTACAGGATATAAAAAATAAAGGTTCCTGGCTCTTTGCCAGCCTAGATTCTGGTGCTGGAGACAGAGAATTGATAATCCAGCCATAAGATTTGTAAGTGCACCAAAGCAACAATCAGGACAGAAAACAGAAGTTTTTTTGTTTGGGGGCGTTTTTTAAGGATTTTATTTATTTATTTGAGAGAGAGAGAGTGAGAGAGAGCACAAGCAGGGGAGGGGCAGAGAGAGGAAGAAGCAGGCTTCCCGCTGAGAGAGAGAGAGAGAGAGCACAAGCAGGGCAGGGGCAGAGAGAGGAAGAAGCAGGCTTCCCGCTGAGCAGGGAGCCTGATGTAGGGCTCGGGATCATGACCTGGGATCATGACCTGAGCCGAAGGCAGGTGCTCAACCAACTGAGCCACCCAGGAGCCCCATAAAACAGAAGTTTGAGCCAGACCACCTGGCTCTGAATATTAGCTGTGGCCACAACTTCATATCTGTGTCCCTCAGTATCCTTGTCTGTAAAATGGGGGAAATAATACTGTTTAACTTAGTCTGTTCAGGCTAAGCATAACAACAACAACAACAACAACAACAAAAAACCCATACAGACTGAAGGGGCTTAAACAACAGAAATTTATTTCTCACAGTTCTGGAGGCTGGGAAGTCCAAGATCAAGATCCTGGCCAATTCACTTCCTGGTGAGGACTCTTTTCCTGGCCTGTAGATGTCCTCTTTCTGGTTATATCCTTACAGGGCCTTCTCCATGCATGTGCTCATTCATCCCATAAGACATTTCTAGGCAGTCGTGAGGCTTAGCCTGAGTAGTGCCCACAAAATGCATAGAATGATACCTGGCCCGTGATAAGCTTGCAAGGAATGTTATCCAGATGACACCATATGGGAAACTAAAGAGGAAGGGATCCTGATTAGCAAGAATACAAATGACATTAAGGAAGGTGGTGAGGGGGACACCTGGGTGGCTCAGTGGGTTAAAGCCTCTGCCCTTGGCTCAGGTCATGATCTCAGGGTCCTGGGATCGAGCCCCACATTGGGCTCTCTCCTCGGCAGGGAGCCTGTTTCCTCTTCTCTCTCTGCCTACTTGTGATCTCTCTCTCTGTGTGTCAAATAAATAAATAAAATCTTTAAAAAAAAAAAAAGTGGTCAGGAAAGCCTTCTTTGAGGAGGTGACAGGGGACTGAGTTCCCAAATGAAATCAAATAGCTACACATTGATCCTTGGGGAACGGAGGTTCTGGCAGTAGAAAGAACTACCAGTACAAAGGCCCTGAGGCGAGAAGGAGTTTAGCTCCTTTTGGAAAAGAAAGGGAGGAGTGGGTGGGTGGAGCCTCCTGAGACCGCAAAGAGGAGTGGGAGGTGAGGTAGCCTTCCACATGGAAAAGATACAGGTCTTTGTCTGAGGAGCAGTAGAAAGTCTCCTGATTTGGCTCATAAACCTGAAGTAAATACAGACTGGTAGAGAACACAGCCCAGGGGCCTGAAAACTTGGATTTGAGTCCGGGCCTCTTGACCAGCTAGGTGTCCTTATACAAGTGCTTATGGGGACCTTAATCTCCATCTCTGAAAGAGAGGCCTAGAAAAAATGCCTCTCTCCTAGAAGCTTTGCAAAAACCTAAGGATGTGTTTTTGGTTCGTAAGTGTTAAGGGTCGTCTGTCATGACCCCAAGAGCGTGGTTCAAGTACACATTTCTGCGTCCAACCCCATACTCCCTGGATGATTATTCTCATGCAGGGGGTTCACAGACCCGACCCGGAGAAACATCAGTTTAAGGAGTGGTGGGTGGAAGAGTCCTCGGTAAACAATGAAGTGAGAAGCTTAATAGCGGGACTTTATTTTGTTTTTTGTTTTTTAAGATTTTATTTATTCATTTGAGAGAGAGAGAGTGTTTGAGAGGCAGAGAGCCTGAGTGGTCGGAGGGGCAGTGGGAAAGGGAGATGCAGGCTGCCCACTGAGCAGGGAGCCAGAAGAAGCAGGGCTGGATCCCAGGACCCCAAGGTCATGACCTGAGCTGAAGGCAGATGCTTAACTGACTGAGCCATCCAGGCGCCCCTAATGGTGGGATTTTAGATAGGGGCCTAGCCTACATGGAGGAGCTGGGCTCCTACTGCAACAAACCTGATACTTCCCTACCTTTTCCCCCTGGGAAGTGCTTTAGGAGGAGAGATGTACATCTCCAGCTGTCTGACTTCTGATTCACCATAGGAATACTGAAGCCCAGAGCTTGCAACCCAGGGGTTGAGTCCTTGGAGAGGGAAACAGACACATAAAGGGTGCTGGTTCCGGTCTCAAGGCAGTTCCAGCGGCACGAGAGACCATGAAGATGTGGCCTGAACTCTGGGTTCTGGTCAGCGTAGGGCTGGCCCAGGCAGCAGGCAAGTCTGGGAGGGCCCAGACAAGTGATCCAAGAGCCCAGCAACTCACCTCGATTCAAGTCCCAGCTGTGAGTCTAGCTTTGTGACCGTGGGGTAGTCACTAAACCTCTTGGAACCTCAGTTCATTTGTTTGTAAAATGAGGACAAGCATCTCTCTCTCTCGGAAAGCTACGAGAGAATGAAATAAGGTAGCAGGCTCAGCAGAGTGGCTCTAAGAAGATTCGATAATTGAGGACAGTTATTGATATAACTCAACCAACACTGGGGAGTAAGTACTATTATTATGTCCATTTTTCGGATGAGAAAATTGAGGTACCGTGGCATGAAGTAAATGGCACAAGGTCACGGCTAAGAAGTGAGTGAGGCAAGAGTGGAAGCCAGGCAGTTTGGCTTCAGAGATGGACACTTAACCACAATGCTGCACTGTTTCTCTGGGCCTCAGTTTCCTTCTCTGTAAAAAAGGAATCTATGTAATAGAACTCTTCTTGCAGTGTTGACATGAAGTTTGAGTTAATACATGTAAAGAGCTTAGGATACTGCCTTTTATTTAGCAAGTGCTCAGTAAATAGGAGCTATCATTTTTATTAAAGGGCAACTTTATTAGGCAGACTGTCCAGAGATGGTCTGGAAAGGAGGTAGTGACTGCCTCATCCAGAGCTAGGGAAGGATCCCCTGGAAATTCTAGGGGGAATTCAAGCTCTGGGGAAGGTTAGGCCTCATGCCCTTTAACTCACCTTCCAGCCCCAGCACTTAGTGGGAAAAGTGGGGGGGGGGGCAAGCTGAGATTGGAACAGAGTTGTGTGGGATTGGGGCCAAAAACCATGGGGGAGATACAGGAAGAGCTTCCTGGGGGAAGGAAGGCTTGGTGGGCTTTGTAACAGCCAGGAAGGACCTGGGAGCTCCCATGGAACGTTACTGAGCAGGGGACAAAGTATGACATGATACCTAATGAAAAAGATTCTGGCTGCCTGTACACGTAGCATATTTTGTGTCTAGGGGCGGGGGACTGGGGCAGGGCCACTAGGCAGAAAGGTACTGTCTCTAAAGATGCAGCCCTTGCCACTTACCCCAAGGGCTCATGTGGGTCATAACTTGGAAGCCACCAACCCCTGAAGTATACAGATGAGGAAGCAGGCCCAGAAAGGAGCACTAGACTCAGGCCTCCTTCCTCCCAGACTAGCTTCTGGACACACCTGGCTCCCTCCCCTGCCTATAGCAGCATCCTCACCCCCTCAGACTGGCCGCCCCCAGCAGCTGCTGCCGAGTACTCCCTAAGTGGATCTGCCCATAATCCTCTTCTTTTCATCCCCTTGGGAGGATGAGCTGGTGTTAAGACTAATGCAGCCATTAATCCTATTTCCTCCCAGCCATGATCCCCAGGAGCAGCTGGGTGGAGGGTGTCTGGGCACTGAATGAGAAAGAAGGGGCTTTAAGCAGAGCGGGTGCCCCAGGAGGCCAGGCTAAATCAGATATATTGATTATGACTGAGACATTTCTAACCGCTAGCAGCTCAAGCTGCCCTGAGGGTAATGAGTTCCCCGTTACCAGAGCTATGGGAACAGAAGCCCAATGGCGATTCCAGAGCAGAGGGCGGACCAGGATTCCTGTCTGGGGTGGAGTCCCTCACAGCTGTGCAAGTCCAGAATTCTGTGGAACAGTTGCTGTCGCTGACTAACCAGAGGGGAAAGACAAAATCTGTACGCTGGGGACCACTTCAGACAGATGGTGGCAGTCACCAGTTAGCACACTAGTTCTACCTTCTTCTGGACCTACCTCTGTCTTCCCTGGGCACTTGGCAATCTTCAGGCCGGGCCCACATCCAGGTAACCTCTGTGTCTGCAACCCTGCAGAGGATCCCGAGTCCTGGCACAGGCCTTAGCCGCTGAGCTGAAGAAGGAAGATGGGGAGATGGATGGAACCTGGGCCTTCTGGGAATGCTACAGCCTTTGGAGAAGCCCAGAGGCTGGGGGAAAAAGTACAGGTGGACATTTTGATGATGCCAGCCTTCTCTCTCGGCCCCTCAGAGGTTACCTGGTCCAACTTCTTTAATCAATGAACAGAGAGGAACCTCAAGTTCAGAGTGTAAGAGCCAGGAATGTTTGGAAGGAAAGATGTGGCCGTCCCTGGTGAGAGAAATGCAGATAAGACAGAATTTCCCTTTGAGGCCTTAGCAAGGAGAGGCCTTAGAGACCGGCAAAGGGATGCAGCTTGTGTCTAACTTTGCTTCTTTCCTAGAGGAGCTCCGCCCATAGAAGCCATGGAGGTGGAGTCTTCGGAGGCCCGGGCCCCCGCCCCCGCCCCCACCCCCGGCTACAAGCGCTCGGGCCGCCGCTACAAGTGCCTGTCCTGTACTAAGACATTTCCAAACGCGCCTAGGGCCGCACGTCACGCTGCCACACATGGCCTTGTAGACTGCACAGAGGAGGTGGCGGAAGCGAAGCTGAAGCCGGAGCCAGAACCCAAGGCAGAGGATGCTGGCGGGGACAAGGTGTCCGGTGCATCGGCCAAGCCTCGGCCTTATGCATGCCCGCTGTGCCCCAAGGCCTACAAAACGGCCCCCGAGCTGCGCAGTCATGGTCGCAGCCACACTGGCGAAAAGCCCTTCCCTTGCCCCGAGTGTGGCCGCCGCTTCATGCAGCCTGTGTGCCTGCGTGTGCACCTGGCCTCGCACGCCGGCGAGCTGCCCTTCCGCTGCGCTCACTGCCCTAAGGCCTATGGCGCGCTCTCCAAGCTCAAGATTCACCAGCGTGGTCACACGGGCGAGCGGCCCTATGCTTGCGCTGACTGCGGCAAGAGCTTCGCCGACCCTTCGGTGTTCCGCAAGCACCGGCGCACGCACGCGGGCCTGCGGCCGTACGGCTGCGAGCGCTGCGGCAAGGCCTACGCGGAGCTCAAGGACCTACGCAACCACGAGCGGTGAGGGCGCTGTGCTGGGGGTGATCCCACCCGGGAAGAGCGGGGACGAGCTGGGAAGGGCAGGCCGGTAGAGTGGGGGTGGGGCAAGGCTGCCCTGTGACCAATGGGAACCGGGATAGAGTCCAAAGAGTGAAGGGAGCCAATGGAAAGGCGAGGGGGGCGGGGCCGTGAGGAGAGCGGAGCACCCGGATGAAGTAGGTACCCAGGTGGGGTCCTGGCAGGGCTGACGGCTTTGGGAGGGAGCCTTGGAGGATTCCCCTGGGATCTAATTGCCCTGGGTCACTGGGCAGCTGGAAAGGGGGCAGGGCTGGAAGTTGTGCCACCCCGAGAATCTCTGGTGGAGGCCGGTAGGTGGGAAGGGAGCCTACCCTCTGGTGTGTAGAGCCCCGTCTTATCTGAGCTCTAGACACCCAGCCGGAAGGTTTCCCACTCGGGGGTGCGGCCCTGTGGTCCCCCGGGACGTCAGGAGCCCCTACCGTACAGTGCAGACAGGCAGCAGGGGTCAGGTGGTAGGCCTGCCACCTTCATGTCGGGTCCTCCCTCCTGCACAGGTCCCACACTGGTGAGCGCCCCTTCCTCTGCTCAGAGTGTGGGAAGAGCTTCTCCCGCTCATCCTCGCTCACGTGCCACCAGCGCATCCACGCCGCGCAGAAGCCCTATCGCTGTCCGGCCTGTGGCAAGGGCTTCACGCAGCTCAGCTCCTACCAGAGCCACGAGCGCACTCACTCCGGCGAGAAGCCCTTCCTGTGCCCGCGATGCGGCCGCATGTTCTCCGACCCCTCGAGCTTCCGGCGCCACCAGCGCGCACACGAGGGCGTGAAGCCTTATCGCTGCGAGAAGTGCGGCAAAGACTTTCGGCAGCCCGCAGACCTGGCCATGCACCGGCGGGTGCACACGGGGGACCGGCCTTTCAAGTGCCTGCAGTGCGACAAGACGTTTGTGGCGTCTTGGGACCTCAAGCGCCACGCGTTGGTGCACTCGGGCCAGCGGCCCTTCCGCTGTGAGGAGTGTGGGCGAGCCTTCGCGGAGCGAGCCAGTCTCACTAAGCACAGCCGGGTGCACTCGGGCGAGCGCCCCTTCCACTGTAACGCCTGCGGGAAGTCCTTCGTGGTATCGTCAAGCTTGAGGAAGCATGAGCGGACCCACCGAAGTAGCGAAGCCGCAGGGGCACCCCCACCGCAGGAGCTGGTGGTGGGGCTGGCACTGCCAGTCAGCGTGGCAGGCGAGGGCTCCACGGCGCCGGCCGCAGGTGCAGGGCTAGGGGACCCCCCAGCAGGGCTGCTAGGGCTGCCCCCGGAATCAGGTGGTGTGATGGCCACCCAGTGGCAAGTGGTGGGCATGACGGTGGAACATGTGGAGTGCCAAGATGCTGGGGTTGGGGAGGCTCCTGGTCCCTTGGGGGGAGCGGGCGAGGTGGGGGGCGAGGAGGTGGATGAGAAGCCACCGCAGTTTGTGTGCCGGGAGTGCAAGGAGTCATTCTCCACCCTGACGTTGCTGCGGCGGCATGAGCGCTCACACCCGGAGCTCCGGCCCTTTCCCTGCACTCAGTGCGGCAAGAGCTTCTCTGACCGGGCAGGGCTGCGCAAACACAGCCGCACCCACAGCTCTGTGCGCCCCTACACCTGCCCCCACTGCCCCAAGGCCTTCTTGAGTGCCAGCGACCTGCGCAAGCACGAGCGCACCCACCCTGTGCCCATCGGCACCCCAGTGCCCATCGGGACCCCCACGCCCCTGGAGCCCCTTGTGGCTTTGCTAGGAATGCCTGAAGAGGGACCAGCTTGAGGCTCATGCCCTCTCCACCTCACTCCCAGGAGCCCAGACCTCATAGGGTGTCTCCTGAACATTTCTGCCAAGGCTCACTCTTTAGTCTTCAGATTCCTGTCCCCCCAGGCAGCTAGCTCTCCTTGCCAACAAAGAGCTGGGGACAATGGAGGCGGGCAGCAGCTGTTGAGAGGCGTGTGTCCTCTGAGTAACACTCATTAAAGCATTCACTTTGACACTGGGTTGTCTTCTGTGTTTTGGTTGGGGAAAAGGGATTTGGGAGTTTGGGCATCCCATAAGGTTCAGTGGATTGACAGACTAGAAACTAGAAGTGTCTTTGGCTGCCTTGTTTCCCAATGTGTATTTTCAGAATGTCTTGGCAAAGGGTTCCCTGGTTAAGGAAGTGTAAGAAATTCCCTGTGCCCTTCTTGGGGATTTTTGGTGATCAAAAGTGTATTAAAGTCCAACTGAGAAGTCCAACAATGAACAACTCTGTTTATCTTTGTTTAACGCATTGTTATTTCATCGTGGAAACCTTTTACCGAGTAGTTCTAGCCTTTTCTAGATAATCCGCGTGAGTGGGGAGGGGGCAGAGCAGCGGAAGGGAGAGAATCTTCAGTTGACTCCACACTGAGTGTGAAGCCCAACTTGGGGCTCGATCCCACCACCCTGAGATTGTGACCCGAGCCTAAATCAACAGTTGAAGGCTTATCAGACTAAGCCACCCAGGCACCCCCCAAAAAGGTGCCTAGAAACCCAAATTTTGGAAACCCGAAGTTCTACATAATACATTTTTAAGAACCAATGGAGGTGATGTATTTGACATATTAGATAAATAGCAATTCACTGATGTTAAAACAGGTTATTATTGGCACAAGAATAAATTAGCCAATGTAGTGGGGGCAAAGGTTTAGAAACAGCCCTATTTCTGGGAATTTAGTTTACAATAAATGTGATTATTCAAATCAGTGGGGAAAGATAGTCTGTTAAATTATAGCCATATCCGTATTCTGGAAGGCTACATAACTTTTCAGAGGAAAGAAATGAAGTCCTACGTTTAGTGTGAATTGGTATAACCTTTTGGGGAAGGTGATTTGATCATGTTTATTAATAAGTTAAATGTGTATACCCTATGACCAAAGAATTTACACCAGAGAATTCTTTTTCCACTTCCATGGCAAAATTGAAGATAAGAATGTTTAGTGCAGCAAAATTTGTGATAACCAGGAGTACCCTCAATGTCCATTAGCAAAGGACTAATTAAATAAGGCTAGCCAGAGTAAAATATATTATGCAGCTATGTTTTTAAAATGAGGCTTATTAACCCATGTTGTTGAAAGATCTCCCAAAAATATGTCAAGTGAAAAAAATAAGATGCAAAGCAGTGTGATTAGTATACTCCCGTCTGGGCCTAATTATACATTTGTACTGAAATTCCTATAGAATTTCAGTCCTTCCTTAGAAGGCCACTCAAGAACTGATTTTGGATCATAAAGCCCAGCCACTAGGGCTTTCCCAATTTGTAAGCCAAAATGAAGCCAAAAGTCAGAGAACCAGATCCTCCTTTCCATCCTCTTACCAGCTCTAGACCAAGTTGGCAGCCTCAGGAAGTGACCAGTGTGCAGCCCCACTCCAGGCCCACATGCCCAGTCATAGGGGACTTTGCCGCTGGCAAGGTCAGGACTGTTAACATCAGGTAGCTTCACGAACAGAAGTATCAAGTATCCACCTGATGTCAGGGACTTCACTCACAATCGTCATGCCCAGTCCTCAGAAATTAGTTTAGAAAGGTTTCTTATTCCTGCTCTCCATCACAGGACAAGGGGCCACACGGCACCAACAGGGACCAGGGTGTTGTGGCTGAGGGAGGAGACCCCAGTTTGGCCAAGGACACTCACTGCCCAAAGCAGGACAAGCACGGACCCCAGGCTTTCTGCTGGTCCAGGCTGGAACCAAAGACTGACAGGGTCCAGGAAAGAAACAGACTTAGACTAGGGTATTGAAAACAGGGGGATTTGGATTACTACCAACTTGCCCTGTGACCCTGCACAACAATATTTATGTTGGGAATGACTAGGCACCTTTTTAAAATTGGTACAAAGATCGCATATACCCTAATTGACCATGGGTATCTATCTACAGTGAAGGATGAAGGGGGTCCCCTGGATGTTTAGAAGGAATCCACAGCCTCTGCTCCCTTTCTGAGACCAGGCAGTGCACCCAACTCTTGGTCCCCCTTCTCTGATACCCCAGGCATCCCATACCCCACCCAGTTCCTGCTCCCTAAGGATAGAGACGGTCTGACTTTAAAATATATATCTATTTTTAATGGCTTTATTAAGATATAACTTACATGTGATACAATGAACTGTTTAAAGTATCACTGAATTGGATTCCAATTGGATTCCGATTCAGTGGATTTTAGTATATTCACAGGGTTATTGAAATCTAATTTTCATCCGCTTGAAAGAAACTCCACACCCATTAGCTGTCACTCTGTATTAACCCCCAACCCCAACTCCTTTCCCTTAGCCCTGGTCAATCACTAATCTACTTTCTATCTTTCTGGAGTTGCCTCTTGTGGGCAATTCGTGCAAACAGAATCATACCATATGTGGTCTTTGTAATTGGCCTCTTTCACTTCCCACAAAGTTCTCAAGGTTCAGCCAGCTCTCAGTGCTCCATTCCTCTTCACTGTCAATATTTTCCACCGTATGGAGATACATGTTTTTCATTTGTTTTTTGTTTTTGTTTTTTTTTTTTTTTTGGTTTTGTTTTGTTTTGTTTTGAGACCTAGAGAGAGGGAGGGAGGGATGGAGAAGGGGAGGGGGAGAAGGAAGGGGGAGAGAGAATCTTAAGCAGGCTCCACGATCAGTGCATGAACCCAACACCGGGCTTGATCTCACAACCCTGAGATCATAACCTAAGCCGAATCAAGAGTCTGACACTTAACCGACTGAGCCATCCAGGCGCCCCATGGAGATATTTTTTCTTTTTCTTTTCTTTTTTTTTTTTAGATTTCATTTACTTATTTGACAGAGACAGCAAGAGCAGGAACACAAGCAGGGGGTGTGGAAGGAGGAAAGCCGGCTTCCCAAGGAGCAGGGAGCCGGATACGGGACTCGATCCCAGAATCCTGGGATCATGACCTGAGCCAAAGGCAGATGCTTACCGAATGAGCCACCCAGGAGCCCAGAAATACATTTTCTTTTTTTTTTTTTTTTTTTTTTTTCAGAAATACATTTTCTAATCCATTCATCACTTGCTGGACATTTGGATTTCCATTGTTTGTGTACTGTGAATAATGTTGATATGAACGTTCATGTAAAAGTTTTTGTGTGGACATGTTTTTCTTATCTATCTATCTATCTATCTATCTATCTATCTATCTATCTATCAGAGAGAGAGAGCCCTGCAGGCAGCAGGAGAGGCAGGCTCGGCAGGGAGCCAGATGCGAGACTCGATCCCAGGAGCCTGGGATCATGTCTGGAGCTGAAGGCAGACGCTTAACCGACTGAGCCACCCAGATGTACCCTGGATGTGTGTTTCATTTAACTCTCTTGTTTGAAGAACTGTCAAAATGTTTTCTAAAGTGGCTGTACCATTTTACATTCCCACCAACAGAGTATGTCTTCCAATTTCTTCATACCTTTACCAACAGCTGCTATCTTTTTTTTAAAAGATTTAATTTACTTATTGGACAGACAGAGATCACAAGTAGGCAGAGAGGCAGGCAGAGAGAGCCACCCAGGCTCTCCAGCCACTCACTGAGTCACCCAGGCGCCCCGAAATATTGCCATCTTAACACTATTAAATCTTCTGATCCATGAATTTGGGATTTAAAAAATCTATTTCGGAAATTTTTTAAAAAATCTATTTCAGAACACTTGGGTGGCTCAATTGGTTAAACATCTGCCTTTGGCTCAGGTCATGATCCCAGAGGCCTGGAATCCAGTCCCACATCAGGTCCCTTGCTCGGCGGGGAGCCTGCTTCTCCCTCTGCCTTGTGCTCTTTCTCTCTTTGACAAATAAAAAAAATCTTTTTTAAACATCTATTTAGATTTTAAATTTCTTTCCAGTGTTTTTGTCATTCTCAGCATATAAATCTTACTCTTCTTTTGTTAAATTTGTTTCTATTATAAATGGCATTGTTCTTATTTGATTTTTGGATTGTCTCATCACTAGCAATGAGGAATATAATAGATTTTTGTGCATTATTCTTATATTCTGCAACCTTGCTAAACTAGTTTTTTACCTCTAATAGTTTTTGTATAGGGTTTTCTATATACAAAATCATGTCATCTGGGTAGTTTACTTCTTCTTTTGCAATCTGGATGCCTTTTAATTATTTTTCTTGCCTAATTTCCCCAGCTAGAACTTTCAGTACAGTGTTAAAGGGAACAGACATCCTGATCTCAGGGAGAAAACATCCAGTCTTTCACCATTTAAGTATGATATTAACTATGAATTTTTTATAGGTGCCCTTTGATACTTAACAAGTTAAGGAAGTTTCATCTTATTCATAGTTTCTTAAGCTTTTTTATTGTTATAATTAAAGGATGTTGGAGTCTGTCAAATGTATTTTCTATTGAGATGATTATATGGTTCTTGTTCTTTATTAATATTCAGAATTAGGGGCGCCTGGGTGGCTCAGTCAGTTAAGCATCTCTCTTCTTCAGCTCAGGTCATGATCTCAAGGTCCTGGGATCAAGCCCTGGGTCTGGCTCCCTGCTCAGTGCAGAGTGTGCTTCTCCTGCTCCCTCTGTCCCTACATCTCACCTTGCTTGTGCTCTCTCTCTCAAATAAATAAATAAAATATTTTTAAAATATTCACAATTACATTAATTGAAGTGTGTTTGGCTGGCTCCAGTTGAAAGAGCATTCAACTCTTGATCTCAGGGTCATGAGTTCAAGCCCCACACTGGGTTTAGAGATTACTTAAATAAACTAAAAAATTACGTTAATTGATTTTTGGATGTTAAACCAACCTTGCATTCCTGAAAAAAAAATCCCACTTGGTAATGCTGTATAATAATTTTTATATATTGATAGATTTGGTTTGTAGTTTTCTTTTTTTGTGATGTCTGTGTCCAGTTTTATTATCTGGATAATGTCCAGTCTAACTTCTGGCCTTCACTTTTCTTCTGTCCTCGCTTCCTTTGCCCCCCTGGCTCTCTACCAAGACTGTCCCAGGTAGTGAACACATCTCGGGATTGCCAAATCACATGCCCTGCTGCTGAGCAGCAGCTGGTATCACTGGTCAGTCTGTACTATGGACGACAGTCATCACCTGCTTCCCAGCCAAATGGCTGGATGAATTATGGGCTTTTCCCAGGAGAATGCTCCAGGGCCAGGGCTGAGGAGGAGATAGGGGAAGGCAGCAAGCTTTGTATGTGGGGCAGTTATTCTGTATTTAACCAAGATTTGGAGGCCAGTTCACAATTACCTACACATAGTTCCCCCAACAGAAATCCCTCCACCTGGAGCCTGCCTTCCTTTCAGTCCCTATCCCTGTTCTGACCTCATCTACCTACTCCTACTCAGCAGGCCCCAGCAGACAAACAAATTTGTTTGTTTCTTCCCAGGCTTGGGCCCTTTACACTTGCTCTACCCTGGGGATGGAACACACTGCCCAGGGTTTGCCCATCCATGATGCTCTTTCTCTTCATTCAAGTCTCAGCTCCAGTCATACTGTATTAGGTTTCTATTCCTGCATATTAAAAACCATAAACTTAGCACCTTGAAAACAACACCCATTTTTTAAAAGATTTATTTATTTATTTGAGAGAGAGAGCACCAGCCAGGCATGGGCTGCAGAGGGAGAAATAGTCTCCCTACTGAGCCCCACTGATCCCAGGACCCCGAGATCATGACCTAAGCTGAAATCAAGAGTCAAATGCTTAACTGACTGAGCCACCCAGGCTCCCCACCCATTTCTTATTTCATAGTTCTATAGGTTGGAAGTCCAGGCTGACTCAGCTGGGTCCTCTACTTAGGGTATCACAAAACTGAAGTTAAGGTCTTGGCCAGTCTGGGCTCTTATCTGAAGGCTCGCGCATAGAGTCCACTTCCAGACTTATCCAGGTTATTAACAGAATTCTATTCCATTTGGCTGTAGAACTCAGGTCCCTGTTTTCTTTGTGGCTGTCAGTCAGAGGTTGATCTCGGCTTCTAAAGGCCATCTACATTCCTTGGCTGGGGGCCCTACAAAACTGGTCATGGCTCATCAAATCCTCCTGTTTCAAATTTCTCTGACTTCTGTCTTTTCCACTGCTAGCTGGAGAAGCTTCTCTGCTTTTCAGAGTTCATGTAATTACATTGGGTTCACCTGAATAATTCAGGATACTCTCCCTATCTTAAAGTCAACCAATTAGTAAACTTAATTATATGTGCAAAGTCCCTTTTGTCATGGAAGGTAACATTCGTTGAGATTAGGGGTTGGAATCTTTGGGGACCATTATTCTCCTTACTATAGTCACCCTCTAGCCCTTGAAGATATATGTCTGTTCCACATGCAAAATACATTCACTTCCTCCCAAGGTCCCTAAAAGTCTCATCCCATTACAGCATCAAGTCAGAGTCCAAAATATATCATACAAATCTTACCAAGTCCAAAGTCCTAAATCTCATTATCTAAAAGAGCAGATGAGGCCCTGGTTATAATTCTTTGTAGAACACAATTCCTGCCATCTGTGGACCTATGCAACTAAAGAAACAGGTCATATACTCCCAACGTGCAACGGTGGGACATGCATAGGGTAATAGTTTATGGACATTCTGGTTCAAAATGGGGAGAAATGGAAGGTAAAAAGGAATCACAGATCCAAAGCAATTCCAAAATCCGGCTGAACAAATTCCCTTAGGTTTCCAGCCTAGAAGGAATCCTCCACGACTCTGTTCTTCCCTGAGCTCTCAGGTCCATCCATTGGATTAGTCACCTTCTCTTAGAAGCCATTCCTGACTACCTATTAACATGCCCATCTCCAATCCCTTGTCATTTTTTGTCAGCGTCCTGCTTAATTTTTAATAATACGTGTCATGGTTTTGGAATATCTTAGTTATTTCTTTACTTGTCCTTTCCACTAAAATATAAAAAGGGCGCCTGAAAGGGCACCTGGGTGGCTCAGTTGGTTGAGCAACTGCCTTCGGCTCAGGTCATGATCCTTGAGTTCCGGGATTGAGTCCCGCATCAGGCTCCCAGCTCCATGGGGAGTCTGCTTCTTCCTCTAACCTTCTCTCATGCTCTCTCTCTTTCTCTGTCTCTCAAATAAATAAATAAAATCTTTAAAATATATATATATAAACTCCATTAAAGGCAGAGACCTTGTCTGTATTTTTACTTCTATTTCTCCAGCACTTTCCAAAATACCAGCTATGTAACTCTTGCTCAATAAATATTTTATGAATAAATGAATTTTTAAAAATTCCACTTAAATATGGAATGAGGCTAAACAATGACCCCCTAACCGTGTCTACTTCCTAATCGCTGGAACCTGAGAGTGTTGCCTTATATGACAAAAGGGACTTTGCAGATGACATTAGGAACTGTAAGATGGAGATTATCCTGGAGTATCTGGGTGGGCTCAAAGTAATCATAAGAATCCTTGTAAGAGAGAGACGGGAAGGTCAGAATCAGGGCAGAAGGTGATATGACAATGGAAGCTGAGAATGGAATAATGTTCTTTGAAGTGGGGGATGAGCCTGCTGGTCAAGGAATGCAGGCATCCAATAGAAGCTGGAAAAGGCAAGCAAACAGTTCCTCTAGAAGGAGCTAGCCCTGCCAACTCCTTGACGTTAGCCCAGTGAAACTAAATTTGGATTTCTGATCTCCGGAGCTGTAAAAGGAAAAATGCATGTTGTTTTACCACTACGTTTGTGGTACTTTGTAACAGGAATAACAGGAAGCTAATACAACTGGGATGGGTGAGCACTGGTAGTGTGTGGCTGTAACTGCAGATGGTCCCCCAATATTCATCCTTCCCAGGCTAGCTTGTTTCCTGGGAATAGTTCCCCAGGCCCCTAGAACTTTTGTCCAGACAAAAAGCTTGCCCAGGGTGAAGATTCTATTTCTTGGCCGTGTGACTACATTCTGGCCAATAGGATTCGAGCAGAAATTCTGGGTACAACTTCTGCAATTTAGGGTAAAAGGCAAGCCATCCCCTTCACTTTTCTGCTTCACAAGGTCTAAACTGTAGAAGTGGTGGTGGACCATCTTAGACCACGTGGGTGAGGGCAATATCCCCGGGATGGAACAGCAACAAGATAAACAAAAGAATTTATTATTGGGGTGCCTGGGTGGTCAGTCAGTTAAGCATCTGCCTTCGGCTGGGGTCACAATCCCAGGGTCCTGGGATCAAGCCCCACATCGGGCTCCCTGCTGAGGAGAGCCCAAATAATAAAAAGAATTATTATTTGTTTAAGATTTTATTTACTTATTTGACAGAGAGAGAGAGAGATCACAAGCAGGCAGAGAGGGTAGGGGGGAAGCAGGCTCCCTGCTGAGCAGAAAGCCCGATGCAGGGCTCGATCCCAGGACCCTGAGATCATGACCTGAGCCGAAGGCAGAGGCTTTAACCCACTGAGCCACCCAGGTGCCCCAAGAATTATTATTATTAATTATTACTCATTGGTCCTGATGACTTCAGGCAAAGACCCATCATACTCATTTGGACTTTTATACAAGAGAGAAATAAACCCTACTTTGCGTAAGCTATGGTTAGGTTGGGTCTGTTTCATGCAGATGTACCCATAGGCAAATGTACAGAATTACCACTTACTATCCATTATGTTGGGGCTTCTTGGAAGGGCAGACATCCTTGTAATTAATGCAAGTTTGGGTTTTACTTTTTTTCCTTTTGGACAAGTCCTTTGTAATAGCGCCCTTGTGGTCTTAGGACATATGTGAGATTGGCATTTACTAGGCACCAAGTTGTTGGTATAAGGCCTGGACCCCATCACCCCAGACATTTTTCTAGTTCACATAAGCAGCTACCACAAGTTGCCAAGAACCAGCAAGAACCAAGAAGGCTCACTGGATCTGAGGGTAAATATCTCTAAACAAGGGGCAAGCCTCAGACCTTAGAGCGCCATCTCAGCTCATTTTGGTATGCTGACTGTCTTAATGATAGGAAAGGAGAACTACAGGACACTTGGGTGGCTCAGGTGGTTAAGCATCTGCCTTCGGCTCAGGTCATGATGTCAGGGTCTTAGGATCAAGCCCTGCATCAGGCTCTCTGCTCGGCGGGGAGTCTGCTTCTCCCTCACACTCTCCCTCTGTGCTCTCTCTCGCTTTCTCTCTCTCTCAAATAAATAAAATATTAAAGAAAGAAAAAAGGAAAGGAGAACTGAATAGAGAGTCTCTGCAACATGGAGGGAGCTTTGGGGCGCCTGGGTGGCTCAGTGGGTTGAAGCCTCTGCCCTCGGCTCAGGTCATGATCTCAGGGTCCTGAGTTTGAGCCCCGCATCGGGCTCTCTGCTCGACAGAGAGCCTGCTTCCTCCTCTCTCTCTGCCTGCCTCTCTATCTACTTGTGATCTCTCTGTCAAATAAATAAAATCTTTAAAAAAAAAAAAACATGGAGGGAGCTTTTATCTGTCAACTAGGATCAAATTATGCTGCAGTAACAACCATCCCAATATTACGGTGGCTCACAACAAATGTTTTTCTTACTCATATTCCGTGTCCTCTGTTGAGGAGGGTCATCAAGAGGATATGACTGCCAGTTGATCTGTGAGTGGCATCCCCCCCCACCACCAGTAATCAAAGGCTGCTCATATCTGTCCCTTCTCCTTGGAATGTCCATTTGCCTTGACTTCCCTGCCCCCAGAGGCTGCCCCAAGGGTGCAGCCTTGAGAGAGCGCTGTGTTGTTGAGACTGTCTGGATGGTAGACACAACTGAGCCCAGTGAAGGCCTCTATATAAAACACTTTTTTTTTTAAGTAGGCTCCACGCTGAATGTGGGGCTTGAACTCACAACCCTGAGATCAAAAGTCACATGCTCTACTGACTGAGCCAGCCAGGCATCCCAACGCCTCTATATAAATTTTTAAAGATTTGGTGGGAGCTGCAGAGATCTACGTGTCTGGTGGCATGTAAGTCCCCTTGCTTCTTAACCCCACCATGTACTGATCTGTGGGCCTGCCTCTTTGTTCAATCTCTCCCTGCGCTCTGTGTACAGGGGCTGGTTTCAGATTTCACTTGGGAAGCTCCTGAGAATGTTGTGAATCAGCTTCCTCCATGGGACAGCTGTGGCTCTGTTCTACCTCATCTTCTTCCAGAATCAGAATCTAGTCTGAATGAACAGCCTCAATCTGGAATTCTTCATTCTCAAGACAAAGAAGAGAAGAAAGGCATCAGGCCCCGTGATGGCTCTTAAAGCTTCTTCTCGGAAGTGGTACATGTTATTCCTACTCGAGTTCCCCGGCCTGAAGCAAGCCACGTACCCAAAGCTGATGTCCATCCAATAGGGAAATATAATCTCATACGGCGGAGCCCCAGAGTGGGGGTTAGCGAATGGTGGTTTTTGAACAATTGTGAAATCTTCCTAGTCTGCCTTCTTTGTCACAAATACGGCCTTTGTGTTTCTTCTGCATGCAAGATAAACACATATCCTTCTCCAGGGAGACTATCCAAATGACCCATCTAATCCTGGCATCAGGCTCAAGTTCAGAACCACTATTAGTCTCTGTATCAGGTCCAGAGGTAGCTTCTCTTGCTCTAGAGACCTATGAACCAAAATCACCACCACCACCATCGTCGTCGTTGTCGTCACCAATTATCTCTGCCCCCACCTCCTTATGCACATCCAACATCTGAAGTGGAACAGGGCCAGGATAATAGCAGTAAACACTCCCATTTAGAAGGAAGAATGGGAGACACACAGCAATTTACTGATCCACGGTCATTGCAGCATCCTTCTGAGCAGGTGTTGCAAAGGACCCCCACCTTTACCTGGGGGCGGGATTGCTTCCTGGGACTAGTTCCCTCGTTCCCATAGAGCAGCTGATCCTTTCCCATTTATTCTCCTCGGCCACATTGGAGAAAACATTGGAGGTTATGCCCTTCTGAGGCAAAGTAGCTTTCTGTCTCCTTCGTGCCCATAGAAAGTTGGGAGCCCTCGAGATCTTGAACACTCATGGTCTTTTGAAAATCCAAGCTCGTGGCTTTTTGTGAGGAGAGAAAGGAGCTTCCTCTCTATTTGATTCCAGTCAGTTCTACGGGCTAACTGCCAAACCCACAATTCTTTTCAGACATACCTCTCTCTCTTTAGACTTAATTGGAAGCAAATGGAGCCTACTAACTCCTTTGGGAGAGCTGTACTCTTAATCTCTCTTTCCTGAATCACCTTGGCTAACTGAAAAGCTGTATTGGGAACTACTTTGACCAATTCAGAGGTTTCTACAAAAAGGCATGAGAGCCATACACTTGATAAGACCCTTTGCCGCAAAGATGAATTTCACTCAAACTTTTCAGCTTAAGGGCCTTATCAACTGTACCTTTCACTGGTTGAAAATGTAGATCACCTGCCTGGAGTTTCCATAATCTCTTCTATTTCTGCTTAAAGACTGGCCAATTATTTTCGGAGTTATCTCTTTCTTACAGTAATTTGTCAAATGCACCCCCAAAGTAATCAAGTCATGCTGCTAATATTCTTTCTCAAATTCTTTTTTCCCTAAAGCCCCAAGCTCATCTGGACATTATTTATATTCTTCCTTATTCCCGGCGTACAGTTTAACCAAATGCTTCACGACTGCCTAACACACGTCACCGTCTTTCCAACTTCCACTGATGGTTTCCTCATCAGCCGCTGTCCAGCTCCAAAGCCAGTGGGACATAATTCAGAGTCATTTTTTAATGTGGTAGCACCCCACTTCTGGGTACCAGCTCGGTGACAGTTGGTTTAGACTTATTCTGATGTGGCAACAACTAGTTTCCAAAATATCAGTGGTTTGCAGCGAGTAGGAGAAGAAAACGAAAACTACCAGCCTACTCACTGATACTTAAAGCTTCTATCTGAAAATGATACTTTACATTTCTACTCACAATCCATCGGTCAAAGGAAGACATGGAGTCAAGCCTACTATAAGTGGGGCACGAATGGATACAATCCTATAGTGAGTGGTCCAATAGGAAGGACAGTATATATTTGGAACAATAATACAATACCATTTATCACAAGCCTGCACAAGAAATGTCAATCATTGAGCCCGTCCACTCCTCCTTTATACATACTCTGCCGCAGTGTTTTGTACCATATAAACACTTCATGTACATCGTGGTCAAGGGTAAAGTCTTGACGCGAGCTAGTCAATTTATTGGCTGGTCAAAGTAGCCTAAGCAGACCAGTCAGGTTCTTTTTCCTGGTAATTTGAACCATAAAATATTGAGTGAATGAGGCAATAAGCAGGGAGAGCTACAGCTGAAAAGTTATGATGCAAGATGGATTGGAAAAGCCACATCCAACTAAAACCCTGTTCCCTGAAAGTTGGGCTGACAGCAGTCGAGAGAGGATTTCAGAGCAAAACCTGCCCTTAATCCCTCAATCAGGTCAGTTTCCCCCAGGGAAAGCGTACAGGCAGGGGAGCAGGTGAAATGTCCAGGGCGTGGTCCACCTGACTGCTAGGTCTGCCCCGAACTTGCCACTCACCTGTTCAAAAACCTTCCATGTGTCCCCTAGCCCACAGGAAAAGTGCAAACTACTGGGCCTGGCATCCAAGGCCTCACTCAGCCATCTAGTTACGTCTGTCCGGAGGTTCTGGACCACTTCCTGGGGGAGACAGACACGTAACCAGGCTTTCAGGGGTGGTGCCGTCCAGCAAAGCCAATCCGAAGTCACCTACTGCACACTGACACCCCCGTGCGTAGATGTGGCGCCGTCTCGTCATAGATCTGATACTCTCTATCAGATCCCAGTAGGTGTCAACGGGTCGTGCGGTTTTCCTCTGAAGGCAGAAAGATGAGGGGGTGGACAAAGGCGACCGAGAGGACAGTATTCCGGGGAAGATTCGGGCCGCAGGGGAAGAGATGGAGAATTAGCGAAGCCTGGAGGCCCCTGTATCCAAATCAGTCTTCTACTGGGGCAGGATCCGTCTGGCCCCGCGGTTTTCCCATCGAGTGGACTTCCAGGTTGTGTTTGCATACTGGCGAGAATGAGGAGCTCTTTCCTGAGGTATCTAGGGCTTCATCTGCATGCAGGGCACATGATCTCAGGCAGGACGAAGGCGTTGGGACCCTCCCAGACTCGAGCAGCTGCCAAGTTCAGCGGCTTGGGAGAGGGACCCCGCCACGCCTTCTCGGCTGAAGTCCCTGACTCACCTACCCCGGTCGGACTCTGTAAGCCTGTTCCCCCTCCGCCTCATTCGGAGGTTTGGTCGTGCCCCGCCCTGTGATCCAATCAATTTTGGGTGCGACTGAGGACTCACTGAGGCCCCGCCCATGCCCGCAGACGGCGGGTTATGGTTTAATCACTCTCCAAGACGTCCTACAGACCAATCCTAATGGTCCTTAGGAGCAACATTTAGTCCGAGGGCCAATCGTTTTCTACTTGCGGCCAGGCCACGCCCCCTACGCTCGGGGCCAAGAAAGCGCTGGGACCTGGCGCAGGCGCCTTACAACTGCCAAGCCAGAGTCGCTCTAGGGCCACTGGGAGGCGCTGCAGGCGGGTACCCAGGTGGATGGAGGCAAAGCAGGCAGGAGTCATGGGCGCCTAATCCCGCCCTCTGGCTCCTTCCCAGTCCAGGTCCTGGGGCGGGGGTCCGAGACTGCACCAAGGACTACACGTCCAGCCCTTCTAGGACTGGCGTCACCCCAGAACCCGAAGCAAGCGGCACTGCGGTCAGATGGGCTGGGCAAGGGCAGCTTGGAGCAGCAGCGACGACAGCAGGAGCAGGGACCCGAGGGATCGAAAGTGGGATGGGTCGGGGTGGCTGGAACCCGGCTCCCAGACCGTGGTTTGGGGTCAGGCGCCGCCCCACTCCAACCAGGCTTCGGAGCTGGGAGCTAGTTTACCCCTGAAATCAGGTGTCTGGGCACGAGTGCCAGACCCAGCTCTGGAAGCCAGGCTTCTGGACTCAGAACTCTTAGAAATTGAGAGTTGGGTCCTGGAGCTTAGGTGCCTCATAGAAACCAGGGGTCAGGTTCCTCAGCCTCCTCTACCGCTTCAGCCACATGACCCCTTAGTAACCAGGAGTGTCAATCCAGAGTCCCTGGCTCTCTAGACCAAACTCTTATGTCAAAGGCTATGCCTTTTTCTGGGAGCAGGGCTGCTCCCCTCTGCCTGGCAACTCTCCCCCTGCTTCCTCCCATAACCGGCTTCTCCTCATTTAATGTCCCACTCAAATGTCGCCCCTTCCGAGACAGGCCTTTCCCTGCTCACCGTATGTGAAGTAACAGCTTCCATTACTCACGGGGCCTTTTCCTGACCTCCGATGCCCACCGATGCCCACACACATCTCAGCTGCATCCCAGCCTGGCCTGACCCCACTTCACTGCTCTGGGGTTAGGTACCCCCAGTAATCTTTCCCCAAGGACAGTACTGAGCTAGATGGGGGCGTTCGCCTCTCCCTGTCCCACCAGTTCCTACCGGAGAGTAGAGGGCAGTGCCAGCTTGCTGTGGTCACAACACCTAGAGCAGTCTGATCTGAGTCTCCCTGGGCTGGGCCGGGCCCCGTGGATGGCCAGGAGAAGGGGAGGCTAGATACCTGAAGGCCCTGGGCCAGCCCTTCCACGAACACACAAGCATGGGGCAGTCTCCAAGCACCTTTTTTTTTTTTTTAATTTCTTACAAAACCGTGTGTCCCAGCCAAACAGGATGCCACAGGCCTTCCCCCAGGCATTGTGGCCTGAGTGGGAAGCCCCCAAGAATGAGTGGCCACCAGCCCCAAGAGAACTGTCTGCCCCTCTACACTGGGCCAGTGGGAGGAAGGGGGTCCAGCAGGAGGCTCTGTCCCGCCCTCTCCCCTCAGCTGCTGGGAGAGAGGGCAGACCTGGGTCTCTGGTGCTCTTAGTGCCTGCAAGGGAAGGACGGAGAAGAGGGTCTGAGGGGAGGAGGCAAGTCTGGGGCCTGGGATGAGGCAGGCCAGGGGGCAGGCGCACAGGATCTCACCAAGAATGTGCGATGCTCTCAAACTAATGTGGCTATACCAATGATGACTGCCAAAATGACGATCAGGATAGACACACAGATGGCGATCAAGACTTTTTTCTGCGGGAGAGTAGTTCAGGGAAACTCACTCAGAAGGGGAGGGAAGGCCACCAGGGCCGGGGATGGGGGGGGAGGGAGAGGGGAGGAGAGGCTCACCTTCCGAGCCTTCTTCTGGTTCTCCAGGGCAATCTTGACGTGTTCCTGCCCACGTTCCACGTAGTCTGCTGAGCTCAGGATGTTCTTCTCAATCCGGTTGATCATCTCCCCCTGCTCGGAGGGATGACAGGCATGACTAGGGGCGGAAGGCCCGGCAGCTCCTCTGCCTGCTCACCCTAGCCGCCTGAAGGATGTTTTCTGGCAGCAAACAGCACTAACAAGGTGTGGGGCAGGACCGCAAAAGTTCACATGCCTAAGAGTGGCTTCCAGGATCCCTTTTATCACGTGGTCCCTTCTGCCCGGCTCCCTTACCCCCTCCAACCTTCCTTTGCAGGGGTGGCTTGGAACCAAGTGCTTTAAGAGGCTCATACCTTTTCACAGAGCGTGGACTTTTGTCCCTTCGTAAATCGGTCTGAATTTGCCCATTCTTCTAGGCCTGCCTCTCAACAGCTGGGAAGCCCTCCCCATCCCTGCCTCCTCATGGCACCGCCAGCCTTCAGGTCCTGGTACTCCTACTAATGAACTCCCTTCCCTATGACTCCCAGCTGCACAAGGCCATTGGCTGCGGCTCCAGTGAATCAGCTCCGCCGGGACAGGGCTGGAAGCTTACCTCACCCAGCCAAGGGCAGCGGGAGAACGCTTCCTCCCGCCCCAGCCTCATCCAGATTTGCGGAGGCAGGCCCTCGCAGGAGTGAGGGGGGAGGGGTGGACGAAGGCCCCCAGGAGAGAGGCTTGAGGCTGGAGATGGGCTGACGGTCACAGCAGGGGTTCTGACTGACCGCGGTCTCAGGTCAAGCCCACCGGCTGTCTCGGGGGCCCCACCTGCATCTCGACTTCGGTAGCCAGGAAAGTGAAGATTTCATGAAGTTCACGGATACTGCGTTCAAGCTGCTGGATCTCACTGTGCCGGGCCGAGATCTCATTTAGGGCCTGTCGAGTCACCTGTGTGTCCTTCAGTATCTGGGGAGAGGACAGCAATGGACAGATAGGTCACAGGGAAGCCGGCAGCAGGTCAGAAGTTCCCACTGAGCTCTCGGGCAGCCCGCGGGCTCAGAACCAGGGCCGGGGCACTGACGAGTGACTCTAGGCACGCTAACTAACTCATCCCCCTCTGGGCCTCCGTATCCCCTCAGCCAGAAGGGGCCAGGCCTCAGAGAAGATGGGAGTCCCAGAGGAGGGAGGCTAAGCTGTGGCCACTCACGTTGGACACAAACACCTCGCTTTGCCCACTGTCCAGCATCTGCTCCAGCTCCTCATCAGACACCATTCCAGCATTTGCTGTGAAGGAAAAGGCCAGGCTCAGTGCTGCGTCGGGTTACCTGACCCGGTGGGCTGCGCACCCCCACTCACTGATCTTCAGCTGCCTCCGGATCCGCTCCACATTCTTCTCCCGGTACTCGGACTGCATCAGGTTGCACTTGTTGATGAGCTCCACGAATTGCTGGGACAGGACCCCGTGCTGACGGTAGAAAACATAGGCTCCGGGCACCCCGGAGGGAATTGGCCTCAATACCCCCACGAGGACAGTGAGCAAACAGCATAGGCTGTCCTAGGTGCCTGCCGCCCGCGGCCACCATTCTCTCCAAATTAAAAGCCAAAGCCCTTACCGGGCTTTAGAAGGCCCTACGTGACCCTCCCTTCCCCCATGTCCCCTCTGACCTACCTCCTCCAGCTGTTGCCTCACTCCCTCCCTCCAACCATGGAGGACCTTCTGAATGAAGTCTTCTCTACCTTACTAACACTGCAACCTGCCTTTTCCCGGCACTCTCCATCCCTCTTCTCCTCTGTTTTTTCCCTGAATGCTTAACTATGTTCTAAAATAATGTACATATTTATTATGGTGTTTGTCTCTCCCCACCAGAAGGTAAGCTCCATGAAGATAGGGCTCTTGGGTTCACTGCTGTATCCCAAACGGCTAGAAAAGGGTCTAGCACACAGTAGTCACTCAATAAAACCTGTGAATGCTTGCTGAACACCAGCCTCACTGCTTAGACTAAAGGTGGGCTAGTGTATCTGGAGGGCAGTCACTACCTGAATTTTACAGGTCTCAGCCTCTCACGCCAGTGACCACCACGGGCTCCCCCTGAAATGTCCTCTCATCTTTTTTTTAAGATTTTATTTATTTATTTGACAGAGAGAGAGGGGGGAAGCAGGCTCCCTGCTGAGCACAGAGCCCAATGCGGGGCTCGATCCCAGGACCCTGAGATCATGACCTGAGCCGAAGGCAGAGGCTTTAACCCACTGAGCCACCCAGGTGTCCCATGTCCTCTCATCTTGTCCTTTCCCCTGCCGCCTTCGATGTGCTCATTCCTTGGAGCGCCTTCCTCAGAGACCTATCTGCCCTCCTGCCTCCAGCTGCACCCTTGCAAGATGCCCAAACTGCACTAATTCGGGAGACTTGCTGAGCTCTGGGCCCTCCCACTCCAACTCTAACCTCCAGGAAGTCCAAATTACTCCTCACCGGGTACCCAGAGCAGGGCCCTTAGATCGCCTCAAATCTCCTTAATAAGATGTTGATTCAGTGACCTTCCTCCTCCAGGGAAGTTCCTCTTCCTGACTTCTTGAATTCTGCCCATGGGGTAGAGGATATCCCTGTCACATGGGCAGGAAACCTCCCAGTTATTTATGACTCTTCCCCCTCTTCCCTGGGCAGGGATATTAGCTACCAAACCCTATCTGAGTAATGTCTTTGTCACCTACTCAAGCTTGACTCCTCATCGTGGTTTCTAGAAAGCATGCCTTCCACAGCCAAGCCCAGATCACATCTGGGGACCCAGGAACTTCTCACTGAATGGAGAAGGTGACAGGGTGTTAAGTGGACTGGGAGTTGGGAGTCTTGACCTTGGGTGAGTCCTTTCTCTCTCTCAACCTCAGTTTCCCCATCTGAAAACCACCTAATGATCCATGAAACCCTTGTGAAATGTCTTAGTTCTAGGACTAATAACCCACCTGCGTTTTTCTCATTCTTGTGTTGACTGAGTTATAATTCTCATCAGCTTCCTCATTCTGGGGCTCTATGGCTGTGGGAAGACACAAGGGTATTGGTGGAGAAGGGGATTTGATCTGTGATTTCGAAAAATCACGTGGGAGATCAGGACACAGGCCCAGAGCCATACCCCATCCATACAACTGAGAGGGGCTTACCTCCATGGGATTCTTTTGGGAATTATAATTTATCATAAATGACTAATTCTGAGCCTCCGATGGGAGGAAGTGTACTTTTCTTTGCAATACATCAGAGCATTCCCACAGGAATACAGAGGACTCTTGAGAAACCCCCATCTGCCCGTCCAAATAATGCACACTGGGCAGCAAGAGTTGCAGGAGTAAATGGTTTCCTTACAAATAAAGTAACTTAAGGGGCAGGCGTGTGCTATGGAAAATACTATGGACTGGAAGCCAGGAGAAGGAGCTTCTAGGACCAGGCCTGCTGTGTGATCTGGATATATCACTGGCCTCTCTGGGCCACACACTCCTCAGATACCCCAGGAGCTGGGCAGGACCACAGGGAAGGACCTGTGTGAGGTCCTAGGAGCTCACCCTTCAGCTGTGATCGGATCTCCCTCCCCAGCTGTTTGATCTCCTCACGCAGGTTCTGCAGGTCCTGCTTCATACCTGAACGAGAGAAAGCCGTCACTCCCAAACAGCAGCCCCTACCTCAAGGAACCTCCCTGAACCTCCCTGCCCACCACCTGCATGGAACTACAATCCCCACAATCCCTTCGACTGAGCATGCGTTTGCTCTTGGGGTTTCACTCACTTTCCTCGGGAAGAGGCGTGGCCAGGATGGTGACCTGCTGCTTCTCCAACTCTCGGACTTTATTCTCCAGCTTGACAATAGTCTGTCGAATTGTCCGGACCTGGGGAAGGTGACCGAGAGGGCTGAAGGAGATATGGGATAGTCCGGACCGCGCTGCAACTCGAGTCATCCAGCCCCCTCGCGAAGACAGGCAGAGACCCCAGCCTCTTACCTTTTGGAAGAACTCATCGTCCGGGCTCCCCAGCCGTGCCGTGCCCGGGTGTACCACCAGCGCGACCCGCTCCTTGTCCTCATCTTCCGAACTGTCATCCCCCTACCAGGGCCGGGGTCACTGGCATCACTTCCTTGCTGTAGCTCTCTCCCCGCAGGACTCACGGACTTCCGGGTCTTTCCTTCCTAGCCCTCTGCCACCCCTCCCTGCCCCGAAGACCAGGAGTCCTGTATTCCAGCCAGACCCTGTCCAGTCCGCCCGTCCCCAACCCTGCAGCCCCCACTTCTCACCTGCCTCAGTTCGTGGGTCCTGTCGCGCATGGCGGCGCGAACTCCCTCTCCCCGGCGCCGGAGCCCCGAGGGCCTCAAGACTAAGTTTGGAACTCCCGTATCCCACTCACACTCTGACACTGACACTCCCCTCCGCCCTCACCCTGCAGACCCCCAACCCCCCCACGAGCCACCAGAGGCTCTGTCCCAGGCACCATCCGCAGTCAATGGGAAGAAGCCGACCTCGGGGACCCCCCCAAAGATTCCACAGGTTGGAATTCCCTTTTCTTTCCCCCCTCCCTCTCCTGTAGCCTCGGCCCCGCCCCTCTGGGATGATCGGGGCATGCGCACGGGGTCGCGTCTCTTCCTCGCCCGAGGGAGAGGCCGAGGTCGGAAGCTGTAGCGCCCCGAACGGAAGCAAAGCTGCCAGGACGTGAGAACCCGCCCCCTTTGCCGGAACTGTCCCATCTTCCAACGGAAATCTAGTTGCCAAACCGGGTGGGAGTGCGTCATCGGTGCGTAATCTGACAGGCCCTGCATCTCACATCACCCCATGGTGCACCCCCCCCACGTCACATGACCGGCCCGGTCCCACCTTCGCGGACCACAGAACGTGACGCTTTGAATGTCACGTGCTCGGCGCTGTAAACTCCGTCTCTGGAACACCCTTCTCCCCACGACGTCTCCGGCACCCTGGCGCCCAAGCTACGCCCCTCCACCCCCACGAAGTGGGGAGGGGGCCGCTGACTGTCCTCAGAGACCTTTTGAGGCAGTGGGTGGTAGGACCCTTGCTGAATTCGGCTTCATTTCTTTTGGGTCCGGGGGTGTGGGCAGACAGAGAACTTAGAATTCGCGGCTGTCAGCATCGTGGGACCTTGAAATTCAGAAAATAATAAGATCCAGCGTCAGAGAATTGCAGGGTTTTGTAGGCAGAGAATCTGGGGGTGGAAAGTGACCTCACCCAAGGCAGAAATCTCTTCTCCCGCATACTCCTGGCGCAGCCTCTGACAGGTGGGCGGCTGGCACCTTGCTTGAACACTGCGGTTCCGCCGCACTCACCACCTTCTGAGCATGAGACCATATCAGGGCAACTAAAGCTGAGAAAAGTGTCTGTATTCTATTGAGCAGTCTGCCACTTACATCTGACTCCCCGCCTGGCATCTGGGTCTACCCTCTGAAGTCCACAAAAAAATCTCCACACATTCCACATTATAGTGGACTGTGAGCTCTTGAGGTCAGGGCATGGCAGTCTTGTTCTTACATGAAGCCCCAGTACCCAGCACATATGGGTCCTCAATAAATATCTGTGGACAGAACTTGAGCCCTTCGTGTATCTGAAAATAAAGCTTGTGGTTCCCTAGTCTTGTCTTTCAGGCTTCAGCCTCTCGTGGTGACACAGCCCTAGCCCTCTAGATGGCCATTCATTCAATGGATATTTATTGGGCACCTATTATGGGCCAGAGACTGTTCTAGGGGTCGGAGATAAATCAACCTAATAGACAAAACACCTTTCACTTATGAAACTTACATTATGTAAGAGGAGTCCCCAGGGCCACTCAGTGAGTCTCAGCATAGCCAGAGTAAAAATCAGGTCTCCTAGATTCCAGGGCTCTTTCTAGGGAACTTACATGAAGTTTCAACCAAAGGAAAGAATGACCCCTCCCTAGTATGCCCTATTAAGGAAATCTAGATTCCTGTGACTGAGTTCGTGTGGATTTCTGGAAAGTGACTTCTTTGTCTCCGGGCCTCCATCTCCCATCTATAGCCAATCGGGGGCATAGAGGGGTGGGGAGATCATCTTTATGGCTATTCCCTGCTCTAAAGGTCATTGATTATGAGGTTAGAAACTGTAAAATGCTGTCTGATTCTACTCAAAGGGCTTTGATCTTTTTCTTCCCTTCAGAACCCAGCTGACCTGGGGTTGGGAACGAAGGAGTGAAGATGGTGCGCCGCTCTGATCAACGTCCAGGAGGGTTGGAGGGTTTTTCAGGAGGCTAAGCCCTGCCCCTTGGGGTCTCCTGGAGATCACGAAGAAGGATTTCTCCACTCTTGGGTCTTCTATATGAGCCTCTGCCTTCCTGCATCCCTCCCCTTCTTCCTCTCTCTCTCTCTCTCTCTTATACTCTGTCTTTTTCAGTGGGACAGTGGAAGGGCTTTTGGACATCTGACTCCCAGTCCTGCGTGTGGCCTTGAATAACTCATTGATCTTCTCTGGGACTTAATTTCTCCATTTGACAACTTGGTCTGGTAATTTCTGCCCTGCCTAAGGTAGGAATTGACGTGAGGTGAGAAAGGCTATGGAAAGGTCTTGCAAACCGTCGAGGGTTGCCCCCTCTGTGGGATTTTACGACTGTGGGTCCCAGCTCTCTCTGGGATCACCAGTCCCACCTGCCTCTTGATGGTTCGCCCTCTTGGTTCCCAGCTGTGATCTGGAGTTGTTGGTGCCTTTGTTAAATTTCCCAGGATTATGAGATTCATTATTGTATTTGTGGTCTCCGGGTGGGATCACAGGGCTCTGGAATGGTGACTTAAGGTCACAGGAGGCTGCGCTTAAAGCCTCACGGAGTGGTATGTGGAGAGGGTGGGGAGCAGGGGCCACATAAGGAGAATGGCTCTGGGGATGGAGTTCTCCAGAGCGGAGTCCTTATCTCTATTTCATGGTTTTGGGGTTATTCTTTTGGGGCCCCCTGAACAACCTTGAAGTGTGCATTAAGCATATTGGGTCTTGGATGTGTAGATATTAGGGCTCTGTGTGTGTGTCTCTTTTAGTCTTTGGGAAGGTCAGGACCTACCCAGTCCCAAGGCATGGCAGCCCGTCTGGTCCCCCCCCCCCCAACCTGCAGGTCTGTCTTACCACCCTCCTACCTATACTGGAGCCAGATGACCTGGACTGGAATCCTAGCTCATTCCCCTCATCGTACAACTCTCGAGAGCAAGTTGCATAACTTTGCTATGCTTCAGTTCCCTCATTTGAGAAATGGGAACAGTAACGGTACCAACGTCATAGGATTGCTGGAAGGATTAAATGAGATATGATACATGTAAAGTGAATAGAACAGGGCCTGGCGCAGAATAAATGCTGTATAAGTGTCCGCTGCTATTATATGGCAGTGATGATGCTGATGATTGTTACCCCCGAGGAGGTGAGCAGCCCAGCGTCTTGGCAACCCCTTTCCATCTCCTGAACCCCGCCGTGCATCAGGTACAAGGCTAGAGGCCTTGCCAGCTTCTCAGCACTCTCATGTCTCCACCTGGATCTGACCCACCCCATATTTTCTCATATTATTTATATTTCTTTTCTGTATTGTCTGTCTTCACCCCTCCTCTCCGCCTACCAGAATGGAAGCTCCACGAGGACGGGGATTTTCCCCTGCCCTAGTCACTGCTGTGTCCCCAGGACCTCCGACAGTGCCTGGCAAATGGTAGCTGGTCCATAAATATTCGCGAATGAGTGGAATTATTATTTTTAAGTTTAATATTTATATAGCATTGACCAGGCACCAATATAAGCACCTTGGAAATATTAACTCATTTAATGGTCATAGCAGTTCTGTGAGGCGGTTACTGTTGTCCTCATTTTACGGAGGAGGAAACTGAGCCACAGAAGCATTAAGTGACTTGCCCGAGGTTACACTCTAGCGAAGGGGAGAATCGGGATTTGAACCCAGTAAGTGAAGCTCTAGGTTTTGGGCTCTTGTCCACTCCACCATGATCCAAGGCAAACATGGACTAGGGGAGGCTCCCCGTGTCCACTTACCTTTGGGAACTTGCTGCCACTTACTGAGGCCCTGCTTTAGATCATCTGTGGGGAGGAGGGGGGAGGACTTTGCCTGCCAGACTGAGCCTCCTCCCCTCCCTGTCATAGGGTCTCTCTTCCTTTTTATTTTTTTAAATATTTTATTATTTATTTATTTATTTATTTATTTATTTATTTATTTATTTATTTATCAGAGAGAGAGAGAGCACAAGCTGGGGGAATGGCAAGCAGAGGGAGAAGCAGGCTCCCTTCTGAGCAAGGAGCCCGCTATGGAACTCGATCCCAGGACCCTGGGATCATGACCCGAGCCAAAGGCAGACTTCGTGGTCTCCTCGTGGGATACTCCCAATCACATGTGCCATAACCTTGGCCTTGAACTTCATTTTAAAAGTGGTGGATCACACAATGTGTCGGGATAAGCCCCCCTAAAAATACTGGAAGAAAATATGGGCAAAATCTTTTATAACTCTTGAAGTGAGGAAGGCTTTCCAACTCCAACTCAAAATTCAGAAGCTATAAAAGATTAATACATTTGTCGACATGGAAAAAAGTTCTGCATGGCAAAAAAAAAAAAAAAACCATCAAAGCAAAATCAAAAGACAAACAATAAAATAGGAAAAAAATATTTGCAATTCTTATCACATACCAAGGGTAATATCTCTACTATTTAAAGGGCTTCCTCATATTGATAAGACCAACAGTTCAATAAAAAATGGGCAAAGAACATGACAGATCACAAAAGAGAAAATACATAAGGCCTTAAACACATATGCAGATGTGCAACATCACACATAATGAGAGAAATGAAAAGACAATCCTGAAATACCTTTTTTTACCCTTTACTGCATTAGCAATAACCCGTATGTCTGAGAAAACATTCTTTCGGCAAGACCGTGGGGAAAACAGGAACTTTCACCCGTTGTTGGTAGGAATGCAAAATGATACAACCCAGACCATGTTTGTCAAAATTATGAATGCATACACATTTTGAGCCAGCATTCTCACTTGGGAAAATCTGTCTGAAGACCTACCTCCATCAGTTAACTATTGCTTCCCAAGAAACCACCTTAACACTGACTGGCATAAAACAACAACGATTTATTGTTTCTACGGATTTGAAGGGTGGCCAGGTGGTTTTTCTGCTGATCTGATCTTAGATTACTCAAGTGATGGCAGTCACCTGACACCCGCGCCGGGGCTGGATGGCCCGTCGTGGCTGTCCCACTCACTCGTCTGAGACCTTAGCTCTGATGACTCAGTCAGCTAGAGGAGGGCTGAGCTGCTCTCTCTCTGCGGTACGTCATCCTGAATTTCTTTAATTGTTTGTTTGTTTGTTTACACAAGCTCCTGCCCAGTGTGGGGCTTGAACTCGAAGCCCTGAGATCCAAGCTTGCATGCTGTACTGACTGAACCAGCCAGGTGTCGCCACCTGGTGAGTCTCTTCGTAGCATAGCCTCCTCTTGGTTCCAAAGGGGTGAGACTAGAAGCTGCAAGGCTCTTGAGGCCCTGCTCAGAAGTTGTGTGACATTACTTCTGCCATACTCAATTAGTCTCTAAGCAACTCACAAGTCCATACCAGCTGCAAGGAGCCGGGGCGGGGGTGGGGGTAAGAAGCAGAATTTTAATGCACTATATCTGCTCATGAATGAAATGACATATACGTCAATGTTATTCATTGGATTTTGTTGGCAGACTTGTCCATTAGCAGGTAAGCAGCTGTCAAAAAGGATATGCTTTAAAATATCTTGTTAGTCAAATATCAAGGTGTAAAATGAGTATATCATGCTATTGTGGTATAAGGGAAAAAAGTGTGTCTGTGTACGTGTGTGCACGAGCAAGTGTGTGTGTGTATCAAAGAAATCCTGGAAAGTTACAGAAGAAACTAATAAAAGTGGTTCCCTACAGACGTGCCCTGAGAACAAGGTGGTAAGCACAGTTGTCAAAAGTAAGAATCTTGGGGCGCCTGGGTGGTTCAGTCGTTGAGCGTCTGCCTTCGGCTCAGGTCACGATCCCAGGGTCCTGGAATCAGGCCCCGCATTGGGCTCCCTGCTCAGCGGGAAGCCTGCTTTTTCCTCCCCCACTCCCCCTGCTTGTGTTCCATCTCTCACAGTGTGTCTCTCTGTCAAATAAATAAATAAAATCTTTTTTAAAAAAAAAGAATCTTCACAAAAAAATTTAGATTTTTGAACCATTTGAAAGTATTACCTATTTTAAATAACTGTGTCAAAGGAAGAAGGTACCTTCGAAAAATTTCGAACAAAGAAATACGTCTTAGGCAGCTTGGGCCACGGTTACAAAATACCAGATTGCCGGCTTAACCAGCAGACATTTATTCCTCACAGTTCTGGGAGCTGGAAGAAGAAGATCGTGGCGCCTGCAGATTTGGTTCTTGGTGAGGGCCCTCCTCCTGGATTGCGGATGGATTGCTGCATCCTCTCAGGGCAAAAGGAGGAAGCTCTGGTGTCTCTTCCTTTTCTTTAGAGGTCACCCGGCCCATCAGGGTCTCCACCCTTGTGATTGCTTCTCAACCTAATTGCCTCCCCAGGGCCCCACCCCCTGATACCGTTGGAGCGGAGGCTAGGGCCTCAGCCTATGAATGGGGGGGCGGGGACACAAACCTTCAGCCCCTAACAGAATACTATGATCAAACTTTCACTTTTCAAGAATGCTGCTGGTGGCCAGGTGCAGGGAGATCACAGATGGTTGCGCCCGCGGGCACGATGGGAGCGATCACACCAGAGAGCCCCCAACCACATCGTGGACATCCGCATATCTGAACATTTATTACAATCGTCTGACAGTTGGAGGTCCGGTGTCTTGAGGAAGGGACACCTTTGTCTATTAGCACAAAGGCACAATAAGGGTTGGCGGTTGCCCTGGCCAGGTGAAGGTTGATTGGGGAATCAGTTAGCAAATAATGAGGCCTGGAGGCGGGGATGGAACCTCCATTAAAGAGACAGAGTCTATCAGATGTGGCTGCAGACTGGAAAAATTGGTAAGGGAGTAGGAGGGTCCTAGATCAGCCCCCGATATCTGGCTCTCGCTGTATGTGGAGGCAAGTTTGCTGGAACAGGAGAAATTATTTAAAATAAATTGCCTTCGCAAATCACAGCAACAGAGTATTAGGAAATGGAAAAATACCATTTATAGAAATATACAGTGCCTAAGTAAACCTTTTAAAAATGTGTTCACGTCTTTTATGACAGAACGTTTTACTTTTGGGCACCTGCATGGCTCAGTTGCCTTCAGCTCAGGTTATGATCCCGGATAATAACCTCGATCTCAGGATCGAGTCCCTCATTGGGCTCCCTGCTGAGCAGGGCGTCTGCTTCTCCCTCTGAACCTCGCCCTCTCGTGCTCTCTCTCTCATAAATAAATAAAATCTTTAAATAAAAAAAATAACATTCTACTTTTTTAAAGATTTTATTTACTTATTTTAGAGGGGGAAGGGCAGAGAGGGGGAGAGAATCTCAAGCAAACTCCTGCTGAGCACAGAGCCTGATGCGGGCCTTGATCTCACAAACCCGAGATCGTGAGCTGAGCCAAAATCAAGAGTCGGACGCTCAACCAACTGAGCCACCCAGGCACCCCATGACAGAACATTTTCAATTTTACCAAAAGATTTTAAAGAAACCCAAAACTAATGGGTAGATGTACCATGTAAATGAACAGGAAGATGTCAATATTGTAATGAGATCAGTTCTTCCAAAATAGATCTCCAAAGTCAGAGCCACGATCCAGTCTCTGCAGCAGGACGGGGGACTCTGGTTCTGATAGAGAGAAGGGCTTGAATGAGGCCCCCCGCAGCCAGACACCAGCCAGCTAAGAGAATGTTTCAATAGTCCAGGATTTCTGCCAGGATTGGATCCCAGCTCCTGCCTTGAATAAATCACTTAAACTCTTTGTGCTTCTGTTTCCTTGTCGGTGATAACCTCAGATGGTTGTTGTGCAGATTAAATAATACAAACAAAACACATAAAACAGCGCTTGGCACATGATCAGCACCAGGTAAGAGTTAAGTGTGACCATCACTACTGTTACCCACGTTATTGACATTATGTTCCCGTCACAGGTTCACGATGGTTTGAATGGGCAGTGGAAGTAGGGAGGAGGCTATGCGGCCACATTCCAGTGCCATGATGAATAAAACCTGGAAGCCGGATGTGAGGAATGGAAGAAGACAACAGTGTTCTTTCACATCTGCTGGAATTGAGATTTTCGAGATGCCTGGGTGGTTCAGTTGTTAAGCGTCTGCCTTCAGCTCGGGTCATGATCTCAGGGTCCTGGGATCGAGCTCCGTGTCGGGCTTCCTGCTCTGTGGGAAGCCTGCTTCTCCTTCTCCTGCTCCCCCTGCTCATGTTCCCTATCTCACTGTGTGTGTCTCTCTCTGTCAAATAAATAAAATCTTAAAAAAAAAAAAGAAATTTCTCCACGAGAAGTACTGAATCTTCCTTGAAGGATAGGAAGTAACCCAAGCGCACTGCGAAGGTAAGCTTTGGTTGCGTTAAATCACTGAGATTTGGGGGATGTTTGTTACATAGCATAAACTAGCCTCGGCACCACCCAGATACACTGTTGTTCCCAAACTTGACTAAACATAAGACTTTCTGGAGGTAGTTGCTCAAGACCCAGATTTCCAGGCTGCAACACAAATCTACCCCATCTAAATTTCCAGGGAAGCTCCTGGAAATCTGTATATTTAACAGGCTTTCCCCTCCATGTTCAGAAGGGTCAAGAAAGCCCGAGCAGCTAAACTTGAAGGAAGGGTAGGAGTGGGGTTTGGGGATGTGAGAGAGGAGGGTGTTCCAGGGGTTGGGAGGAACACGAGGAAAAGCCCGGGGTGGGGAAATGCAGGGAATAGCATTTGGAATGGAATCAGAGTACATGAGTGATGGTGGTGTGTGTGGAAGCAGGAAGTCAGGGTGGGAGGTCTGGGCTTTATCTCACGAATAGTGGGGACATGGAGAGACCTTCTTAGCAGGGGATGGCCTGGTTGTACTGATGCTATAAAAAGGCCAGTGGAGGGGCACCTGGGTGGCTCAGTGGGTTAAAGCCTCTGCCTTCAGCTCAGGTCATGATCTCAGGGTCCTGGGATCGAGCCCCGCATCGGGCTCTCTGCTCAGCGGGGAGCCTGCTTCCTCCTCTCTCTCTGCCTGCCTCTCTGCCTGCTTGTGATCTCTCTGTCAAATAGATAAATGAAATCTTTAAAAAAAAAAAAGAGGGAAGGAAGGAAGGAAGGAAGGCCAGTCAGGAGGAGAGACGGCATGGGAGGCTGGGGCATGGTCCAGGTGACCCATCTCACTGGGTTATTGGGTGGACTTTAAGAATCCCTGAACAGGGGCGCCTGGGTGGCTCAGTCGGTTGGGCATCTGCCTTTGGTTCAGGTCCTGATCCCAGGGTCTTGGGATCGAGCCCAGCATCAGGCTCCCTCCTTGGCGGGGAGCCTGCTACTCCCATTCCTTCTGCTCCCCCTGCTTGTGCTCTTTCTCTACCAGGTATATAAAATCTTAAATATATATATATATATATATATATATATATATATTGAATATATATCTTCATATATATTCATATATATATATTGAATATATATCTTCATATATATATATATATATATATTGAATATATATCTTCATATATATATATGAAGAAGAATCCCATTGAATCCCAATGATCTGCAATGAGCAGAATTACAATTTTTATCCCATTGTGTGTTCCTGTGTCTTCCTTTAGAGTCGCAGCTGGATTTGAGATGCACGCCTTTCATTCATTCCTTTATTTCACAACTATCTGGGTACCTTCTGTGCGCTGGGTGCCTTCAGTGCCACCAGGGAAGCAGCCACGTATGAAACATCCAGAAGCAGCCCTGCCTTCGTGGACCTTATTCCCTTTGTCCCTATGCCTGGGTCCCGGTGGGAAGGAACAGGTCATGCATTCATTCATTTCTTCATTGAGATTTTTAGTGAACATCTGCTTTGCGCCTGACCTTGGTTGCTGGAGGGAAGCAGACATGAGTCAGGCCCAGTCTGGTCTAGCGGAGAAGAAGCTGACTCAGCCCACACCTCAGGAGGCTGTTTGCCTAGACTGCTGGGAAAGGCTTGAAGGATGGGAAGTCTGACTACCCAAGAAGGGGCAAGACAGAGTACCGGGCAGAGGAGAGATGGCACCGTGAAACGGTCCCTGGTGTCCGGGGTCCGGGATCCCATGCTGGGGTTAAGGCTTGGGGTCTGCAGGCTGGGGGAGGAAGCGGTAGGAGAGATGTGGGATTCAAAGGCCAGAGCGGCTACTGAGTGTACTCCGGGGGCACCCGGGGAGGTGGGGGTGGAGTCGCAATCACACTAACACCGGGGAGAAAACCGGGCACGCAGGGAAGGGGCTGCAGGTGGGAGGACCAGAGAGAGGGCTGTTGCGATGCTCCAGGTGAAACCCGACGAGGGCCTAGGCTGACCCGAGGTGGTGAGAAGGGAGAGGACCCAGGAGACAGCTCTGGGCTTGGCAGCTGAGGGCGGAGCTACAACACTGTGGTTTTACAAGAATAGGCTTTGTAATCAAAGGATGCCTGCGAGAGCCCCAGCCCTGTCCTTTACTAACCTTGGGAACTTAGGGCCATTGGTTCAGCATTCCAAGCCTCAGTTTCCCAATCTGTGCACTTGGGATAATGGTAGTAGCAGCTACGGGGTTGAGAAGATTCTAGGAGCTATGCAGCATGGCACCTAGGTCGGGGGTGGGGAGGGGATATGCTCAGAACGCGGCAGCCTTATGGGGATGGGGGAGGGAGCCAAGGTCAGTTTTCCGTCTGCTCTCAGTGACTGGCTGACGGAGATGCCATCTCTGATGGAGAACTCAGGAAGGAGGGCTGAGGGAGGAGAAGGCGAGGCCACCACAGTCCTGGAAGTTCCATCAGAGCCCTGGCCTCACTCACTGTAGTTACGGATTTCTTCGTGTCCCTGATGACATCTTTCGCCTCTGTGTTCTCAGTGCCCAGCTCAGTGCTCAGAGCAGGTGTTGCCTTTGAGGAGGAGGGTCTGACTTGCAGGCATAGATGTGGGTACTGTGGGGGAGTAGGTGCCGTCGACCCTGGGAAGTGAGAGGGGAAAGAGAGAAGAGGGGAGAACCCAGGGTGGGGCCCAGGGAACCCTGATATAGAGGAGTTGTGGGAGAAAGGATGGATCTGGAAGGAGGCTGGAAAACAACATTCAGAAACCGGGGGCGGGGGTGGGGGAAGGGAGGCTGGAGGCAGGCTGGGAGTCAAGGAGGGGAGGCTTTCAAAAAGAGAGAGGTCATCAGGGTCATATGTCGCCGAAAGATCTTGAAGGGTAAGGCCTGACCAGTCGATGGATTTGGCATCAAGGAGGTCATCGGGTAAACTGGCAGAAGCAGGTTCAAGGCCTGTCAAGGGGCCAAAGCCCCATTGCAGGGGCGGAGTTGTTGATGTGGTGTTAAAATATGACGGTGGGGAGAGAGGAGAGGTGGGCATCAGGGAGAAGGGCAGAGGGTACTTGGACCCGCCGGGGTACCAGCACTCCCCTCCTAATAAGGAGGGATTTCCTTTCAACAGTCAGAGCCATGTAAAGATAGGCCAAGAGGTCAGGAAAAGTAGTGAGCCCCCTGTCCCCGGAGGTAGACAAGCAGAGCTCTGAGACCCACTGCTGCCCAGAGATCGGCACAGAGTGGGGAAGGTTGTGCAAAATAAACCCCCAAACAAACAAGTCCCTGTCCTTCTCAGATTTGGCTGATTCCTTGCATCACAAAAGCCACCTAGAGGGTCACTTTGGCTATTTCTAGTGTCCAAAGAACCTCCTGCAGGGATAACCCACGGAGGTGGTCGTGCGGCTCACACCGATAGATACTGGCAGACTCCAAACATAAAGTCTACCTATTTCTCCTGGTGTAAAGGGATCCACAGCACCCCTCCCCGGGTTATTCCCTGAATTCACTCCCTTACCCGCTTTCTGCCGTGCCCCCCCACCCCCAACCCCGCAAGCAGCTCGCAGCCTCCCGCCGCATCTCCTCCGTCTCTCTGCGAAATCTCTCCCTCCTTCTCTGGCTCTGCCCTTCCCCACCCGCCTCTAGGCCTCTCCACTCCCCCTCCCCCTGGGCCCCCCCTCCCCCGGACTACAACCCCCAGGCGCCCCCAGCCCCGGGCGCTGCGCATGCCCCCTGCTCCCCGCCCCCTCCCGGTTCCCCCCTCCCTCCCTTCCTCCTTACCTCCCTCCGCCCCCCTCCCCCGCGCTTCGGCTCCCGCATCCCTCCATCCGAGCCTGTGCCGCAGCCGCATCGCCACCGCAGCCCCGGCAGAGCCGAGCCCGGCCCAGGCCCCTGCCCCTGCCCGGCCCTCGGCCCGCCGCCCCCGGCCCCGCCTCCGCCCGCGGGCCCCCCACCAGCGGCTCGGGTGCCCCCCGGCGCCCCCAGACTCCGGCCTCCAGCCCCGAGGCAGGAGGCAGGGAGCAGCAGCAGAGGCAGGAGGAGGACGAGGAGGAGGAGGAGGAGGAGCCGTCGCAGGATGAAGGATCGGACTCAGGAGCTGCGGAGTGTGAGCTTGGGGGTGGGGAAAATGGGGGGGCGGGACCCCAATACTGGGGGAGCGCGTGGGGGTGGAGTGGGGGAGGTGCTGGGACATGGGGGCAAATGACGGGACTGGAGGTTGGTGGTAGGGGCACCCCAGTATCTGGAGGCACCTGATGTCTCCAATGAACCTGCATTTTGGGGACAGTGGCTGGAAGAGGTTGGAGGCCATTAAGACTCAAGGGGGCAGGAGAGGTTCCAGGGGCTTTGGCTACCCACGTTCCCAGGAGGGCCCTGGGGTCTAATCCGGGGATGGGAGAGAGAGGATGTCAGGAGAGAATTGGAGGGTACTGTCCTCCCCTGGGCAGATTTGCGGAATTGGAAAGATGGGGGCAGTTACCCGGCCAGGCTGAGCCCAGCGGGACCAAGATTCCGGGGGTGCTATGGGAAAGGACACAGGTTGGGACAGAGATGCCAACACCTGGCAGTGACTGAAGTCTGCGTGTGTGTGTGTGTGTGTGTGTGTGTGTGCACATGCGTGTGTTGCTCCCTGTGGGGAGGGTCGCCTCTCAGAGACCAGGAGGGAAGGGGTGGTCTCAGGAGAGAGCCAGAGGGCCAGGGCTGGGGATGGGGTGACCCCAAAGGTGGGAGATGGGCTGCGGAGGAGAGAGGGGGAGGAGGCTCCATGCCCAGGGCCATGGAATCGGGTTGTGTGACACGGCCTGCGCTCTGCTGGGGGGAACTGGGGCATCCCGAGCAGTCAGGGGCTGGTCGGTGTGGGCCCCTGGTTTGCAGGCCTCGGAGAGGCCCAGCCCCAGGAGTCTGGCCAGGCACTTTGGGTGACACGGGGAGGAGGGCGGCGCTGATGTCCGCAGCGGAGGCTGCCATTTGGAGGGGCTTGATGAGAACGGTTTCTAGGGTAGGGAGAAGGTTGGGGGATTTGTAGAAGTGACCTGGGGGCCGGAGGAGGCGAAGCCTACAGCCTGCTGTGTGCTTGGGGCCTGTTATGCTCATGAAGCCCTAGCCCAGCCACGATGTAGCCTGATCTCTACCAGGGGGAGCCTGTTGGTTGTTGCCTCTCCCCGGGTTACCACCCCATTCGACAGATGAGCAAGCTGAGGTTTGGAGATAGCAAGAGCTCGCCCAAGGTCACCAAGCAAGTGGCTGGGAGGATCAGACGGGAATCTGGGTTTCCAGTCCGGCGAGTTGACAGGGGTCTCTGCTTGTTTGATCTTTGAAACGGAAGTCTCCACACTGGGGGTAAAATGCTCAGTCTTTGGGGAGCCCCCGGGATAGGGGCGTGGGAAACCCGGCTGCCGAAAGCCAGGAGGAAGGGGCTGGAAGATAAAGTGACTGTTGCTGTCTCTGGGGAAAGACGTATTGGCAAATGAGAAGGAAGGAGAAACTGGTGGTTGAAAGAGGGAATTTTGAACTTCCACTGAATATGCGGCCGGGCATCCACTAAATGACAGTAATAAAAATAATCAACCCTTCAGTGCCAGAAACCGTCCTAAGCGTTTTACTCATATTTACTCATTTTGGTCCTTGCGGCCGCCCTGGTACTAGTATGATCCCATTTTATGGGCAAGGAAATTGAGGCCCAGAGAGGTTAAGTAACTCGATCAGAGTCACATAGCCAATGAAAGGCCGGCAGGTGGGCTGGCTCCCACATGGGCGCTCTGAACTCCCCTTCTTTCATGTTGCAGTTTTCAAAGCAGCTCATGATCTCATTAGACCCTCACTGACCTCCTGGTAAGGTATGTAGACTGAGGGACTACCTCGCCTTATAGCTGAGGAAACTGAGGCCCAGAGTGGTTAAATAACTTGCCCAAGGTCACACAGCTCTCAAGTGAGGAATGCAGATTGGAACCCAGATCCCCTGCTGCCAACACTATTCCATGACTCCAAAACCCAGAGAAATGGAAAGCGGTTGAGGTGAAGTGGTGGCAAAATTGTGGTATAATTAGAGGGGGAGGGAACCCTAAGACATGGATGGAGGGGGAGGCAGAGCATGGCGTCCTGATCCGAGTGGATCAGGGAGGCCCCTGCGCAGAGGCAAGGAGTTCTGGCTGCTGGGGCTGCAAAGGGGTGGGCAGCCAGGTGGGGGAGGTGGGAGGTGGTGTGGGAGGGGGGAAAATGGGGCTGGGGCAAATAGCTCTGGTGTTAGTCACAGCTCAGAGAGACTGGAGATTTGGGAGGGGGTGGGTAGGGCAGAAAGAAGCTGCCAGATGCAAGGAGTGCCAGGGTCTCCCCATCAGAGTTGAGAGCAAGGAGACTGGGAGTCAGGAGAGACCGGGCAGGGGAGGGGAGAGACTTGCTAAAGCGGTCTCTGAGATGTTGAGAGAGATGGGGGGTGGGGGCCTGAGGGGGTGTCAGCTTGGGGGACCTGATCATCTTTCCAGCAGGACTTTAGGGTTCCCCAGGGGTTCTCAGATCTGTTTATCACGTAGCCAGGGAGGGCTCAGAGTTGGGAGTCAGACTGTCTGGGTTCAAATCCTAGCTTTGCTACTTCCTGTGTGACCTTGGGTGAGTTTCTTAACCTCTCTGGTCCTCACGTGTGAATTGGGATTAACAATAGTATCTGTTCACAGGGTTGTCCGAAGGATTGGAACTAAGTAAGAGGCAGAAGGTGCCTCGAAGGTCCCTGGGCACAGCAGTGGTCTGTGAGCTTTTGTTGAGGCAGAAGGTGCCTCGAAGGTCCCTGGGCACAGCAGTGGTCTGTGAGCTTTTGTTACTCTACGACTGACTTGCTTAATCCCCTTGAACCTCATCACATCAGCGCCCTGGGATGGGCTGGATGTGACCTCTAATTTATTTTGGAGTAGACTGAGGGCCAGAGGGGGGGCCCGACCGAGGTCAAACAGCTGGTAATGGCAGAGCTGGTGCCGAACCAGGGTTTTCTGTGTTCTAGTTCACCGAGCACCTCTGGGTGCAAGCTGGGAGGTGCTGGGCTGGAGGGGAGCTCATCAGACGGACGGGTATCCCAGGGTCCGAGGGGCGGGGACGGGGATGGAGAGAAGGGGGAGCAAGTGGAGTAGAGGGGAGGACTGGGGAGAGAGGGAAGCATGGGGGGTCGCGTTTGGACTTCGGAGTGATCTGGCGAGGCCCGCAGTGAGGGAGGCCCCAATCTGAGGCCGGGTGGGCGTGGGGGCTGTTGAGGGACAAAGCAGGGACTGAGTCTTTTGGGTAGCACTCAGGCATGGGCCGGGCACAGAGAGGCTTTTAGATGGCGCACCTGAATGACAGCAGGGAGGAGCGCCCTGTGAGTGGGCAGGGCCCAGCGGAGCCCCGTCCCCCAGCTGCGCAGCACTCCCTTCTGCCATGTAAACACACCGAGTTCACCCCTGCCTCAGGGCCTTGGCACTTGCTGTTCCCTCTGCTGGTCCCTCTGTTTTGAATGCTCTTCCCTCCATGTGGACCGCTGTTCCCTCCACCTTAAATTCTGTGTCATCAAATGCCACCCACTCCCGGAAGGGCCCTCCCTGAAAAAGCCACCCCTGATAGCTGTTTCTCTGTCTCCTGTCGGGACCCCCTGCTAGTTAGCACAGACGGAACCTGTCTTGTTCGTTCTTCATCTCCCTCGGCCACTTGGAGGCGGGACCTTCTTCCCGTCTGGTCCATCACTGCCTTCTCAGCAGCGGCCAGGGAACGTGGCTCATACATGTCCGCTAGGTGAATGAATGACTCAGTGGGCGGAGGGGGGTAGGTGGGGAAGGAGGGAGGGCCGAGTGGCAAGGTGGGGGCAGGAGGGCGGAAAGGCCCAGTCGGGGAGACAGATGGACAGGAGTGGAGAGCGGCAGCTGCCTCTAGATGGAGCGACACTTGCACCCCGAGGAGCACGCGTGTGTTTACACACACGCACACGCTCTATGACTTTGCTGTCCCCCAACACCAGGCTCTTTCCGCCTCTGCGTTAGTCACCTTCTCACCATCTGTCTCTGGTCCCTGACTTGCTGGCTCACTGTGTCCCTCTCCTTCCATCCGCACATCTGTCCATGTTGTCTCCCCGCCCGGGCGTGCCCGAGGGCGCCTGGTCCCTCCGATGGGAAAGACTGCAGCTGGAGGCTTGGATCCGATGCACCCGATGCCCAAGGCGGAGCCACAAGGTGCCCGGGACCTCTGCAGTCCCTCATGTAATCCTCTCCAGGCTGATGGAGCCGACGAGCGGGAAGGGCACGGGGCCTGGGTTCAAACCGGGCGCCCCGTATGGCGCCTGCTGTATCACCCTGAGCAAGTCACTTAATCTCTCCATGCCTCAGTTTCCTCCTCTGTCAAATGGGTATAAGAATAGTATCTGCTCCGCGGAGTGCTTATGAGGGTCAAACGAGAAACACCCAAAACACGTGTCACAGGGCCCACTCACTGTAATTAGCACATACGTGTTAGCTGTCTTATCTCCTTCATCCCACGCATGAGGAAACTGAGGCTTGAAGTGTCCAGAAAGCGGATCAGGCGCATATGATCGTCTCTTCCTGGGTGATCTCATTGGCCCACAGCCTGCACTCTTTCAGGCGGGCCAGCTCCTTCCGGAAGTGGAGGCCACACTCAGTGTTAAACGTGCACCCCTCAGAGCAGGGGGTACCCTTGCTGCTCCAGCTTACCCATTCCGCAGACGGACCGGGGTGCAGAGAAGGGCTCGGATCACAGAGCCAGGCGAGGGAAGGTAGAGCGCCTGGCTTCCTACCTGGGCTCTTCCCGCAGCCTGGCCTGTCTTCCTGGTTTTGTCTCCTGGCCACAGGAGCTCTGCGGTACTGGGGACAAGCAGAGCACGATGGCGGGGTGGGGGGGGCCTGGGATTAAGCACTAGGCAGGCGTTCAGGTCCCACCTCTGGCCTGCTTTGCTGTGAAGCCTTCGGCAGGTCAAACAACCTCTCTGAGCCTGCTTCCTCATCTGTAACACGGCAGCGGCGGGGACTACCCACCAACCCTCACGAAACACTGCGTCTTTCTGGAAGCATTAGCCATTTTTCCTGCCGGGTCTCATTCCTTCACCTGCCCAGCATTTGGGGCGGATGTTACTGCTGTTCAGCTAAAGCCGAGGCTGAAGCCCAGAAGGCAGAAATCGTGTGGCCTTGTAGCTGCTAGCCAGGGCAAGTTCCTTAGCCTCTCTGTGCCTCAGTTTCCCCATCTATAAAAGGGAGCTATAATAATTCCTACCTCAGGAAGGGCTTTTGTAAGAATTAAATGGACAAATATATCCGAAGGGCATAGAACGGTGCCCAGCTCATTATCACATGCTATGTAAATGTTTGCCATTAATTATAATTATGCTGGTCAGGAGCCCTGATAGGGTTTAAAGAAAGTCAAGGAGAAAGCAAGGATGTAAGACCCAGGTCGAAGATGCTGTTAAAACATAATATTTCCAAAAAAAAAAAAGAGAGAGAGAGAGAGAGATAATATTTCCCTAGGATTTCAGGGCACAGAGCCCCACCAGATTGGGCCTTAGCGGGAGCTGAGCTGAGAGGGAAAACAGCGAGTGGCAGAGCCCCTAGAAGGAGGTAGCCTGGCCTCGAGCCTCAGAAGGGGCTGTGGGGGAGTCTATCTTAGATGCTTATGATTTCTGGCCCATTCAGCCCAGGTGCCCTCGGACAGGTCACTTCCCATCCCCCCCCCCACCTCCCATTCCCTCGTCTGTGAAATGGGGACAATGATATTTGCTCGGCCTTCCTTTCAGGCCTATGTGGTCAGGATCAAAAGGGATTACAGATGTAAAAGTGTCTGTGAACCGTAGAGGATTATTAGCTCTCAGCTCCCTGTAATTATTATACCAAAGAAGTCATCCTTGGGCCTCTACCTCTCTTGCTCTCTCAAGGACAAGTAAACAAGCAACCAGGGATGCCCCAGGGCAGAATCGAGGGGGCACTTGGCTCTGGGGGCAAACAGGAGAAAGAGAGAGAGGAAAATCAGACTTTGGAAAGTCGAACATCAGCCTGGGGAAGAGGCAGAGAACAGGGAAGTTCCCAGGCACTGGACCAGAGAGACACCCCATGACCTATGGGTAGCAGGGCAGGGGTCGAAGTCAGAGAAGGGGCAGAGGACCGGCTTTGGCTCTAGGAGAAGGAAGCCCCGTGGGGCATCTGGCCTGGGGACCGGGCATCCGGGGAAGCCGGTGGGTCCTCCAAGAGGAGCTGAGCCTCCCAGAGCCTCTTGGGGCCAAGGTCTGTCAGGGTAGCCCCAGGTCTGGTGGAGACCTGAGAAGCCAGAAGTCCTCTCCGAGTACCCAAGCCCCACCGGTGCCCCCCATCCTTCCGAGGGCAGCTGCGGGCAGAGACCGAGGAGCCTCCCTTTCCCAGTGAATGTTGGGGATCGTCTGGAGACTCAGTGGAAGAGCTGAATACATTTTCTGACGTGGGGTGGGGCCCAGCGTCTGTAGGAAGAATCCCCTGCCTTCCATTCGGGCAGGGAGCTGGGGGGGCGCATCGAAAGCGTGCAGCTGGAGGGCTCCCCCAGGCTCGCAGGCTTCTCCGGGGCTGTGGGGGCTCTGCTGGTTCCGAGCTCACTTGGCTGCCTAGATGGCATCTCGGTCCCATCTGGCTGTCTAGGTTCGATCTGAGCTGTCTGGGATCTGGCTGCCCCGAGTCTGGTTGGGTCTGATCTTGTCTGGTTGCTGTCAGGTCCTGTCTGCGATCTGCTCGGACCCCATCGAGGTTCCGCGGGAGCTCCTCTCTCTGGATCCCAGCGGGGGCTGCTCCAGGTGGCCCCCTCGGGTCCTGTCTCGATGTCATTCAGGCTCCTGTCATCCGATTCTGTCCCGTTTGGGCTAGGTCGTTTCCGGAAGTCAGGGGGAATTCTGTTTAAATTTCCACTGGGGCTGATTAGGGCTCCGGGTGTAATTAAGCTTGACGGGCTCCGCTTTCTGTCTTCAGACTTCTGCCCCAAGCGGAGAAGAGTGTGCGCTCAGGATCGCACAGCTCCGGGGAGCCCGGTCCGTCCCCTGTCTTCTTTCCCTGGCTCTGAGTGTGCAGGCCTGAGGCTGGGAGAGCCTGGGAGATCAGGCCCCCGGGGCCTCTCGGACGCCCCTGGGGGTGCACGTCTGTGTGGCCACGCGTGGCCGCGGGCGGCTTTGCCCATGGGGCTGCGTGTGGGTGAACGTCAGCGTGTCAGTGTATCTCCGCGTGGGTGTCGGTGGGCCTATTTCTGTGTGCCTTGTGTGTCAGCCCTTCTGTCTGTGTCACTGGTCTGTCTGGCGGCGGCGGGGGCGGTGGCGGTGCGGGTGGGTGAATCCCTTTGTGTCTCTGAGCCCCGGGGGTGGAGGGCTGAACAGCTGCAGGTTGCAACTGGGAAATCCAGGCAGGCGAGAGTAGGTGGGTGCGAAGTTGGGAGAGGCTGGATGAAAGCAAGTGAATACACGAGAGGGGCAGAGCCGCGGAGGGGGCTAAACGCAGGCGGGAGGGGGCAGGCGCTGGGAGCTGGCGAGGGGGGGCACTCGGGGCGCTGCCCGTGTGTCTCCTCCAGCCCTCCCCGGGCTCGACTGTGCTTGCTAAACTTGGCGCCCTAAACTTGGCGCCTGCAGCTGGCAGTGAAGTGACCTTGCACAGGCCGGTCTGGTGGAGGCTGGAGGGGAAGAGAAGGGGAGCAAAGTGGGGCCTGGATGGGAGCGGCTGGGGAGATAGCGGCCAGGGGCAGCCTCCTGGGGCCTCCATTCCAGACCCCTTCCGGGAGCCCAGAGCCAGTTCCTGCAAAGGATACCGGTTAGTGGCAGCTGTCCTGGGTGTCACGCCCGCCCCCCAGGGTGATTGCATTCTCAGGGCCACCGCCACCCTTGAAAGGGTGCCTTCTGCTAGTTCCCTCCGAGGTGTCTTTGGCCTATCAGCTACCTGGCCTCCCGGACCCTGTTCCACAAGATTTCCGCTGTTTCTTCCCTCTACTTGGGGTCCTTGCATTTGACCTGCAGATGACCTGCCCCCTGCAGACGACCCTTCCCCCGCCCTCAGCTCCGAGCCTAGAGCTGGGAGGGTCAGACTCAGGGCAGGGACTGTTTATGGATTCCGCCTTTCTTTGCCTCCCAGGCGAAAGACAGCGACGATGAAGAGGAGGTGGTCCACGTGGATCGGGATCACTTCATGGACGAGTTCTTTGAACAGGTAACTGAGCTTCTGACGCTCCCATACCCAGAAGTGGGCCCCCAGCCAGCGACTTCCCTCGCCCTGTTCCCACCCCTGCTCTCCGCTCCTACACCCTCCTGGCCTTTTTACCCGTCCCTCGTCCTTCGGCTCCGGCCCATTTACCCGAGCCCGGACTAAGCCCCAGGGCCCCTTGCCTGGCTCCGCGACTTGGCCGGGCATACATGATCTGCTGTCCCAGGTGGAAGAGATCCGGGGCTGCATTGAGAAACTGTCAGAGGATGTGGAGCAAGTGAAAAAACAGCACAGCGCCATCCTGGCCGCCCCCAACCCAGATGAGAGTGAGTACTGCTGCTGGGTGGCCGGCGGGGGCAAGGGGGTGCACAGTGGGGGCTGGGGTGGGGGATGGGCTCCCCTCCAGACTTCTCAATCCGCTCTGGCTCTCCCCTCAGAGACCAAACAGGAGCTGGAGGACCTCACCGCAGACATCAAGAAGACGGCCAACAAGGTTCGCTCCAAGTTGAAAGGTGAGGAATGCAATCCCCAGACGGAAGGGAAAAAAACAACAGTGAGAAAGCACAAAGCCCCAGATCCCCGCCCCCCACCCGCCCCTCGCTCCAGGTTCTTTGGAGAAAGACACGGGACAAAGAAATGAGGGAGAGGAGGGTGCCCGTCCAAGTTGCGTCTGAGCGCGGCTAGATCCACCAGCGTGAAGGTCCACCAGAGAATAGAGGCTTCCGAGTGGCTTCAGTTTCATTAAATCCTTATTTGTCCAGAACAGGTGCCGCGCATAGCGCTAAGCACCCTGTAGGTGGGCTCAGCAAATGCTTCTGAACTGGTATCCTCGGCTCAGGACAGATTGGACTGTGCGGCTGACATCAGGAGCTGGCGAGCTTTCAGGAGGGACTTGCCAAATGCTTATGTATTCACTCTAATTTAAGGACTTGGGTGCTGGTAATAACCACCTTCCCCCAAAGCATTGTGGGTTGGGAACCTCCTCGTCTGCCCGTGCCAGGGGAATAGCAGTGGTACCGTGATGGGGTGAATTCAGCATCAGAAAACATTTGCCAGCCACCTGCATTGTCCAGGGCACAGTGCGGGGCATCGGGGAGACAGGGGCCACGGCAGGTGCCTGGCCTCGAACACCTTCCTGGGTCCAGAGAGAGGAGAACAGGGACTCCGCACGTTCCCGGACTCAGTGGGAGGTCATGTGTGAGCCTCCAATGCTGATCGGTAAAAATAAGCCTTTTACACTTGCATCTTGGAAAGGAAAATGACTTAAACTGGGAGCACATTAAGTACAAAGCCAGGCAGAGGGAGTTCAACTTCCATCAACTCATTCCTCCCCTTGGCTTCCTCGCTGGCTCAGGAAGAAAAACAGCAGCAATTCCAAAGCAGGCTTTTTCTCGGGGCGGGGGGGGGGGTTGCAAATTTTTTTTTCCCCTAAAATGAAATCTTATGAAGAACTCCAATATATACAACACATAAAAGACAGGCTCTTCTGGCTGAACCCCAGGGCCCTCCCTACCTGGTCTCCCCTTTCCTCTCAGCAACGGCCGCTGAGGTTCTTTCCCAGAAGCAGGGTTCCATGGAACACCGTTTAAAACTCCCCGGGATTGTAAGACTTCCTTGGGCCCACCGAGCTCTGACCTTAACACACTCCGTAAGCCCATGAGGTGGGCTCCATGGGTTATGAGTCCAGGAACAGACCAAGAAAGCAGCTTTCTAGGAAAAGTAGCGGTGACCTAGAGAAGCTGACCTTCTCTAAAGACCTCCAGAAAAAGAGAGAAGATTCTCTTCTCCTCCAGCTTTCTCCAGCTATTTGGTGGCATGAGCTCAGGCTTTGTGTGTGACCTTACGTGAGTCCTTTTACCCAGTTGAACCTCAGATTCTAGCATGATCCATGGGCGGATATCACTGAACTCAGGATTGTTGTAAGAAGTCAGTGAGACCCTCCGAAGGACCCTTCACTACAGGGTTTGGCTCCAGCCCCAAGTCTGACAATAGGGTACCGGTAGGGGCCAGAGGTTCCGACCTCCGTGGGTGTGCCATGCATTCCTGTGCCTTTTCCACAGCAGGTGGGCCAGAAGTGTCACTCCATCCCTGTGCCCACCATTGCTGGCACCCCACCACCGGGGTGCTGTTCAGCCCCCAACTTTCCCTGCTGCCAGCACAACAGAGAAGTGATGTTCTCAGGAATGGCCTGGAGGCCCTTCCAGGTCTGGAGGGCCTGGTGATTCATCCCTGCTGCATTTTCAGAGCACTGTAGATCTTATCACAGGCAAGCTCTTTTTTAGAAAATCTGAAGGATGGATGTCAGGAGAGCATGATCCAGAAGCAGGACTCCTGGTTAATCTGTGTGCTTTTTCCAGAACATCCCTTAGAAGTGGGAATTCCCAAAACATCACCTTGCAGGGCTGGGGGAGAGCTATTTTCCGTCGGAACATCCTTCCCTCCCCCTAGAATTTTCCAAGAAAAAGGCGGCCACTAGAACCTGACCCACCTGCAGGTGCCAGCCTTACGCCAGAAAAACCGCAGGATAGGTTCCTGCCCTCTTTCCAGAGGCTGTAGGAAGTGGAGAGTTTCCCACCTCCTGGAGACCCTCGTGGGGTCAAGCAGGGGTTACAGCTGTGGGACCTTCCAAGACCCAATCTTTCTGCCAGAACAAGTAGTAGCCTCTTTCTGTCTGGTGCCCCAGCGACCCTCAATCTTCCCTTCCTGCCTCCTGGACCCTGTGATAGTCTGTCCTCTATTTACCCGCCTCTTGTCCCCGCACCCTGTATCCTTTACTGTCTGCCCTCGTCATGAGGGTGACATCTCGTCACACGCCCGCCCGGGGCCTGCCTGCCTCGGGGTGTCGACCCTTCCTACGTCCCGGACCCCCGCCCCACATGCCCCGGGTCACTGCACCCTCTCTCCCGCAGCAATCGAGCAAAGCATTGAACAAGAGGAAGGGCTGAACCGTTCCTCCGCGGACCTGCGCATCCGCAAGACCCAGGTAGGAGGCGACGGCCTGGCGGGGCGGGGACCGGACCGCTAAGGGAGCCCTGGAGGGAGCCGCGAAATAAGAGTGGGCGGGCCAGAGTCGAGCGGGGCGTGGCCAAGGAGGCGCCTGGGCGGGGTTCTAGCGGGGGGCGGAGCCGGGCTTAATCTCCGCGCTAACTAGCGGGGCAGCAGCACCCGCGGCCGGCTAGGGCTTTGGATGGGGGTTCCGGGGGCGGGGGCGTCCTGGGACTGAGCACTTGTCTGGGGTTGGGATTGCGGCGCGAGCCACAGGCCAGCTCAGCTCCTCCTCCCCACTGCATCCCTCCACTGGCCTCCTCGCCCCCTCTGTCCCGGCCTCCTGATGTGTCTGTACCCCCACCCTAGCACTCCACACTCTCCCGGAAGTTCGTGGAAGTAATGACCGAATATAACGCGACCCAGTCCAAGTACCGGGACCGCTGCAAGGACCGGATCCAGCGGCAGCTGGAGATCAGTGCGTGTGCCCCGCTCCAGAGTTTCCCGGCTTGCCCCAGCCCCAGCCCTCTTCCGTGGCTTCCCCAGGCCTTCCGGGGAGGCCTAAGGCCGGGTGGGAGGTTGGAGGGTGGGCTCCTGGGTCTCTGCCTCATCCCACCACCTCAGGCCCCCAGGCTGGCCCAGCCCCTGAGCAGGGAGGCCTTTCTCCCCACAGCTGGAAGAACCACGACGAACGAAGAACTGGAAGACATGCTGGAGAGCGGGAAGTTGGCCATCTTCACGGATGATGTGAGCCCCGGGTGGGGGTGGGTCCGGCTTTGGAAAACATTTACCTCTCTTCCCTCCCCAAGCTGAGGTTGAGTTAAGGTCCTAAGTCCACCCTGGAATCACAAACAGCAGGAAGCCAGGACCTGGAGCTGGGGATTTCCATGGGAGCAGGGCAGGAAGGCACCCCATAAAAATGGTCAACATATTCAGTAGCCAGACACTGTTCGAAGCGCTTTACATGTTTACATTTCCACGCTCTCTCGTTTGGTCCTCACCACCGCCCTCTGAGGGAGCCAGATTTCACCAGGGAGGACACCTGACCCCGAAATTCACCAGAGAAGTTAAATAACTTGGCCTCGGAGCCAGGATTCAGATACACTGTCCCCTGCCAGTTAGGGTCTGACGTTCTAAGAAGATACACTACTCCCTGCTGAAGGGGGTCATTTCACCAAATGACTAATTTGCCTACATGATGAGATTTTGAAAAAAAATACCACTTTTAGTTTTGGTAAAGTTTTACATTCTGTCCTTGTCAGCTTCAGTGTGAGCGGATGGGCTTCCCCGACGGTAGTTCTTTCTCTTTGTAGATTTTGCCTTGGCCTGTCCAGTTCTGTCTCTGCTTCTGATGGCAGAACGGCTCTGGTGAAGATTTCTAGACCAGAACTCAAGTCTGTTCAGTGACTGTCTAGCAGTTTTCAGTAAATTGTTATTTAGAGAACTGATCTTGGTTAGATTAGCTTTGGAGCAAATTGATTAGGGCCAGCTCTGTCCAGGCTTCTGTCTGACAGCGGAGGGGAGCCTGGTGGGTTCTAAGAGGACAGAACTGATCCCTGCCGGTGAACCCACCATCCTTGCGGTGGAAACCCATCATTATAACGCAGGGTGCTCAGGATCTTGCCTGAGGGATGTGCAACCTGCAGACAGGCCCTAAGGTTAACAACTGGAGTCAGGGAAGGCTTCCTGGGGGAAGTGGCATTGAGCTGTGCTTTAAGAAACAAGGAACATTTGGACATGGTGAGATGGGCGAAAAGCCCACTAGAGAAAGGGAACAGATTGAACGAAGACGGGGAGACTTGCCAAAGAGCCATTGGATGATTTTGGCTCTTAGAGGACGTGTAGGAGAGGAGGGCAGAAAGGGCGACTGAGCCCTGGGAAGGGTAAAGGTGTACAACCTGCGGTGATGGGGAGCAGGGAGGAATCGTGGGGAGCCCTGGAGGGTTTCAGAGCAGGGGAATGGCTTGATGGGGTCTGAGCAGTGAGCAGCTGTGGGAGCGATCGGCCTGGCTCAGGCCAGGTGTGCGTGGGGAGGAGGGATATCTATCTGATCGTGGATTGGAGTTAATCTCTCTCCCCCTGACTCTTGAGGGCCGTGGTGCATTTCTTTATTTCTGCCCTCCCTAATGTCGTGGGGGCTCCAGAGTGGGCACACTGCCTTCCCATCTGGGCTTTCTCTGCTCCTACTTGCTTTCTCTGCTGTATCCACCGCCTTTGACCAGACAGGGGTCCCCAGTACTAGTGGTGACTCCACACCCCCTATCGGCTCTTCCCTGGGCTTCCCCAATGTGTGTGTGTGTGTGTTAAAGGAAGCCCTGGGTGACATGGTGGGTTCAAGCCAAGTTTTATTTCTTGTAACTTTTTTTTTTTAAAGATTTTATTTATTTATTTGAGAGAGAGAGAGAGATCACAAGTAGGCAGAGAGGCAGGTAGACAGAGGGAGAAGCAGGCTCTCCGCTGAGCAGAGAGCCCGATGCGGGGCTCAATCCCAGGACCCTGAGATCATGACCTGAGCTGAAGGCAGAGGCTTAACCCACTGAGTCACCCAGGCACCCCCTTATTTCTTGTAACTTAACGGACTTCTCTTTGGTGCTCACTGTGTGCCTGGCAGATGCCATTCTAATCCGTGGATACACAGTAACTCATTTAACGTTCACAAGCAGGTGGGAGGTGGGCACTGCCATCGTCCACCTTTACTAGGTGTGGAAACTGAGGCCCGGAAAGGTTAAACAACAGGCCCACAGTCAGAGCTAGTAAATGACGGTCAGCTTTGAACCCAGGCACTCTGGCTGCAGAATCCCCACTGTTTCGGGAGTGAAGAGGGGTCTGCAGCTCCCCGCCTCCTGCCCCCCACCCCATTGCCCTAGATCAAAATGGACTCACAGATGACGAAGCAGGCACTGAATGAGATCGAGACGAGGCACAACGAGATCATCAAACTGGAAACCAGCATCCGGGAGCTGCATGATATGTTTGTGGACATGGCCATGCTCGTGGAAAGCCAGGTACCGCCTCTCCCCCGCCCCCTGGGAGCCTCCTGCAGGTCCCTGGGGTGCCCCTCCTCTTCCAGCCGAGCCCCCACCCCATCCTATGCGCCTCTGCTCTGCAGGGTGAGATGATTGACCGCATTGAGTACAACGTGGAACATTCCGTGGACTATGTGGAGCGAGCTGTGTCCGACACCAAGAAAGCTGTGAAATATCAGAGCAAGGCCCGGAGGGTGAGTTGTGGCAGGGGAGAGATGGGCGGGCCTTGGGGGAGGGAGGAGAGGGGGTGAGCCGCAGGCCGGGGGGGGGGGGGGCGGGGGGGTGCGGGGGGGCAGGTGGGCCGGAGCGGAGGGCTTGGGGTAGTCAGGCCAGGGCTGAGGTGAGTGTTGAAATCCAGTGGGAGGCCTTATCTCTGGCTCTGACCTCTTCCTTTTTCGGTTTTCTCTCCCCTCCTTTTTCCTCACACCTCCTCCCCCATCATTCCCCAACCCCCTCCTCTGTCTGTCTGTCTCTATCTCCCTGTCTCTCTCTTCCTTCTTCCCTGTCAACCCTTCCTGCCTGCAGAAGAAAATCATGATCATCATTTGCTGTGTGGTGCTGGGGGTGGTCTTGGCGTCATCCATTGGGGGGACGCTGGGCTTGTAGGCCCCCCACCCCTGTCTCTCCCAGACCCTTCCCCCACCACATTGGGAGCAATACCCCCACCACCCCTTTCACTCCATCCCCTGCTCCAGGCTCACCCTCAAGACAGACCCAGGCAGCACCCCCTTCCCCACTTCCTGTCGGACCCCGGAGTCCCCGGACCGCCCCCCGCCCCCGCCATGGACCACCCCCGCACATAGACAGCAGCAGGCGTGATTACACACGCACGCCCACATGCGTGCCGCCGGCACATGCTCCAGACGTGTGGACACCCCAGCGTGTGTGTGTGCACGTGTGTACGTGTGTAGAAGCCCCGAATCACCCTTCTGGCCCCCCCCACTCCAGTCTGCGTGTCGTCTGAGCTTCCCCCCTTCACTTGGGTTGTTGTGTGTAGACTGTGGCCGCAGGTGTAACACAGCAGCCCCGCTCTGTCTTCTGTGAACACACATGTGTGTGTGTGTGTGTGTGCACGTGTGTGTACGTTGTGAGCCTGTGGAGTTTAACCAAGGTGAGTGGGAGCACACACGTATCCATAAGCCAGCTCAGCCTGTGTATACGTGTGCACTTCTCCCGGCAGGTAGTGTGTGTGTCTGTGTGAGTGTCAAGGATGTGCTTCAAGTGTCGATCGGTCTTCTCCTCAGACGGAGCCTCCACATTGTGTGCTGGACATCTGTGTTGGGCGGGCACAAAAATCCATATTTCTGTGCTGCGTAGAATACGTCTGTGTGTGAGAGAGAGAGAGAGAGAGAGTGTGTGTGTGTGTGTGTGTGTGTGTGTGTGTGTGTGGAGAGGCTTTCTACATCGTGTGTTTCTGCCCGCCTGTGTGTTAGATGCACACACGTGTTCTCCTTTAGAGACGTGCGCCCCGTCCTGGCTGGTTTATCCGGCTGTGTGCGCCCTCTCCCCCTCCCCCCAGGTCTCTGGCTCCCGTGTGCACTTGCTCTCGTGCCCGTCCTTCTCTGTGTCTCGGCCAGAGGGCAGGCCTTCCTGTGGGAGAGCTGGTAGACCTCCGTGTGCTCCCCGGGCCAGGTGGAGGCGGCCCCGTGCGGGTGTCCCCCCACCCCGGGCTCTCCGTGGGCAGTGTTACCGAAGAGGCCAGTGTCGAGAGCTGCCCCAGACGGATGGAAAGTGAGGGCACTGCTGCCTTCTGCACATTTACCTCAGAACTGGGAGAGGCCAGCGTTTGTCTTTGATGTTGATGCTCCGGGCTCTGCCTCAGGGACCGGAGTGGCCAGTGTGGCGGCCTCCGCTGGGGGGGTGGGGGGAGCCGAGTCCCAGGCCCCCTCCCCTGGACACCTCTCCTGCTAGATGGGGGGGTAGGTGTCCCCGCCCCTGCCCACCCCCTGGGCTGAGACCGAGGCGAGGCACAGGCCCAGGGGTGTGAGGGTGAGGGAAAGGCCAGCTTCCCCCTGGCAGCGTAGACAACACAGGCACTGGGCACGGCTGGTGGCGGGCGGGAGGACAGGAGCAAAGGGCCCACATTGCAGGACTGACCGCACGCGGGAGCCTGTGGCCTGGGTTGGGCACGTATGTGGACAGGGTGAAGGTCAGGGACGTGTGTGCGCATTGTTTCCCAGGGTCCCACTTCATGTGAGGGGTGCGTGTGTGTGTGTGTGTGTGTGTGTGAGTGTGTGAGAGAGAGACAGAGGCAGAGACAGGGAGACAATGCAGATGCGGCCTTCCAGAACACAGTACCCTTCCCGCCGCCAGCCCAGCTCGAGGCCAGTCTGAGACAGCCCGCAGGGTGGGCTCCGTTGAGGAGGGGAGCCTGCCCGGCCCTTCCCAGAGTGTCCCTCGGCAGGCCAGGAAGTTTGCCCCAGTGTCTAACTCCAGCCCTCCTCCCATCTCAGGCTTCTCTGGGGACATCAGAAGGGGCCCCAGCACCCCCACCCTCTTTCCTTCCTGCCTCCGCGCCAGGAGACCCTTGCAGCCCAGGTGTTTCCGGAATTCCCACCGCCTCCGGGGCACAAGCGGGAGGGCGGAGCCACGGCTGGGGGAATGCCGTGGCCTCCTTGAGCGGTATTGGGCCCATAGCTGCCCTTCTCTGGGTCTCGGTTGAACCGGAGGATCCCCGAGGGTCTGCCGGCCCCCAGCTACTTTAAGTCCCGCACATCGTGTGACGGCTGCTCGTTGGCTGCTGTCTCTGTCCAGGTCCTGGAACGTCGCCCGGGGGCTGGTGTCTCGTGCATGTTCTCGGAAGAGTGTGTGCTGTTCTCCCTCCACGCACCTAAGCCACCGACCCCACGAGTTCCCCGTGGGTGGTCCCGGGCCTGGCCGGGGCTCGCTGCTTCCCCTTCCCCTTCCGCCCTAGCCCTGCCCCTCACGAAGCACACTGCGTGGCCATCCCATGTGCCTGTGGGTCGATGCACGCTCTTGCCACGCCTTGAGCGTGTGTACATGATGTGTTCTATGCATTCACCCTGTCCCCCAAGCCCGCCCCGCAGAGGACATGATGGGTGGCCCCCGGCTCCCTTCTCCCCCCCCACCCCCTGCCCGCTGTGCAGCCGTGTGCGTTGGCGTGTGTTTCCGTGTCGCTGGCGTGTCACGTGATGTAGCCGTGTTTGCTGACATGAGCCCTTGCCCCTTCTGTTTCTCTGTTGGTTTCTAGAGCTCTTTCCCTCTCCTCCCAGGAGGGGACAGGACTCCTGGGGCCTGGCTGGGGGCCCAGAGCCAGGCCACCCTCTCCTGTTAGCCCTCAGAGTCCCATTTCTCTCTATTGGTGACCAAGTTGCAAATGGATAAAACACAGGAAAATTCTGCCCCCCCCACCCCGCCCTGCATGTCCTGTCCCCAGAGCCCCCCAACCCTACCCCGGGCCGGGTCGGGCCCCGTGGGACGGGAGAAATAGCAACCAATCCAACAGCGGGCGTGCCGTGTGCTCACTTCCTTCTGTCCCCGCGTGGGGCAGGCGCCGTGGGGAGGGGGGATGGAGGGAGGCGGGAGGGGCAGCCGGACAGGTAGATGGACACAGGTTTGGATGAGCAGCTTTAATCCCAGGACTCGGCCGGGTACAGCACGATACTGTAGGAACTAATTTGGGTGGAGGAGTGGGAAGAAGGGAGAATAACACAGATGTACTTAGGCTTCGTCGAGGAGCAAAGAGAGCTGTCTAAAAGTGATAAATGCTTTTAAGGCAACGGGACCGTGACCCCCACGGAGGGCCCCAGGTGGGGGGAGAAGCCAGAAAGTATCTTCACGCCGGATCCAGGCCCGGGCCTCAGAAGGCCAGCATGAAGCCTGTGGGACTCCTCCTCACTTCCTGCTGGAAAAGCCAGAAATAGGACGGGGCAGTTGAGAACATCGGGGGCACGGGACACTCGCCAACCAGCCATCGGGCCTGGGTTGAGAGTGGAGACATGCCTGTCCCAACACCTCGCCCCAGGCCTTAAGGGGCGTGAGGACACAGACTCACGGCCCGTGGCTTAGAAGCGTGGGGAGCCGCAGGGCGGCTGGGCCCTCCCCTCCCCCAAGGGTTGGAGGGCCCTGGCCCCGGACGGATGTGCCCCCCGCCGGGCTCGGGGCCCCAGCTCCGCTGTCACCGGGCTGAGCCCTCCATGGCCAGCACCCAGCGGATAGTGCGGGTCCGGCTGTCCTCCCACGAGAACAGGGGCTCGTAGCCGAAGTGGCGCTGCGCCTTGTCGGTGCTCACGGTGAACGTGGTGTTGGCCACGGCCAGCGTGTAGGGGTTGAGCAGGGGGGCGTAGAGAAGCAGGGGCCGCAGCAGCCACTGCAGCAGGGCGTTGAGAGCAGCCAGAAGCACCAGCAGCCAGTAGGGCACCAGCAGGCGGGTCTCCACCAGCCGCAGCCCGCAGGGGCCCAGGAATTCCATGTTGAAGTCCTCGTAGCTCTTATAGGGCGATTGGTCGTAGCAGAAGTACGCCTGGCCGCCCACGACTGCCGCTCGCTGCTCCAGCTCCCGGGCTGCCAGCACGTGCATCCAGGCCACGTTGCCTGCCGGCGGGGAAGGGAGGCAGACGTGGCCCTGAGTGCCCGGGAGCCCACGGAGAGGCTGCTCCCTCCTGGGCCGGCCCGGGTCCACGGGGCCCCCGGAACTGCGGCCCTTGTAAAGGCTGCTTTCTCCCCGCTCGCCCTCCTGGCCCGGCTGGTGCTTCCGTGCGGGGGCTGCCCCTCACCTCTCCTGGGGACACACCGCGCCCATGACTAGGGTCCTGTCCTTGGCCAGTGAAAAGTTTTTTATGTTAGCCTTCCCGGCTCGCGTGGATGCTGTTTCCTCTGGGGTCGGGCAGACAAGGCCCGCGTATGTGGCCACTCACCCTTTGCTAGCCGGCACGTATGCTGCCCACCCAGGACCACACGGGCCCTGCCCGGTTTTTAGCCTCCCTGCTGTGTCCTGTGTAGCCGAGGCCTTACCCACGTAGACCCGACCGTGCTCCACAGAGGCTGGGATGGCCCGGAAGAGCCGTCCCCCCAGGCGAAGGCCCTGGTGGTAGAAGTCCCTCATGATCTGGTGGCCTTCGCCGTAGATGCCAGTGGGACGCAGGGCACACGTCACCAGGGGCAGCCCCCCACGGACCTGGGGGGCGAAAGGCAGACATGGCAAAGACCCGGGAGCCAGCAGCCTCCCCTCAGGCGGCCTCCTCACATTGGAGATGGAAGGGAGGGGCCCAGGGTGGGCTGCAGAGAAGCAGGTGCTGGCTGTGCCTGGGACAGGCGGCCCTCCCCACCCCAGCTTTGGGTCTCTTCGCCTCCTGGCTCACCTCCCTTCCGTTGGCTTCCAGGACCAGCCGCTCGGCTTGGGCCTTGCTGCAAGGATAGGGGTGACTGTGTACTGCTTCATAGGCGGTGTCCTCGTTGCCCCTAGTTGAGGGAGAGGGAAAATTCTTAATGCTGAGGGGAGATGGCGCTCCGAAGGTACGAGGCGGACCTCAGCTTACCTGTAGAAGGGGTGGCCTTTGATGTTCGGCCCCACAACTTCCATGCTGCTTGTGTAGACCAGGAACCGTGTTCCAGTCTGCACACAAGCCTCAATCACGTTCTTTGTGCCTGGGAGAGGTGGTGGGGAGGGGAAGGGTGGACCCAAGCTAAAACTTCCTCCCTCTCTGCTTGTTTCCCACCTTGCGTCTCAAATCTGGATGAGGGCCCGGGGCTTCCTTCCCCTGGTCCAGGGAAAAACCACAGCGGGCCTGGGAGGGCTGCCAGATCGCCATTACCGGGCCAGGAGGGTCCAGAGGACAGGTTTCCAAAGGAGAAGCCCAGAAGTCAAGGTCAAAGAGGGGGTGGGGAGTAAACAGCCACCTCACCCTGCACGTTGACCTTGTAGATGGTCTCAGGGCTGGCCCTCCCGAACACATCCACCAGCCCTGCTGTGTGGATGACCACGTGGGCGCCAGCCACCGCCGCTGCCACCTCGTGGGCCTGGGTCACATCCCCCTGGATGCCAGTCACCTGCACGGGTCCTGGGAGGGACAGGGGCAGCCAGAGGCAGCGTCAGAGCTGGGGCCGCCGGCCAGCTGCTGGACTCAGCCTACACCCTTAGGAGCCACATGTTCCCAATGTGACTCATTCATCCCATCCGTGTGCACTGGAAGATATAAACAGGCATCATCTTTTCCACCCCCGCCAAGGGAGCCAGCGCACTCCGCGTCCCGCCCCACCGCCGTCACCTGTCTCCAGCTCCTCCAGCCAGGGACCCAGGTGCAGGTCAAAGACCCGCAGCTCCGAGAGCCGGGGTTCCCGCTGCAGAAGCATCCGCACCACGTGCTCCCCCAGAAAGCCGCAGCCACCTGTGACCAGGTACACCAGCTTCCGGGCCTCTGCGGACTCGGCCATGCCTGGCTGGGGAGAGAACGGAGCTGCCTGCCGCCGCCTACCCAGGGCCCACCGCCCACCTGTTACTCCCAGCTGGGGCCTCGGGCCTAGTGGGCTGGAGCGGCTCCCGAAGCCTGGGGCGGGGGCCGCAGCAGCCGGGCTACCTGCCCCCTGCCCCCAGCCAGCGGCAGTTACAGAGATAAGAAGGGCCTGGCGTTTGGGAAGGGCGCAGGGGCTGAGCTGGAGAGGGAGGTTCTGGGACAAAAATGGAAGGGGGGAGGTAAAGAGCTGAGGAGGAAAGGAGAGGGAGATGGGAAGGACTGTGACTAGGGAAAGGGACCTCGGGGCCCTGGCATCACCCCCGCCTACCTGCAGACACGGTCCCGGGACACCCGCCCTGGGCACCGGAGGGGCCGTCTTCTGCCGACGCCCGGGGCCGAACACACCGTCCCCTTCCGCTTGCTCCTCCCTCCTGGCCCATTCCAGGAACAGACACCAGCCCAGCCTCCACCCCTCCGTCCCCTGCACTCTTGCCACAGGGCGCCCTCTGGCGGCCACTCTGCACTCCTCGGGCATCTGGTTCCAGCCAAGACCTAGGGGAAGGGGGCTGGGGAAGCCGGAACCCGCGGAGTGGGCACTGAGGATGGAGCAGGTGCGGTGACCTCATTCCCACTGCATGACGTCAGTCCTCCCCTTTTGCTGGATTTCCCAGGATGCCAGAAGCCCAGCAGCAGCTGCGGTTCTGGGAAGGCAAGGGGAGGCCAACCGTGGCCCGGCCCTGGCTGACCTTGGTGGGGGATTTCTGGATGACTATTGCAGCCTAATAGGTTGGGTCCGTGGGTCTACCCACTCCAAACTTCAGGTCACCCGTTTCCCTCTCTTCCCTTGACCCGTCCTCTGTCCTTAACCCCCACCCCCACCTACTCTTCCCCAAAGATACTGACCAAGCACTTTTGTACAATAAAGTTTAATCACAATTATAAAAATGTGGCGTTGGGTTTGCGCTATTAACATATGTACAATCCAGCCCAACAGGAAGGGCCCGCCCCCCACCGTCCTGGCCTGGCGGAGCAGGGGCTTCCAGACGCCAGGGTGGGAGGGTGACCCACAGGGTCTGGCAGGAACAGAAGATGAGGCAGGGTTCCAGGCACGGAGTCCCTAGGACTGGGGGCACAGGGCCCCCCCCAGGGGGAGAACATGGCCACTGCCCCTAGAGACCCCTAAACTGGGGAGGGGTGCACGCAGGGCACAGAGGGGAAGTCCCCATTAACACAAAGCAAGGGGGCTAGGCAGCCCCCCAAGAACAAGATCTGTACAGGCCGGCACCCCAGGTTTCCACAGGAAACAGCTGCTGGCAGCTACAAAACATTTACAGCTTCTTCTCCGCAAAGAAAAAAAAGTTAGGGGGTGGGGGGTGGGGGCGACGGGGGAGGCAGAAGCTGCCTCAAGGGACTGAGGCTCCCTCACTGGGCTCGGGGGCCCCCAACCCCATATCTGGAGACAGGGCCAGGTGGGGCCTGCAGAGCCCGCTAAGGCCGGGGCGCGGGGAGCCCAGGGCACCACGGGGAATAAATAGGGGCGCGGGCACCAGTCCTGCCCCACCTCAGTTGAGGGAGCCGCGGCAGCTTTCGGTGCCGCACAGACACGGGATCTTGTTGTCCTCCAGCGGGAACTTGTAGTCGTAGGTGATCTCCTCGTCCACGCCGATGGGCTGCTTGGAGTAAATCACAATCTTCTTCTGGGACTCGATGGTGATCACCTTGGCATAGCAGTTGGGCTGCAGGAGGGGAGGCTGAGTGAGCGGCGGCCCCGCCCCAGGCCCTGCCCGCCGCCCCGCCCACCGCCCCGCCCACCGCCCCTCACCGTGCAGCAGTGGTTGATGAATCTGGCCAGGTTGCCGCACTTGGTGGCGTCGATGATGGTGTCGTGGTCCACCCGGAACAGGTAGCTGCTGCCGATGCCCTCCTGCACGTAGCGCTTCTCCCGCATGTCGGCCACCATCTGGCAGAACGGGGCGCCGCGGCAGTCAGCTGCCTGCCAGACCAGGCCTCACCCCAGCAGCCCCCGCGAAGGGGCCCCGGACAGTCGCCCCGCCACCACCCCGGGGTCCACGTCGGCCTGTCGGGGACCCGCAGCTCTCCCTCCGGCTCCCACCAAGCCGAGATACTGACCGTCAGCTCCAGGAGCCCCCGCTCTTAGGGTCCCCCCGACCCCGACACCCCTGGCTGCCCTTCCGGGTCTGCCAAAGGGAACCTCAGGGAAGTCTGCAGGGCTCAGTGCGCGGGAGCCGGAGCCACCGCCTGGAGCCCCTGCCTGGCCCCCGGTCTACGGTGGGGCCAGGCCAGTTCCCGAGACGGCGTGACCGTTTCAGAGGCTGGACCCTGTCCATCTCTTCTTCCAGAACCCTCGCCCAAACAGGCACCCCTGGGCCGCCACTCGCCGCCTTCAGGGCCCACAGTCTTGTGTGAGGAGGGATTCCTGTTTCCCAGAAAATGGGACGCTCAGCCCTGAGCTCTCTCCCTCTCTCCTTGGGTGATCTCACCCTCTTCTGGGACTTCAGCTGCCAAGAAGTACTGGGGACGGGACTCCTCCCAAACTTCCATCTCCAGCCAAAGTCCACCTCGGTGGCGCTGCAGGGCGTCATCCTCTAGATGTCCCCGGGGCCCAGCAACTTCAAGTCCCCAACGGAACTCCTCTCGGCCACACAGCTGCTCCGCCTCCACCCCCGCCGCCCCGCTCGCCAAAGCCGCCTTGTTGCCCCGTCCCACCAGCTGCCTTGGACCCACAGACTCCTCTCTGTTACCTTGGCTGCCACTGCCTAGTCCGGGCCACCTGGGCCTCTACGGGATCTCTGCGACAGCACCCCTGCTAGTCTTCGCCTCTAGCTGTCCCCTCACGCTGTGGCCAGAGGGAGCCAACTGACCGCAAAGCCTGTTACCGGGGGGTGGGGGGGGACTCTGCCGCGGCCTCCCCCCCTCCTCCTGATGGGCCCCAGCTCACCTACACGGCTCCCAAGCTCCACGGAGTCTGGCCTCCACCGGCCTCTCTGGCCTTCATTGTGGCTGCCAGTCCTGGTTTTTCCAACTGACCTCCTTGCCCTCCTAAGACTATACTCTCTCCGGGCCTTTGCACATGCTGTCTGGCAACCGGGAGCACCCTTCCTCTCATCTGAGTCTGGGAGTTCATCATCCGTCAGCTCCTGGCTTCCACATCACTGCGCCCACCGCTGCTGCCTCCCCGAACTGCCCCTTCCCGACCAACCAAACACCGCCCTCCGTTGCAATTGTTCCCCCACTGAACTGTATGAGGCCCTTCGAGAGAGAGAGAACACTGGTCTTGCTTCTTGCTGGATCATTACCATCTAGTCTAGGAGGACCCGTTACTAACTGTTGACCGAAGGAAGGAAACACCAAGAGGCAGGTTTCACCAACTACGTCTGGAAGCGGGAGGTCACGTGGGGGAGGTCACGCTTTACCCAGAGAGGAGGCGGCTCTCGTGCCCGCGTCCCGTGCTGCCGTCTGACCGGGCGCTGGGTACAGGGCCTCACCTGGCGGATGTTCTGACCCACGTATTCGATGACCATCTCGTCAGCTGCAATGGGCTCCATGGCAAACAGACCCCACTCGTGGATCCGGCTGCGGCCGAACCGGAGCTTCTTCTTCCGGAACTAGGGGGCAGGAGGCAGACGGAGCCGCTCGGTGCCTGGGCAGCCGCCCTCCGCGGGGAGGAACGCGCTTTCGGCTTCTCGCCTCCATCCCCGCCCCCACCCCCGGGGGACTTCGAGGCGCTGCCCGCCCCCCGAGCCGCCCTACCCCGGTCCCGGCTCCTCACCTTGAGCTGGTTCAGCTTCAGCAGGTCACTGTCCATGATGGCAGAGGTGCCGATGGCGCTCAGCAGCCGCCGCTGCTCAGAGCGGCGCTCCGAAAGCACGCGGTTAGTCCCCTGGGAGAGGCACGGGGGGCGGGGGGTAAGCGGCAGCAGGAACCACGGGAAGAGGCGGCAGGGACCAGGTCCCAGGGCAGAGCCTTACCTGAGTGTCCCCTCCTTCCAGCTGCCGGGCCGAAACAGGGCACACGTCCAGGTACCTGTCCTTCTCCTTCTTGCTGATGGGGTAATAGCCTTCGCTGCGGGCCGAGCCTGTCTGGTGCTCGCGGGGCCCGTCCTGGGGCCGCCGCTTGCGTTTCGGAGTGCTCAGGTTGGTGAGTGCAGGGTGTTAAGGAAGAAAACGGGTTCCTCACCGGGCAGACCCCCGGGGCCTCCTCCCCTCTGTCCTCCCAGGCCCAGCCCAAGAAAAGGGTGACTGACCTTAGCTGCAGGTCCCAAGCATTAGTTAGCGGGAGAAGGACAGAGGGTGGAGAGAAGGAAGTCTTAGAGCTCACCTTTCCTGCCAGAACAACTCTGGGAGGCAGAACGAAAAGAACGGCCTGGGGGCCAGATGAGAGACACCCAAGCTGAGTGTGGCACAGAGCGCTGGGCAGGGAGGGGGATAAAGCCAGAGGCTAGCTGCAATCTGAGGGGGCCACTACCCAGCCGTGCGAGCCCAGGGAAGCCTGCCCCTGCCCCCGGGGCCTGCCCTCCTGTCCAGAGCAGGCCGGCCTCTAGGGCCCAGGATATTGGTGTGATGGACCCAGTGGGTGTCGTTGAGCCAGTCGGCCCCGCTCGTCTGCTGCAGCAGCCGCTCGTACGTGAGCCGCAGGTAGCCCATGTCCTCCAAGTCCAGGCCCGAGTTCCAAATGTCATACAAGATGGTCATCTGCTCAAACTCGCTGCGGGGCTCGAAGGCAGGGGGCGGCGGGGGTGGGGGCGGCGGTGGTGGCCGCCTGCGCCGGGCATGGGAGCGGAGGCTGCGCCGGCGCACGGCGCCCTCCCCACCACTGCTGCTGCTGCTGCTGCTCTCCGAGGACTCGGACTCCTCCTCCTCCTCCTCCTCCTCTCCCTCTTGCTGCTGCTGCTGCTGCTGCTGCTGCGGCGGCGGTGGTGGCGGCGGCGGCGGCTGCTTCGGCTCCTCCGCCTCGGCCACCACCACCTCAGGGGCCTCCAGGACCTCATCCGCTGGGGAGCTGAAGAGGGCTGCGGGGGCAGGAAGCGGCTCCAGGGGCCGAGGGGCCGGGGTGGAGGGAGGCGGCTTGACGGCCAAGGCGTAGTTGTGCTCCAGGAGGATGTGGCTGAGCAGGGGGCCCGGGCGGTCGGCCTCGTCCGACGTCTCTGTGGCCTCTGAATCGTCGCCAGGAGGCAGGGTGGCCAGCCCGCGACGGGCTGGGGTCAGAGCCAGGTCGGCCAGCACCGCCAGGTCCACTTCTGTCCCTGGCTCGGCTTCCTCCTCCTCAGTAGAACGGCCGCGGCCTCCAGCCCGGCTCCGACCCCCTCGGGCCACCTCCTCAGGCCAGCTCTTGACCAGAGACGCGTGGTCCAGGGGCAGGTTTCGAATGGTCCGCTCCACGGCCCGGGGGACTTTGCGGGAGACGGGGCCAGGAGACTTGATCTGCGGCGGGGCGGCTGGGGGCGGCTCGGGCGCCGGCACCTCCTCCAGGGCGGAGAAGGAGACAGTTTTCCGGCGCTTCTTAGGTGGGGGAAGCAGGGGGATAGGAGAGGAGGGGCGCTCCTCGGGGCGGGGGGCAGGGGCCGGGGGCCCCACCGGCGGCTCGGCGGGCGGCTGGGGCACACTGGGAGGGGGTTCCTCGGTGGAACCTGGGGAAGGAAGCACACAGGAAGAACGGAGAGGGTCAGCGACTTGAGCCAATGTCGTCAGAGGAGACTTCTGGCGGGCAGGGCCCCGGCCAGCCTCACTGGGGAGGCCGCAGCCAGCTGCTGGCTCCCCTCTGCTCCGGCCGACCCTCGTGCCCGCTCCGCCAACAGGGCGGCCTCCCAGCTGCAATGTGCTCGCCGCGGCGGGCTCCCTCGGCAGGAGGAGCTTCCGCACCTGCTCGCCCACAGTCGACAAACCTTCACTGCGTCGGGCATGGGGCAAACAAGTCGAGCGGACACTTTCAAAACCCTCACAGAGCTTACAGTCCAATGGGGACAATGACAGGAAACAAATGTACAGCCCAAACTGTGGGGAGAATCAAACGCTTAGGCTCTAACCTTTTTACCAAAACTGGTGGTGACTGAACTACGTCCAAGGACTGGGCACCTGGGCCAGGACGATTTCCGCCAGTCACACTGCGTGATGGGGACGCAAGTAACCCTCTCTGAATTAAAGTGCCATTAACCCTCTCTGATTTAAAGTATCCGTTATCTCAGCCACAAACAATGTTCTTTGCATACTGCTGTAAAAAAAGATACAATGTAAGCAGCTGAATCTTTGTATTACAACACTGCATAAAATTTGTTTCCTCGCCACCCCCTGCCAAGTGGCAGGAGGGTTTGCCAAAGCGGGGAGGGTTCAGGAAGACTTCCCTGAAGAAGTTGAGGGCGAAGTTGAGATCCCAAGGATGGGGGCTAGCAGGCGGTGCTCTCTCTCTCCCCAGCCCCCGAGGCAGGACGCACATCCTCCCTCTGCCGGGATCCCCAAGTCTGCTGCTGAGTGCGGGGGTCTGAATACAGCTCACGGCGGACACGGCCTTGTCCCTGGGGCAGACCGTCTTGCGACCAACCGTCTCCGCTCCTAGGTTTCAGCCACGGGAACAGGCACGGCCTTTCAGACCGCCCTCTCCCTCTCGCCCGCTGGGAAAGCTCCCACGCGACTTTTAGCCCCAGCTCAACGCCGTCTCTGTGAAGGCTACCCCGCCTGCTCGAGACGCTGCTGGCAACTTCCTCTCAGAACCGGAAGCCGTGGTGCTCAAGCGCCAGGCTTCAGGGTGGCAGCAGACCGATCGCTACTAGTTTGCGCCAAGCATCAATCCAAGACTTTCGCGTACGGCAGTTACTCCTTTCATTGCCCACAAGCACCCCGTGAGGTGGGCACTATCATTAAACCCTGCTTCAGAAAAGGAAACTGAGGCAGGGAGAGATTAATAACTGGCCCAAGATCAGACGGCCCGCACATGCCAGAACACGGTCTGCACCCCAGGCGGCCTGGGCCGAATTTCGAACTCTCTTCTACTGCCCCAGGCCGCCCTGGCCGCCCCGCCGTGGGGCGCAGCGGTTTCCCGTGTGGCCCGAGCATTCCCAGAGCTGAAAGGAAGCCAGCTCAGGGCCTGACCCGAGAAGGCAGTGATCACCCTGGGTCCACGACCTCGGCCGACGCACCCCAACCAGGCACCCCGAGCAAGGCCCCCAGCCTGCTGTCCCCCGAGCCTCTGGCCAGCAGTGGGCTGACTCTGAAGCCAGTGAGGCCCTGGGTGCTCGTCCCAGGCCCTCCAGTTTCTCCTCCTCTCTGCTGTTCTCCTCCTCTCTGCATCATCCCAACCGAGCAGCTGCGCCCTCTGGAAGCCTGGCTCTTGAGGGGAACGAATTCCCCTCCTGGCTCGGCTTCTTCACACGGATCTCTCTTTTGCTCCCTGCTCTGAAAGAAACCTGGCATGCCTTTCATTTAGGGAGACAACGTTTGGGGTACCCGCCCAGTCGATACAACTCCCAGAAGCCAAGGTTTCCACAACATGACCTGCCCCACTCCTGGCCCCCAGCCAACATTAACGGGTGACTACCTGCCCCAAGCCAGGCCAACCAGATCTTCCCCGAGAATAAGGATCTAACACAGGAGTGGTTTTCTCCATAGGGTGGACAGAAGCAGGGGAAGCCCATCCGCAGGATGAATCAGACTAGAGGAACCAATCAGACTGGAAGACAGAAGGACGGCAAATCCCAAAGGTATCCAGGTCCCATCTCCGGGTTTCACCAGATAAGCCCTCTCCTGCCATTGGGCCACATACCCTCTATCCAGCCGCATCCTTGGAACCCAAACATCCCCACTGTTCTTTAAAAGCCAAGAAGAGACTTGCCTTAACCTTCTCCTCTCTCAACTCTGCCATCTGCCTCAGGGACTGATCGCCCCATTCTCCCCTCTCCGGTGCCTTCCTTCACTCGTTCTCAGCTAGCCTTCCCCACTCACACACGACCGTGGTAACCCCCAGAATGGCTCCACCCGGGACCCTTACCCCTCTGACACCCTGCCCTCTGATCACAATTCCTCACCTGCTTTCAGTTCACCCCACCGCACCTGTTCCGTGTCCCACCTTCTAGCTCCCCCTAGCCTGTCACCCTCCTCCAAAATGAGCCGCTTTCCATCCTGTGCCTGCGCGCAGGGCCCTCGCTGTCTTCTCCTTCCACAGCCTCCAGCCACTGCCGCCACCCTGACACCCCCAACCCAGACTTGCCCAAACACCTGCATCTTCTCCGCCTTCACCCCGACTCCCAGTCTCAGCAGGGCATCTGAGTCGCAAGCCCTGTCCATTTTCATCCTCATTTCCCGCTCTCCTTCCTTCCCCAAGGCTCCTCCTCCGCCTATCCTCTCGTGCTCAGAGAATGCCCTTCCTTCCTACTGAGAAATAAAATGGGGGGGGGGGGGTCCTTGGGCCCAAAAGCCCACATCTCATTACAGGTGCATGTGAGTCAGGCCGAGAGGCCACCCGGCCGGCCCCAGGCAGGCCTCCCCGACAGGTGCCGCGCTGTCTCCCGGCCCATCCACCTGCCCCTCTTCCGGCCCCGAATCTACATGCTTAAGTCTCACACCTTTTTCGTTTTTGAAAAACTAGCCCTCCAGCCCTGCATTCTCCTGTTTCTCCAATCCCGGCTGGGTGACCTCAAGCATCTCGCTAAGCCTCAAATTCCTCCTCTGGAAAGCGGGAGTAACAGGGACGGTGTGCGGCCTGCACGAGGGAGCAAGTCCGCAGTGTGCTAGGCCTCGAGCCTGGCGCACCGGAAGCGCTCGGGAAACATTTACTAATATCGCTCATCACAGCCTTTCGACTCTTCTTCACAGAGCAGTCTACCCTCCCAGAAGGCTGGTTATCTGTCACCTGCCCTCACTCCCTTACCACCCCGTAACTCGGCTCCAGTCTGACCCGCCCTACTGCAAGTGATAAGGTCACCACTGACCCCTAACTGCCAAATCCAACAGAAACTCCTCCTATCTGACCGCCTCTCTTTCGACTTGCTGATGCCCGGCACTCCCCCCTTTGGAAAACCAAGCAGCCACGTTTCCCTCCCACGCGCCGACAGCTCCTACTGGGCCTCCTCCGGCCCCCCTGGGCCCACCAATCTCTCACGGCACTGCGAGGTGCTGGCCCCCTCTCTCGGTCCACGCGTTGCTCTAGCGTGTGTAAGCGCACTCACACCCACACCTGTGCCACTCTCAAATATCTACCCCGTTTCCAGCCTACTGCTCTCTCCACACCTTCGGATCTAGTGATCCCACCGCCTGGTGGACGTTTCTTACCTGGACGTCCCAAGGCACACCACAGTCGGCCCCGAGGAAGCACATCAGCTCTCTTCCTGACGCGGTTCTCCGTCTCGTCTTCCCTTTCCCGGGAAGTCGTTTAACCAAGTGGCTCATCCTCCGTTTCTCTCACATCCTCATCCCCACTTCTACTGCTCGCACCTCACTGTACCCAAGCCTCTTCCTCACGGAGGTCACCCTACCTCCTTCCTCACCTCTTCCAAATCCCCCCTTCCTTCCTACCAGGATGATCCTTCTGGAGAAATGCAAAACCGACCAGGCGCCACTCTCTACCTCCTCCCTTGAGAGCGACGCCCTCCGATCACCAGCTCGTCTGCTACCGGCGGGCTCAGGAAAGGCCAGGAGAGGGCGACAGGAAGAATGAGGGCCTCGACCGCCCTCATGAGGTCTGTACCAGCGCGGAGTGCAACGGCGCTGAGAGGCCTTCCTGTGGTCACTGTTTGTCTCAGATTCTCAATAACACTCGAGAGAGATGTCTAGAAGGCCCCGTGCGCGTACAAGGCCTATTTTGAAAACCGACTTAGGGAGACAAAAAAGGAAAAAACCAAACAAAACAAAGAAAACCGATTGAGTGATGCCACCCCAAGAACACGCTACTCCAAGTTACCAGCACTGCTCGCCTTACTTTCTAACCGTAATAGCCTCCTAGCCTCCCCGCACGGACTCTGGCCCCTCTCCCAGTTCTCGCTGCACTGCATCTTTTCAAAACACAAAAAAGATCACGTCAGCCCTCTGCGGGCTTTCCGCCGCCCTCAAGATGAAGACCAGACTCCTAACAGGCCGACTCCTCTTACGCAGCCCAGTCCTTGCTCACCTCTCCAGTTTCAGCCATTCCAACTTCCCCACTCCCCACCATCCAGGTGTCTGTCTTCCCACATGCTATTTCCTCTGCCCTCTGGGCCTTGGCACATGCTAACCAAGCCCAGCTGCCTGCTCTGCATTGATTTCAACCCGAAAATGCTTCAGCAGAAAACACCAACAAAGATATCCCCACAGATGTGCTCAGGTTCTCCGAGTACCCTGTACTTTTCTCTCCTGGGCTTATCAGTTTGTCATCACAGATTTCCTGAGATATCTATTACTCAACTAAACTGTCTCTCCTTATAGACCATAAGCTTCAGGAGGGTGAGAATAGGGCCTTTTGTGCCTACCGCTGTACCCCCTGCACCTGCCCTAAGTACAGATGACCTTGAACAACACAGACTTAACCTGTGTGGGGCCGCTTATACACACGCTTTTTCTGAGAAATATGGTAGGGTAACGTAAACATATCCTCCTTCTGACTTTAAGAATTTTTTTTTCTCGGGGCGCCTGGGTGGCTCAGTGGGTTGGGCCTCTGCCTTCGGCTCAGGTCATGATCCCAGGGTCCTGGGATCGAGCCCCGCATCGGGCTCCCTGCTCGGTGGGGAGCCTGCTTCTCCCTCTGCTGCCGGCCGCTCCCCCTGCTTATGCGCTCACTCGCTCTCTCTCTCTCTCTCTCTTTCTGACAAATAAATAAAATCTTCAAAGGAAAAGAAACGTAACAATAATTATTATTAAAAAAAAAAAAAGAATTTTTTTTTCTCGCTCACTCTCGCAAGAACACAGTATACTATATGGATAATGTAAAAAAACCCAAACAGACGTGTTAACTGACTACCTGCATCATCAGTAAAGCTTCTGGTCAATAGCGGACTGTTAAGTTTTGGGGGAGTCACAACTTACAGGTGGATTTTCAACTGCACAGGGGGCCGGCGCCCCTAACCCCGGCGTTGTTCAAGGGTCAACTGTACTCACTAAATAAATATCCACCGCCTGAATGAACAGTTCACTCAGAAGAGTAAGTTATGCGTACGGGCTATAAAGTAACAACCGAACGTGCAAATCCACAAGGCAAAGCAAGGTAAAAGTAGCTTCCGAGCCAATGCTGTCCAAGCTGTCGTCCGCCTATTTGTCCATTTAATCACCTGCAAGTATGCGACACATTCAGCCAAAAGCCCAAGAAAAATTAAAAGGGAGAACTTATTAAATTGGGAATTTTCTCCTTACTTAACTTAGGGACCACTCTGGGACGGGCGGGGGGCGGAAGGAGTGAACGAGACCACCGCTGTCCTTACTAGCCAGACAGCCGGCTCCGGCTCTGCGAGCCGCTCCTGGCAGTGCGGTCTGAACGTGGCCATAAAGGTCTCCAACGGAGGACAGGCAGGAGATGGTGACTTCTGGCCAACTTGTACGCTTTCAAACAAAGTCACACACGGGTACCTCATTCATTAAAGTGGATGCTGCTGTTCTCACAAAGACAGATACAAACATAAACGAAGATCAAATCCCCGGCACGGCACCGCCTACCTGCAGGCCTTGCTGGAGACTTCTCCTGTTCAGGGAGAGGCGTGGCTGGGGAGCCCGCAACCCGCTCGGGCTCTTCCGCGGGCACTGGCGGGGGCACGGGGACATCTCTGGGGGGAGGTGACGCTGAGGGTATGGTTGCCGGCTGCTCCTCTTCCTCTTCCTCTTCCGAGGAGGACTCAGATGATGAGGAGGATGATGAGGACGAGGAGGAGGAAGAGGAGGAAGATGAGGAGCTGGATGAGCTGCTGCTCTCGGAGTCCGACGTGCTATCATTTTCACCATCTGAGTCGGCATACAGAGAACATTTGGAGGACGAATCGCTTTCCCCGTCCTCGCCTGGAAATCCAGAAGGGGCAATCAGGCGAGGTGGGAACACCCCTCACTCGGGCAAGCCATGGGGCCACTCGCTGACTCGCTACCGCGGACAGGTCAGGCTGTGCCAGGTGCTGGGAAGTCCAACCCCCAAGGAGCGAGATAAGCACGCTACTTGTTCACGGTGGGACCGACTTTAGTATCAAAGACCAAAGGCGAGTCCTGGATTCTGCCTGGGAGATCCAGTCAGGGGAGGGATCCATCCCTGCGCGGGAGACGCTCGAGTCACGGGCAGGTAGAAGTACACGAGGAAGACATGAGGGCCAAACGGGGATGTCAGAGGTGAAGGGAGACGGGGGACCCGAGACCCCTAAGCAGTCTCCCTCAACTACCGGAGATTTTCCCTAGGTGGGTCTTAGAGAAGCTGCTGGGAGGAAATTTATAAAAAGGATTCCCGGGTAAAGTAAGCTTTCAAAGTGTTATAGGTTCTGTGCCTCTGGGAAACGGCAATATGTTGGAAGGACTTTGTAAGAAGTTAAGAATTGGGAAGCGTCTGAGGAACACAAGTGGGTGAATTTGGAAGAGATGGTGGTGGTGGTGGCCTGGGAGGGGCCTGGAGGGTGGCGAGACGGAGCTGAACACATCAACAGGAGCTAGTTATAAACGGCCCGAAGAATCGGGCTGAGGAGCCGTCTTCTAGAAAATAGGAAGCTAGAAATAGTCTTTACGGAGGGAAGTCACAGGGTCAGGTGTGCGCTGAAGGAAAGAGAATTCTATCTGCAGACTGGAAAATGTATTGGAAGGGCGGACGTAGGATGGAACCAAAGACAGGGAAGGCAGTCGACACTGCTGCAGAAGACTCTAAGTGAGAAAGGCCCGCAGGAACAAAGAAGGCAACAAATTCGAGAAACACTGAGGTGGTGAAATGGACAGAAAGCGGTGACCAAGTGGATGTGTGACAGTCTCCCCTCCCTGCTCAGAGCAGGTGACTCCACCCACTGCCTTCCTGGAAAGAGAGCCTCTCAGATCATCGTCCTCCCCGCCTGGCCTCTGCGGAAACGGCGCCTCTCAGAGACACTCCTTCTCCAAGAGATCTAGAACAGCCCATCTTTGCCCAGCGCCCCCACCCGCTACTCTCTACCCCAGTAACCTAGTTTCTCTTCTTCAAACCTTGCGTCTCTATCCAAGGTGCTACTATTTGTTCATTTGTCAAGTGTCCCCCTCCCCTCCCACCGAACCCAAGTTCCATAAAAGATGTGTCCCCGATACCGAGAACAGAGCCTGGTACCGAGCAAGGGCCCCGCAGCTAGCTCTGAACAATGCCGGAGAAGCAAGGCTAAACCATGTACCCCAGACTCAACAGAGGCGGATGGACAAACAGGTGTCCAGCTGAAGAGCGGAGTTGTGTCTGGTGATGGCAGCTGAGGGGAGAGGAGACGAAAGGGAAGCCTGGCTCAGCAGCCGGCCCTTCGAAGAAGAGCAGTGCTCACAGGCAGAAAGGCGCAGTCTAATGGTATCGGGGGCGGCGGCAGAACTCAGAGCCCTCGTCCTGAGGGGCTGGGAAAATAAGTTAGTTCTGCTGGCCTGTGCTCAGGAGAGAGCCACGTGTCAGTACAGGAGATAAGCCGAAGGGAGCGGTCTGGGCATCGGAGGTACTGTTTACAAGGGGCCGAGGGTTCCAGAAGAGGGCGCTAAACAACAGCTGCTCTGGGGAAGAGCAAAGGAGACTAACACATCCAGCACCAGCGCGGAGTTTCTGTGGACTCAGCAAGGGACCAGCAGGCAGCGGAACCCCTTCTTCCCCATGCCCGAATGCTGCCGTCCTGTCTGTACTCACCATCTGACGCTTCCGTCTCCTTCTTTGCAGTGTCCACGGCTTCCTCGCGTTCTTCATCTTCTTCATCTTCCTCATCCTCCTCCTCATCCTTAAAGAAAACGACAAACGGGGACTAACAAGAAAAAGAGAGCTGTCCTCCAGGAGGCACAGCTCCCTGGGCTCCAGCCCAGAGACGAGGTGGCGATAGGGACGGGCACTCAGGACGCGGGCTCCGGTAGGGAGCGGGCGCCACGGCCCCTCACCTTCTCGGAGGACGACTCCTGGGATGCCTCCTCCCCTTCGCTGTCCAGAGCAAAGGACTTGCGGTGCTTGCCCTGGGTCTTGCTTCGCTCTTCGTCTCGTTTTGGGGGCTTGCTCCCCGGACGTCCGGGCTCTCCAGCCTCCTTGTCTCGCTCAGGGTCTAGGCCCAGGTGAGTGGCAGTTAGGGCAATTTACCATCGGCAGTAACAGCTCCCGTTCCCCTGGCCTGAAAGGAGCCTTGCGCACACCACTGCTCATCTTCCTGATGGTCTGACAGCACAGACTTCGTTTTACGTTTTACAGCTGAAGCTCAACAGAGAGACGCAAAAAGCCCAGAGCTACCTGGCATTTTCTATAGTCTAACCACACCACACCTGTTTCGAAGAGGGAGCAGACTTGCTACCTCCAGGAAAGCCTTGGAGGTACACACTTGCTACCGCCCCAAGAAAATAGCACGAAGGCCAGCGGGTGTCCAGGGAAGCCAATCGGACTCAGTAAGGAAGCTTCCTCGCCTCGTAAGCCATCAACCAACAGCTCAGACTTAGGCAAACCGGAAGGAAAGTTGGAGAAGAGCTTAAGCATTAGACGGGAAACCTGGGTACGCGACCTGTTTAACCTTGAAACCCTCGGATGCTAGATGCTGAAATTACCGTTTCCGTTTTACAGGGCAAATATGAAACATAGGAAACTTCAACCAGGACGCCAGGAGCAGGAACCACAACCAGGACCCAGGGATAACCCTGTCTTAAGCTTCTCACACCTCCCGGCACTGCTTTAACTCCACACCGAAGCCTCTACTTGGCCACCCGCCTGGCACCTACCCCCTTTCTCACTGCTCCCTGCACTCCTGTCGGAAGCTAGCACCTTTCCCCCGTTCTGCCCCCACCTGACCTCCTCCCACTCACCGTCTTCATCTTCTTCAGCCGGAGTGGAAGGGCGGGGCCTCTTTTCCTCACTGGCCTCTGAAATTTCCGAAGGCTCTTTTCGCTTCACCTGGGACATGGGAAGAGATGGGGCCTTGAACTCACACGCTCATGGCTCCCCACCACCCCTCCCTACCCCAAGGAAAAGAGGTCCCCACCCCGCCCTCTCCTCCCGATGAGGCAAGACCGGTTCTGGGTACCTTGAAAGAAGGCAGCCGCAGGGCCCCTCGCAGCCCTGACCCAAAGGCGAAGGCCTCGATGCCCGTGGTACCCCCGCTCTTGGCCCAGTCCACGAGGGACAGCAGGCCCGGCTCTTTGAGTTTTGTCTTCTCTTTATCCTCCTCCTTGGCTTGCTGTTTGGCTGCGTTCTGGAATGGCTGCAGGCAGTAGGGGGACTGAGCCCCAGAACCCAGGCGCTCCCTCCTGCCTCCTGCCTGAGAACTACTCCCAGGTCCCAGGAATACAGAAATGCATCTACTCACTCCTCTATTTGACACAGATCTACGCCACCCCTCCCGTGCACCAGCCCCGTACAGGGATTTTCTCCGCAGGCTGCTCATTCAGTCCGCCCACCTTACAAAGCAGCTACTAGTCCCGCTCTACAAACGGAAACGGTGAACATCGAAACTCAAAAGAGATTTAAGGGCCTTGTAAGCCAGAAGTCTACTTTCTCCAACGGAGCCCCAAGGTTTCCCCAGTCCCAGGCACTGCCCCTCACCTTGGCCTTCTCTTCTTTGCTCTCCCACCACTGGTCAAAGGCTCCAAAGGCCACATTCTCCACCATCTTGCGGTTGAGGTCTCGCTGCATGATGCTCTTCATCTCTTGGACAAGGGTGGCCAGCACACGTCCCACGGTGCCTGCCGAGGGGAGGGCCTTGCCCTCTGCCAGCTCGGCTTCCTCCCTGGGAGGTAGCCGGGCCTCTTCTCCTGAGACCGAGGAGGAGGGCAGGGGCTCGGCTGCCATGGGCAAAGGCAAGTGGTAGGCCTCCCGGGAGTAAGCCCCTCGGCCTTCTTGCCCTTGTGTGTACAGAGCATAGGGTAAGCCATAGGCTGCCTCTTGGGGGGGTGGGAACGGGAGGAAGGCCTCCCCAAAGGCTCCACCAGGGGGACCAGCTGAGGCAGCAGTCAATCCCTTGCCCTGCCGCAGCTGGTGAAGCCGAGTTAACATCTGGGTCTGCATCTGGAAGGACATGGGCATCCCTCCCCACTGAGCCCCAAGTCGATCCATGAGCTCTAGGGAGTTCACAAAGTCATAAATGTGGGGGGGCGGTGGAGGAGGCGGGGGGTACTCAGGGGGTGGTGGCCCATCAGGGCGCGGTGGGAGGAGGTAGGCAGGCTGGTGGGGAGGATAACCAAGGGGCAGAGAAGCCAGGTAGGGAGGGGGAGGAGGGGGGGGAGGAGGAGGAGGTGGAGGCTGCTGGGGGGGTGTTGGGGCCGGAGGGGGTGAGCCGCCCCTGTCATCGTCGGAGATCTCCATGTCCTCTCCGGAAGAGCATGGAGAAGCCTGTAAGGGAGCAGAGGAGGGTCACAGAAAGCTTCTGTCTATTCCCTCGGCTCTTCCTCAAATCCGTTCTCTTGCCCAACTGTCTTCCCTCCCCTGCGGGGCCCAACCTTGCCTCCCCGATCCCAGGCACCTCTGCTGGCTGACCTCAAGCTCACCTGGTTCTGTCCGTTGGCCTTGGGAGACTCCCGGGTAGCCCCCGGTTCCCCACTCCCCGTAGGCGCCACATCCTCAAAATTAGCTGGGGCTGGAGGGGGCGTGCAGGGCCCGTGGCCTGACCCAGAAGGCACCTCGCTCCCTGTGTCTCTAGACCCAGGGCCTGCGGTGCTGTTCTCCTCCTCCTCCTCTGTGTCAGAGGCCAGGAAAGAAAACTTGGAGCGCTGCTCCTTCAGCAACATCTCAATGCGGGAATCCAGGCTGCTATGCTGAGCGAAGGGCACGCTCTCGTTGGTGGTCTCTGGGGCCGGGGAGCCGGAGCGGGCAGGTGAAGCTGGGCGGGGGGAGGTCCGGGCTTCTTCTCTCTCAGGGCTGGGCCCCCCCCCACCCCCGCCTCCACCAGGTTCTGGAGGCTCCGGGGGTGGGGCTTCTGAGGCAGGAGGCCGGTAGTCCTGGTCAGCAGGCCGGCTGGGCTCAGGGGGCAAGTAGGAGGTGTAGGAGGGTGGGAAGCGCTCAGCTGCATTTTCAGCAAAAGATGCCCCAGGGGGCTCCTCCCGAGTCGCCCGGCGGGGAGGGTAGGAAGCATGGCGTTGGTAGCGATTCCAGCTTTCGTAATACGCTGGGTAGTTAGAGTCAGTACCACGAAAATGAGAGGATGAGGACGAAGAGGAGGACGAAGAGGACGAGGACAACGAGGAGGAGGACGAGGAGGACGACGAGGCAGTGGCTGCAGTCGTGGCAGAGACAGCTGTGGAGGTGGTCGTGGGGGCTGAGGATGCGGAGAAGTGGCGGCGGGAGAAGGAATCTTGGTAGCTATTCTCCGAGCGCCGGGGCTTGAAGGAGGTCGAAGTGGTGCTGGAGAGAAAGTGCAGGAGTTAGCTGCGCTCAGCTCTGTAGGACCAAACCCTAGTGTCCTGGTTCTCAGGACCCGAAGCCCCTCGAGACACCGCCCCCAAAGGAAGATCTAAACGCTGCGGGGTTCCTAGTTAGACAGTGAGTCCCCTGAGGACAGGCATGTGTTGGCTGAAGCCAGAGAAACCAGGACAAACGACTCCCAACTCCCTTGTAGGGAGACTCCAGGTTTCTTCTCCCTAGTGGCAACTTTCGGAACCTGGGGGTCCCAGAGGGTGTTCACTCTGCACCTGCTGGAGTAGGCAGAGTCCTGAGAGTAGGGGGTGCTGCCCCGAGATGTGTAAGGGGTTCCTTGGGAGGACTGAGGGGTGAATTGGCCAAAGGAAGATGGGGTGTCTTGTCGGCTGCTGGAGAAGCTTGTGTCCTGGGAGCAAGGGGTGCCGTTGCCAGGAGTGCCCACGCCTGCGGTGCCTGCTGGGTAGGCAGCCGTGTCAGAGGAGGAGCGGCGGCGGGATTCCGTCTGGAATGGCAAAAGTAGAGCAGGGAGAAAAGAAGAGATCAAGTACCAGGTGCCAACTTGTCCTTCCCCGAACCAAGAACCCCAATTCCCTGCCTTTTGAAAGCATCTCAGCGTCTTTACTTGGTTCTTGCTATCCTTAACAGGGAAGTCCAGAACCTCCCCAATACTGTTCCTGGCACCCAAGCACTGTGTCCACGTGGCGAGGGCCACAGCAACCATGAGCTACGTACCGTCTCGGTGGCTGCACCAGAGCCCTGGAACTTCTCACTCAGGGCCTTGCCCCCTGTGGGCACCGTCTGAGGCGTGTAGGAGCCGTTGACTATCAGTTCATAGTACTTCATTCGCTGTTGTCCTGGAGGGAGGAAGATGGAAACCATCAGAGTCAGATAGAAAAAACTCCTCCTTCCTGATCTATTTTTCCCACCTCTTTCTCAGACCTCAAGTTTCCTACAATTTCTTGGGAGTCTTGGGTTCAGGGACTTCAGTTACATTCCCTCTATCTTTGGGACCTTCTATCTCATCTCTACCTAATGATACTACAAACAACATACTGAACAGCCCTTCGCAGCTTATAAACAAACACCTCGACTTATATTACTAAGTTGGATGATCGCCAGGAGAGAGAAGCATCAGTACCCCTATTTTATAGGCTCAAAGAAAAATGACCTGCACAAAGTCACAAAGCTGGTCAGTGGCAGACTGGAATTCAAACCCAGGTCGTCTGATGCTAGATCCCACCGTGCTCTTCATCCTACAAACTAAAGGTTGCAAAATGGCAGCCTGAGGGCTAAATGCAGGCCACAGCTATCTCATTTGCCCTACAAAATCACTTTAAAAATTTGGGGGAGGGGGTTACAGCATTTAAAACCCTGAGATTTCACATAAAAGCCTAGATTTCTGACTTATTAACAAAACATTACTTGGCAATATTAGTCCTCATTCCCGCTTGCAAACTGGCTAATGGAAACTAACATCTGCCTCCTTTCCATGGCACGATACTCTACAGTCCTCCCCAGTCCCTCACTCCTCCCTACTGCCTCTTCACACAGAACCCCAGGCTGCTTCACTCCTCTGAACAGGTCCCAAATTCTCGATCCAAAATTTCAAAAACCCAAGAAACTCCAGACCAAGCATTTTTTGGAATCTGACCTCAAAATCTGACCTGAGCTGAGGTGATTTACTAGCTCGTATTGATCGTACCTAGCGTGACCCTTCATACGTTTTCTTATAAATACAGTCACGAGTTAGACTATGAGATGCTACCCAACCCTGCCAAAGATCACACACACGCAAAACACAAAAAAGCCATAATTCCTCTGTAAAATTCTAATTTCAGAAACACACCTGGCCCCAAGAGTTTCACGGAGGAATCGTGAACCTGATCACGCGCCTGGCCCCAGCAGGCATTCGCACGTACAGTCTCTGCTGGAGCTCAACCTTAGGCAGCAGGCAAGAGAGCCCTCACCTTTGATGTCGAGCTGGGCATGGATGATGTTGCCCATGACGGAGGTAAGGTGGAGGTTTTTGACTGTTTCCTTGGCTCCCCGAGTGCTAGTGAAGAGCACGCGGGCCAGGCCCAGATGCTTGCGAGTACGGGGGTGAAGAAGGATCTCTACCTCTTCCACCTCACCGTACTTTCGGCACATATCCTTCAGGAAGGTCTCCCGCACATTGTCATTCAGCCTCGCGAAAGTCACTTCCTTCAGTGGGATCTGTCCGATATAGAACTCATCCAGCTGTGGAGAGGACAGGAGTCTTGAGTCTGGGGTCTCAATACTGGCCACGGTGCCTCTGCCCTTTGGGAAACTTGGACCAGGGAGAGACGACCGGGAAACACAGGCAAAGAAACGGGGAAAAGAGCCCCAACAAGTGAAACGCGAGACTGACCCCTCTCTGCCCTGCGTTCTTCTCATCACAGAATAACACAAGAACCAAGAAAAAAAAAAAAAAAGTACAACTGAGAAATAAGCATACGTGGAAAAAATTAATTGTAGAGACTAACTCACTAGTTTACCTCAGTCTAGAGACTGGGCACTAGAAATACAATGAGAAAAAAAAAAAAAAAAGATTCCAGTTCGGAAAATTATATCAGACAGACACACACACACACACAATCACACAGGACACGAATGTCAGCACGAGTGCGGACAGGGTATCTGGGAGCCCAGCAAGTGGAGGCAGGGAAGAATTCATAAAGTTGGTGTCATTCCTATTGGGCTTTTTGGGTAGCAAGAGTTCACTAGATGACAAGGACTTGTAGGACACAGAACTATAAAATAACCTGGCATTTTCTAGGAGCGGCAAAATGTACTGTAGGGTGGAACACAGGTGTACACGATGAAGGCAGGAGACGACGCTTGGCCGGATCAATAACCATACGTGCCAATGCACAAAACATGGACTTGGCAATGCAAGTAATGTTAAGAATAAAATAAAAAAGATACATGGCAGGGTGCAACATGAAATGGGAGAAGAGAACAGAGAAGAGAACTGAGGAAACCCGGAAAAATGAGTATGAGAGTCTGCATTAAAAAAACAGCACTAGAAATAGGAAAACTAAGATAAAAAGAAGACGGGTTTAGGAAAAGGAGTCAGCAGGACCTGGTAACAGATTATGTAATAAAGGAGAGGACAATCAAAGGATGACTCCCAGGTTCCCAGTTTGTGCGGCTGAGTAGATGGTTACCGTTCATCAGTAAAAGGGAAATGGAAGGGAAAGCAGGATTAAGGAGTAAAGATAACTTGTTTTCAGTCTCTTGAGTTTGCGGGGCCTCCAGACGGAGCAGTCCCTCTACCAGGCATAAAAATCTGGAGTTCAAGAGACTGATTCTGGCTGGAAACAGAAATCTGGAAGTCAGTATTGTGGACATGAAGAAGACTGTCCAGACAAAATATACAAAGTGGAAAAAAAAAAAGAAAAAAAAAGGAGAGAACCTTACAAATAACTTATTTAAAAAGGAAGGAGAATAAAGAACTAGTGAAGGAAACCAAGAACCACCAGTTTTCGAGGGCCAGTCCAAAGCTTGATGAGTATCCTGCCTAGACAGGGACACAGGACTCTTCTGAGGAAACAAGATGGAGGATCAAGTGACGAAACGAGGGGTAAGGACTCCAAGGATGGAGTCCCTGGCCTTGTCACTCCGCTTAATTGTTGAGAAACTGGGGTACCACACCAGGGCACTGTCATGCCGTGCGTTTTCTAGGCGTACACAGTGACGGCTAGAGCAACTAAACGTGCCTTTACTTCATCCTTCAAGAAGTCAGCACCCCTGCTCGCACCTCGCCCGTACCTTTCTAGAAGATAAATACAACTCTTCTCCAGAACACTCAGTCTCGCAGCCTCAGAGATTATAAGATCTGGTTTGATCCCATCACAGAAAAGCTCCTTCCCCCTTTATTAGCTTATGTTGGGACTAAACTACCAGGATGGATCCTCCACATACACACCCACACCCACCCCCTAAGGGCCACCACACCCAGAGTCCAGCAGATACCTACCTTAAACTTGGGGACTGGGAGGGAAAAGTCTCTGTTTTTGGACCTGACGTGGCAACGGGGGTCTTGGAGGTCTTCCACTGGTATATATTTCGCATCCTAGGAAAGAAAGCAGGAACAGAAAGATAGCTCCAGGTGAATCCACGCTGTTGAGCTCTAGGAAGCGCATCTAGAGCCCCACATGCAAAAAGGCAGGGTTCTGGTTGCCCACTTTTAAGAAGGCAGGCCGTGGGTATGGAAGTTCAGGATGCTCGAGCGAGGTACCAGAGAAGAATGGGGCCCAGAGTTCCCTCTAGCTGGCAAGGCCTGGGGCACTCACGTTGACACTGAAGTGGACTCCATCATAGCGGTACACCTTTTGAGAAGGCCTGCGCAAGGCAGGGTCCAAGGCAGGATCCACGATGAGCTTGTAGTTCCGCCACTGGAAGCTCGGGGCTTTCTGCCCATCTCCCCCACCTTCCTGATCCATCTTTGCTCATTTACACTATTAGGAAAGAGGAACAGGCAAGGGGGTTCAGGACTTAGGCCTGACTCCCTTGCTGCCCCTCACCGACTAGCCCAGACTTCAGGTCCGCTTATCACCCCAGTTTCCACACCTCACCATGACCCGTGGCTCCCCCAGATTTTCCCCCAAGTACCCTCTTTCACCACAACACCCCATTCTCTCTCCACCTCCCAACTCTCCCCTCAGGCCCCCAGGCCCATCTCGCGCCCCCTTACCTTCCCGCTCTGCCTAGCGCGCGCCCCACTTGGCCTCAGAGCAAGACCCCTCCCCCGCCCCCTGGCAGGCCCCGCCCCCTCCCGCCTCCTCACCGGCCAGCGGCCCGGGCCAAGCCCGGCTCTCGCTCCCACACACCCGCTCGCGTCCCCGCGCCCCGATCCTCTGGCCAAGAGGTGGCACCTCTTCGGGGCGTTGGAAACACCGCGAGACCGAGCCCGAGACCCGGCTTCGGCCCCGAATCCGGGCGGGGGGGGTGGGGGGAACGCGCGCCGCTGTCCTCTCCTCCCGCCCCGGCGCATTCTGCCCCCCCATCCCCGCGCACGCGCGGCGAGGCCTCACTCACCCGCTCGTGGCGAGCGGCTCCCCCTCCCCCCACCCCGCGCGGCACCTCAGCGGCGCGAGGCGGCGGCGGCGGCGGCGGCAGCGCGAGACCCGGCCCCGCAGCGGTGGCGGCGGCGGCGCCCCCCCACCACCACCTCCCCGGCGCGCGCACCAAACACCACCGCCACCTGCGCGAGGCCCAGCGGGCACAGCGTCTACATTCGCACTTTCGCCACGGGTGCCTCCAGGAGATCCACGGGGCCGAGGAAAGCGGCTTCGCCTCGGCCGGCGCCCTTTAAGGCTCGAGAGGTGCGGCCCAGGGAACCTGGAGATTGGCCGCATTCCCCGGAGAGTGGGCTTCACCACGACTATCCAGCTGCTTTGGCCTGGGGTCCTTGACGAATCGGCGGCGACGGAAGCAGCGACTAATCCCTGAGGAAAAGGGGGCGGGGCGGAGGGGAGGAGGCCAGCCAGAGCTGGGGAGATTTGAGTGGCGCGTTGAACAGGCGCAGATTCGTCAGGCGGGCGGGGCGAATCGGTGGACGGGATGCGCGCTCCTTCGCTCCTCTTTCCTGCCTCTTCCTCGCGCGGCCAAAGACCTAAAAGGCTGCAGATTCGCCACAGGTTCTGGCCTCACTGTCGCCTCCCTTTACCCGCCTTGGTGGAGTCAAGAAAATAATGCCCGGTTAGCCAAGCCCTGTTGGCAGAGTCGGCCACTTTTTCTGGATCTTTCTTTGTAGCACAGCTTAGGGGATGCCCAATTCCGGCCCTCGGGAAATGGCTACGGCCCAAAGCTGCTCTCGGAGTACGAAGAGAATTTTCGGCTCAGTGGAGAGAGGCCCAAGTAATTCCGCGGAAGAGCCGGCGTAGCGAATCTGCCGACCCTCCTGTGGGCGGGGCCAACGCTCCGCGCGCAGAGGGCGTGGCCAGGGCGTGTAAAGCCCGGCGTCGCGGGGGCGCTTCCTGTAGGACCCACCGAAACCGTGCGGGCTGGGAGGGGCGCCCAGGAGGTGGAAAAATACAACCAACAGTGGTGACTCAGGCCGTTTGCCTGGCGTCGCACATAATGCGGGGAATGTTTTCCTGTCGTTGTCCCCCCTTGGGCCTCTAGCTGTTTAAGATGCCCATTTGACAGACCGAGAGACTGAGGCCTGCAGAAGGTGCCGCATTTAACTATACTCGACCCACCATTCGTGATTAAGTCGAAGCCTGCCTCAATGTTAGAAGACTTGTGGGCCTAAAAGCGCTAGAACAGGTCTTGTGAAAAACTACTACGTACTGGAGCTGGGCTGGTCGATTCTCCAAGCATGCTGGTCCCAGTGCCCGCCGTTTTCAGCAGGGGGTGGGGGGCGGCCCTATGCTGACGCGGTCCCGCCGCTCGAGGGCAGCACCAGCCCTGACGCTGAGGTCGCCGAGGCTGGGCATCCTTTTCTTTCTACGGGGCGCGGGGCATCTTGGTTTCTGGGTAATGGCACTCCCAGGAGGCCCCCCGGCTTGAGCTGAGGATGCCTTAGCTTTCATTAATTTCTACCTACGTTAGTCCCTCGCTGTGCGACCTTGGGCAAGCCACTGACCTCTCCAAACTTAAGATTCTTCCTCTGAAAAGATGTTAATTCCTGTCACGCGGGACTATTGTAGGCGTCGGAACAGTGCAGGAAAGGCCGGCCTGGTTCATGCAAATTCACAATTCTAAGTAATAGAAAAAGAGAAAAGATGGACTTGACCGAGGTCTCACGCGGTAAGAATAGATGAGAGGATTAGAACCCCTTAAAATTTTGAGGAAAATTAGGCTGAAAAGAATTTACATGAACGCATGGGTGATGAGAGCAGACTCCTTTCTCTTGTCTCAGTTCAAAGGTATTGGCTTCTTATATCAGAAAGAGATTCTTCATGCTATGGTAAAGGTAGTCCAAGTTTCATTGACTTTAGGCAAGATCCTGTTTTCTCAGGCCTGTTTCCTTATCTCTGAAATGCAAATGATAAAGACTTGTCTCTGGAGATGGTTGTGAGAGTTAAATAAGATACCTAGCTTTGGGGGCACCTGGGTGGCTCAGTGGGTTAAACCTCTCCCTTTGGCTCAGGTCATGGTCCTAGGGTCCTGGGATTGAGTCCCACATCCAGCTCTCTGCTCAGCAGGGAGCCTGCTAACCCCTCTCTCTCTGCCTACTCGGGATCTCTCTGTCAAATAAATAAAATCTTAAAAAAAAAAAAAAAAAGATTACCTAGCTTTTAGTATGTAGTAGTCTCTCAAGAAAGTTAAATCAAAAGAAACTTACTCTAAATCCATAGTGGAAGAGACGGAGACTCTGAGCTCAGGAACAAGAGTGTGCAAAAATTTTTAGCCTTGGAATAACCTCAGTCTCCAAATCAGGAGCTACTGCCCCCATCAGCACCGGAAGGGGGTCATATCTGGAACCATTCTTCTCCACCCGCAGATACACCTGCTTGTACCTGGCTTTTAGGAATAAGTCACCTGGGGGCACCTGGGTAACTGAGCAGGTTAAGCATCTGCCTTTAGCTCAGGTCATGATCCCACAGCTCTGGGATGGAGCCCCCCCCCATGTCGGGTTCCCTGATTGGTGGGGAGTCTGCTTCTCTCTGCTCGCACTCTCTCTCAAATGAATAAAATCTTAAAAAAAAAAAAAAAAAAGCAAGTCACCTGATTCTTAAGGGGGCCTCCCCTTCATGCCATTGAAAGCCACAAGAGACATCTGTGAAACATATTTTATTATACAAAACAAGGTGCATCAAAAACTAAGTGTCAGAATAGCTCTGTATTCCAAGGGCTAGTGACTGGACCTTCTCCCTTAAAATCTTCTCACCCCACAACCCTTGCTAGGGAGTCAGGTTGGGCACAGGGGCCCTCGGTCTCCAAAGGTCTCCGGCCCCGGCCTAGGAGAGTGGGAACCAGACATAGAAGCTTAAGTGTGGGTCTCGGGCAGTGGAGCAGGCACTTGAACCTCCAAAAACAGGGAGGCTCTTCCTAGGACAGGCTGGACCTATGTCTGCGGTAGAACCACCCAAATCCTTCTCTACAGCAACCAAAGTAAGAATGTGGAAGCCATCAAAATCTGGAGATGGGGAAAAGCTTCCCCCAAATGCCAACCATAAATAGATTCTACAAAAAGAAAGCAAGGGTTGACTGCCTTCTGAAGCAGCTGGGTGGGTGTGTAACCTTCGGACTTCCATATTCTATATAGGGGTAAGTGGCTAAGGGTCAGCACCAAAGGTCTGACCAGGGTCTCCCTGCCTCCCCTCTACCTATCATGATCCTTGGACTGAAGACCTTCTACTTCCTCCCTTGCTCCTCCCAACCCAGATGTAGACAGACTGGGATAGACTGATAGGGAGAATCCTGGGGAATGTGAAAGCTGCCCCAAGGCCCACCCCAAAGGACCCTGAGGGCAGGAATCTGGTCTCTACCTGAGAGTGGCCACAAGAAGTGGCTCCAGGCAGGGGCAGGGAATGGGGTTTGTGGACCTGGGCCCTCTGGCAGACCGGAGAGAGGCAGTGTTGGCAACCGTGGCTCCCATCAGCCTCACACAGCCTGCAGCTCCCCCTGCAGGCGACTCAGTTCCTCCAACTCCTGCTTGTGGCGGTCTGTCTTGTGGGCCACCAAGGATCGGTAGAAATGCAGGGCAAAGGCCACGAACACGAGCCCCACAGGTACCATGATTGCCGTGGAGGCCATGGCTGCTTGCCAGCCCGGTCCATGGGCCCCTCCACCAACACACGCTTGCCGGGGCGGGCAGGCCTCAGACGGCTCAGCCTGTGACGGAGCAGCCGAAGTAAAGGGGGGCTTGGAAGCTGGACTAAGGGAGGTGGTCAGCGGTAAGAGAGTCCCAGGAACCTGGGAGGCAGGTACCACGGGGGCTGGTGTGCCCAAGGGCGTCCCAATGGGTACAAACTTGACCCAGCCCACCAGGACAACTTCAGCGAGGAAGAGGAAGGTGCCCAGGGCAGTGGAGAAGCCCCAAGCCAGCTCCACATAGCGGTGGAGTCGCTGGTGTGGCGACTGGTGGACAGAGTTGAGGTTGTGGATGTTGCTAACGGCTTCTATGTGGGGCAGGAGACACGTGGAGACCATGAGTGCAAAGAGGTGCACAGCTACGAGCACGGTGGTGCAGGCACTAAAGGCCACCAGCAGGCCTGGCGGGTACTCGTGGTCGCTCTCCAGCTGGACCTCCACCATGGCCACCTGTGGGGACAGAGGAGACGGACTGAGTGCCCACAACCTCTTTGGCGGTAGAGGGTTGTCTTGCCTGTTGCTATACACCGGTGCATCCCTGGGGCCTAGAACGGCGCCTGGCGGGAAGAAGGTGCTCAGCCTCTATTGAGGGAAATGAACTGGCTGCCTTGGTAAGGCTCCGTGCCCTTCTGGCTTTGGTTTCTGGACCTGGCTATGGAGACCGCCAACACATCGGCTGACACATTTCCGAAAATCTTACCTTGTTATGGAGGTTAAAAAAGCAGATTCTGGGGGCGCCTGGGCAGCTCGGTCAGTTAAGCATCGGCCTTCAGCTCAGGTCATGATCCTGGGATCGAGCCTCACATCAGGCTCCCTGCTCAGTGGGGGTCTGCTTCTCCCTCTCCCTCTGCACACACACGTGCGTGCGCTCTTTCTCTAACAAATAAATTATATCTTAAAGAAGAAGAAGAAGCTGGGCCACCTGGGTTCACTCTCAGTGCTACCAGCTGTGAAATCTTGAGCAAGTGATCTAGTTCTACGCCTCATCTGGAAAGTGGGGATTGATAATGGCACTTACTTGCCTTGCAGGATTGTTGTGAAAACTAAATGAGATAATGTACACCAAGCACTGAGCACAGTGTAAGGCACACAGTATGCGCTAGGTGTTTGTTGTTTATTATTAGGGTTATTAACTGTTATTAATACTAGTGTTATTATTAGTGCTCTTCACACTATTAAGAAGTTCTGGGGGCAGGACTGGCTCCAGTCCTGCCGGGCCAGAGCGAGGCTCTTAAGAACACTGAATGAAGTCCGAGGCCAGAGTCTGCAAACTGATATACCACGAACCCTAGCCAACTTTGCACACATGTTTTGCTTGGCTCATACACTGTGTTTTTTAAGGAACTAGACTGCACTTTTAAAACTCAAGAGATTTCCTATAAATATCCCTATTTCCAGGCCCTCTTGAAAATGTGGAAGATCTGGTTACACCAGACCCACATTCCTTCAGGTCAACTATCAGGAGAGGTGGGTCATGACCGCTCCCTTGGACAGGTCATGGGGTCCCGATAGCCACAGTCCCCACTCAGCCAACTTGCCGTCCACAGTACCTGCCTGTCCTTGGCAAACTTCTGCTTTGATGATCCTATTCTAGGGTTGTATAAATTTGTATATTTGTACAAATTTCCAGAGCCAGACTAAGTTCAAATTCTGCCACTTACTTGCCGTGGGACCCTGGGCAGGTGTCTTACCATCTCTGATCTCGTTTTCTCATCTGTAAAATGGCCAGAGCAGTGATACCTACTTCACAGAATAATAAATGTGATATGCACAGAAGCTGCTACTGCATGACGGGGCAATTTATATAATGTTTTTCTAACCCAGGCTACCCAGATACCAGAATCTGGATCTCTCCTCATGCCTGGTTCTTGCAGGATCCATTAGATTGCTATGGGGCTGGGAGAAGGAAGAAGGTACACAGCCTGGAGGGTGGTGGTAGGGAGACAAGGCTAAGTATTTTGGGAAACTGGGCCATGGCGAGTGTTAGCACTTTTCCACAGACAGAGATCTGGGCCAGGCCTAGGCCTGGTTTCTCCCAGAGCCTGACCCAGCCTTGCTCTCCCCCGGCAGGACTGGGGCCAGTCCTGCCCCCAGAACCTACTCATCTAGTCTTTTGATCCTGCAGAAAAGGTCCTGGCATTTAAGCTGTTGCCTCAGCAACGTGCAAGTCCAGCAGCAGGCTGGATTGTCCCCTTGGGAACAGGCTGGACCGTGGGATGGATGGGGGTGGGGGACCTCCCACAGCTAGGTCCACGAAGTCGCTTCCTTCCCTCCCCTCTGCAGTCCGTACAGGTGAGAGGAAGCTACTTCCCTGTTCCTAGCGGACCCCACATCAGGAAAAGTGGGCTGGCCTATGGATGCTGGGCCCCAGAGAGAAAACCAGAGACCTTGGATGACCCCTAGGGATAAGACTTTTCCTCTCATCATTCAAATACAGAGGCTTCAGTAAAGAGCAGGGCAGAGACTAACGCAAATCACCTAGCCCTGTGACCCCGTCCATCCCCATCTCCATAGGTTCCTATGAAGATCCCCCTCCAGCTTGCTTTCTCTCTCCTATCATGATGGCGGAGAAAGTCCGCACTAACGACAGTTCGGGGATCCAGGGTCCCAGTTCATTCTGCAGCCCTCATCTGCTGAGCGCTCTTGGCAGAGGCACTGCCCCACTCGGGGCCTGGGTTTCTATGCCTGCCCACTGGGCAGGCAGTCTGAGCCATCTCTGACGTGTGTCTTGCTCTGACCTGCTGGGATCTAGAACTTGACAAGAGTCAGCTCATCCTGGGCAGCCACTTCCAGGCGACAGAGGGCGCACCCTCTATGATCTCAGTTTCCCACTGGCCCTCGGGGGTTTGGACGCCTGTCCAGGGTCACACAGCTGGCCACAGGCCCAGAGGATGCACAGGGTTCGTATATGCTGACTCCTCCTGACCCCGGGGACTCCTCCAGCCCCACTTCCGCGGCAAGGCGTCCGCGGGACCGTTAGCTGCTATCATCCTCCCCCACCTGCAGTTTATCAGATCAGGAGTCATGTATCAGCTTCCTAATCATCATCCTTCCCCAGCGGCTTCCTCAGGGGCCATCCTCTCTGCTCAAAGCTGTCCTGGGTTACACCAAGCACTTCTGTGACTGCTAGGGACCCGCCACCCTCCTGGGGGACTACTGCATCCAGTTTATTTTCTTTGACTCTCCCAGTCCTGTTTGTACAGCCCCCACATAGCTCTGATTTGCCGGGGACTCCCTCATGGGAACTTGGTAATGACTTCTGCCTGGGATCATGCTCCTTCTGGACCTCTCTGCCCCCACCCTCGCATATGTATCCCCGTTGGTGATCTGTCTCCCCTTCATGACACCTTTGGGGCTTGTTTATACTCCCTGTGGCCCACTTTATGCTAGGGGGCTTACACGCGCGCGCGCGCCCGGAAACAGGGACTCGAGCAGTCCCTTGGGACCTTGTTGGTCCTCCTCTACCTCTTAAAGCCCTTCCTTCCCCTTCTTCTGTCCCATCTCCCTTGGGTACCCGTTCGCTTCGCCCACGACCCCCCACCCCGGGCGCCCCTTGCCTGCCCTCACCATGGCGAAGCCCGAGAGCAGGGCAGACGTGCGGCTGGAGGCTTTGAGCTTGGCCCGGCTGAGGTAGAGGCGGCGCCAGCTGAGCGCCCGCAGCGAGTGCTGACTGGCCCCCATGAGGTCCAGGTAGCCGCGGTGCACGAACTCTCGGTACGTGGCCGAGCCCGCGGGGCTCTCGGCCTCCGGGTTCAGCGGGGCCTGTTCGCCCGCGTCCCCCTCGCCGCCCTTCATCCTGGGGGCCGCAGCACTGGGCGGGCTGGGCGGTCACGGGGGCGCCGAGTCGCCCCGGGGGCCCCACGAGGGCCGGCCCGGGCCGGTGGAAGGCCCCATCCCCCGGCGGGGCGAGCGGGGATGCCGGCGGCGGGTGCCCAGCAAGAGGCGCCCGGGCGGAGCAGGTAAAGCAGGCGTCCGCGGGGAGCCCCAGGGGCCGGAGCAGGAGAGCAGAGGCCGAAACCGGAACTGGGGCGGAGGCGGAGCCGGTGCGGCCACATGATGGGGTGGAGCCGGGGGGAGGGGAAGGGGGAGGGGGAGACCGTCGGCAGAGAGCCCCAAGGGACCTCGCGACCCCCGGCCACTTCGCGATCACCCAGGCGCCCGAGCCCCAACCTAGAACTGGGAGTTCCCGGGCGGGGGACAGCTCGGCACACTTGGACACTCCCTAGATGCCCAGACTTCCAAACCCCTCCCCGTTAGTAGTGAGCTGGGAAAAGGTGAACCCATCCACCTGTAGGGACCGCAGGGGGTCCGGCATCCTCCGAGAAGCCCGCGAGGTCCTAAGGACCCCTCAGATCCATGCAAACAGCCCCCTTCTCCGGGAGGCCCAAAGGACGAGCACTCCGGTCGTCCCAGCTCTTCCCCGACCCCAACGCCGGAGAGAGACACACGAACGCGGCGGCCCTGGCTGGAAGATTTTGAGTTTTATAGCAAACCGTATTGTACAGACCTGGGGCCCAGGGGCCCAGCCCGGCTGGGACCCCCCACCTGCCCCCGCCGGACTGCCTCCTCCCCCTCCCCCAAGCGGCCCCATCCTCAAGCCTTTCGCGATACCCAGAACCCCCTCCCCTCCGGCCTTTGGTCCGCCCAGCCCCTCCCCCCACCCTCGCACCTCCCTGTTACCTGAGGTATGTGGATAGATTCCCCCCTCCCCTACGTGGTACACCCCGGCACCCCCCGGAGGCCTGGGCTGAGGGGCGGGACCTGGCCCCAACTCCTCCCTCTGGCTCCCCAAGCCCCGCCCCCGCCCCAGGAAGGGTGGGGGAGGGCCAAGAGTCTGTTACTAAGTTCCCATGGCAACTAAGAGGGGCCATTTCAGCCTTAGCACTGGCTTCGGGAGGTGTCCATTGGCTGCTATTTCCATGGCAACCAGGAGTGGCAGTTCCCTGGGCAAATGGGATACAAGTTTCCATGACGATGAAAGAGTGGGAAGAGCCAAGCTGGAGGAGTCCCATCTTCCCCATCATTGGGCTGGCACCCCACCCCCACCCCTACCTCAGGTCGGGAGGGGTGGAGCTGCTTGATACAGTAAAGCAAGAGAGAGCCTGGGGGTGGCGCAGTCCACGCTGGGTGGCCACCAGTCCAGTCTCAGTCCAAGCCGATCAGTCCCCTCACTCCGGCTCCCCCAGGTCCGAGGTTCCCCCGGTTCAAGTAACACTTCAGTACAGATGAATGTTCAAGTATTGTGCGGGGAGGCAGGCAGGGGGCTGGGGTACCCCTCACCACTCCCCAGGGCCACGCTGAACAGCGGGTAGGCCCGCGGCCCCCACTCCTCGCAATAGCTGCCATTGTCAGTGACGTTCAAGGAGTCAGGGTTAGGGGGGGAAGGAACTGAAATCTGGGGAGGGAGTAAGGAGAGGGGTGTGACCCCCTGAGGGGGTACTACTGCCCCCACGCCTGCTCTTTGCCCCCACCCCTCACTCAGCCCTGGCTTTCCCCTGGTTCCCCGAGTCCCCCCCATCTCTGACACGTGGATCCCCAATTGCTCCTCTGGTTTCCCTTTTTGGCCCCACCCCCACCCCCCAACTCCAAGTATCTGGTCTTTGTTCCCTGAACCCTTGGTGATCTGCTTTCTGCCCCCCCCTCCCCCAGCCCATTCTCCACCTCCCCCAGCCCCCTGGCTCCCAGTATCCTGTGTGCAGATACCCTTTCCCCATTTCCCTCCCTCAAACTTGCACCTTACCCCCCTCCCACCATCCCTTTGGCTCAGCACCCCCCCTGTACCTCTGACCCACTCCCCCCAGGGGATGGACAATGAAGCAGGTGGAAGGGAGAGGGGATGGGAAGGAGAGACCCCCAGAGATATCAGTGCAGGGGGTAAAGGGGGGGGGAGGCTGGCTCGAGTCCCTGGGCAGGAATCCCAAGTCATGAGGTGGGTAACCTGGCCTCCTGGCAGGGATAAAATGAAGGCCCGAGGTCCAGGCTCCTGATGAGTCCTGGGGGAGGGTGGGGGGGCACCCAACTAGCTGTCCTTGAGAAGCAGCTTCTCCTCTGGGCAGCGGAAGGGGCCAGGGGGCCCAGCGGCTGCCAGCCGGGCACAAGCTTCAGGGGAGAGCTGGCGGCAGGAGCGCAGGTCTAGGCGGCGTAGGCGCGGGCAGCGGCGGAACAGCGGGAGGCAGTGGTCCGTGAGGCGGTGGCAACCTGCAGTGGGGGGGAGGCAGTGGCAGCGGAGACCACGAAGGTGAGTAGGGGGTGGGCACTGGCCACAGGGACCAGCACACTAGCGGGATGGACAGACAGGGTGCTTACCGGCAAGATTGAGGTGCACCAAGGTCTCACGGAGCGGGGAAGTGGGGGCTGTGAGGAGGTGGACGCTGGGGTCCCCGACGTGGGCGCAGTGGCTCAGGTCCAGGGCGCTCAGCTGGGGCGCATGGCGCAGCAGGAGCCGCAGGGAGGCGTCGGTCAGCTCCAGGCCTGCCAGGCGCAGCTCTGCTACCCCCTGCAGCCGCCCACGGCTCTCCGTTTGCCCTGGGCAGGCAGTGAAGACGTCAGCACCCCAGGCATCCAGACCCGCTGTGTCCACACTCCTATTCCTCATCACCCCCTAATCGTGCTTCAAGAACAGAGCCTCCACCTGCGTTCTCTACGTGGCTTGCTCTTCTCCCAAACACCTGCACAACCTGACCTCATCTAATCTGCCCACTGCTCACATCACCTCCTCCGTGAGGCCCTCCGTGATTATTCCATTTGCTATGGTAACATTCCATATACTCCTACGCCTTCCCTGCCATTATTGTCCCCCCTTTTCTCGCCATGGGATCCATTTTCTTTTTCTCTCCTCCCACTAGAATGTAAGTTCCACAAAGGCAAGAATTTGTGTCTTGTTTTTGCTCTATCCCTAGCAATTGGGACATCGGTGCTCACTATATTTTCACTCATCCAACAAATGCCATCCCTAATAGAACTGCCACCCCAGGCTCCCCTCCTACTTGCCTCTCCTTCCATTGCTAACATCACCAGCTCGATCCCTTTCTCTCCATTCCCTGGGTGCCCCTCTGGGACATCACTCTTGCCCAAACTTCTGCCCAGCCTCCCCACCCAGTCGTCTCTCCTCTCCTTCCTGCCATTCAAAGAGAGCTGTGCTCACGAACAAGTGGGGCATGGGGCTCCTGGGTGGCTCAGTTAGTTAAGCATCTGCCTTCAGCTCTGGTCATGATCCTGGGGTCCTGAGATCGAGTCCTGTGTCCAGCTCCCAGCTTATCAGGGAACCTGCTTCTCTCTCTCTCCTCCCCACTGTGGTCTCTCTCGCTATCTCTTCTCTCTCTCAAATAAATAAATAAAATCTTAAAAAAAAAAAAGTGGGGCACCATCCCTCCTCTACTAAAAACTCTTGGGAGCACCTCCTTGGTTAGAACATTCCAGTTCCTATAAAGGCTCACCCCTGTCTCTGTTCCTAACTCCCCTCCCATACTCCCAAACACCTGGGCCAAATTCCACAGGTGACCTTTGCTCTGAGACACCTATGTTCAATCCTATGCCCGGCTGGTGTCCTTGGCTTTTAGATCTGAGGTTCGAGACCGCGTCTTCCCACATCTCCAGGGAAGAAGAACTCACGTCCCTCATCTCTACACCCAAAGCATGTGGCATGTAGCCTGCTTTTCTTTTAGTGTATTACCACATTTCTGCATTTGGGGTTTTGAGAGGAGCGGGGAGGGGCAGAGGGCGAGACAGAATCTTAAGCAGGATCCACTGAGCAGGCAGTGCAGACGGATGGGACCCTGAGATCGTGACCTGAGCGGAAATCAGGAGTGAGACGCTTAACCGACTGAGCCACACAGGCGCCCCTATGTGTTTTTGTTTTTTAAATTAAGTGCCTATGGTACACCAGCCACCATTAATTAAGCACTCGGTGTGAGCTAGGCACCAGCCAAGGAGGCCAAGTGGCCGCCTGCCCCTAGGCTGGGGGCTCTTCTGCGGGGCCCTCTTAGGAGGGCTGCCTAAAATGGTTGCTGGACCCACCCAGAGGTTAGGGAACCTAAGGGAGGGCCTCAGAGTTTATTTTTCTAGCAAGTTCTTCAGTAATGGTGATGCTGCCGGTCTGGGCCGTGCTCTAAGAACCACGGCTGTGCGATTATCACTCCTGCTCACAGATGAAAACTTTGAGGCTCAAATCATTAAAGCAATCTGTCCGAGGTCACAGGACTGAACAGAGGACGCCAGCCTAGACACACCACAACACTATCTGCCCCTCAGGCACCAGCCTAGCCCAGAGATAAACCCGATCAGATATCACCGACTCACAAAACTAGCCTACACAAACGTGTTCCGGAATCTGCATAGCGCTGCAATTTTTCTTACAATTAATGCCAAAGCTACCAAAAGGACACTTCCGTAAAGGGATTTAGCTAGACCTTTTCTTTGAAAAATCGCAACATCTGGCACCACTGGGCTACCCCCTTTCGGCTGGAAAGGGCTAGCTGGGAACTGGGTGGCAAGATGCTACTCCGCCTCGCCTTTTCCTTTGAGGAGCTGAGAGCCTGGGAAGGCTACATCTACAGATGCCCTCAGTGTTAGGCCACAGCTAAAAGCCCTTAGAGGGAAGCAGGGGACAGAGGAGCAGGGAGGGGCAGAGGAAGAGAGGGTCACTTCCGGCTTGGGCAGCGGAAGTGGGCATCTGCAAGGATTTCACTGGGGTGGCCGCATTTAAGCCGGGCTTCCAAGGATCTGAACGTGAGAGTGGGACGAGAGCAGGCCAGGCAGAGAACAGCAGGGACAGAAACAAGGAACTAGAAAAACTTTAAGTTTTGCTCGAGGAAGGCGGCACAGAGCCAGGTGAGCCAAGATAAAAAAAAAGGTGGGTGGAGAATCCCAGCACTAGAGTAGGTCCTAAGGGCCTGGGAGGCTCATCTTTGCAAGCTCCTGAGGTAGTTCGGGCAGGAAGAACTGCCAACCGGCACTTTCTCACCTCAGGGAATCCACGGTTCCCAATGCCCAATCTCACCCCCACCCGAATCTTCCTGGCCCGGTCCGATTCCGGAGCGGGCTGAAATGTGGGGATGGCATAGATCACGGGAGCCAGACCACGCCAGGCCTCAGTGACAACGTATTAGTCTTTATCCAAAGAGCACTGGGGGATTAGGAGGAAGACTTTAGAGCACAGGGGTGGCATGGACAGGTCTGCCCTTCTGGATGGTTCCCCTGGCGTCAGTGTGGAGAACAGACTAGTGGAGGCCAGAGAAGCTATAGTGAAGATCCCATCTCCGGCCTAGACAAGAAGGCCCCAGGCCTCAGGGCTCCTAACCCCCACATCCGTTGGGACCGGCCTCTGCTCCCAGCATTTCCCCTCCGCCAGTATGGGCTTCCTACCCTACAAAAGTGCTGATTTCTGCCTCACACTCCTTGGGACAACCCTGTCCCTTTCAGGATTCCCTCCAAATAGCACCGCCTCGAGGAGGGATTCTTTCGCCGCTCCCCGTGTCCAACCACAGCCTCAACGGTATCACTCCGTAACCTTCTATTTCCGCTTCTCTCTCTCTCCTGCATCACTGGGGTTCTATCAGGGTAGGGACTGGGGCTGTCTGAGGTCTCCAGGGCCCTACGCAGGGCCAAGGCCGGAGTATGTGTTCAATAGTAACAGCTGTCTTTACCTGACAGGGCACCTGGGCCGGACCCGGGGTGAGGAGGCAGCTGGCTTGACTTGGGAGATGATACCATCAGCCCTATGCAACCTTCCAGGTCAACTGGCCCCCTCTTTCTGCTCCATTCCCTCAGGAAAACCCTTATCCGAGGGGGCACAGGGGCCAAATCTATGGCTCAGCCGTATCTGTACTGATCCATACACGAATTTTAAAAGAATGTTACGGTGGCTGCCGTCATTTAAAATCAAGGACATTTCACAGGAAAATCTACGTGTCTGGTTTCTCCTGACGAATGGAAGGGACTGGCCATACTGGGCCTGCATTCTTTCACGGCCATTGCCGCTGCTCCCTATGGAGGAGGCTCTCCAGTAGGGCCCACCACACCCAGTGACCTCCCTCCTGTGTGCCATTGGCCATGCCCCTGGCTTCTTCCAGAATCCTCATGTCACCCTCCTGTCCTATGCCATGTTCCAGCACACACTTCTCTCCCCTCTGGAGGGCAGGGGCTACCTCCCCTTCGTCCCTAGTCCCTCACAGCTCCTATATAGGGGCCCAACGCACAGCACGTAAGTAAAGGAATGAACGGTAGCCGAGCAAGGCCTCCGCTCCAAACTCCTGTGCTCTGCCCTTTCTTCAAATCTCTTAACACCCAGCATGAGTCAGAAGAGACCTTGGAGGCCTCATACTGCCCCCCTTCCCCCTTGGCCAACCCGTTCTACAAAGGGGCCAACAGACGCCACACCTGGTCTGGTGTCCGGTGGAGGCAAGAGCAGCTCGCGGAGCTGGGAGTCTTTAACGTCCTCAATCCAGCGGAGGTCCAGGAGCCGCAGGGCCGGCAGTGGGGCTGAGCCCAGGGCGGAGACCGAGAGCCAGGAGCAGCCGGAGAGCACCAGCTCCTGCAGGCCTGGATGGGGGAGGTCGGGAAGTCGGCTCTCCATCCCAGGACCGGCTGCCTCTTCACCCTGTCCTACCTCGCCATCCCGCCCTACCTTGCAGACGGTTCAGAAGCCACATGAGCTGCTTCTTGGAGACACCTGTCCAGCTGAGGTCCAGGGCTCGGGGCTGGCGACGAACCACACCACTGAGCATGGGTGGGGTCAGTGACTTTCGCCGGCTCAGGTCCATTCGAGGCCACAGACGCTTGTCATAGCACCTATCAGCCACAAGAGGGAGACAGAGCCCTCAGCTCTTAGGGAGCCTGCAAAACTCCCTCCTTAAAGGGTTCCTTGGCCACAGCTCTGTCCTGGCCCGCAAAGACAGCAGGGGTGGCAGGAAGCAGGGGTGGCAGGAAGCACCCAGCCTCAGGCCAAGAGCACTGGGTTTGGGGCTCGGTTTCATCACTAAGTGGATGCGAGACCCTATGCAGGTCCGTTCCTCTCCCTGAGCCTCCGTCGGCCCCAATGCTCCACTGGTAAAAATGAAGATAATGATCCAGACTCAGGCTGCCCCACAGGGTGACCGTGAGAGCAAATGAGGTCACTGCAGTTTGTAGACCTTACAGCTTAGAAAGCATCCTGCCAAAGACACAAACACCCTACACACTGTATTTGATGTAACACCAAAGGGATCCGTCAGCAGCCCCCATCACCCCCACTTTGAGCCAAGTTATGGTGACTCGTGGGAACTTCTCATCTCCTCTATTCCTCTCTGCCTTTGAGCCACATCTGTCCCATCCTGATGGCCAGCTGCCCAAGGCTCCACTTACAGCTCCGTTACCTCCTGTCTCGGGTTACCGTGTCCCTCCAAAAAATGTAGACCCTGCCAGGGCCGGACAGCTTTTCCCCTTTGGTAGCGCCGGGACCGTGCCCCATGCCAGGGGTCATCTGTTGCACATTTGTTGCATCAGTGAACGGTGCGAAGCTGGCGTGAAGTCCCTGAAGCTTCCACTGAGCGCTCCCCCACAACCCATGTCACCTACAGCTTTCCATTTATCCATTCAATGTTTATGGAAGGCAGGGTAGGGCCCAGGAATCAAAGTTCCAAAGACGACTGAGGACTACATAAAGTGAAACAGCTTTCCTGGGGCGCCTGGGTGGCTCAGTGGGTTAAAGTCTCTGCTTTTGGCTTAGGTCGTGATCTCAGGGTCCTAGGATCGAGCTCCGCATCGAGCTCTCTGTTCAGCGGGGAGCCTGCTTCCCCCTCTCTTTCTGCCTACTCATGATCTCTCTCTGTCAAATAAAGAAATATATCTTTAGAAAACAAAAACAAAAAAACCCAGCTTGCCTGATCCCTGACAGCCCTGACGGGTCCAACATGCAGCGCATCAGAGCACGGCTTCCCGAACTTTGTGTTACCAAGGAACCCTTCCCCACCTCTCCCAAGGTCATCTGTGAACACTTTGTAGCAGGCTAAAGTTCCTTGAGACTTGTCTGAAAGCTCTCTTCCAGTTCTCAAAAGCATGTCAGGAAATTCCCACTGGGCTGGACGGACTCGGACTGTGTCAGCAGCAGCAGGGGTGGGCAAGGCCCCAGAAGCTGCGTCTTACCGCCCGCCGCCCTTTCCCTTCCAGAAGCCCTGGGCCGGAGCAGTGGTTACCAACTCCAACAGGTAGTTGCTGTCCCCTTCTCTCAGAACATGAATTTATCTGTCAGTCGATCCCCCCCTTGCACTTAACCCTGGTATTGCTCCACATAAAAATGTTAACCATAGAAATCCATACAATAAAAACCAACCGGGCCTATTAAATCCTGGGCAGGTGCTGCTGTGGCTTTAGCTACCATCTGAAGACTATTTTTGTTAAACAGGGAGTGTTAGATGTTAGTTGTTAGATGTTAAAGATACAATAGCACCCAATGGAGAGACTTCCTTTTCAAAACTAACAGAAGGATTAAGCCGTGGTTTTGTGCCACTCAAAACTGCCAGGCGTTCTCCACAGAGCCCCGCCTGACGTTTTAGGGAATTCCTGGGGGGCACAGGCACTTCAATCCCAACAACTCCACTTCTCCATCCCACCTGCCACCTCTTCCCTCTTTCCCCCCCTCTCTCCTGGTATTCTAGCCTCTCCCTCTCCTGGTTCCTTCCACTCAACCAATAACCACTTGCAAATCTCTCCGATTATAAAACAGAAAAGGAAATCCCCCACCTACCCTCAACCCAGAGTCTGCCCCTTGTCTCTTGCCACTCGGTGAAATCCTGCCCGTTCCAACCCAGTCTGGAGTCCCAGCTCCACTGCCACGATCACCCTGGAGCCCTTCTGGATCTTCCATGGCTAGACAGGAACCCTCCCCCCCTGGGGGCACACACAGGCCCCCCAACTGCTCCTGTAAGATATTCCAAACAGCCACACCGAACCACCTGCCCGCCGAGAGACACACAACGCTGCCTGGTGCCAACGTATATGGGCCCATGTCATGTTTCTGCCCGAAATGCCAACCAACCCAGAGCTTTCGACACCCAGCCCCAGTGTCTCCTCTCCCAGGAAGTCTCCCGTGACTTTTCTTGGCTTGCACTAATTGGTCCCTCTGCCCTTGAATGACCAGGACACTGGGTTTAAACCTCAAAGGGGCAGCCCACGATCACTCAGGGCCCTACGGACCCTAACTGACCCGCCTCCGCTGGGCCGTCAGGAAACGAGAAACACAGCCCGTCCACGGTAACTGAAGCAGCAAGGGATATAGTGAAGAATCAACGAGAGGGCTGGGCAGGGAGCGTCCCAGGGAGACAGCGAGGGGAGGGAAGAGAGTACATGCTCCAGATGGGGGAAGAACCAGCCGCCAGGCCTAGGACACAGAGAACACAGAGCGCTCTGAGAAACTCAGGCAGCAGGAACAAAGGGCACTCCGTCACCTCACCTTAGTAACGCGCGAGGTGGGGATAATCAGGGCATTAAGATCTAGTGTTTATCAAGGGTTTACTGCGGGCCGGGAACTGGTCTGTGCCTGGGACAGTTAACCTCACAATAGCCCTAGGAGGTAAATACTGTTACTACAACCTCCTTTTTAGGGTTAAGGGAAATGAGCCCAGAGAGGCCGAGAAACTTGTCCAAGGTCCCACAGCTACTAAGTGGTGGCAGAGCCAGGCTTTAACCCGAGCTGGTCTGGATTGAGAGCCATGTCTGAGGGAAGAGGCGGGGGCCGGGGGTGGGGGAGCGGGGACACTGCAGAGGAGGCCCAGGGTGGGCACCCTGTGGCCAGACAGGGCGCAGTGGCAGGCGGGACTGTCGTTTAGTGCAGTCGCTGAAGTACCCTACGTGTGCAAATGTCCACCAGGGCTGTAGGAGTTCAGTGTGAGGGCAGCAGGGAACCATATAGGTGGGTCCTTTCTAAGCTGCGGAATGACACTAAGGTGAGGGGCAGGAAGAATTGTTAGGAGGCACGGTCTGCCCTCATCCAGGGGCCTCAGGGCTTGATGTCCAAGTTCCCTGACCCAGTTCACTTTTCCCCAGACTCCAGCCACCCCGACCCAGTCAGCCCCCTATGAAGCCCACCTCCCGAATCCGAAGTTCTGGTCCTCAACGTCTGTCTGGCAGAGGCACCAGCCCAGCTGATGCTTGCCAGGAGCTCGAAGCCTCCTGAGCTCCAGCCCAAGCTGCTTCTTGACTCTCAGCTCTCCGGCCTCCCTGATGCGAACCGCTGTCCTCCTACCCGCCTATCTCCAGGCCTGTCTTCCCAGCCCCAACTGGCCTTGACTTTGGGGTCCAACCCCTTCCTTGCCCCCCGCCCCCCGCCCCGTCTTCCAAAGTTCCAGTCCTCTTTTCTGCGCCTCAACAAGTCCGCCATGCTTCCTCTGCCCGCCCCCCTCCCCTCGTGCATTCACTTTGCCTCCCAGTTCCAAGAGGAGACAAAAGCCACCAGACAGGAAAGCCTGCAACTTCCTGCTCTCCCACCTACAAATTTCTCTCTGCCTCCACCCTCTTGCTCTTTCCACACACCGCCCTGATTTCCTCACTTCCTTCCATCCATCCGTGCATCCATGCATCCAACCAGTATTGTCTTGGAACCTCCTATAGGCCGGCCGCCATCTTAGGAACTAGGGACATAGCAATGAACAGATCAAGTCCCTGCCTTGGAGCTGATGTCCTCAACCCCATGTGACCTGGCTTCGGTCCCCTACTCCCACACAGCACAGCCAAGGACGCCAGGGCCTCGTGTAGCAAATCCAACTGCCACTTCTGGTCCTTGGCCTCCCACAACCTCTTACCAACATCCCACACTTTAGCATTCACTCCTTCCTCAATCTCTCTCCTGCAGGGCACTTCCGCCATCTCCTTCGGGTCTCAGGCTGCTCTTTCTCTAACTCACAGATTCCGACATTCTGCCTTGTCTTGTGCCCTCTCTTCTGGAAGCTGCTACCTGTAGGGGGAAAACTTCCAAACTTGGATCTTTCCAGCATCAGACATGTACATCCATCTGCTGTCCTTCTAGCTCCTGATTGGCCCCCAGGCCTTTCGGACCAAACGTGTCAAATCTGAGCGCTTCGCTTTCCCGGAACCTCTGGTTCTCCCGAGCTCGGGCACTGGCGCCCATGGGCCACTCAGCCGAAGAGTCGTCACCCCGGGGCTCTCACAGCCATTTAGTTCCCGAAACAAGCCATCCTGCTTCTTAAAGAAACCTCAGCCCGAGTCCCTCCTCTCTACCCCTCCTGCCCCTAGGCCTGACAGAGCCTCCTGAGGGGTCCTACTGTACCTCTCACTGTACCCTCATCCTTATCAAAACACACCATTTTGGGGCACCTGGGTGGCTCAGTGGGTTAAGGCCTCTGCCTTTGACTCGAGTCATGATCTCAGGGTCCTGGGATCGAGCTCTCTGCTCAGCGGGAAGTCTACTTCCCCCTCTCTCTCTGCTTCTCTTTCTCTCTCAGAGAGCACAAGTCTCTGCCTACTTGTGATCTCTCCTCTCTGTCAAATAAATAAATACAATCTTTAAAAAAAAAACAAAACCCACCATTTTACTGAGTGTTTAGCACCTTCTGGGTACTGTGCTAAGTGCTTTGTAAGAACCACTTCATTTACTCCCCATAGGGTATGAGTATGAAGCCCAGACTACCGGTGAGAAGATAGGCCTTGAAAGGTAGAGCTATCCCCCCACGGCTAGACACTCAGGCAGGATGGGAGCCACAGAGGATGACACCCACGGGTGCCAGACTCCAGGGCCCAAAGCTGGAAATCACTGTGCCGTCCAGCCTCTCTGGTCCATTGCTTCGTCCGCTTCCAGTCACAAGTCTCTCCCTGAGGGAGAAAGTAAGTCCTCTTCAGTCCTGGATCCTGCGTGCCAAGCACAGAGGGGGCCCTGAAGAGGCCTCAGCAAACACATGCCCAGTCACTACATGCGCGGGGTGGCGATCCCCAGAAGTTGCTCTCTTTGCTTCGACACTGCCGGCCCAGGGTCTGAGGATGTCAAGTCTGTGCTTTCAGTCAATATTTGTAACTGAGTGAACAAAGACACTATGAAGCAAACGCTTTGCTTCTCCAGGTTTAACAGGTGAAGAAGAAACTGAGGCACAGGAAAGTTAAGAAACCAGCCCAGCCGTCAGCTTATCAGGGGAAGAGTGAGAGCCAACCACAGGCAGTGTCCCTCCAGAGCCTGCACTCCCCATCCTCCCTGCTCTCCAGCCTCCAGAGACCAGATGTGGAACTAGCGCCCCAGAGTCCCAAGAAAAAGGAGCAGAGTTCGAGTTCGGCCACCCGCTTGCGTCGCGACTTCGGGTGTCCCCCATTCTCCCACAGGGCTGCGATTAGGAGGAACACGTCAGCCCGCAATTTGCAAAGTGCCCAGCAGAATGCCTCCTCCACAGAATGGGCCTGGGAAAGAGCCTGAATGTACTCATTTAATGAAATACTCCTTGGGCACCTCCACTGCCCTCGTCCCGTGCTGGGAACATGCAGATAAAAGAGACACAGCGTCCACCCTGCTCTAACAAGCGATGCGCACACGACTATGGGGAAACGAGTGAAGGCTTGTCGGCGTGAGGAAGGCCTCCGGGGGCTCTGCAAGGGGAAAGGGGTGCTGTGGGAGTCTGATGGGACTGGGGGAGGATTTCGTCAGGGGGCAGGATCGAAGAGGAAGACCAGGGGCTTGGGAGGATGACCGACATTTCTGAACAAACAAGGTTCAGGAAGCAGTGGGGAGACGGGGGGACGATAGGCAGAGGGAGCGGGGAGCGGCTCTGGGGCACAAAGAAATGATGAGGGGAGTCAGGAGCCTGAAGTCTGGCTGCCTCTGAGAGGGCAGGGCCACCTCAGGTGTAAATGGGACCTCTAGTGAGACTGGCCTCAGCAAAAGGACTGTACAAAGCAAGTGGGGTGATGCACGACAGCACTGAGCATTAAGCCTGCCCCGTAAACACTCACAAATGACGGGCCTTAGGAGGAAAGATTCTGGAGCCATGGGGCGTGGGTTCCAATTCCTCATTCCACTACCTCCTCTCCACAACCTTGACCTCAGCTTCGTCTGCGAAAGGGAGTAACAGTACCTACCCCCCCAGAGTTGTTCTGAGAGTTAAATAAGCTCGAGCAATGGAAAGGAGCTTGCACGCAGCAGACACGGAAGCATCAGACTAGAACGCACACGGGCCACAGAAGCAGTGTCAATGTAAGAGCACGACCCAGAGAGGTCGCAATCTGCCGCTGCAGGTCCTACGGCAAGTGAGACCCCAGGCCCGTCCAGGCCACTCACCAGCGGCTCCAAGTCCGGCAGACTCGCATGCAAACGCACAGCTCTCGGGGCCCGAGGTGCTGGAAGACACGAAGCCAGGCGGCGCGGGGCAGGGGATGGTCGGATCCAGCAGCCAAAGGCAGCGTGTCGGGCTCAGGGCTTCGAGGTGGGGGCCGTACCACGTGCCTCTCCAGCTGTGGGGGCCGGGGCGGCGGGGCGGGGCCCAGGGGCCAGCTGAGGAGGGGCCCCCCACTGCCAGGGCGCACAGCCCGCCGCCCCCCGCGGTTCTCCTTCTCGCCCGAGCTGCCCCGGGCTGGCCGTCGCCCATTCCGGGCCTCGCCAGGGGCCTCATCCTCACTCAGCGATGTGCCCGAAGAGTCCGAGTCGGAATCCGAGTCCGAGGAGGACGAGGAGGTGTCGGGCACCCGCTCCAGCAGCTGGCACATGCGCTTGAAACGCTCGAGCTTCTCCCTCTGCGGCGACGGGGACGGCACGGCCGGGCCCTCGGCGGAGGCCAAAGGCGGCTTTGGTTTCTGCAAAGAGATGGGGGGAGGCTGTTCCAGGGCCTGACGGGCACTGTCCCACCTCCCTGCCCGAAGGAGTGAGCAGGGAAGGAGCAGCCCAAGAGACAGTCCTGAGTTCCAGCCCTGGCTCTGCCCCTGAACGGTGCGAGGCCTCGGCCACGGCTCGTCCCTCTCCGGACCTCAGTCTCCTTAACTGGCAGGTGAAGGCACTAATTCAAAGAATTAGAAGCCTCATGGGTTTCGATAGCTTAAGAGTTTCCACAGGCAGCGAAATACGGAGAACAGTTAGAGATGTCATTCTGAGTTTCAGCTCGGCTATCAACTCTCTGTGTGACCTTGGGAAGCCCCGGCCTCATCATCCACAACACGGAACGCTGGACTAGAGGATTCCGAGTGTCTAGTCAAGGACGTGAGAGTGACAGAGCACCTCATACTCACGGACTCACATCCTCACAGCGCTCCCACGGAGTGGCAACCTGGGCCACTTTTCTTACACTCGAGGAAACTGAGGCTCAGAGAGACGAAGCAACTTACCCCAGGTTACAAACTGACAAACGGCAGAAGCAGAACTTAAACACAGTCAGGCAGACCCCTGCATTCACGTGTCAGTGAATGGGACACCTGAATTCTAGCTTTGCTGTGTGACCTTGGGCAAGTCTTTTAACCTCTCTGGGCCTCATCTTCCTCAGATCTAAGTACGTTTCACAGTTCACAGATCTCATTTACTTTCATTAGACGGAAACAGCTGTGTGGGATGGGTGGCTAAGGTAGGTAGTATCCTCTCCTTCACAGATGAGGAACCGAGGCTCAGAGCGGCCGACAAGTTGCCAAGACCACACAGGGAGTCAGTGGGCAGGGATTTGAACCCAGTTCTTTTCCCTTTAAGGTTTGGAAAGATGATGCAGATGGGTCAAATGACACCCCAAGGGTTCCTGGAAAGTCCTGTGGCCTGGCCCCAGCCCACCTCTCCCCCTCCACTCTTCCCAGGGGTCCAGATGCCCACTGTGGCCAAAGGGGGCAGGGGCAGGACAAGGTGAGCAAGAAGGGACAGATCTCTGTCTCTAGGGTGGAGGGTGGGGCAAGGAGAGGTGGGAGGGGGAGGGAGGAGGTCCCCGGCACACCTCCCAGTTCTCGGGAGGGAGCCCAGGGTGGCAGGACGAGAAAGCCTGGCTTGGATTCAGAACCCTGGGGGGCAGAAGGCCAGGGCCGCCTGGGTCCGATCCTCGGAGGAGGCAGGCGTCTCCACCCACCTTCTTCAGGTGCCTCTCTCGGCCTCCTTTCACCTACCAGAGCAAGAGGGAAATATGGGGAAAGGGAGAGACCCCATTAGCCCCTTGCTGCCCACAAAACTAAGATTCATGCTCGCTTCTCAAGACTACAAATCCCAGAAGCCCCCATCTCAGGAAGAACTCTGAGCATGCTCACCTTCCAACCAGTGTCTTAGCTCACTGAGCATGCTCTCCTCTTCTCTTTCTTCCCCCCTCAGGCCCTTTCCAGCCCCTCCTTCTTCCTCTGTAGCAGCTAATTTGAGCATGCTCTCTCCCTCCTACCTGAAGCACCCAGGGCTCCCAAAGCTTCCCTCCCCAGTGCAAGTGGCCCCTCACCTGCACCTCTCCTCCCCACCGGAGCATGCTCCACCCCCCCCAACATTTCCTGAACTACATCCCCCAACAACCCCCTGGGGAATCCAGCACGCAGCCTCCCAGGCCCACCCTTCCCAAAGAGGAACTAGACTACCACTCCCAGAATCCCTTGGGCTGGACCTAACGAGCATGCTCCCTGGCTCACCTTTTTCCTTGGGGTGGGGGGCTCATTCCCTGCCTCCCTTTCCTTTCTTTTGGGGGGCCCAGGCACGTCCTCTGGGGGGGGCCCAGCAGGTAAGGGGCCCTTGCGCCTGGGTGGGGGTGGTGGAAGCGGCGGCTCCTCCGTCAGCTTCCATCCACTCCCCAGGCTGGCGCCCTCCTCGCCGTTGTCAGCCCTGCGGCGGCCTGGTCCCTCACCTGAATCCTGGGGAGATGGAAGCTGCGGTTGAAGTTCTCTCCAGCTCCCCAACCCGCTGTCTGTGCAGAACCCAGCACCGGGCCCAGCCCCTCCCCCTACCTTGCTGGTCCGGCCTTCCTGGGTGCATCGAGGGCACTCCCAGCAGTTAGGGATCTCCGCATTGATGACACCCTCAGCCTTCCCCATCTGTAGGCAGAGGGTAGGGAGTGGATGTAGGGTGCCAGGAAACCCAGAGGCAGTGCTCCCCAGGGCCATCACCTTCAGACTCCAGGGCCCCCAGGGCCATCACCTTCAGGCAGCCAGGGTGGACGATCTCATTGCAGATTGTACACTCCATGAGGCTCAAACCAAATTTCTCTTCCTCTCCCTCTACTGTGTCCTCCTTCCCAGCCTCCCCACACAAGAGGCACACAGCTGTGTGTGGGAGCACGGGCTGTTGGGGAAGAGGGAGTATTAGGGACCCTGCAAGCGTCAGGGGGAAGACCCTTCTGGGAAGCCTAGCCAGCTGCTGGATGAGGTTCAGAACCCATGGGTCAAGCTGGGTCAAATCTTGAATTTGTTCCTTTTTGACAGTGTGACCTTGAGCGAGTGATTTAACCTCCTTACGTCTTGTTTCCCCATCCGTAAAATGGGGCCAGACATTTTTCCTTTGCACGACCTTTGGAAGAATGAGATCACCGGGGAGGCACTGGATACATAGTTGCTATCACGGTTGCAAATGTTGCAGCTGGAGTCAGGGTCTGGGTGTGTGACCCTGAAACTGTTGCTGACTTCGGGAAAGGAAAGAAACCATAGCAAGCAGGACAATATTGTTGAAAGAGAGAGCTGCGGGGAATGTGGCCGCAGCTTGGGATGATTCGGAGTTTGCACAATGGGCAGCCCAAGGGTTGCCCTGGACCCTACAATGAATCAGGTTTTGGCAAGACTCCTGGGAACGCTAAAGGCAGCTGGCTGGTTCTAGGAGAGAGCAGCCCTCAGACCACTTGACTATGGGTGGGGGGCAGGGTAATACAGAGTCATTTGAGGGATGCTGAAGGTTGGGAGACAGGCCCAAGGAAAAAGGAGATAGGGAAAGGAGGAACAGGAAAACAAGGCAGTGGTTGGGGGATAAAGAAAGAGAAGAGGGGGGCTGTAGGGCAAAGAGGCAGCAGAAGGGCTGGAAGGAAAAGGAGGCGGTGGTCCTCCAGGAGGGGGTAGATGCAGCTGGCTCCTCAAGGCGGCCGGAGAAAGGCCACATCCTGGAGCCCTGGGGAGCTCAACGGAAGAAACTCATGTTCTCTGATACCTACTATGTGCTGGGCACACTCACATCCACACTAGTGCTTCATCTGGGCGACTCAGCAAAGGAAATGTTTCACAGAAAAGGTTCAAAGTGTTTGTTCAAGGTCACACAAAGGGTAAGTCTGGCCTCAGATCCGAGACCATTCTGGCAGGTGAGGAAGTGGCCAGGGAAGGCTAAGACCTATTCACTTGGGCCAGCTCTGGAAGTGGGCCTCTGGGCACACATTCCTCTAGGGATGGGTACAGGAGGAGCTGAGGTCTCTCTGGGTCTGTGCCTCTGAAGCCGGGAAAAACAAGAAGGTAAGCAGGGGGTTAGATTCTTCTGGGTGCCCTAACATTGCCCCCCGCGTGGAACTGGAGACAAAAAACGGGCCTGCTGGACATTGGAACAAAACAGCGCATGAATGTGTGAAGGAACGGGAACTCTATAGTGAGTGCTAGGAAGCACCAGCCCAGAAAGGCACGTGGACCAGCTGGGGAAGGGCACCCACAGCCCTTGGGGTGTCAGAGGCACACAGGGGGCAGAACTCACGGCAGTGCACTGCCGCAGCAGGCACGACTGCTTCATGCGCCCGGGCCCCCCGAACTTCTTCATGTCTCGGCAGAAGTGGCAGTCCCCGCACTCAGTTCGCACACAGGCCCGGCAGCGGCGGCAGCGGGTTCGGCGTCGGCGCGCTCCGGCCCCCGGCCCCCGGCTGCTCGACGACATTGGGGGCGTCAGCAACGCCGAGGGCTGTGGGTGAACGGAGGCAGGGTCAGGTGGGCCCACAGAGGCCCCGGCCTGGGAAACTCCTGGCAGCTCCCCCCATTCCTAGGCAGCCAGAGCTTGCTCTCCTGCCCCGGGGTGGGGGGTGGGAGGGGGGAGACAAGGAAAAAAGAGATCGTCCCTCCTGGGGTAGGGGTGGGGGCACCACTCCCTCTACTCAAGGCCTCTCTCTCCAAAGTGCTCACCTGGCTCCTCTGGGAGCCTGAGAACGGGCTTCCTGACCTCACTCTTCTTTCCTCTAACACTTCCCCAGCAACCCCTTGCCTAGCCTGGGGACAAGGAAGGGACAGGGGCCTTGGCTCTGACATCTCCACACCAAAGCTCCTTGGAAAGCCAGGGCTCCTTGTTGATGGAGTTACCTTAGAGAGTCCCCAACTCTTCCCCCAGTATCCAAACGTACTACACCCCAAGCATTCCCCATCCTCAAGTTCCCCAGACTTACCTCCAAGATACCCACAAATTCCTGGGTAGAAGCTCTAGACCTTTCTTCCTCCCTCCTTTCTCACACACAGGTGCCACCCAACCTCTCTTCCCCAAAAACCTATACATTGTCAACAGATCCAATGGGATGCTTGCCCTCCCCCATCCGCAGGGCTCTGAGACACCCCCCTCCCCATGCTGTTTCAGAGCCCCTCCTCAGCCTAACATCTCAACGGCTCTGCTCCCCACAAAGCTCCCTCTGCCCCAAGACCCCCTCCTCTTGGATCTCTCAGGTCAGTCTGGGCAATCTCCCAGATTCCCTGGGATTCTAGAATCCACCCTGACATCTCCACACAACTCAGGACGGGCTCAGTCCTCCATGTCTTCTCCCCCACCCCCAAGCTTCCCAGGCTACTTTCCATCCCTAATTGTCTAGAGAATCCCTTGGGCTCCCCTTCCCATGGAAACCAGATCCTCCAAGATCCCATACAGACTCAGCAGGCCTGGAGGGGTCTCTTCGTGGCCAGAGTCTTACCCTAGCTTCCCCCTTTCCAGGGACTTCCAGACCCATCCATGGGGGGAAGGGGCCCTCCAGCGCTCCAGGGGAGGGGCCTGGAGGGCGGCGACTGCAGGCGGGGATGGGGGTCTGCAAGGGGAAGCAGGGTCTAGGAAGGAAGGCCAGTTCCCCAGGGTTGAGAGGTAACAGGAAGGAGGGCTGGAGATGAGGAGTTTGGAGCAAAGAGAGGGCGAGGCTGGGGGCGGGGAAGGTAGAGAGAGGCCGGGCTGAGGATGAATGGGAGTGGGAGCTGCCCAGGTCTGGGGGTGAGGAGAGGCCGCATGAACCCACCTCACACGTGTCCCGGGAGCCATCTCTCCCTTCTCGGCAGCTCCCGGCGGGTCGGCGGCCATCGGCGGCGGGGGGGCCGGGCGGCGCGGGGCGCGGAACGCTCAGAACGCCGGGGTCCACGGCCCCCCGAGGGCGCTCGGCCCCTCCCTCCGGCGGAGGCCGGGACGGCGGCGAGTGGAGATGGGGGGCGCCGGGGGCGAGGCCCTCCCACGGGCTGCGGCGCGGCCCTTCCAGGGGGAGGTCCTGCTCTGGGGGGCTCAGTCCCTCAGCCCCCCCAGGCCAACGGGGGCTCCTCGGGCGCAGGGTGCTCAGCTTCTGCCCGGGCCCCACTCAGTCCGGGGTCCGAGTCACAGCTCCCCTCCCCCCACCCCGCCTCTCCCCAGCGCCCCCGGCCCTTTAACTGGCCCCTTCCCGGCCCCCACTGCCCAGGGGTCCAGGGCCAGGCCTGGGCCCCCCCACCGTTTCCGGGGTTCAAGCCCCGCCCACCGCCGGTTCCCGGGGAGGGGGGGGTCCCTGTAACCTGCCCCCCTCCCCTGGGCCCGCCCCTAGACTGCGGCCCCCTGCCCTAGGGCTACCGGGCGAGTGGAGGGGGGTGAAGGAAGCTGCTCCGGCCCCGCCCCCCCAGCCTGCGCGCGCCCCCGCCCTCTCCCCCCTCCCCCCAGCGCGCGACCCTCCAGAGATAGGGATTTAAATAAAATTTGAATAAATCCCCTTCCTCAAGGCGGAGGGTGGAAGGAAAGGATGGAAGGGGACAGGGAAAGGGGGAGGGGGCAGTTGGGGTGCTTCAGCCCCCCTGGTCCCCCGGCCCCGCGCTGCTTCGGCCCGGGGCTCTGGCCGCCTCTCTCATCCCTCCTGAGCTCCTTCCTCCTTCCTCCTCTCTTCCCCCACCCCTCCCTCCTCCTTCCCTCCTCCTCCTCCTCTTTACTCCCTCCTTCTCCCAGAGGAACCCCGCCCCCTGCCCCCTCCTTTCCCCACCACCTCCACTTTCCAGGACGAACACGCGCAGGGCACGACGGAAATCGTAGTCTTGCGGACGCCGGTGATACCGTGGGAACAATGGGATGCTGGGGCCAGCGGGGACTACAAACAAGATGGCGGAGGGCGTGCCAAGCCGGGAACCGAGGATGCCGGGAGTTATAGTCCGGCTGCCCCGAGGCTCCCCGTTGCAGAGGATAGAGAAGGAGCGGGAACGATGACTACAAACAAGATGGCCTTCTCCCCCGACCCGACCTCCTTCCCAGGCACTCACACGCCCTCCTGTCCACAACCCTCCGCGTGTGTGGTACCTGACGGGAGTCGCAGTCCATCTGCTGCCTTCCCGCTGCCATTTCTACTCGTCAGGAACAATGGAAAGGTGAAAAGGAACGAGGACTACAAGCAAGATGGCGGAAGAGGGGCGTACACCTGACTAGTAGTTGGTCTTATGAGGTGCGATGGGAATAGTAGTTTTCTAGCCTTCTAGTGTGCCTTAAGAATGGCGGAACCACGAGAATAAGGAGACTACCATAAAGATGGCAGGCTACCTGGCCTCTCCCCATCGCCTCATTCTACCACCCTGGGCACCTCGCCCGCCTGTAACATCGAAATCCCCCTCCCGGTGGCGCAGAGCCTGACGGAAGTTGCAGTCTTCCCAGGTCCGCTCTATTCTCTTCTGTGGAGACAATGGAAGGGGAAAGGGGCGGGGACAACCAGCAAAGATGGCGGCCAAAGGGAAGGGGAGACGGCGACCTGGGATTTGTAGTCCATGCACTAAGGTTGTTCTCTTGCAGGAACGCGGGAAAGGACTACAATGATGATGGCGGCCCAGCACCGGCTCTCTGCGGCAGTGCCTGCTGGGGGACGTAGTCCCTTCCTAAGCTCGCCAGAGAAAGGACGTGGGCTGTTGAAATGTGCATCACGGCGGACACGCCAAATTGCGAGCCTACGGAAAGCGAGAGTGTCTTTCCTCCTCTCCCCACCATCTCTTTCTGAACGACCTGCCGGGAATTGTAGTCCCACGCCTTCTACTCGCTAGTGGAGGGGGAGAATTTATGTCACCAGTGGGGCTCAACGCGGGTAAGGGAGAAAGACGACCGGGAAATCTGAGGAATATATAATGTCCGCCCCCGCGTGTGGGGTATTTGAGGGTAAGCCTCTTAAAGGAGCCTCTTAAAGGAAAGCAACAGTAATAAATATTGTCGCGACAAGGGAGGCGTGGTTCTCGCCGAAAATACCGTCACGCTGTTGTCCCTCGGAAAGCTTGGGGGCCTCACACCCGATGCTTGTTCCCCCAAACCTCAAGGAATCAGTAACGGTAACTCCAGGTCGTGAGGACTCCAGGGAAGAGGTTTTGAAGTCATACAAAATCCCCGCCCCTCCTTGGGAAGTCATTAAACCTCTGTTTTCTCATCTGAAAAATGGGGATAATGATACCTACCTCCACGTAGAGTTAGGTGTGTTAGGACAATGTTCAGGAAAGTGCCCAGCTCAAGGCCTGACACCGGGCACGTGTTGGTAGTTCCTTTTTCGAGGTCCCTTCCTTCCCAGCTCTTCTGGGATCCCAGGAATCCATCGTGCCGGAAGGGGTTAGCTCCTGTGAGAAGAAAATTGTGGCCGGCAGTTTGCCCCCATCTTGAGCCGCACCCCCTCCTCCACGCCCCTCACCCCTCTCCCACCCCCCCCCCCCTTCTGGGTCCTCCAGCATCCACTACCGAGCACTGCTCCCAGGGGGCGCCCATTCTCCACTTGACTGAGGTCCTGCAGCCTGGCCGGATTCCTCAGCCTGAAGTTGTAGGTTGTGCCTGCTGCCCAGCCTCATCGCCAACGAGCCTTGGAGGCATTCCTGTAGACACCTCAGCTGCCAAAGCAAATGGGACTGCTTCCCGCCTTTGTGCCTTCTCACCTGCCTTCTAGATCTTCCTCCTGTGCCTGGAAAACTACTCACTTCTGAGCCCAAGGCAGCACCCCTGCTCTTCTCTCAGAATTCTGTGTTTGAGAGAAAAGAGGGTTATAGAGGGCCCTGCGGAAGACTTGGTGGGTGTGGTTTTTCTGTCCGGGAGGTTAAGGCCGGCCTGTGTGGTGTGGTCTTAAGTTTGCAGAAACTGAGACTCCTTCCATTTTCCACCTTGTCAGGAAATCCTTGGCTCCCAGATGATTGTCTTCTCTGTGTCCTCGCTGCTTTGGGGTTGGCTTCCATGATTGTTCAGGTCAAGGGCCTTTCCCACAGTCTCTTGGGTCCTTCTCCCATCCCACTTCTCTACTCTTCAGCCTTCAGGTTTCTGTTTAAATGCCACTGTCCCAATGAAGTCTTCCTGTTAATTCCCAGATGAAATTCATTTATTGACTCACTACACTGTAAGCTTGATGAGGTGTCCACTTCACGTGTTAATTCGGTGCTTTCAGCATCTCGTCCGATCCTCAGAAGAATCCTATGAGGTAGAATCCATTTTATAGATGAGGAAACTGCCGACCCAGTTTCCAGAACCCATCCTGAGGACTAACTACTGCAACATCTGCAAAGGGATCAAATCCAGCCAGAGGTGTATGCTTAGTTTGGAACAACAACAAATTTCTCTTGCAAACATGGATTTCTACTTTCATTTGAAATCCTGAAATCTAGCAATACTGAGCCCCTGTTCCTTGAACAAGAAACAACTCGGCCTGAGCAAATAGCTCTCTCTTTCGATATGACATGTACTCACCCCCCCATCCTACGCCCCCACCCAGCCCCCACCCCACCCTACGCCCCAGCTTGCCACAGTTCTAATGTAAGCATTATGGGCCCCACTCCATTAGCCGAAACAACCAGTGTAAGCCTATTGAGCATCAAGACCATTTCATAAATCTTATTTATGCATTTTGTCTAAGACACTGGAAGGATGGCTTGGGACCACTCAGTGGTGGTGGTTTTCTTTGTGATGGCCTGGACTATAGGACTACAGGCCAGTTTCAGAAATAGGTTGCACTGCTCATCACTAGAGGAATCACTAAAAATTTAGGAATGAAGGGCACTTGCCTCCTTTCAGAACTACTGCCCCCTTGGAGTGAGCACACTGAATTCAGGACCTGGAGCAGCCCACTTATCCTGTGATCCCTTCCTGTCCTGAGGGCTGCTCACTGCTCTTCCTTCTCCATCTCTTCTGGATCTCCATAGACGTTGGTAGCTTCTAGATCAGCCAGGATGAGCTAGGTTAAGTTGCAGTAACAAATAACACCCAAGTTGGGGTGGCTTCTAACAACAAAGGTCTATCTTTTACTCGTGCCGCATGTCTAGCGTGGGTGGTCTGCTCCTTCTGGTCACTCCTCATCTCCATATGAGCTTCCAAATGTCACAGCTCTGCTCACATCATATCGACCGGTCCATAACCTAACCTCGCTTCAGAGGGGCAGAATAGAGATGTCTGCACCGGCCTGGAAAAACTGAAATACTTGTGAGCAACCCTAATGACAAGTACAGCTTCCTAAGGGTGCTGGGGGAAGTTAGTGGCACCCTATAGAGGATTTTCTGGGCAAAACACCCACTAGGAGACACCTGGGGAGTGAGCTCTTCTGTTGTCATGTGGTTTGGAAACATCCACGGGAAGGAGAGAGAAGTCTGATATACACCCAACTAAGAGGGACAGGTGAACAGAAAAATGCCTCCTTGAGAGGCATCAATCATCACAAAAAGCAAAGTGCATCTCAGGGTGCCTGGGCGGCTCAGTGGGTTAAGCATCCAACTCTTGGTTTTGGCTCAGGTCATGGGCTCAGGGTGGTGACACAGAGCCCCGAGTCAGGCTCTGTGCTCAGCTTGGAGTCCGCTTGAGATTCTCTCTTTCCTTCTCTCTCTACCCCTCTCCCTGCTCTCTCCTCACATAAATAAATAAATAAATAAATAAATAAATAAATAAATAAATAAATAAAATATTTTTTAAAAAAAGGCAAGGTGCCCCCAAAGCTGCCTGGATCTGATTCGTGCAGATCCCAGAAGTGAAATCCTCAGCAATCAGTGCGACTTCAGGTGGCCTGCTTCTCCCTCTCCCTCTGCCTCTCTCTCCACTTGTGTTCTCCATCCCTCTGCTCTCTCTCTCTCAAATATTTTTTTAATTTATTTTTTTAAGATTTTATTTATTTATTTGACAGAGAGAGATCACAAGTAGGCAGAGAAGCAGGCAGAGAGAGAGGGGGGAGCAGGCTCCCTGCCGAGCAGAGAGTCTGATGCGGGGCTCGATGCCAAGACCCTGAGATCATGACCTGAGCCAAAGACAGAGGCTTTAACCCACTGAGCCACCCAGGTGCCCCTCAAATATTTTTTTAATTTAAAAAATAAAATAAAAAATAAAATAGAATAAAAACAAACGGGCTTCTGGGTGGCTCAGTCGGTTGGGCTCCTTTGGCTCAGGTCACGATCTCGGGCTTCCTGCTCAGCAGGGAGTCTGGTTCTCTCTCTCCCTCTGCCCCTCCCCACGGCTTGTTCTCTCTCTCTCTCCTTCATAAATAAATAAAATCTTTGAAAAAATAAAAATAAAAACAAATAGAAAGTATCAAGTATGGGCAAGGATGTGGAGAAACTGGAATGCTTGTACATTGTTGATAGCAATGTAAAATACTGCAGCCGCTGTGGAAGCCAGACAGTATGGTGGGTCCTCAAAGAAAACCCCATGAATCTAATGTGTAATTAAACATAGAATTACCATATGATCTAGCAATCCCATTTTGGGGTACATATCCAAAAAGGTTGAAAGCAGAAACTAGAACAGATACTTGTACCCCCACAGTCATAGCAGCGTTAGTCACCAAATATTATTCATTAATCACCATTATTCATTAATCACCAAACTAAATGTCTGCCAGTGGGTGACCATATAGATAAAAGGTTGGGAGGGGGTGTGTGTATAATGGGATATTTTTCAGCCTTAAAAATGCGTCAAATTCTGATTCAAGCCACAATATGGGCAAACCTTGAAGACAGGATGCTAATTGAAACAAACCAGACACCCACTGATCTGGGGCACCTCGAGTAGTCAAATTCACAGAGACAAAGTGCAATGGTGGTTACCCAGGGCCCAGGGCAGAGGGAAAGGGGAGTTACTGTTTCATGAGTACAGAGTTTCAATTTGGGAAAATTAAAAAGTTCTGGAGATAGATGGTGCTCATGGTGCCCAAGAATGTAGACATATTTAAGGCCACTGAACTATACACTTAAAAATGATTAAAATGGGGGCTCCTGCGTGGCTCAGTTATTAACTGTCTGCCTTTGGCTCAGGTCATGATCCCAGGGTCCTGGGATCCAACCCGGGGCTCTCTGCTCAGCAAGGAGCCTGCTTCTCCCTCTCCCACTCCCCCTGCTTGTATTCTCTCTCTTCCTGTGTCTCTCTCTGTCAAATAAATAAATAAAGTGTTTAAAAATGAGTAAAATGGGGGGCGCCTGGGTGGCTCAGTGGATTAAAGCCTCTGCCTTTGGCTTGGGTCATGATCTCTGGGTCATGGGATCGAGGCCCACATCAGGCTTTCTGCTCAGCAGGGAGCCTGCCTCCCCCTCTCCCTCTGCCTGCCTCTCTGCCTACTTGTGATCTCTCTCTGTGTGTCAAATAAATAAAATCTTCTAAAAAATGAGTAAAATGGTAAATGTTATGTCATATATATTTGACCACAATCGACAACAAACCACTTCACTATAGTAAGGGGGGGAGAACAAAATGGCAACAAGTTTTCTGGTTTATTTTAAGATTTTATTTATTTATTCGAGATATAGAGAAAGAAAGAGAGCACGACGGGTCGGGGGGGTAGGCAGACAGAGAGAGAGAGAAGCAGGCAAGCAGACTCTCCTGCGAGTAAGGAGCCTGATATGGGACTCGGTTCCAGGAACCCAGGACCATGACCCAATCGAAGGCAGAGGCTTAACCAACTGAGCCACCCCGGGCCCCAGGTTTTCTAGTTGAGAATAGATACAGAAGATACGAGTTTAAATGATGCAATGAACTCAGAATATTACTTGGAAACTTTTCACTTTTATATTCTAGTCGTATTCACTTTCTTGTAAAAACAAGATAGCTAAAATTGTGATTTAAAAACAAACAACAGGGGCACCTGGGTGGCTTAGTGGGTTAAGCCTCTGCCTTCGGCTCAGGTCATGGTCTCAGGGTCCTGGAATCGGGCCCCCGCATCGGGCTCTCTGCTCAGCGGGGAGCCCGTTTCCTCCTCTCCCTCTGCCTGCCTCTCTGCCTACTTGTGATCTCTCTCTCTGTGTCAAATAAAATCTTTAAAAAATAAAAATAATAAAAACAAACAACAGGGGACGCCTGAGTGGCTCAGTCGTTAAGCGTCTGCCTTTGGTCCTGGGATCCAGCCCTGCATTGGGCTCCCCTCCCGCTCTGCGGAAGCCTGCTTCTCCCTCTCCCACTCCCCCTGCTTGTATGCCCATCCTTGCTGTGTCTCTCTGTCAAATAAATAAATAAATCTTTAAACAAACAAACAACAAGGGGCACGTGGGTGGCTCAGTCGTTAGGTGGCTGCCTTGGGCTCGGGTCATGATCTTAGGGTCCTGGAATAGAGTCCCGAGTCCAGCTCCCTACTCAGTGGTGAGCCTGCTTCTCCTTCTTCCACTCTCCCTGCTTGTGCTCTCGCTCTCTCTCTGTGTCAAATAAATAAATAAAATCGTTTATAAAATTAAAAAATAAAAATAAAAACAAACAACTAGTATGAGATGATTTTGAGCAACTTTTTAAAAATGTTTTGTTTCTATTTTTTTTTTAAAGATTTTATTTATTTATTTGTTAGGAAAGAGAGAGAGTGAGAGAGAGAAGGTCAGAGTGAGAAGCAGACTCCCCATGGAGCTGGGAGCCCGATGTGGGACTCGATCCCGGGACTCCGGGATCATGACCTGAGCCGAAGGCAGTTGCTCAACCAACTGCGCCACCCAGGGGCCCTTGTTTCTATTTTAATTACAGTTAGCATATAGTGTTATATTAATTTCACATGTACAATATAGTGATTCAAGGATTCCCTACATCACCCTGTGCTCATTAGGACAAGGGCACTACTTAATCCCCATCCCCTATTTCACCCATCCCCCCCTTCTGGGACCAATCAATGTGTTCTCAATTGTTAAGAGTCTAGGGGCGCCTGGGGGCTCAGTCAGTTAAGTATCTGCCTTTGCTCAGGTCATGATCCTGGAGTCCCGGGATAGAGCCCTGCAACGGAGTCTCTTTCTCCCTCTCCCTCTGCTCCTCCCCCTGCTAATGTTCACTCTCTCGCGTTCACTCCCTCAAATAAAGAAATAAAATCTTAAAAAAATAATAAAATAAAATCTTTAAAAAAAAAAGTCTTTTTCTTTGGGGGCACCTGGGTGGCTTGGTCCTCACTCTTGGTTCCAGCTCAGGTCATGATCTCACGGGTCCTGAGTTAGAGCCCTGGGTCTGGAGCAGGGAATTGACTTGAAGTTTCCCTCCCTCTGCCCCTCCCCCCACTCGGGCCTGTGCATGCGCACTCTCTCTATTTCCCTCTCAAATAAATAAATAAATAAATAAATAAATAAATAAATAAATAAATAAATAAATCTTCTTTTAAAAAGAGTCTGGGGCGCCTGGATGGCTCAGTTGGTTGGGCACTGCCTTAGGCTCAGGTCGTGGTCCCGGAGTCCCGGGATCGAGTCCCATATCGGACTCCCGGCTCTGCGGGAAGTCTGCTTCTCCCTCTGACCTTCTCACCTCTCATTCTCAGTCTCTCTCTCTAATAAATAAATAAATAATCTTTAAAAAAAAAAAGAGTCTTTCTTTGTCTTTCTCTCTCGCTCTTTTTTGTCTTTGCTTGTTTGCTTTGTTTCCTAAATTCCACATATGAGCGAAATCGTATGGTATTTTTCTCTGACTTACTTCGCTTAGCATTAGACTCTCTGGTTCCACCCATGTTGTTGCAAATGGTTGAGCAATGTTATTAAGTGAAAAAAGCAAAGGGCAGAATATCGTGTATGATTTGCTACTGTTTGCTTTAAAAAGGCAAAATCCAAACATACCTATTTGATTACATATACATAGAATGTTCCTGGAAGTATTCAGAAGAAACAAGTACCTTTGGTTGCCTCCAGGGAGAGGAGTTGGGTGGCTGGGAAGCCAAGGTAGGAGGAAACCTTTGCACTAATCAGATACCTTTTTTTTTTTTTTTTTTAGGATTTTACTTATTTATTTGACACACAGAGAGAGAAAGAGAGACTGCACAAGCGGGGGGGAAGCAGCAGAGGGAGAAGCAGTTCCCACTGAGCAAGGAGTCTGACGTGGGGCTCAATGCCAGGGTCCTGGGATCATGACCTGAGCCGAAGGCAGATGCCCAACCAACTGAGCCACCCAGGCGCCCCAATCAGAGGCCTTTTCAACCCTTTCGCACATTGAATCAAATGAGTTACCTGTCCCAAAATGACATTACCTTTGTAAAGAATCACACACAGTTGTAAAGAATTAAATGGTGTTAAAAGTTTTCTGGGGGCGCCTGGGTGGCTCAGTCATGAAGCATCTGCCTTTGGCTCAGGCCATGATCCCAGGGTCCTGGGATCGAGCCCTAGATCCGGCTCGCTGCTCAGCAGGAAGCCTGCTTCCCCCTCTCCCACTCTCCCGGCTTGTGTTCCCACTCCCACTCTCTCTATATATATCAAATAAATAAATAAAATCTTTAAAAAAAAGTTTTCTGGAAAATTCTAAGCTACATGTTCAGTTGAGGACCACAGCCACTCAACCACTAGATTGAATAAATGACTATTTAACACGCCAAGCCTCATGCTAGGCAGCTATGATGCAAAAGTCCTGGCCTAATCCAGAATGTCCAGAGATGAGGGTTTGGGATTTATTCTCCCCATACTCTAGGATCTGTAAAACATTGTCTTTTCTAACAATTAAAATACAGTCGATATGCAACAGCTTTAGAAACTGTATGTTCTTTCAACTTGCAGTGTATGCAGCTTCAATTCACTTTGTTTTTAACCTTTTATCGTGGAAAAATTTGAATACATGTAAAAGTAGGGAAAGCATTACAGCACCCCATATCCATGTAACCATTATCCACATCTGACTAATCCAATTCCCACCATGCCCCCAGGCCTCCACACCTCCCACCCCTGTTCTATTATTTTAAAGCAAATCCCAGACTTCATAACGTTTCATTTATAACATTTTTCAGGATAGAGGCACCAGGGTGGCTCAGTTCGTTAAGCACCTGCTTTCTGTTCAGGTCATGATCTCAGGGTCCTGGGATTGAGCCTTGAACCAGGCTCCCTGCTCAGCAGTGTTCTCCCCCCACCCCATCTCAAATAAATAAATAAATAAATCTTAAAAATATATATTCTTCAGGATATACCTCTAAGACATAAGGAATTTTTTTAACATGACCACAGACATTTGTCACATCTAAATAAATAACAGCAATTCCTTAATGATACCTAATACACAGTCCATGTTCCAATTTCTTGGATTATCTCCTAAACGTCTCTGTACAGTTGGTTTGCTGAAGTCAGGACCCAAACCAAGTTCACACATTGCACTTGGTTGTTGAAACAGAGAGCTTCTGACATTGCTCCAAATGATCCTTGCCCGCTGGTATTCCCCTCCCCTTGATGTAGGCTGGACCTCGTGACTTGCTTATATAATGACTACAATTGGTAAACATGACGGGACCACACTTCCAAGAGAAAGCTGTAAAAGACGGTGACTTCCATCTCGGCACTCTCCTCTGGCTCCTCTCTGCTTCTCTGATAAAGCAAGATCTCATGTCGTGAACTGCCCCACCAGGAGGTCCACGTGGCAAGAACCGAGACCAGCCTCCCGCTAAAAACCAGGAAAGGACTGAGACCCTCAGACCACCAACCCTTGAGGAACCCAACCCTGCCAACCCCATGTGGGTGAATCTGGAAGCGGCTGCCTGTGCCCCTTGAGACGACTGCAACCCTGACATTGTCGGCAGGCTTGTGAGAGCCTCTCAGCCCGGATCCCTGTCCCACCGAAATAGAAATCACGAATGCTATTTTAAACCACGAGGTTCTGGGGTAACTTGTTATGCCGCGGTGGATAACTAATCCCGTGGTTATGTCTCCGGAATCTCTTTAATCTACAACAGTTCACCTACGTCTTGCGGCCTTTTTCTTGCCAGGCCCGGTCCTGTTTGGAAGACAGAGTTGTGAGTATTAATCAGTGTCCCTCAAAGGGGGACCCAGACTCCCCTGGGAGATGGGGTGGCAGTGGCTCTTGTACAAAAATGCAGATGCCCCAGCTCTTTGGAACTTCCTGAATCTCGGAGTGGGGACCAGGCCTCTATATCTCTAAGAGCATCCCAGGGATCCTTGCACCTGCTGGAGGCTGGAAGCTGACAAAGTTGGTCCGAAGGCCTGGCTCTTACATTCTCTGTGGAGCGCTGTGTGACCTCACCTCTCTGAACCTCTGTCTCTTCATCTGCAGGATATAATGATTCTCACAGAATTTACTCGGGAGGCAGCTGTGCCTAGCCGTTCCCTCTCTTACTCTCCGGATTCAATAAAATTTATTTTATTTTAAGGATTTATTTATTTATTTATTTGAGAGAGAGCACACAAGCTGAAGAGGCAGAGGGAGAGGGAATCTCAATCTCCCTCTCAGCAAGAGAGGGAGCACAAACAGGGGGAGCAGCAGAGGGGGTGGGAGAAGAAAGCTTCCCCACTGAGCAGGGAGTGGGATGCGGGGCTCGATCCCAGGACCCTGGGATCACGACCTGAGCTGAAGACAGACGCTTAACTCACTGAGCCACCCAGGCGCCAATCTATATATATTTAATGATTACCACCATAAGTTTAGTTAATACCCATCTCCTCATGTAATTACACAAAAATGTTTTTACCTGTGGTGAGAACCTTTAGGATTTATTCTCTCAGCAACTTTCCACTATATCACACAGCTGTGTTAACTATAGTCATCACGTTTTATATTATATCCCCACTACTTATTTATCTTATAACCAAAGTTTAGACCTTTCGACCATCTTCACGCAATTCCTCCACTCCCCCAACTCCTATCCGGCAACACAAATCTGATCTCTTTCTCTATGAGTTCGTTTTTTTGAGATTTCACAAATAAATGAGATCATACAGTGTCTTTCTCGGTCTGACGTATTTCACTTAGCATAATGCCATTGAAGTCCATCCGTGTTGCTGAAAATATCAGAATTTCTTTCCTTTTTTATGGTTGAACGTCCATACCACATTTTTTTTAAGAAGCAAGTCTCTTTTTTTTTTTTAATAATCCATTTTCTTGTGAGACTTTTTTTTTTTTTAAAGATTTTATTTATTTATTTATTAGGAAAGAGAGAGAGTGAGAGAGAGCAGGTCAGAGTGAGAAGTGGACTTCCCATGGAGCTGGGAGCCTGATGTGGGACTCGATCTCGGGACTGCGGGATCATGACCTGAGCCGAAGGCAGTCGCTCAACCAACTGCGCCACCCAGGGGCCCCCATACCACATTTTTTTTATCCCCTCATCTGTCATGGACGCTTAAGTTGTTGTCTTGGCTATCGTGATTAACACTTAAGCCCAGGCTTTTAAAATATTCTACATTTTTCCTTAGTAATTTCAGAGATCTCTTTCACACGTAAATCTTTAATCTATCATTTATTTATTCCTAATGGCATTAGAAAGGGATCTACCTTAGGTTAGGTTCCCCGGAAACAGCCTGAGATGGGCTCGACCAACTGGGACAACGTTCTCAGAAGAAGAAGAATGAGGTCATCAGATAGGGCAGGGAGGAAACGGCAGCAAGAACGTGGTCTCGGCTGTTGACTAGGTTTGGTTTGATCCTAGAGAAAGCTCTGGAGCCCAAATTGTATTATCGGGTGGATTCCACCCTGAGGTAAGGCCTTCCTTACATCTGTGCCAGTCTGCGATTGGCCAAGGTCAGCCAGGAGGAGGAGTTCTGGGCAGTTCTCCAGAGACGGGGGCAGCTGGGCGATGGGTCTACTGTCGTCAAGGGATCTGGAGGGGCCCCAACACCATGCACTACAGTTCACCTTTGCACTGCTCAGATCCGCTTGCTTTCCCCCCTGAAGTTCATTCCATCCTGGTACAGCTGCTCCAGGATTCTGATGAGTCACAATTTCTGGGTGAACTTAGAAGAGGAGAGTTAGTTCTAGAGCCTCCCCTGATAGTCATCAACTCCTCCCTGTGCCACTCACTCTTTCTAGCCCTCCCTTCCCTTCTGCTCCCGGCTGCAGCCAGTATTTCTGCTGGTCTCCATAGCCTACCTGCTGGGTTGACCATGGCCGTCATCCCTGGAGGGGTGACTCCCTAGTTACCACGACCTAGCAAGTCACAGTACAAATCGAACTCAGTATGGCTTGCGGGAGCTGTCCCAGGGGATGACGGGAGTGCTAAACGTCTTCCTGGTACAGCAGTCCTACCTCCTGGTGACACCAATGTCTAGTAACCCTCCCAGTACGGCAGGTCCTTCCTTTGCCTGCTGATCTGTCAGCACAAGGAGACCACAGTAACCAGGAGGCAGGTGTAGCTCAAAACACACTGGGACTCTTGCATGGCCCCCCGCAGAAGTGTCTGTCCCCACTCTGGGAATTAGAATCTCTAGACACACAGGGTCTAAAGTTAGGGCGCTGGCAGCACAAATTCCCCAAGGAGGTGACTGGGAGTGATGGGCCACTCGTGCTTCGAATCCTAGGTTTCCAGACTCATATACCTATGTTCTGGGGCACAGCACCATAAAATAGCCATTGGCTTTGCATTCTAAAAGATAGTGCTGGGTCCTCTTCATGCTGCCATTTAAGCTGCACCTTCCAGAGGCTGTTCCATTACCCTAAGAGGGCGGCAGCTTCTGAATGGGACAGCAAATGGCAGCGTGTCTGCAACCACACTTCCTTTGCTGTAAATGGGTCCCTTGGTCAGAGGGCAAAGAAGGAGGCAGCTGAGGGTCATTTGTTCTCAGCAGTCATATCAGCCAGAAGCTAGGTGCCCTGCTAGTGAAAGGGATCTGAGCTGGACACCGGCTGCATGCGCTACGGGATCTCGTTTCAGGAGCAGACAAGGACGGCAGAGGGAGCAGAGAGCCTTGTGGCTGGTGAGAGATGACAGGCATATATAATTTTCCAGCTGTCCTAATGCCTTTTATTTTATTTTATTTTATTTTTATTTTAAGGATTTATTTATTTATTTGAGAGGGAGAGAGAGCGCACACGAGCTGAAGAGGCAGAGGGAGAGGGAATCTCAAGCAGACTTCTCGCTGAGCGCAAAGCCCGATGCGGACCTTGATCTCACAACACTGAGATCAGAGCCTGAGCCGAAACCCAGAGTCAGATGCTGAACCGACTGTGCCATCCTGGAACCCTGCCTTTGATTTTAATAGTTTATCCTTATCCTCCCTCATTTTAAATGACTTTTATCGTATCCTAAATTGCTATGTATCCACGGGTCTATGCCTGGTCTTTCTATTCTGTTCCATTAACCTACTTGTCCAGTTCTGTCTCCGTCACACAGTGTTTAACATAGTAGGGCTTTGGAGTTGTTTTTCTGATTTTGTGGAGTCTGCTCATCTGATTAGACTCTGTGTATGTGTTACTTCTTCGGGAAGTTCAGGGCACAGAGTGAGTTCAATGGGTACCTGCTGAATGGAGGGACAGCCTTGCTGGCCCTAACTCCACTTTCTCCCAGTTTTTAATCCAACACCCTAATTCCCCATCAGACTCCGCTCCTAGGATAAGACTTGTTACGCCTCTTCCTTGGGCCCTCCTCCTCCAGCCGAGGGCCGCTCAGGAAGCAGGGGCGACGCTCAGCTGGATTCCAGGAGGTGGCCAAGGGCCGAGCTGAGACTGCCTTAGGACATCCAGGCAGATCACTCGTGGACCTGTGTGTCTCGCTTGATCATCGTGGTGTCCAACCAGCCTGGTGACAGACGGTGGTGCAGATAACGGGACAACAAAGGAGCCTCGTCTGGGGATGGCAGGGAACAGCCTGGACATTGGAGCCAGGCCTGCATTCAAGGCCTCTACCATTCATTCTCTGTGTGATCCTCGTAAGTCAGCGAACCTCTCTAAACCTCATTAGTAACCACAGAACCTATTTCCCAGAGTTGTTACAAGGATTAAATGAGATAACGTCTACGTATAAAGTGACTGGTAACACAACAGAAGCTTAAAAAAATGTGATTCTTTTCCTTATCTTCTCATCTCATTCCTTCCTACAATCTCATCTGCAAAACGGGGATGCCAGCCGCTTGTCACGTGACCCCGAAGGGCAACCAGGATGGCAGGAGCTGTGGGAACGCCCCGGGGGCCAGAAAGCATCAAGGCCCAGAAACAAGAGGTGACGATAACAATAAAGACCTCTGGCTCTGGAGCCTGGGTTCAAATCCTAGCATGGCTCCCTGCCAGCCATGTGACCCCCAAGTGACCAGTTAACCTCACTGTGCTTCAATATCCTGGCCTGTGAAATGGGAAGACAGCACTGTCCACGCCAAGGGGTTCTGTACAGGCAGCATGAGATACTGGACAGAAGAGCTTGGAACAGGGGCCCCTGGGTGGCTCAGTGGGTTAAAGCCTCTGCCTTCGGCTCAGGTCATGATCTCGGGGTCCTGGGATGGAGCCCCGCGTCGGGCTCTCTGCTCAGCAGGGAGCCTGCTTCCCCCTCTCTCTCCGCCTGCCTCTCTGCCTACTTGTGATCTCTCTCAGTCAAATAAATAAATAAATAAAATCTTTAAAAGCAGCAACAACAAAAAGAGCTTGGAACAACCCCGGGCCCTTAGGAAGCGCTGGAGAAATGCCGGAGGTGGTGTGGCTGGGCTGCCCAGCCACCGCCCACCCCCCCCCAGGAGTGAGGTACCCTGGCCCCTCTCGCCGCCACCTGGGGCTCTGGAACAGTGAATAGAGCAGGCTGCACTCCTCACCCCGCTGATGCCTGCACTGGGGGCCTCTCTTCCAAACACCCTCACCGCCCCTTCGCTCTGCCGCCCCATTAGAGCTAGGTGCCGATGTGGGTGGTCTGCTTGGCCCACTAGCCTCCCCGGCTCGGTTTTGCAGAGCCTCCGGCTGGAACCGTGATGTTCCTGACTTCCTTCGGCTGATACTCGCTGAGGTGTCAGCCTTGAGCCTGGCCCGGCGCTGGGGCTGCAGAGATGAGAAGTCCCTGCTACCTGCCACACTGGGGAGAAATCATGGGAGACCAAGAATGACAACGTAGGGTGATCAGTAAGCGGACAGGGAAACTTGGGGACCTGTAGGAGTCCCGAGGGGGCAGAGGAGACAAGGAAAGCTTCCCAGAGGAGGGAAAAGCCTGAGTTGAAGGTTAACATATGAGAAGGACTGTGCTGGGTGAAGGGGGAGCAGGAGGGCTCTCTGTGCAGGGAGAATTACCTGAGGCAGGCCTGTAAGCAGGTTTCACGGTAGAAGGTGGGGAAAAGCAAGAAGTGAGCTGCAAGGCTGCACAGGGACAGTGGGATCACAGGCAAGGAGGACGGGGATGGTGGGAGAGGGCAAGATGCCTCTTGCCCTTCCCCTGCCTGTCATCTCTCACCAGCCACAAGGGTCTCTGCTCCCTCTGCCGTCCTTGTCTGCTCCTGAAACCTGTCATGGATGCTCCCACCTCAGGGCCTTTGCACTTGCTGTTCCCTTTGTCTGGAGAGGGGAGGGGTGAAGAATTGTAGTGGGTGTAGAGAGGGGGTTGGGCTTAATATGGGGGTCAGGGTGAGGATCTGGTTTGGAGTTCACATGTGTTTGTTTTAAATGGGCCTCGTTATGTGACCTGCTGGGTGACACTGGGGTCATGCTTGAGGGGGAGGGACAGGAGAAATCTCTTGGGAGCATGTGGATGGCAGGTGGGGATGGGCCTCCAAGCAGAGGGGTCACGCAGCATCAAAGCTTTTGCTAGTGGCTGGAGGCTTTCTATGCCGTTAGGATGACCCTGGGGGCACCTAGGAGGGTCCCCATAGCAGGGATCAAGGCGCTTGGTGGGTGGAGTCAGCGAGAGCCTGCATGATGGGAAGTATTACCCAGTTTCCAGATGAGGAAACAAACAGGCTCAGAGAGGCCAGGAGTTCGCTCCAGCTACCGACGGACAAAGGCAAGACTCACACCCAAGTGTGACTTGGGGGGATTCCCCAGGCATCAGCTTCCGTGAGACTAAAACAGAGATAGAGACAGATGGGCTGCGAGGTGGGGATGACCAGGCAGGGGGGCAGAGTCGATGACCATTGCCAAGACAGATGCTTTGGGGGAAAGCTGGGCCTGGGCCGGGGGCCAGTTCCTCCACCTGTGAAGGGCACCTAGGGGTCGAGAGAGGGAGAGAGAAAGGGGAGCCTCCGAGAGAAGGAGGAGGCGGTGGGGTTGGGTGAGGGTGGGCCTGCCTTCTGGGGTGAGGCCCAGCCCCACGTCCACCGTCCACCTCCATCCACCTGTGAATAGCACCAGATCGAGTATCTGCCTCCCTCTTCCCCTCCGCCCCTCCTGGCCTCCTCCTCCTCTCTCTCCACCTCCCCCTCACTACCTGGCCTGGCCTACGCCTCAGTGCACCCACTCAAAGGGCCTAGGCTAATCCCCTGACATCACTGCTGCCCAGCACGGGCCCTTTCTGGCAGCCCCGGCAGCCCCCCGCCTCAGAGATCCAATTTAGGATCCCCCCACTCGGAGCCCATCTTTCCTTCAAACATCTCCCTCCTTCCGCTCACAGTTTATATCAGAGACACCCCCAGATCCAGTCCCAAGCTGGGGGGCAGGAGTCTAGGATCTGTTCAAGCCTTGCTGTGTGACTCCAGCTAAGTAGATGTCCCTCTCTGGGCCTCAGGCGCCTTATTCCATCTCCCTACCACCACCCTCGCCCCACCCCACCTCCAGCTAATCACATTATTTGGGCTTCTTCTCAGCACTTTGTTGCTTCGGGACATTTTGTTTTTATCCGTTCACATACTTGTCGTTGGTGTCCCCCTCTGGACTGGGCACCCTCGTGAGGCAGGATGGACCTGGTCCATCTTCTTACTCACCCTGGTGCCAGCCCACAGTGGAGGTCCCATCGAAATCTGCTGGTTGAATGTAGACATGAGTGAATGAATGAACAGATATATCTCTGGCCTTTGCAGGAAAGCTGTGGGCCTTCTTTCTCCACACCAGGGAGGAAGACAGAGCAGTCTTCCATCCCCCCAACTGGACAGAAGCAGGGTGGGGGTCGGCCTGACCACTCTCACTCAGTGGGTGGGCAGGGGCTGAGGACGGAACAGTGCCCCCTTATGGAGAGGCTGGGGACCTTGCGGAGAAGAACCAGAACGCAGCTATGCCCCCTGCCCCTCTAGGCTTCCCCAGCTGGAAAAGCCCTTAGGTGTGTGTCCGTGTGTCTGTATGTGCTGTGTCTGGGCAGAGGGCTGCCAAGATCTCCCAGACAGCAGAGACTAGAACATGACTAGCTCTTAGGAGTCCCGACCTCCAGCTGCACGTGCCTCTGTGCTCACACACGGGACTGTGGTGTGCGTATACCCAGGTATGGGCCTATCTGCTCCACGCATGAGCCTCTGCGGGGGCCTCTGGGTGTGGTTCCGTGTGCATAGGTCGGCCTGTATCCGCGTGCACACGTTTGCACGCTCCCTCTGTAGCGCGTGTGGGCCCGGCATGGTGTGTGTGGTTCCGAATACGGGAGGCCACGCCCGCTCAAGCGTGAGCTCCGCGAGGACAGGGATTTTTTTTTTTTTAAGATTTTATTTATTTATTTAACAGAGAGAGAGAGAGAGAGATCACAAGCAGGCCCAGAGGCAGGCTGAGAGAGGGGGGAAGCGGGATCCCCGCTGAGCAGAGAGCCGGACGCGGGGCTCGATCCCAAGACCCTGAGATCAGGACCTGAGCCGAAGGCAGAGGCTTTAACCCACTGAGCCACCCAGGCGCCCCAGGACCGGGATTTTTTAATTTTTATTTATTTATTTGACAGAGAGAGCGCTCGCAAGCAGGGGGCGGGGCCGCAGAGGGAGAAGGAGAAGCAGGCTTCCCGCTGAGCGGGGAGCCTGAGGCGGGATTCCATCCCAGGACCCCGGAATCATGACCTGAGCCCAAGGCAGAGGCTCAACCGACAGCCGCCCAGGCGCCCAAGGGAGGGGAGCGGTTTTTGTCTGACTTGTTCTCTCTTCTATCCCAGCACCTGAAACAGGGACCAGCACACAGTAGGTGTCAACACTACTTAAATGAATGAATGGGAGTGCGCTCACATGTCTGGTGTGCGCCCGTGTGCCAACGTGTGTGTGTGTGTGTGTGTGTGTAGATGTGCACACGCTCCTGTGTCTAAGGTACCTCGGTGTGAGTGACGTTGCTCACATGCCACCACCCATCCCTTTTCCAAACTCCTGGGAGGCCAGGGCCCAGTGCCCGGGTCCCAGCAGGGGCGGAGCAGGAGGCCGCCTCCTCCAGAGTAACTGGATCCCAGGACGTGCGAAGCAGCAGGGAGCAGGGTGGCCCCTTTGTCCCCCGATAATCCCCTCCCGCCTTTGGCCCCTCCCTCCCAGCAACCAGGTTTTAAGGTCGAGTTTGGGGACTGTAGGGGACTAGGGTGTCACTTCAGTGTCCCCCTCCCAGCCTGTCCTTTGCTTCTGGGGCTTCTGCACCTGTGCCGCCCTCTCCAACACACCACCCCCCTACACCCCAGGGTGTGTCTCCTTCCCTCCCTCTTGGGCGGCCTCAGCGATCAGCCCAGGTATAAAGCCACCTGAGGGGCGGGAGGACAGGTGCCCCAGAAGAATCCAGAGACTGGAGAGAGGAAGGAGTCAAGGAGGGAGCATGAGCTACCCGCTAGGTGAGTTGGGGGGGGGTGGAGTGCCAGGGCTTAGAGACCAGGAGGGGAAGGGGTACCCTCTGGGCTCTCCAACCCTTAGGACTCATGTGCTTGGGTGTCTCGGCGTGCTAGGAACCTTTAAATCCTTACACACAGAAGGCTTTGTTCATCACTCATTCATTCATTCAGGAAAAATTCTCGAGTCCCTATTATGTGCTAGGTAGTTTTCTAAGTATTTGGGGATACAGCCATGAACAAACAGACAAAAAGCTATGGTCTCATGGAGATTTCATCCTGCAGACAGACGATACACATCATCGTCATAAGTAAGTAAATTATGGGGCGCCTGGGTGGTTCAGTTGGTTAGACTAAATGCCTTGGGCTCAGGTCATGATCTCAGGATCCTGGGATTGAGCCCCTGCGTCGTCGAGCTTCCTGCTCAGCAGGGAGTCTACTTCTCCCTCTCCCTCTGCCCCTCCCTACCACTCCTTCTCTCTCTCTCTCTCTGTCCCCCCAAATGAATAAATAAAATCTTTAAAAAACATAAGTAAGTAAATTATAATACCAGTGTGATAGAAGGTGAGTGCAATGAGCCAATTTTTTGAATGAATGCATGAATGAATGGGCCTTCCCTTTCAGCCTTCCCTTAAGTTCTGAACTTAGGGAACTCAGGAATGTAGAAAGGGGAACAAAGGAGACCATCACAATTTGCCTTTCATCTCCATTGCTTCCTGCTGGTGCCCTTGGTAATTCCCCCCTTCTGAGCCTCAGGCTGGGAACGGAACCGGGTCTGAGCTGTAAGGGAACCCTTCCTACCATTTACTCAAATTTAAAATGAGCACACCCTCCAATCCAGATATTCCCACTTTCAAAGGTTGCCGGAGGGCTTTGGTTTACTCACTCTCACTTTCACAAACAGAAACGTACCCAACTCTGAAGCATACAGCTCAGTGAATTTTCACAAAGTGATCATATCCTTGTCGTGAGCACTCAGATAAAGAAACACAGAGCTGGGCTGGCTACCTTTCGAGGACAGAGCCGATAGGGTTTACTGTGGGGGTGAATGTGGACAGCAAGAGAGAATGAGGTACCAAAGAGGATCCCCAGGTTTTGACCTGAGCAACAGGAATGGAAGCGCCCTTGCCTGAGATGGGGAAGGCCGGGGGAGGTGGTGGGGAGGACGGAAGGGGAACCCAGAGTTGAGTATTGGATACTTAGAGTTGAGACACTTACTGTTCTCCAATAATGTCAAGCAGGAAGTTGAATACATTGGGCCCGGGGTTCAAGGGAACGTTCTGGGCTGGAAATAATCTTCTTACAGGGTGATGCTGCCCCAACCTGGATACACACAATTGTTGCAGGCCACAAGGGCTGTGCCTATGTGAGGAGTGGCGACAGAGAATGAATCAACCAGCAGGCGGGCTCGGGGATTGGACGCTGACCTCTGATTTCCTCCGCCAGCCCCGTTCTGCCTGCTGCCGCTGCTGCTGCCGCCCCTCAGTCCGGGGGCCCCCATCTCCCCAGCTGAGCCCATCAGTCAGGCCTACAGCCTGGCCCTCTACATGCAGAAGAATACATCAGCGCTGCTGCAGACTTATGTGAGTGACGGGGCCACAAGCAGGGGACGAGGGCAGCGGGACACTGCCCTCCTGGCCCAGCCCCGGGTAGCAGAAGCAGAGCAAGGCCGGGAGAAGGTTCCTCCATGAGTCTGAGGGTTCAGGGGCTCTGTCCACTAGAGACCCACTCCCACACTGTCACTGATGACTGGTGACCTTGGGCTAGTTGTTCCTTCTCTCTCTCCATCTCAGCTCCCTCATCTGCAAAATGGAATTGGGATGCTGCTTTTGGTCACCTTTCAGGACTGTTACAAGACTCACAGGCAGCACCAACAGAGAAAGACCTCACGCTGGGTGCTTCCCTGAGCCCGAAGCTGTGCCAGGCACGCATCCCCGTTCCCTCGCGGACTCCTCAAACAGTTCGGAGAGATGGAATTATAACCAGATACAGAAACTGAGTCTCAGAGAGGGTGAATAATTTGCTCAAGGTCACACAGCTAAATCACTGGCTGCGCCGCGTTCTTAAGCCAGGTCCGTGGCATTGATGCCAATTCTCCCCCTGCCCCCCAACTGTCTAGCAGCTCAGACTAGTAACCTGCCGGCTGAATCTAAGCCACAGGTGTTTTCTGTTTGAGCCATGAAATACTCGTCCAAAATTTGAACGTGACTGTCTGTCTCCAACAGGCACAGGGGCCCTCCTGGCCCCTCATCCCATCTTAGTTCTGCCTTCTTCCCCAAGTTACACGATCTGCCTGGCCCCTAGAGGCCCCAGGGCTTGTGACTCCTCCACTGTACTATATTCCAGGCCTGTGCGAAATTATTAAATCTAGTTTCTAGTCCCATAGCTGCCGCCATGCCTTGGTTAGCTTCCCTGAGCCTCAGTTTCTTTACCCGTGAAATAGGAATGGAGGACTAGGTGGTCTATCAATCTGGGGATTTATCTTGGGCACCAAGATTCTGTGGGTCCAGGTGTGTGGAGGCCAGAACTTTAATGAAGAAGGCACTCAACTAAATTTAATAATGTTAACAATTATTTATTAATAATTATAATAACATTAATAAGCATAAATAACTAAATGCCACAAATAAAAAAGAACCATAGAGACTCTAATTACACTGTCAATTCTTTAGACTGAAAACAGTATAATAAATAATATAATCATAGTGTCAGGATATTAATGTATTATAAACAGTGGCTTATTGTGCCCTTATTGTACACCAGGAGCTGTGCTAAGTGCTTTCTACGTATTCTTATCATTTGCACAAGAATACTGACACATGGGAATTATTGAAGCTGGGATTCAAAGTTGTACAGCTCTTTTTTACATGAAACTGGGCCCTCAGAGAGCCCAGGTTCCGTGCTGGGAGATGTCCACCAGCTCCCCCTGGGAAGATGTCAGATGTGAAGTCAGGGGGAGCCCCAGGGGACCACTTCAGACCCTGGACTCCTGTCTCTGTCTCTCGTGCAGCTCCAGCACCAGGGGAGCCCCTTCAGTGACCCTGGCTTCTCAGCCCCCGAGCTTCAGCTCAGCAGCCTGCCTCCTGCCGCCGTCTCCTTCAAGACCTGGCATGCTCTGGATGACGGGGAGCGGTTGAACCATGCCCAGGGGGCCTTCCTGGCCTTGACCCAGCACCTCCAGCTCGTGGGGGACGACCAGCGAGACCTTAACCCTGGCAGTTCTATCCTGCTGGCTCAGCTCGGGGCTGCAAGACTCAGGGCCCAAGGCCTGCTCGGCAACATGGCTGCCATCATGACCGCCCTGGGCCTGCCCATCCCCCCAGAAGAGGACACTCTTGGGGTTGTCCCCTTCGGGGCCTCAGCCTTTGAGAGGAAATGTCGAGGCTATGTAGTGACCCGGGAATATGGCCACTGGACAGACCGAGCTGTGAGGGACTTGGCTCTGCTCAAGGCCAAATACCCTGGCTAGAGAAGGCAGGACTTCCTGTCAGAGGTTGCAACACTTTTTTCCCAGTGGGCTCTTTTCTGCCTTGCTTCTCTGTGAGAAAGGAGACACATTGTGTCTAGCACACAGGGCGTGTGTATTTGGGGATATTTCCTAGGAAGCAGGCCTCAAGTCCTTATTGCTTGGGCCTTTCCTGCCTAGGTCCAGTGGCCTCCCTTCTGGATCTGGGTGGGACCCTATGGGTATCATTTCATGGATTCTCAATCTAGTGGTCCTGGTTGCCCACATCCTGGGTGGAAAGAAGTGCCTTTTTGAAGAGGCTTCACCTCGCACTCTGCAGGGAGAGGACAGTTGGTCTCCTTCCTGGGCTCTCCCTGAGATCCTCCTCTTCCTGTAAGTTGGGGGAGGATGAGGGGCTGCCTTCTTGTCTCTACCTCACTTCCTGTGGGAAGCTATGGGCTTTCTGAGCAGAGAGGCTTCCCTTCTTTGGAGTTCATTGCCTCCCCTAGTCTATCTCCCTGACTAGGGTCACTGTTCCAACTTTCCATCTTGAGGACCTTCACTTCCTGATCAGTGGAAGTCCAGCGGAAAAAGTAAGGACTCGTCTAGATGTTTCCTGCTCAGGACACATCCACTTCCTATTCTAGAGTGACTGACCTTATCCCTGGCCCCAGGGGGCATTTGGGAATCTCCTATTTATATTGTGGCTTTGGGGTATGTGTGGGGAACCAGGCTGTGGCCCAAGGATCCTATTCTCCTGAAAGGTGTCTTGCCATTTTCAACAACTATATATGCTGGTAATGTTAGTGTTCTTTTTATTTTTAAACATTTTATTTACAAAAAATTAATTTATTCTCAGGAATAAAACTCTTTTAAGGTGTTGATCTTTTCTCTCCATAGACCTGGCTTGGGGTGATGGGAGGGGCAGGGACCCAGCAGAAGAGGTGAAGGAGGAGAAGGAGGTCCAAGGGAGAAGGAAGTAGGACCCACCCAAAGGGCCGGGATGGGGGAGAGAGAGCGCAGCAGGGGGAGTGCCGCTGTGGGAAGGTGGCTGAAATCTGTCAGGAGTAGCCCTCCCACGCGGGCTGGCAGACATGGCCCTGGCCAGGAAAGGCCACAGCGAGGTACACGCTCAAATGGGCCCAAGGAAAGCCAAGAGATGGAGAAAAGGGGAGACAAAGAGACCCCTCAGAGATGGGTGAAGGGGGAGACCAAGAGAGACGGAGGCATGCCCAAGCGATGGAGAAGAGGAGGGGGAAAGCAAGAAAGTGATGGACGCGGGAAGAGGCAAGAACACAAGGAGGTCCGCTAGAAAGACATGGAGAGCAGACAAAGCAGAGAGACAGAGAGGGAGATGGAGACAGTCGGGGCTCCCGAGGATAGAGAGACAGCGACGGAGAGACGGAGACGGACGACGAGCGGATGACAGCGAGCGGCAGCCCCGCGCCCCGCGCTCAGGCCGGGCCCCCGGGCACCAGCTGGCCCAGGTCGCCCTCGGTTCGGCTCACCCACTCGTGGTAGAGGCGGCACACGCGGAGCCCCAGCACCTTGGCAGGGAAGACGCCCGCATCGGTGACGGCGGCGGCGGCGGCGGCGGCGGCGACGACGGCGGGCTCGGACCGGGGCCCGCGGGTCTCGTCGGCGCCCAGCGCGTCCAGCACGGCCTCCACCGCGGCGCCCAGGGCCCGGGCCTGGCGCGCCGCGTCCTCCAGGCGCCGCAGCAGGCGCGGCGCGCGCGGGTTCAGCTCGGCCTGGTGGCGCCGCACCACGTCGAGCAGCGGCGGCAGCACGGTGAGCGCCGTGGCGTCCAGCCGCAGCCGCTCGGGGGCCGGGAGGCCCGCGTGGCCGGGTGCCGGGGCGCTCAGGCCGGCCACCGGCAGCCTCGGGGGCGAGAAGCCGGGCAGCCCGAAGGGGTCTCCCTGGTACTGCACCTGCGGAGACAGGGCCGTCAGGGGAGGGGGAGCGAGGCGCGAAGAAACCTCTCCACTCTTCGCTCCCCCTCCTCTCTCTGGGGCCTCAGTTTACCCCCTCGCCTATGACGCATTCCTCCCAAAAAAGCTGTCGTGTTTGAGATACTACAAAACCGCCGCCACCACAAAAAGTGGGCTTTACACCAGCGCCTGTTTCCTCGTCTCTAAAGTAGAGACAACAGTATCAACTTCATAGGATTGGCATGAGTATGTTAAAATGGCTCAGGTAAATCCTGGCCCACAGAAGCCGCACCATAAACGTTAGCGATTTTATTAATGCTATCTTACAGACCAGGGTACAAATCCTGACTCCACCACTTGCTAGCTGTGCAGCTGCAGCGAAACCATTTCCCTTCTCTGAGTCTCTGTCTTGTCTTCTGTAAAATGGGGGATCATCTCCTTCTGCCTGTCTTTCTACCAGAGATGTGCTGAGAATCACAAAGATACTGCAGAAATCTGGTCAGTTTCACCCTCTCCCCCCATCCTCCACCACCTCTGCACCTGCCGGGCACACAGCAGGGGCTCGATGAGTAACTGTTAATATGAACGAACAAATTAAAGGAGAGTCCTAATTTGTAAAAATGCTACAACAGTATCATTTATCCTTTTCTAACATCTTGTCTGGTTCAGGCACTGTTTGCTGCTTTAAACATATTATTCCTAATCTTTCCGAATGGGTATGATGATTATGATGATGCTGATTTTACAAATGAGGATATGGAGACTGAAGAGGTAAATTGACTTGCCCTAAGTCATCCGTCTAGGAAAGGATAGAGCTGGATTTTGAACCACAGCACCACGAAGCTAGTTCTTTCTATTATCCTGTTTTCATAACTGTTACATCATGTTCCTTTTCATGTTACCATTAGTGCCTAAGGTCACAGCAAGTTAGCAGGCATACAGTGAATCTATTTGATTCAAAACTATATCCTCCTTCCATTACACTGGAGTAATTCATGGAAATACCCCCCTTCCTTGGGCAGGGCCCTATGCCCAACCAAAGATATTGGCAGATTCCCTTCTTCTGTTAAAGTGCCCTCTTGGGCTGGAATTTTTGCCGCAGATTGAAACCCTTCTTGGTCTCTCTGCATAGCATAGGTAGAAGAGTTCACAACTTATCTTCTTAAACTGTCTCTTTCTATAGCTGGGGAGACCAAGGCCCATGGAGGTGAGGTGACAAGATCACAGAGAGCCTGGAACCTAGGTTTCCTGACTCCCAGATTAGAATTCTTTTCAATCTGTCAGCCTCCATTTTAATGCACTGTGGGGGAACCTCCAAGCTGAAGCAGAGAGAGGGGCATTTGGACCACAAGGAGAGTCCTCCAGTTTGCTCCAATTTCTGTATCTGGGACATGAGGTCAGAAAAATGGGTGGTCAGGAACCTCTATGATCTGTACTTCCCCATTCCTCAGGCCTCCGGCACCCCCATCCCCAATCCCACTCACATATTCCTGGAGCAGCTGCTCAGCATATTTGGTGAGGAGGCGGGCAAGGCTGTGTGTCTGACGGATCTTGGCCTCCAAGTGGGGAAGGGGTGAGACTGAGGAGTCAGCCTGTGGATCTTCTGGTGGGAAAAAGGGGGAGGAATGAGGGAAGCCCAGATGCCTGCTCCCTGACTACTCTTCCAGGCTGGCTCTTCTTTCCTGAAATCACAAGTTCTGCTCTGAATTCTCTAACTTTTAAGCCAGGCAGCCTTTGTCCCATTCCAACTGGTGGTAAATGAGGCACCGAACATTTGCCAGTTGTTCTACCTGAAATGTACTCCCTGACCCCAAATCACTGTTGAATCCTAATAAAGCCAAATTCAAATATTGCCTCCTCAGTGTGGTCTCTGGATTCACCTCTCCCTTAAATTGCCTTTTTCCTTTTACTTAAGGCCATTTGTTCATACTCCCAGGGTTGTTTTTTTAATGGCTCTTTTATCTGTATGAATCGGCCTTAGCCTGGGAGCCCTTTGAGGGAAGATTTCACATAGCCCCCTGCCTCACTGATTTTTGATGAAACTTAACAGCACCGAAGCACAGAACTTCAAATCGGAATGCTCCCTTAAACCCATTCTACAGATTTGGGAAACTGAAGTCCCATGTCTTTCCCGATGGACAGTCTGTGCAAGACGCTGGGCAGGGCACCTGCAGCCATCAGTGACCAACCTTTCCTAGTGCAAGCTGGGGAGTGAAGCCCCGGAAGGACGACTACATTTCCCGAGATGCCAGAGCCCATGCATGCCAAGGCATGCTGGGGAATGTAGTCCCGGCCCAGCAACTCCCGCCCCGCCCCGCCCCTTGCTCCCCCTTCCCGGCGCCAGAGTTTCCCACCGCTTGTCTCTATCCTTAACAGCCTCGTCTTTCGTCTCCTGTTGTCACTCATCAGCTTCTGTGTCCCAAAGACTTCCTTCCCTAACTCCATTCCTCCCTCTGGTCCCCAGTTCTGATTCTTTCCCAATACTCCCCAATCCCAAGAGAATTCAGGCGTCCAGCCCCAGCTGCGACCCCAGTCCTCTCTCCCAGGGTTTACTCGAACTTGTCATCTAAACCCTGAGCCCAAGTCCCTGAAGTCACAGCCCAGGCCCCCGCTAAACTCCGGTCCTTGTCCCTTCCCACAGCTCACCCGCAGTTCACCCGCTCGTTACCTGACACTGGGGCCCTACTCTCCCCAGCTCAGGCCGCTCCCTTCCCGGACCCGGGGGTGGTGGGGACCCAGACCCCAGCTTCCAGCCCTTCTGACCCCTGCTCCCCTCGGGCACTGGGCATCCAGCCCTTCAGCCCCTTACCCAGACTTCCCTCCCTCCGGCTCATGCTGGCCCCTGGCTGATCCCGGTTGCCTACACGCCCCCCTCCCGAAGGTGGGGAGAAGGGGGAAAGGGGCAGGGGCGTGGCCCGGGCGCAACCAATCAGGGCTCAGACCCCAAACAATCCCCCCCGCCCCCGCCGCCCGCCCCAGGCGGGATTCCTTGGCTCTGAGCTCAGCTCCTTACTGGCGCTGCCCAGTCAGGAAAGGGGCCTGAGGGAGGTTGGCAGGTTGTCTGCGTGATGGGCTCAAAACCTTGAGTTTGGCAATGCCGGGGCCTGGGAGGCAGCCCTGGTACCGCTGGGAGGAGGAGGCTCAGGCTCTGACCTGGGGCAAGGCTTAGTGAGCGAGCTTCTTTTCGGAGAAAGCTGGGGGGGGGGGAGGCAGGGGGCATAAGAGAGGGTGGAGCTGGCAAGACAGGAATGTTCTGGTCCTCCCTTCTGTCTGGGGGGGAAGGGGGAAGCTGGGTGTGAGAGAGGCCTCCCTGAGGGCCCTCAGGCTTGGGCCGCACCTGCCCAGACACATACCTCCCAGCCTCTCTTAGATACTTTCTGCTCGCCCTCTCTTGTCACACCTACTAGAAGGCGAATAGATAACGGCAGCTCACTTCACCTTACCAGCCCGGTAAGAGAACCCCTCTGAAGTACACACATTTACTGCATATAGACCTTCATTATCGCCAGGGAACAAGCTTCAGAGACAGGTACAGGGGTCATACCGACATGTCAACCCCACTGACCAGGTGCAGATAAACTATGGGAAGTCTGCACACACTTATGCCCATAAGTGGTTCCCAAGCACCTACTTGTCCTGGGCTCTGGCCCCCTGAGGAGCTCACAGTCTGATGGAGGCCTTGGGCTCTGGCCCCCTGAGGAGCTCACAGTCTGATGGAGGCAACCATCGACAACAGCAGGTAATGGCGTTCGTGAGCAAAGGGACTGGGAAGGAGGCCTGTGTTTCTGTGAGGGTATTAATGAGCAGACAACTGCCTGAATAACTAGCAATGACTAACTATTAACTAGCAGAGAGCATAGGAGGTACAATTGAAGCCAGACTGTTGGTAGGGGCCACGATTACACACTTAGGAAGGGTGAATATTTATTGGGCATTTACCATGGGCCAGGCATTGTTCCAGGAGTGACATATGAACTTACTCTCTTGTGTTACAGTCGGGGGAATAGAGATAAGTGAGTTGTCCAAGGTCACTGGACAAGAAAAGCTGGGATTTACCCAGGGGCAGTTTGGCTTGAGAAATTGGGTCAGAATCCCCCTCCTGATACCTTAACCCCTCTGGACATAATCACATCAAAACATGCAGAGATGAGTGCCAAACCCTGGAAACATTTACACATAGCAACACATGTCAGGGCGTCTGGGTGGCTCAGTGGGTTAGAGCCTCTGCCTTCGGCGCAGGTCCTGGGATCGAGCCCCACATCAGGCTCTCTGCTCGGCGGAGAGCCTGCTTCCCCCTCTCTCTCTCTACCTGCCTCTCTGCCTACTTGTGATCTCTCTCTCTCTCTCTCTGTGTCAAATAAATAAAATAAAAAATCTTAAAAAAAAACCAACATATGTCATTATCTGCTGGCAGACACAGATTCAAATAAACTCAACCAAATCACACTCGTTTTAAGTCAACTTTTAATTGAAGTCCATAATAGATAGGGAAAAGCATGCCATTTGGTGAATATTCAAAGTAAATATACTGGGGGAGGATGGACCAGTAGCAGCTCACCAGATTAAGAACCTGGACAGGAGCAGTCCAAGAGCTCCCTTTTAGTCTCCCTCAAGAGTGACTGCGATCCTGACTTCTCAGACCACAAATGAGTTTTATCTGTTTTGAACTCCATATAAAAGGAATCATACGGTGTATACAGTGGTATCGGATCCCTTTCTTGAGACATGTCCCGGATGTGGGGTGTAGCGGGACATCTCTCTCTGCTGTATCCTTTGTATGTCCTTTTCCAGTCTACTCTTGATTGGCTGTTTCCAGTTTGAGGCCATTATGGGCAGTGCCATGAACATTGCAGCACACATCTCTTGGTGCTCATTCCCACGCATTTCTGTTGGGTCTTAATGACCTTAGAATTGCTGGATGGCGCGAGTTCAGCTTCTCCGGAAAACTGCCCGTTTTCCAAAGCGTCTCTACCCATTTCCACTCCCCCAGAAGCACGAGAGATCTGGTTGCTCTGATTCTTTGTCTACACTTGATATGGTCCGTCGTTCTCACTTTAGCCATTCTGCTGGGTGGAGACCTCTACTCATATTTGCAGCGTCTGGCCCGTATTGGGCACTCCGTGAATAGCCCGCTGAACGAAGGGCTGGAGGAAGAGCTGGACAGCGCGGGAGTGCCAGCCCGCCAGGAGCGGCGGGGCACACACCGTGCACCCAGCACTCGGGGCCGCCCCCGCGCGGCGGACGCCGGCCCAGATTGTGACCCTCTCGCGCCCCCCTCCCCCTGCCCGTGCCCACGTGGTCTGAACGCACCTCCTCAGCCCAGCCGCGCGGGTCCTGGCGCCAAGCTGTCCCCAACCCTCCCTCTCGGCGGCGGGTAGGGGGCGCTGCGCGTCGGGGCGCCCCGAGGGGGCGGGCCCGGTCGGGGCGGGGCCGGCCGGCTTCCAGGCCTGGGCTCTGGCCGCCCGCGCCGCCCGGCCGCTCCGGGGACGGGCCGGGGCGGGGCGCGGCAGCAGGAAACGGGGCGGGGACTCGCCAAGGCGTTGGGGAGCGAGGGAGGGCGCGGCCAACTCCCGGAGGGACGGCGGGCCGAGACAGCGGCGCCCGGGTCTGGCGCCGAGCCTGAGCCCGCCGGACGGGAGGCGGCCCAGCCGCGGGCTCGGCCTCGGCCCCAGTCCCGCCAGCATGGCCGGCCGGACCGTGCGGGCCGAGACCCGGAGCCGGGCCAAGGATGACATCAAGAAGGTGATGGCGACCATCGAGAAGGTCCGGAGATGGTGAGCGCTTCCCGGGGGCCAGGGATGGGACCTGGCGGGACCACTCTCTCCCAAATGCGTCTCCCCTCCTTTCGCCCGCCGTGGCCCCCAGGTGTTAGGTGTGCCCCCAGCTGCGCCCTGGAGGTCCAGGGCTCTGTCGCCCTTCTGGCTACACCCTCGGGTCTACAAAGCGTGTTCCCAAACCCGTACCCTCATTTATGCCCCGCCCCCTAAAGCTTTGACACTCCTCCCTCAAGTATGCCCAGGATCTTCTTTGCTATGGTTCCCAGCCAGGCCCTCAGCCTTGCTCCCCTGTATACCCCAGGGGTCTGCAGAGCCACGGGCCCAAGCCATACGCTCTCCCCAGAGGCACCACTGTGTATGGCCTGGGGTCTGCAGGACTCTCTTTCTCCTTCTGACTCTATGCCCATTAGCAAAAGCGCACCCCCCCCCCCCTTCGACAGGTCTCTTCGGCTGTGTTCAGCTCCTGCTAGAGCTCTCTCCTCAGAGATCTGACCCAGTCCCCCCCCCCCCCACTCCCACAGGGAGAAGCGCTGGGTGACTGTGGGCGACACTTCCCTTCGTATCTTCAAGTGGGTGCCAGTGGTGGACCCCCAGGAGGAGGTGAGCAAACTCTCCCACACTAGGCCTTTCATCTGTGCAACCTCAGGCAAGCCCCTCCCAACCCTGGCCTCCACCTCCAGTCCCACTCTGAGACCGCAAATGCAGCAGCCAAGACAGATGTTAACAATTATTAGCTACTCCACTCCCTTCTCCCTTTTTCTTGCTTCAGACCCCTGGGTTCAAGACCTAACCCACGGTGCCAAGTTCTGTCACCTCATGCAGGGCCTTTTGTTTCTCTTTGCCTCAGTTTCCTTATTTGTACATTGGGGGGCCTTGCAAGAACTAACTGAAAGCTGTCACTGACCCTTACTCCTCTAACCCCCAGGAGCGACGGAGGGCAGGTGGTGGGGCAGAGAGATCCCGAGGCCGGGAGCGGCGGGGCAGGGGCGCCAGTCCCCGAGGGGGTGGCCCTCTCATCCTGCTGGATCTCAATGGTATGTAGGGATTCTGGGATTTTGGGGGGGCCGTGTGGGCTGGGGGATTAAGGAAGGGGCTTGGGGCCCTCAGGCCCAACCCTCTCGGCTTTTGCTCCCACAGATGAAAACAGTAACCAGAGTTTCCATTCGGAAGGCTCCCTGCAAAAGGGCACCGAGCCCAGCCCTGGGGGCACCCCCCAGCCCAGCCGCCCTGTGTCACCTGCTGGACCACCAGAAGGGGTCCCAGAGGATGCTCAGCCCCCACGGCTGGGCCAAGAGAGAGGTAGGACCAGGTGACTCCCTGCAGCTCTCTCCTCTGAGTCTTGTCCTCTGCAAAGTTGAAGCCACCAGCTTACCCCTAGCTACACCTACTCCCTGCCTGTGTTATCCCCTCCCCGGGGCCTTCCCTGACTCCTGCAGAAAGTCACCGTCCTACCTTCAGTGGCTGTCTCATTCATCTGGCTTCTTTAGGTCTTTAGATAACCAATCACTGTCTGAGATTTCCTTGTGAGTTTTATTTTTTACTACTCCAGTTTCTTCCCCTGCTCCCACCGCATGTCGGCTGCCTGAACCCTGGGCTCATGTTGTTCTTGTTCATTACCGAATCCTCAAAACGACGCGCAACACATAGGATGTGCTCAATAAATATTTGTTGAGGAGTAAATAATAGTGATATCCCTGAGGGCGATTAGTATGTGAAAATAATAGCTGAGACTCACTGACCTCTGTGTCCCAGACGCCCTTCTAAGCACTGAGCATGTTTTATATCCTTACTGTAACCCTATGAAGGTTATGATCCCTGTATGTGGGTGAGAAGCTGAAACCCAGAGAAATAAGTCTCCCAAGCTCACATAACCAGTGGGCCAGCATCCTGGGCAGAATTCCTCCTCAGCTCCTCTTTGTTCCATATAGTCAATCCCCTGCCTGGTCCCAACCACCTCTCAAATGGGTCTACCTTCCTAGAAAAGCCATCTCTCACCCCACCTGGCTCCAGCCTTCTCCACACAGCTGCCAGAGCAACTTTTTCTAAAGCACGTATGTGGCAGACTCTTTTTTTTGTTTTGTTTTGTTTTTTTTGTTTTGTTTTTAAAGATCTTATTTATTTAATTGACAGCGAGAGAGGGAACACAAGCAGGGGGAGAGACAGAGGGAGAGGGAGAAACAGGCTCCCGGCCAAGCAGGGAGCCCGATACAGGGCTCAACCCCAAGACCCCGGGACCATGACCCGATCAAAGGCAGACGCCCAACGACTGAGCCACCCAGGCGCCCCAGCGGGCTTGTTTTTGTGCTTCAAAGCCTTCAATGGCTCCCTATGGCCTTTGACTCCTCCGCTTGGCCCTTTGGCCTTTGGGCCCTTTGCGAACGGCCCCTGCTGGTCTCATTGTTCCTCTCCAAGAATACCGTGACCTGGGCCCATGGGCTGTGTCTCGATTGTGCCCTGCACTTGTGTACCTTTACTAATAGAAAAACAACAGGCATTTATTGAACCCTTGCTGTGTGCCAGACACCGTACTAAGGGCTTTACTCGTATCATCTCATTTCATGCTCACCACAGTCTCATGTGGGAATGCCTTCTCATCATCCCCACTTTACAGATGGGGAAACTGAGGCCCAGAGGAATTAAGTCACAGGCCCAAGGTCAGGATTTGAACCCAGGGAGTCCAGCCTCAGAATCCGTACTCGCCAAACATAACGTCCTTTCTGCCTAAAATGGGCCTCATTTGTATCCCTGATCAAATCCTACTCACCTGTCAAGATCCCACGTCCATGTCCTTCCTGGGGCTTCTTCCTGGCTTGCAGTCAGGTTCCCAGCCCCCTCCTCGGTGTCCCCCAGCGCAGGGTCTGTGCTCTGGTGCGAAGCAGCCGCTCAGGGACTGTGTATTGGTGTTCCAGATCCGGGGGCTGTAACCGCAGGCAGCACCGATGAACCCCCAATGCTGACCAAGGAGGAGCCTGTCCCCGAATTGCTGGAGGCTGAGGTGAGAGAGGCCGGAGGGCTGAACTCCCGGGTCGCTGAGGCAGTGGGGGCTCTGGGGCAGCTAAAGGCTGGGGGGCTGCACTCCTGAGGTCCAGGCAGGAAGTGGAGACCTCAGGCACAGTTCAGGTCTCAGACACTGGGTTCTCGGGATGGAAAAGGAAAGGGTGTTTTAAGACAAAGTCCCGTGGGCTGGATCGGGGTGGATTTAAGGCCATTAAAAGCCTGAAAAGATCATGGTGCTCCTCCAAGTACTTTATTTTATTTTAGCCCTAAACTATCAAATTAGCTTAAGAGAGTCAGTCCCCCACAACTTCTGACTTTTCCCACAAGGACTCCCTTGAACCATTTTCCAGAAATAGCAAGTATCACCTTCTTCCCCCAAAACGGTGTTGTTGTTGTTTCTGGTGCCCTACTTAATCTGCTTCCTGGGGCCCCGAGCCTGGGCGAGACCCCCAGGTCCCGGAGGGGAGTGGAGTGGAGGCGATGGAGAAGGCAGAGGCTAGGAGGCTGCACTCCCGGGTCTGGGTGGAGCTCACGCCTGTCCGCCCTTCCTCTCCAGGCCCCTGAAGCTTACCCCGTCTTTGAGCCAGTGCCACCTGTCCCCGAGGCAGCCCAGGGTGACACAGAGGACTCGGAGGGCGCCCCCCCACTCAAGCGCATCTGCCCAAATGCCCCTGACCCCTGAGAAGCCGGCCTGCCTGCCTGTCGCCCCAAGGGCCCCTTTGGCTTTTTACAAATAAAGACCCTTTTGTAATTTTGTGTCATGTCATTTCCCCGTCAGGGCTGGGGAGGGTCTTTGGAGACAGTTTTGTCTCGTGCTCCATTTCTCAGATGGAGTCACTGAGGCTCTAAGGGCACCTTCCTATAGTCATACCATGAGTCAGACATAGAATGGGAGCTTGAGCCAGGACCCTGCCTCCCCAAACTCCCTCCACCCTGCCGTGTCCCCTTACCTCTGACCCTTCCTGACCTTCAGCCCTCCTCCTCTGGGAATCTCGGGACCCCTCTTCTTCCTGTTCAGCCCTCCCCTGGGCCCAGCAATTACCAAAGCCCCGGGCACCTGGCTTTGATTCCCATTCATACACAGGAGCACAGATGCCCGGAGGGACTTTGGGGTCTGAGGTGACCCAACCCGTTCCTTGCCCTCAAGAAGCTACAACATTGTACCCCCTGCCTCTGCTTAGCCATTCCTCCACTGGGACCCCTGCCCACACTTCTGGCTGAGTCTTATTTGTCCTCCCCTTAATCACCGCCTCCTCCAGGAAGTCTTCCCCGACCCCTGGCTCAATCAGTTTCCCTTCTTTTGGGCTTCCATCACAAACTGTGGCTCCTCTTCTTTGTCTCGGCATTTATCCGGCTGTTTGGGATGGCTCGTTTGTGGGTCTGTCTTGTCCACTAGGTTTTGGGCTCCTGAGAGCCGATCCTGGTCCCCAGCCTTATCTAGCACCCCACTGGGCATAGAGCAGCCGTAGCAACTGTTTGGTGAATGAATGAGTAAATGAATGTGCTGAGGCTATCCAGGAAGGCTTCTCTGAGGAGGCAGAATGTGAGATAGGAACCTCGGTGTGGTAGACCTGAAGTCAGAAGTCCTGGTTCAAATCCTGGCTCTGTCACTCACTAGGTGTGTGGCTCTATGTGTGCCATTTCCCCTCTCTGAGCCTTAATTTGTCCATCTGAGCTATGGGGACAATAACTAGGCCTCATCTGCCTTAGTGGTTTGTGGGAACCTTCAGATAATATAAGGCACCTGCCCTCTGCCTGGCATCGAGTTAGGTGTTTTAGCCCTCTTTTTATTTGTAACAAAGGTTAAGAGGTTCAGAGGGACCAAAGTGGAACTTTAAAGAACTGTTTTAAAATGTCAGGCTGTTTCCTGATGGCAGCTAAAGTTGTCATAGTTAAGCCAGCAGAGCAGACGCGAAGTGACGTGGTATGTTCATCTCTACTTGCTGCTGCAACAGATTACCACGATTGTACTCAGTCACTTAAAGAAACACAAATTCATGATCTTACCATTCCGGGGAGACCAGAGGTGAAAAATTAGTCTCACTGGGTCAAGGTTATCAGCAGGGCTGGTTCCACCAATAGGCAGTAGGGGAGTATCTGTTTCCCAGCCTTTCCCAGCTTCTACGCACCACCCCCAATCTCTGTATCTTCTTCCATCATCACATCTCTGTCTCTACCTCTCCTGCCTCCCTCTTCAAAGGAGCCTGGGACTGCTTTGGGCCCACCTGATGCCGGGGGCCCTCCACCTGATGCAGGAGACTTCCCGTCTCAGCGCTCTTAACTAAATCCCACCTGCAAAATCTCGTTTGCTACGTAAAGTAACATTCACTGGTTCTGGTGTTTAGGTCGTGGGCATCTTCACCCAGCATTTTCTGGGTGTGGCGGTCACCCCATTATTCCCCTCCGCCACCCCAGGAGGTGATGCGAGCACTCTGTGAACTACAGAGTGCCTCGTATGGTTAGTAGTTCAGTGTCAAAGCCCAGACCACAGGCTCGGGGTTTGAATACCACCATCTCCGTTTGTTCGCTTGTGACTTCGAGCTGAGGGACTTAACCTCTCTGGGCCTCAGTTTTCTCATCTGTAAACTGGGGATAACGGTAACATCAGCCTGGGGAGAGTGTTGTAAGGATTAGATGAGGAAGTACACGGAGAGAGTGTCCTTGGCTTTGACACATCGTGAGTGCTCAGTCAATAGCAGCTGTTTTCCTATTTATTACTCCATTTTACAGATGAGGATACGAGGGTGTAGGGGGAGAGGCCAGAGACTTGTCTGTGAGACTGGGGAGGAAGAGTCCATTTCCGAGGACACGTGAAAGGCTAAAGTTTCAGTCACCCCCATTCCCGTCCCTCTCTTGGCCCCAGACCCCAGCAATCTGTCCTCGCTCCCAGGCCTGCCCCCCTCCGGCTCGATGATCCACTCTGTTTAAAATCCACCTCTTCCGTGGCGACACCCCCAGTCATCACCTTACCACGCCCTCCCTGCCTCCCCCCTTCCCATTCCCTCCCAGCGTCCATGCTCTCTTTTTGGAAATTCGTCCACCCCTGGCTCTCAGGCCCTGGCCTCTAGTGCTCCCCCATTCTTTTCCGTTCTGTCACTCTCCCCGCCTGATCCCATAAACATCTCCTGTCCTGGCCTAGCTCTTCTCTTCATGAACGCTCCCTGCCAGGTCTACCTGTTCTTGGAATGAATGGCGTCCAAGTCTCTGCATCCAAGTGCTGTACCCTCCCTCTAGACTCAAAGACCCCTGAGATGCCCAGACCCTCGGCCTCCTCCTCCTCCTCCCAACCTGTTCCTCCCATCGCCTGCACCCAGAAATGAATGGTCCCTCAATCCCCAGAGCTGGTCGGGATTGAAGTGCCCGGAAGTCAGAGTTCGTTAAGTCTCTATCCTGAGTAACTCTCCCATCTGCCCCTTTCTTTAGGGCCCTCCTGTTTGCTAGGTGCCTCCTGGTGGGTTTCCTGCTTGCCTCTTGCCCACCCCCAGTCTGTTCTCCACTGTTCTCAGAAACCCACTGATACTGCCCTGGGCAAAAATCCTCCTTCCTGACAGGATGGAGCGCCCCCTGCCCCTTCCCCACCACCCCTGCACTGCTCCCCTGAGAACTGCTTATAATCGTACCCACCTCGCTGTTTCTCACCTGTGGGGTTTTGCTCATTCTGTTTGCCCTGCCAGGAGTGCCCCTCTTATCCTCTCTTCATCTGGGGGATGCATTCTCTTTTTCTCTAACCTTGGCTTCCAGGTGACTTCTGTTGCCACGCCCCCTGCCTCCTCCTGTACCCATTTCATGGAATATCAGGTATTGCCTTGGGATGGTCTGTGTTGGCTTCTGTCTTCCGTGTCAGTCTGCCAGCTCAGCAGGGGCAGAATTCCCTTATTTGTAGCAACATGTATTAATTGTGCCCTTACTGTTGGCTAGAGACTCTTCTAGGCCCTGGGAATAAAGCATTAACAAAATGGAAAAAATCTTTGCTTTCTCAGAGTTCAATAAACTATATCATCTGTAGGAAGTTATAAGTACTTTGTTAAGAAAATAGAGTCCACGATATTTTATTATAAAAAGTTTCAGACATTCAGCAAAGTTGGAAGAATTATACAGGTGACACCCATATTCTGTAACATCTTACTATATCTGTTTATCACATCTCCTAATCCATCCATCCCTCAATCTAGCTTATTGTTTCTTGATACATTTAAAATAAGTTGCAGATAATACGGTACTTCCCTCTAAGTACTTCACGCGCCCGTGATTAACTAGCCCGTCATTAACTAGAGTCCAGTATTTACTTACAGATTTGTCTTTCTTTTCCCTTGAAACAAAATATCCACCTAGTAAAATTCACAGGTATTAATTGTATGATTCCGTGAGTCTCAAGAAATGCACACATCTGCATAATGCAAGCTCTTACCAAATATGTCATTATCCCTCCTGGAAAGTTTCCTGTTGCCCCTTCCCCCACCCCAACTCCCTAGAGGCAGTCACTGTTCTGGTTTTGTTTAGAGTAGGTTAACCTATTCTAGAACTTCGATTGCATGGAATTATACAGCACCTACTTCTTTGCATCTGCTTTCTTTCACTCAGCATCATGTTTTTGCGTCATCTGCACTGTTGCTTAGATCAATAGTGTGCTCCTTTCTATTGCCAAGTTATAGTCCATAGACTTGGCTTTGACTAGGAACGCTCTGCCAGAGGGATAACAGATAGGTCCAGGTCCTCTCCCTGTTTCTAGCTCCCTGCACAAAGCTGTCAAGGGGGGGCATCAGAGGCCTGGACGAGTGTAACCTAGGAAGACAGACAGCTTGTTCCCCAGGACCTTTCGCGAATGTAGTCAGTCTATGACTTCGGTCCCCCAGAAATCTGGGGAGACAGAACTATTTCTGGGGCAGGATGTAGGGTGACCAAGCATCCTGGTTTGCCCAGGACTTCCCTAGTTTTAGCATCTCGAGTCCTGTTCCTGGGAAACCCTGGGAAATTGGGGTTGGGTGGTTGCCCTGGAAGGATCCCAGCACTGCCCCAAAGTTCCTGAACCCTTTCTCACCCCAGACTACACTTTCACTCCCTAAGTCCTAAGCACCGATTTTCTGTAAATTCTAAACTGATCTGCTGCTTCTCCCCTGCTCTATAACTTCCCATGGTTTTGCCTGGCAACCCAAAGCTACACAATGGAACCACCTGGGGAATTCTGATACCCGGCTCCTATCCCAGACGTTTTAACTGGTTTAGGATGTGACTTGGGCATCAGGAGGTTTTAAAAGCTCCACAGGTGATGCTGATCTGTTGCAGAGTTTGGGAACCACGGGCCTATGGTCAGGATTTGCTTGCTTCTGTTGCCAATCAAAATCAATAGATTTTATATAAAAATCCAGACTCCTAGCTACCTTTTTAAAATTTTTTTTAAAGATTTTATTTATTTACTTGACAGAGAGAGAGAGAGAGAGAGAGATCACAAGTAGGCAGAGAGGCAGGCAGAGAGAGAGGGGGAAGCAGGCTCCCTGCTGAGCAGAGAGCCCGATGCGGGGCTCGATTCCAGGACCCCGAGATCATGACCTGAGCAGAAGGCAGAGGCTTTAACCCACTGAGCCACCCAGGCACCTGAACCTTTTTTTTTTTTTTAATTTGGTTATTTATCTTAGAGAGAGAGAGAGAGTGAGCATGTGGGCAAGGGAGGGGCGGTGGGAGAGGGATAGAGAGATCCCCAAGCAGAATCCCCACTAAGCACGGAGCCTGGCACAGCGTTCAGTCTCACGACCCATGAGGCCATGACCCGAGCCGAAACCACCAAACGCTCCACCAACCGAGCCACCCAGGTGCACCAGCTCGCAGCTACCTTTGACAAAGCAGAAGGTCTGAGACACTGAGTGCTTCTAAGTATGGTAATCACCAGGGGGTGTGGAACACTGGAGCACTCTGGCCACGTGGCCTCAGGGTGCCCTTTCGACACCTGCGTTCGCCCAAGCAGCTCTTCCATCAAACTCCTTATCAAGGCAGACAAGGCCTTGCTCACTTCGGCCACTGCCATCTCTCTCTCCCCTCTTTCCCAGGTTCATCTAACACACAGAACTTCTAACACACTGAGGCTGGCCAGGCTAGTTCTCCTCCCAGCAGTTGTTGCACCCTCTGCCTGGGGAACTCTTCCCTTCCTCTCTTCCTTCTTTCTTCCTGGCCAGTGCCTTCTTATCCTTCGGGCCTCGACTTAGATTTCACCTCCTTCAGGAAGCTTCCCTGACCCTCAGACTAGGTCAGGTCACTGATTAGTCACTGCACTTCTTCTTTTGCTTGACATCTCACTTCCCTTGCAAGAATAAGGCTACCATGTTCATCTCTGTCCTCCCAGGGTCTAGATAAATATAGCATAGTGCCTGGTAAATAGTACGTTCATCAATGACAAACGAACGTGAGAAGGAAAGGAAACACATCTCCTTTTCTCCACCGGCAAAATTCTACTGTTGTGGTTACATTTCTTTTTTTTTTTTTTTTTTAAGATTTTATTTATTTATTTGAGACAGCGAGAGAGAGAAAGAGATCGCAAGTAGACAGAGAGGCAGGCAGAGAGAGAGAGAGAGGGAAGCAGGCTTCCTGCTGAGCGGAGAGCCCAATGCGGGGCTCGATCCCGGGACCCTGAGATCATGACCTGAACCGAAGGCAGAGGCTTTAACCCACTGAGCCACCCAGGCACCCCTACATTTCTACTATAGTATTCAACTCTCTGCTCATGGAGACCCAAACCTAAGCTCAGGTCTAGCTCACAGTGAGTCCCTTGGGTCCGCAAACCCATTCTGTGGTTGTTTCCCCCATGTCAGAATGTGTAACTGGAATAGGCATACACAGCAATGGGCAGAATCCCCACATCGGTTGACTGAGTCGCTGCACGTCTGGGAAGGCAGGTCTGTGTCTGGTTGGCCACCGGGGGCCCCATCCAGGGCAAGCACAAGGATAGATAAAGAGCAATAACTTACTTTCCATTCCCTTGCATTTGTCTACTGATCTTCAGTTCGCCATGGCTTTTCTGCCAATCCCCTCCTTTGCTCCTCCTATCAGCTCTGAGAGGCAGCTATAGTGTAGTGAATGGTCAGGATGGGATAGGAATGGAGGTTTTCACATTCAACTGATTTGCATTAACTTGTGTCATCTTGGACAAGTCACTTCCCGGCCTGGACTTCAGTTGCCCCATCTGAAAGATGGGGCCAATTATCTTTTCCTCATCTTTGGGGTCAAACATCTTTGAACATGTCAGGAACAGTGAGGACCAAGTGCAGAGCATCTGAGAAGTTGTACATAAGCCAAATTTTTGTGAAATTAATAGTTATTTTCACGCTTTAATTTTTAGAATTTTTAGGATTACGGGCGCTCTAGGAAATTAGGAAATGCAGTGCCAAAGAAACGCAAAAGTCCGTGGTCGTCTGTAATAACCCCAGTTGAGGTTTTAATGTATTTATTTTTAAGACACAGTGAGGGAGGCGGAGAGAGGCGGTGGGGTAAATGAGAACAGCCCCAAATGGGGCACCTGGGCTCTGACTCAGCTGCTGTGTTACTTCAGTGGCCTCGTCTGTAGAATGGGATCCCCAGGCCCTCTCCCCTCTCGGCCTTTTGTGAAGCTCCGAGGAAACAAAGGAGGGACGCGTGCCTCCGCGGCGGCCGAGCGCGGGCGAGCGCGCCGCGGCGTCGCAGGGGTTAAGGGCACCGAGCGCCGCGCTCTAGTCCTAGAGCGGCCGCGGGCGGACTTCCGGCGCGGGGCGCTCGGATCCCGGCCAGCGCGCTGCCGCGGCTTCGGGAAGGGCGGTGGGCGGTGGGCTGCTGTGCGGCGTGGTCGCCCGCTCGCGGTTTCTCCGCAGGCCGCCGGCGCCAGGGTGGAGGACCGTGCTCCTGAGGCTCGGCGCGCGCGTCGGCGGCATCCCGGGGTCATCTAGGCCGGGTCCCTTGCCGACGTGTCCCCAAGCCACCCAGCGCTCCTGTTCGACCGTGGGCGGCGTTTGAGCCCCTCTGGGCCTTGGTTTCCCCTGCTGGATCCCGGGACTGACCGAGGACGGTCGGCTTCTTCCAGTTGCACCCTGGTATCCGCTGTCTCTCCATTGCACAGTCAAGGCAACCGAGACCCAGGAGCTCGAAGTTACTTTGGCTCTTGATTTCGAGGGCTGCTGCCACTGCTGCTGCTGCCGCTGCCGCCACCGCCCCGGGGGGAGTCTAAGGACAGCTCTGTGTGTCAGGAGCCGTACCTGAGTATCTCCTGTCATCCTTATTACAGCCTCTTGAGGCAGGTGCTGTTATCCACATTTACAAGGGAAATGAGGTTCAGAGCGATTTTCTCCAGACTCATGATGCAGGTCAGTGGCTGAGTAGCGAGACCTATAAACTCAGGGTTGTCTCACTTGGTGGGTAGGTGTTTGGGGGAATAGTAGCTACTACTGAGTGCTTAGGACTGAATCCTTTCACAAACAGCAAAAGCTGAGAGATGAGGGGGGTGGGAGGGAGTGTCACAGACCTGGCTAAGTTAAATAATAGTGGTGTTGGGTCAAGTGTCTTTGCATCCCTTTGCATCACTTTCCTCAAGGTGAAAAGAATCAGATTTAACACCTATCATACAGATGTATTTTATTATTTAATTTTGACTACAAAAAAGTGTCGAGGGCTGACTTTCAGTCAGTCACAGCGAGGGAGCTGCTGTGCTACTTAGGAAACCCGGACCTCACCCATGTAAAATGCACAATTCACTGGTTTTTGGTATATTTATAGAGTTGTGCAACTGTCACCTCAGTCAACTCTAGAACATTTTAATCAGCCTCCCTTCCTGTCCCCCAGCACTAAACTATCATTAATCTACTTTCTGTCTTTATAGATTTGCTTATTACGGACATTTCCTATAAGGCCATATAAGGGCTTTTGTGACTGAGATAATCTTTTTTAAACCAAGTCCCGGCCTTAGCTCAGAGCTTTGGCCTGTAACTATACCCAGCTAGAATTGAATAGCAATTGTTTTGATTTTGTTGTATTTATTTCTACCCCTCCAGGGTGAGTGATAGGTATTTCCGATTTGTGATAGTGATATGAAATTTCCTTTTTGAATAAATTTGTTTCCATAAAAAAGTGAGCCAACATTTTTAAAGGACAAGAGTAAATAATAGTAGAGGTGGTATACAGGTGTGTCCAAAAGTTGGGAAGATAGGACATGAATGAAGTTTGGAAAACACTAGATTGTCTGATTTGAGGTTCTCCAGGACATGGTCTGAAAACCACCCTACTATCCATTTCACTCGCCTCACAACTACTGTAAGGAAGCATATCATTTTGCTGATGATGAAACAGGTGCAGAAAAGTTGAGTATGCTAACCCGTCCAAGTCACACAGCTAGTGACAGAACCTAGACTTAACCTGAGGTCTAATTCCAAAGACCACCTACTTACCAAATCTGGATCTAAAACCGAGGGTGAGGAATGGATGAGCAGGCTTGAGGGAGGATTCTAGCCAAAATACCAGAACATGTGGGCTCCAGGCTGGTTACCTTGTTTTTGGTATCACAACAAATATTCACATATTTCTGTAAAATAACTTAATTTGTGACCTTAAACAGAAATCCCATCTCAGTCACTGTTGGGGCTTGCTTCTCTTTAAGGGCACACCAGAATCCAGGAGGTGTTACCTGGATAAGGAGGTGTGTGTGTGTGTGTGTGTGTGTGTGTGTGTGTGTGTGTTGGTGCTGGGGAGACTCTAATCTTTGGTCCATCTTGATAGCTGTTGGTAATCGCCGTCCAAACCCTACAGTATTCCCTTCAAGGTCATGGCTTCTGTCCTATATCATGTGTGAGGCACCAGCTGTGGGCTGGCTGAGACTCCTTGTATGTAGGGTCCCCTCTTTCCTGGAAGATCAGGCAGCCTGCTCTCAAGGCTGGCTACTTTCTGGAGCACGGCCATGGGGCATGCACTAGAACTCCCTCTTGCCTTTTCTAGGCCCGAGACCTTCGCCAAGATCCTCTGCCTCCCCACCTCCCCTCTTTCTTATTCCACTTCATATTTTTTTTCACTCTGGGTTTCAGTAGCACATGAAACAGCCCATTTCCAATAATACTAGTTTCCTTTTCCTCAAGGGCAGAGAGAGCTCAATTTTTTTTCTAAACGATTTTATTTATTTATCTGACAGAGAGAGACACAGCGAGAGAGGGTACACCAGTGGGGGGAGTGGGAGAGGGAGAAGCAGACCTCCTGCCGAGAAGGGAGCCCGATTCGGGGCTCCATCCCAGGACCCCGGGATCATGACCCGAGCCGAAGGCAGACGCTTAATGACTGAGCCACCCAGGCGCCCCGAGAGAGCTCAATTTTTTTTTTAAAGCTTTTTTATTTATTTATTAGAGAGCGAGAGACTGAGAATGAGAGGGGAGAAGGTCAGAGGGAGAAGCAGACTTCCCGCAGAGCTGGGAGTCCGATATGGGACTCGATCCCGGGACTCCGGGATCATGACCTGAGCCGAAGGCAGTCGCTTAACCAACTGAGCCACCCAGGCGCCCCGAGAGCTCAATTTTTAGACCTTAACTTAGGCAACAGGTAGCAAGTAGAAGACAAAACAAGCAAATCCTGCCACACTGTTGTGCACACCTTTGCAACTCACTCCTCTCATCTCCTAGCTGTGCAATTCAACACGGACCCAAAGTTGTTAACTACACCTGTCCTCCTGTCAGAGAGCCATCTTTTGTTACTCAACTTGTGTGAGTCTCAGCCCTAACTCCAAACACCTTAGATCTAAAAGTAATTTTTGACCATTATAAACAAAATAACTAACTTTGGCCCAGGTAATATTCTAAGAGCTCTACATGCATAATCTCACAAAAATCACTTGAACAAATCTGTGAGGTAAGTACTGTTATTGGGTCCATTTTACAGGTGGGGAAACTGAGGCATGGAGAAGTTAAGTCTCCTGTCCAAGGCACCAGAGTTAGTAAATAGTAAAGGCAGACTTCAGTCCATGTAGTCTTGACTTCAGAGTGTGCGCACTCAAACGCAGAGCAAGTGTTCTGAGATCAGACTATTGCCTCTGTCATTTCCAGCAATATTTTAGTATTCCATATCTATCGGAAAGTAGTTTGTAGCTACTTGGGAAGCAGAATTGAGGAGGACTCTCCGCCCCAGAGAGGAGTCTTAGCACTCTGAGACCTGGATCTCTCACTCAGGATGCCTTTCTCCCCGCCCCCCCGCCCCCAGCTCCTGCATGAGTTAACAGAAGCTTCTCCCTGCCCCCGAACTGCCAACCCCAGTTACTGCTCTGTGTCCACATTGGGTGAGGTAGATGTGTAAATTTCTCTCTTCTTTGCTACAGCCCCGCAAGGAGTTATCCCCATTTTACATTTTACAGGTTTAGGGAGGCCAAGTGACTTGCCCAGGGTCACTCGGCTAGTGGATGGAGCAGCAGGATTGGAACCTGGCTGCCCATTTCTGAGCCTCCAGCTCTGTTAATGCGTTAGCAACCTTACAGAGTTGAGAGCCACGTAAGTGGGTTCCTGGAGCGGATGACCACCTGTGGCACCTACGAGAATCTCTCACCCTCTCTGGCTCCATTTCCTTATTGGCAGAATCTCTTTTTACCTTCCTTTTGTTTCTCAACCTCCTAATGAAAGGTGGGACAAGTGTTTTGTTTTGTTTTTTAAGGATTTTATTTATTTCTTTAGAGAGAGAACATGCACATTACAAGTGGTGGGAAAGGGAGGGACAAGCAGACTCAGCACTGAGCGCTCAGCGGAGCTCGACGTGGGGCTTGATCTCATGACCCTGAGATCAGGACCTAGAGCTGAAATCAAGAGTCAGTTTCCCAACCGACTGAGCCACCCAGGTGCCCGCCGTTCTGTTTTGTTTTGTTTTCAGTTTCAAAATTAGACTCAAAGACTACTGTAAAGAGGGTATTCCCATAAAGGAGTTTCCTTTTTGGGGGGGAGTCATGCAGTCTGCTCTAAGGAGACATTTTCTGCCTAGGGTTCTAGAACAGCAATTAGATTGAGGAGTTGGAGTTCAGGGAAAAGATGGGGACACTTGAGCCTGTGTGGAGAGAAAGGACATGATGATAACAATGCTTCTATTTACTGGGTCTTAACGTGCCAGGCCGCGGGCTGAGTCCTCTGTGTGTGTGTCTGTGTAATGTGTGTGCATACACACACACCTATGCTAGAGGTCATGGTTTTATCCACCACTCTACTCTAGATTTTTATTTTTTTTATTTTTATTTTTTAAAGATTTTATTTATTTATTTGACAGAGAGAGATCACAAGCAGGCAGAGAGGCAGAGAGAGAGGGGGAAGCAGGCTCACTGCGGAGCAGAGAGCCTGCTGCGGGGCTCAATCCCAGAACCCCAAGATTATGATCTGAGCTGAAGGCAGAGGCCTCAACCCACTGAGCCACCCAGGTGACCCTTTACTCTAGATTTTTAGATGACTATAGTGTTACTCTTATTTTTGCTTATCTGTATTTCTTAACTTTGTACAAAGCACATATACCGCCTCTACATAAAGATCAGTTCCCTTCCCTCATAGAATGCCTCTACTCATTACGGCGCTCTTCCTCCAATTTAAATGATTACATGCCTCCCAACCCCCACGGTGGGAGAAGTTCATTAAAGAAGTCAAGACCTTGTATGAGAGGGTTGTCCCCTTAATTCCAGTGGCAGCCACATCTGCACCTCCTTCCGAGTAAAGGAACCAAATGTCTTGTCACCCCACACCCCCTTCTCTCTCAAGTCCCTGATAGGCCTAGAGATTGGCATCTGAAGCCAACTTTCCACTGCAGGGAATCTCCACAGGGTGGTCCTGGGCCTGAGCGTTAGGAAGGTCATGAGGGCAGACTTGTTTGTCATAACTTCTGAGGGTGCTAGAGGCGTGCAGTGAGCCAGGCCAGGGGAGGCCGATTGGCCATCTCGTAACTCACTAGGCAGCCCACCCAACAATGCCCAGAATGGGAGTGGATTCCCCTGGGTGGCCTGGTCACCTGGCGAGGCGCCTGGACCGGAAATGCTGCTTAATTGGATCGTGCCTACCCAGCTGATCAGCTAATGGCTTGGAAAGTTGGAAAACCAGACCCAGAAAAAGTAGACTGAAACGGGGAATCATGAGAACCCATATCAGGAGTCTGTGGGCGGGGGGTGGGGGGGGGATGTCACTGTTCTGGGAATGAATGTGTCACTTCGAAGTTGGAACAAGGATGTTCTAGGGACCCCATGACTTCCATGGGTCTCCTGGGGAATGACCAATATCCCAGATGTCTGGAAGACTACCACGAGCACTCAGCAGCTAGATGGGATACCTCAACCTATGAAAAATACCCCCCTCCCTTTTTTTTTTTCTTTTTTTTACTGAAAGTCAGTGAATAGGCAATAAGTGACACTTTAAATAATGTGAAACTACTTCCGCTATTAACAGGTACTCTACATACCCTTCCTTAGTTTCTCAAAATGTTTTCGGATTCATTCTTTCCATAGTTTTTTGCTTTTTTGGTTTTTTGGAAAGGTAACATGCTCTCTAAGAGGGATAGTCTATGAGGTGTTTGCTGTCTTTATAATTTTACAGCTTCAAGTCCCAAGGTCATGTCAAAGAATGACCTGGGATTTGTATATCCTGGATCTGAAATTCTCACAAGTTACCTAAAAGTTGAACAGTAAGAAGTAAACCCACATATTCAAGAATTTTGTGTAAGTAGACTTTGTGAGCGGGAAAGGATTATACTCCTGAATGATGCCTCACTATATATTGTGTTCAGTTTATAATTTTAGTTACAAATCCATTTAAAATAATTAAAGTTATAGACTCAGAGAGGGAAAGCAATAGGCTGAGTCACACAGCAAGTTAGTGCAGAGCTGGAACTACAACTCTGGTCCCTTCGCTGCAAGCTCAGTGCTTTCTCAACTTGTTCTCTCCCTTTGATTGCTGCCTCACAAAGCTATGGCTACAAGAAAACTATAGATTAATTTTAAAGTGATGCTGAGAAGACGAGGAAGGTGAAGCGGAAGTAACAGGAAGGCAAAAAAAAATTTTTTTTTTTTTAAGATTTCATTCATTTATTTGACAGAGAGATCACAAGTCGGCAGAGAGGCAGGCAGAGGGAGAGGGGGAAGCAGGCTCCCCGCAGAGCAGAGAGCCCGATGCGGGGCTCGATTCCAGGACCCTGAGATCATGACCTGAGCCGAAGGCAGAGGCTTTAACCCACTGAGCCACCCAGACGCCCCGGCAAAAAAAAATTTTAAAGATTTATTTATTTATTTGAGAGAGAGAGAGAGCATGAGCGGGAGAGGCAGAGAGAGAGGGAGAGAAGCAGACTCCGTGCTGAGCATGGAGCCCAACGTGGGGCTTAATCTCAGGACCCCGAGATTAGGACCTGAGCAGAAACCAAGAGTCAGACGCTCAACCTACTGAGCCACCAGGTGCCCCAGGAAGGCCAATTTTAAAAATCTTTTTTTTGTTGTGGTGTTAGTATTTTATTGTTGTAACAAATTACTACAAATTTGGTGCCTTAAAACTACACATTTATAGCCTTACAATTCTGTAGGTCAGAAGTCCGACATGGGTCTCACTGGGCTAAAATCAAGATGTGGGCAAGTCTGTGTTCCCTCTGAGGATCTAGGGGAGAATCCACTCCCTTGCCTGTTCCAGTTTCCAGAAGCCGCTCACGGTCCTTGACTCATAGTCCCCTTCCCCTATCTCCAGAGCAGCAATGTTGCTTCTCCGTGACTCTTCTTCCCTCTGTCTGTAGCCAGAAAAGGTTCTCTGATTTTAAGGACCCTTGCGATTACACTGGGCCACCTGGATAATCCAGGATAATCTCCCCATCTCACAGTCTTTAACTTAATCACATCTGCAAAGTCCCTTCTGCCATATGAAGTAACGCACTCACCAGCTCTGAGCTTCAGGGCGTGGGCATTTTAGGAATTAGAGCAAGGCGATTATTCTGCCTATCGCAGTGGTGAAATATTATCCAGATGCATAAACATTCACAGGAAAATAGACATTTTAACATAATATTCAAATACCCCAGCCACAATCGTCCAAACCAAGAAATAAACATTGTCAGAACTGCCACAACCCCCCCCTCCCACTTAATCATGTTTTCTGTTTGCATTTGCCTGAAATTCTTTTTGTCCATCTATTTATTTGCAATATTTTTCACTTTTGTTTTTTGTGGCTTTCTTATAAATTGCTCATAGCAGATTAAAAGAATTTTTTTGAATATTTTGTCTGCTTATAGCGGATCTTAAAAGTAACTTAGTCTGACAAGTTCTGTCATAATGTTAATTCAGTGTGTTCCTGTTTATTGATTAATCCATATACTTTTTCTTTTCCACCTTATTTTACATTTACTATTTACTTTTTCATTAATGTTTTCCTGTTTGCTTTTTTTAAAAGAACTTCTGTGGTTTTGGTCAAGTTTCTGTTTATTACCTTTCCCCCTCTTTGTAAACCTGCCAGTGTTTATCTTCTTTTTCCTAGCAATCACAATTGTTCTTAAATGGTTGTGTCAGTTCATGGTCATAATCCTACTGCTTCACCAAGTAATTTACTTGCCCACTCTTCCACAAACCCCCCAAAGATGATCACCCTAGCATGCCTTGACCTTCCTCACTCTCCTAGAGTTTTGCTAGGATAGCTTACAATTTTTTGTTCTATTATTCGAAAGTTGATCACTTATGCAAAAGAATCTTTATTTAACACTTAAAGCACAAATTCCCAGCTAACCTTGAAGCTGAACTATCTATGTCTATATTTATGTATCTATGTATTGCAAGATTCATCGCTCACCTCTGCTACCTCACCTGTTCATCTGTCGTTATCTTGAGCTCCCCATCACTTACTGAGAGGATTTCCTGAGCACTTCCCTCAGAAAGGTCATGCACGTGATGCATGCACTGAATCTTGTATACCAGATGTCCTTCTTTTGCCCTGGTTGGGAAGTGACATGATCGCCACTTTGATTCTTGGGTTATGTTCTTTTCTCCTGGAGTCTGTATTCTACTGTCCTGTAGCTTTAGTGTTGCAGATGGGGGGCTTTAAACTAGTTTGATTCTCATTCTTTTATAAATGACCTAGTCCAGAAGCTTGTAAGTTTGTTTTGTTTCTATTTCTGAAGTTCGGGAATTTCATCAGGCTATGTCTAGATACTTTTCTTTATTCGTGTGAGTCCTTTTAATCTCCAGGCTCAAGTCTTCCTCTCCATCTGTGACTTTTCTTTTGGGACCCCTGTTGTTTGCATTAAGTCTTCAGGGTTTGTCCATAAAATTTACATGTAATGGCATGATTTCCTTTCCTTTATTTGTCTGATGTGTTGTAAGATTTCTTCCCGTATCTTGGAGTCTCTCATTAGTGTCTGTGTCAACTACCAAGCATATCTATTCTAATTACAAATTCAGGCATTAGGGAAATAACCACTGGATGGGCCAGCCCATGAGCCACGTGGATCCCTGAATTGGCCTGGAGTCAACAGATTCCATTTATCACCTGATTGCTATAAGCCCCTTCTTTGAATGGTGGACCACAGGGGCATTTTAGGTCCCCAGGAATAAGTACATTTAGAGCCAATAATAATCCCAGAAAGATGGGGTATGTCCTTTTTTCCAGTGCACAGATACTCTACTAAATAACTGTAGGTCCCTCTGGGGAAGGCTAGGAGGAAGGTTTATGAGTACTTGCAGCAATGATGCAGGTTCCTTCCTCTAGGAGACTCCACATCCCCTTTAATCAAGGGGCTCTGGGTCTGTGATTGACTTGTGTCTGGGAACCGGTAAGAGGCTGTGACTCTGCACTTCATATTTTGGCTACCAGACCTAGGATTTCTCCTGTTGTATAGATAGATCAAGCAGGAAAGAAACACTTCCAGAATAGTGGAGTAAAGAGTTCCAAAAACCTACTCCTCTGGGGCACCTGGGTAGCTTGGATGGTTGGGCATCTGCCTTCGGCTCAGGTCATGATCTCCAAGTCCTGGGATCAAGCCCCACATGGGCTCCTGGTTTGGCAGGGAGTGTGCTTCTGCTCTTCCCCCTGCTCATGCAAATGTCTCGAATGAATGAATGAATGAAATAAAAATCCACTCCTCCTTAAAAGCAAGAAGAACTCTGGAAGAATATTGTCAAAATAAGCTTTTTCAGAACTCTGGAAACTAACCAAAGGTTAGCTACAATCTGAGTGTTTATTAAAAAAAAAAATAGCTGTATCCTAGTGAGAGCAGTGAACTTTGTGAAATTTTAACTTGCCCTAGTCCCATTTTCCTCTCCCCAAGTCCACAGAAACCTTGAAAACTAAAAGCTTCATAACTAAGGGAGCTGTGAAAACCAATGGCTTAGCAGCCACCAGAGGGGCCAGAACAGGTTTGAAGCTCTACAGCACCTCCATCCTCAGAGAAGTGCCACTATCTGACCTGTCTGATAGCTCTCTGGAAAGCCTATTCTGAGTTTGTCTTTATTTGGCTGAAGTCAGAACTCTCCCTATGCTAATAGCTGTGACTGCAGGTCATATATAGAAAACAATCAGCGGCAATTGTTTAACATTACAGCTGCCTAAAGTGACCATACCAGTTGATGGTCATGAGAGCTGACAAAACAACTTAAAAGGAAAAACTGGGGAATGAGAGATATTCATAGGTCCTTGAAAAGCTTTGATATATTCCTAGGAATTCCTAGATGTTCACAAGCAAATGTGCATACCCAGGAAAAACCTGAGAAAATCCTAAGTTCTCACCTCTACCTGACCTTGAGGGTCTGTACAGGCAAGAAGTGAATATTAAAGCAGTATTACACACACACACACACACACACACACACACACAGCCCCACAGATTTGTTGGTTGAAGGCATTTAAGGAAATCTCTGTCCAACCATTAGCTACACAGCTTTGTACAGAATTACTCTAGGAAAGTCACTAAACAAACAGCAACAACCACAAAGTCTGGGGAGCGGTGGAATCTGATTTTCAGAGTTGCCACATTATGATATTTAAGATGTCACTTTCAACAAGACATTATGACATGCAAAGAAACAAGAAAGTGTGGCCCATGCAAAGAAACAAGAAAGTGTGGCCCATGCAAAGATAAAAAGCAGTAAAAAGAAACTGTCCCTGAGGCAGTCTAGACATTGAAGTTACTAGAAAAAGTCTTTAAATGTATTTATTTATAGATAGAACTCAAGGAAATTATATATAAAAAATTATAAGAATGTCTTACCAAATAGAGGATATTAATAAGCACATACAAATTACATATATATATATCCTGTATATAATAAATATAATATATATATATATATATAATAAAAATTCTGGAGTTAAAAAGTATAATAACTGAAATGAAAGATTCACTAAAGAGTTCAGTAGCAGATCTGACCTAGCCCCAGAATCAGCAAACTTCAAGACAAGTTAGTTGAGATTATTCAGTCTGAGGAACAGAAAAAGAAAAATAATGAATAAAAATGAATTGCACCCCACAGACTTGTGGGACAACATCAAGTATACTAACATACAGCTAATGAGAGTCCCAGAAGAGAGGAGAGAATGGGGTAGAAAGATTATTTGAAGAAATAATAGACAAAAACCCTCCCAACTTTAATTTTAAAAAATTAATCTACATATCCAAGAAGCTCAAAATAGGATAGACTGTAAGAGTTTCACATCTAGACACACCATAGCCAAACTTTGAAAGACAAAGAGAATACTGAATGCAGCAAGAGAAAAAAGTAATTCGTCATGTACAAGAGAGCCTCAATAAGATTAGCAGCTGACTTCTCAGAAACTATGAAGACCAGAAGTGGAATAACATATTCAAAGTGCTAAAAGAGGGGCACCTGAGTGCCTCAGTCAGTTAAGTGTCTACTTTTGGCTCAGGTCATGATCCTGGGGTCTGGGGATGGAGCCCCCTGTCAGGCTTCCCATTCAGCAAGGAGTCTGCTGCTTCTCCCTCTGCCCCTCCCCCTGCTCATGCTCACTCTCTCTCTCTTCAAATAAATAAATAAAATCTTTTTTTAAAAGTGCTATATTAATAAACCAATCCACCAAGAAATTTATATCCAGCAAAACCATTCTTCAAATATAAAGAATTCATTAAGACATTCCAAGATAAAAATGGAGGGAATTTGTTCCTGGCAGACCTACCCTACAAGAAATATAAAAAGAGTCCTTCAGGCTGAAATGAAAGGACCAGACAGTAATTGAAATCCACCTGAAATAAAGAACATCAATAAAAGGGACTGTAGGGGCACCTGGGTGGCTCAGTGGGTTAAGCCTCTGCCTTCGGCTCAAGTCACGATCTCAGGGTCCTGGAATCGAGCCCCGCACTGGGCTCTCTGCTTGGCGGGGAGCCTGCTTCCCCCTCTTCCCCCTCTCCCTCTGCCTGTCTCTCTGCCTACTTGTCATCTCTTTCTCTCTGTCAAATAAATAAATAAAATCTTTAAAATAAATTTTAAAAAAGGAACTTTATAAATACTAGAAAAAATTATAAATATTTTTTGGCTTATAATTTTTTTTCTCTTAAATGTTCTTTTTTTTTAAAAAAAAAATTATTTATTTGATAGAGAACGCAAGCAAGCAGGGGGAGTAGTGGACAGGTGAGAGGGAGAAGCAGACTCCTGGCCAAGCAAGGAGCCCCGTGTAGGGCTTGATCCCAGGACCCTGGGATAATGATCAGAGCTGAAGGTAGATGCTCACATGACTGAGCCACCAGGTGCCTCTATATGTTCTTTTTCAAAGATTTTATTTATTTGAGAGAGAGAGAGAGCAGGAGGGAGAGGGAGAGAGAATCTGAAGTCGACTCCATCCCAAGCGCAGAGCCCAACTTGGGGCTTGATCCCACCACTCCCAGAACATGACCTGAGCTGAAACCAAGAGTCGGGCCGCCCAACCAACTGAGCCACCCAGGCGCCCACCCTCTTTTATGTGTTCTTTTTTAAAAAAGATTTTATTTATTTATTTGACAGAGATCACAAGTAGGCAGAGAGGCAGGCAGAGAGGAGGAAGCAGGCAGAGAGCCCAATGTGGGGCTTGATCCCAGGACCCTGAGATCATAACTGGAGCCAAAGGCAGAGGTTAACCCACTGAGCCACCCAGGCGCCTCATCTCTTTTATATGCTCTTTTTTTTTTTCTTTAAAGATTTTATTTATCTGACAGAGATCACAAGTAGGCAGAGAGGCAGGCAGAGAGAGAGAGAGGGGGAAGCAGGCTCCCTGCCGAGCAGAGAGCCCGAGGTAGGGCTCGATCCCAGGACCCTGACATCATGACCTGAGCCAAAGGCAGAGGCTTTAACCCGCTGAGCCACCCAGGCGCCCCTCTTTTATATGTTCTAAAGACATTTGCAAAAAGCAATAATTGTAAAACTCTATTTATGGGCTTATATGAAGATGTAACTTGTATGGCGATAATAGCATAAAGAAAAAGTGAGGAAACATATAGGTTGAACAAAAGAACATTTTTATATACTATTGAAATTAAGTTGACATTAAAATAAACTAGATTGTTTTAAGACATTAATTGTAATTCCCAGGGAAACCACTAAGAAAGTAATTCAAAAGAACACAGTAAAAGAAACAGGGAATTAAAATGAAATACTAGAAAATATGTAACACAAAAGAAAGCAGTAATGGAAGAACATCGGAGGAAAAAAGATAAGACACATAAATAAATAGCAAAATGATAGGCATGAATCCTGTCCTGTTCGTAGTTACATTAAATGAAAATGAACTAAAAATTTCACATAAACATAGAGATTAGCAGTAGATTTTTTTAAAAACCAACAGAAGGGGTGCCGCCTGCATGGCTCAGTCAGTTGGGTGGCTGGGCTCTTGATTTTGGCTCAGGTCATCATCTCAGGGTCCTGGGATCCAGTCCCATGTTGGGTTCTGGGCTAGAATGGAGTCTGCTTGTCATTCCCCCTTTGGTCCTCCCCCACTGTGTGTCTGTCTGTCTCTCTCAAATAAATAAAATCTAAAAAAAGGAAATTCCCTCTCCCTCTGCCCCTCCCCCTAAAAAAAATAAAATAAAATACCCACACAATACAACTATATGCCCTTTATAATCACAGACACGAAGAGGTTGACAGTGAAAGGACAGAACCAGAACCATAAGAGATGTAGAGTAGCTAGTTACTAACATCAGACAGAACAACCTAAAACAAAACTTTTTAGTAGAGAAGAAAGAAATTTTATAATGATAAAAAAGTCAATCCATTAAGAAGACAAAATAATTATAAACATATGTACCTAACAAAAGAGTCCCCAAATACATGGCACAAAAACTTACAGAACTAAAAAGAGAAATAGGTAATTTGCCAATAATAGTGGGAAAGTTCGATACCCAACCTACAATAATGGATAGAATAACTAGACAGAAGATCCACAAGGAAATAGATTGAGCAATACTAGCATAGGTTTCCTATCCATTTCATTCCAAGGGATACTGTCATCAGTTCTCCATTACCTGGGGCACTTGGCCAGCTAAGTTGGTAGAATGTACGACTCTTGATCTCCGGATTTTGAGTTCCAGCCCCATGTTGAGTGTAGAGATATTTAAAAATACAAATCTTTAAAAAAAAAATTACCCATTATCAAAGACCTCTGCAAGCCAAGAAATCAGATTGTCTGATGGTCCCTGTCGCCCTTTACAGCTGATGTGTCCACTCTGTCTGGATCTCATCATATCCACTAGGATCACGGAGCCTATCTCAAATGATGGTAATCGTTAGTCATTAGTCATATGTCTACAGCCACACCTGGCCTACAAAGGAGAGTAACCCTAGAACTTTTCAAGGATGGAGATCCTCCCTTCAATGCCTTAGCAAAGGAAGTGTCTTCTGGGTCCTCTCATAGAATATAGTAGACAGGTTGCACAAGATAAATCAAGTCTATCACCCTAAGGCTTTGGATTCCTTCTTCCACATGATGCCATCTCCACTTCATTAACGTTAGGCCACCATCAAGTCCAATCAATGAATCAAGCAACTTTTTATTTATTTATTTTAGAAAGAGAGCGAGCATGCAAGCAGGGAGAGGGGCAGAGGGAGAGGGAGAAAAGCAGACTCCCCGCTGAGCACGGAGCCCTTCCTGAGATCGTGACCTGAGACGAAATCAAGAGTCAGGGACACTTAACCAACTGAGCCACACAGGAGACCCTCAAGGAACCTTTTGGAGCCAAGTTCAGGTGCATAAGCTAGCACATGAAGTCTGGAATCCCTAGTAAATGCACCCATACTGATGAATTGGGCCCCGTTTAGTGCTATATTCTACTCTCACTGGTCTAAGACCCTTAGAATCCATTCTCACACACTTCCCAGGTTTCTGCCAACCTGCTAGCAATGTATTCCAATTCCTTTTGGTATGTAAACTGTTTCCTCCTGGACCACAGTGTGTACCGGCCGCCTAGAACATGCTGAGATTTGACCCTCGTTAAAGGTCAAGTGACAACAGGAAATTTGTATTGGACTTGAGGGGAACGCATTTGCCTCAAGTGAAGTTATCACAGAGTTTTCAGACAGGAAAGGTGGTTTCTTCAGAGAAGCGCAGAATGCCTTGGAAGTTCAATATTGTTCACTTCATCTGGATCCAACCAGATGTGCCATTCCAGATTTCTAGATCCTGTTCTTTCCTGATCAATGCTCTAGTTTCCCCCATGACAAACTTGATAGTACTGAATTCATCTGTCATTATAATTCAGCAACTACATGGTCACATTTTGTTTTTGACTTTTGGCCATATTAGCCCTGGGTCAATGCAAGGGATTTTTCTAGAACTGTCACAGAAGCACCCTGGTTCTCAGACTGACTTGCGTTGGGACTTAGTAGACCTGAGCTTGTCATTTTCTCTCTGTGATCGTCAACTGCACTGAGAAGAATCCCTCCTATGCCAAAGTCATCGGTCATTACTACTGCCATTGTAGTCAAGGGCAGCAGGCATTTGGGTTCCCAAGGCATGTGTTTCATCACAGTCAGCCACAGGTGACAGCTTTAACTGTGACGCAACCACATACTGTGAATGAGTAGTGTGCCATTTCCCGTCGGCAAAGAACCCAGCATTGAAGTCCAAATGTGACTGAATCAATTGCAAAACCCCATGTTTGTGGGTCTGTTTCCTAGGACCACTCCCGGTACCAATTATTAGATCAGTCAAGGTCCAATAAGGAGACAGAAGCCACAATGGAAAAGTTTAACGTAAAGAGTTACTAATTGGGGCTTGG
>CM052805.1:19830437-19859024 GCA_028533885.1 Nasua narica | reverse complement strand
CCCCCCCCCCCCCCCCCCCCCCCCCCCCCCCCCCCCCCCCCCCCACTTGGCTGACTCAGTCGGAAAAGCAACCAACTGTTGATCTCAGGGTCGTGTTTGAGCACCACGCTGGGTGTAGAGATTACTTAAGTAAATAAAACTTTAAAAAAAAGGGGGGTGCATAACAGAAAAGTCAGTGATGGACGCCCTACAGTGGGACTTCCTGGAAATCTGTCCTCTGGAGGTCAGGTGAAGTTGCTAATTACTGAACACTGCTAGTACCAAGACTATAGGAGGTATACCCTGCAGGAGCCCAGTGCTGGAAGGAACTTTGCCAATGCAGGGACTGAGCACTGCAGAGAGTCATGCCATGACAGGAGTCCCGCGAGAGCACGGGTACTCTGCAAGAGCCCGGTGCTGGAGAAAACTGCACCAACACCGGAGTCTAGCGCGGCTGCAAGCCACCCCATTGCAGGAGTCAAGCAGAAAGTGCACTTGGTAAGGCATAGGGCGGGAGAAGTCAAGTGCTAGAGAGAGCTGCTCTGCGGAAGTTCAGTGCTAGAGAAAGCTGCATGAGGGTCAAGACTGATGGGTGCGTGTGCAAAAGGAGTCCGAAGGTAAGGAATCCACTTACCGCTAAGGCAGCATGTGGTCTGCGGTTTTTCGTATCTGAGAACGGGAAGAGGAGGTGCAGCAAGGTAGTTGCAAGCTGGGGTCAGTGGGCTCCCCCAAAGAACTCCTTACTCTGGACACACATCTAAGGCCCACTGGATGTGCCCATGTACATATAGCCCTGCAAAACTGCGCAGCAAAACTGCAACCTCAGCAAAAACTGAAACCTCAACAGGACTAGAACCAGGAAGGGCAGCCCCTTCTTCGGTCAGTGGCCCTCCGGCGCCCTCTGCTGGCAAAGCTTAGCATAACGTTCAGTGCACTGAGAAATGCATAGATGGTCCAGCCCATTATCTTGGAGCAGATACTGGAGGGTGAATTTGGAGCTGAGAGGCAATAAATCAAAAACTAATATAGTAGCAGATTCCCCACATAATCTCTCTTACCCACAGACCGGGGGCCAATAAGGTAGGAAGGACTGAGTGAAAGCCTCTGGAAATTTCCCCTCCCTACAAAAACAACAACGCGGTAAAAATACCACATCCCTGGGGAAAGTGTAGAGACTCACGCCCCAGAAGCCTCGGGTTGAAAGAAGCAGTTGGAGTGAGATCTGTCACATACCCACTAAACCCACAGTATGGCCTGTGCAGAAGTCAGATGGATCTTGGAGAATGACTGTGGACTGTCATGAACTTAAATCAGGTGATGTTTCCCACTGCAGCTGCTCTCCCGGATGTAGTATCTTTCCCAGAGCAAGTCAGCGCAGCCCCCGGTATCTGGCATGTAGCTATTACCTGGCTTCCTCTCCGTGACAGTACGAAGGGTCCACTAGAGCAGTTCCTTTTAGCTCCCGAGCCCATCCTGTATCCGCAGGTCGCTTCAGGGCAACGTCAGTTCCGGTCTGACCTAATGTAACCCACAGAGATTTTGATCGCTGTAACATTCCACGAAACGTCACACCGGCAGCACCATTGGAGCTAATGAGCAGGAAGCAACAAATACTTTAACTGGCTTTGGAAGACAGATGCAAACTAGAAAGTGGGAGATAAAGCCCACAAAAGATTCAGGGGCCTGCCAAGTCAGTGAAGTTTCTGGAAATTCAGTGGTCTAGAAGATATAACGCTGTCTCCTCCAAGGTGAAAGATAAGTTGCACCGCATACGACTACTTATTCCAAAAGAGGCGCCGTGGTTGGTAGAGGCCCGTGGATTTTGGAGGTGACCTATCGCATCAGTGGGGGCCCTTTGGACAAGGCACCAGCGTAAGAGTAGACTCTGTAGGCAGCTGAGGCTGCAGTTCATGCTGTCCTACCCCTTCGGGATGATGATCAAGCAAAGCCAGGGGTACCGAGTGTCCTTGGCAGAGAGAGAAGCCCTATGGATCCTCTAGCAGGAACCAGTCAGTATTCGCTAATAGAATTAAAACACAGACTCACAGGATGCTTGATAAACATAGACCCTTTTCTGCACACAGCCATTCTACTCTCGAGAAACCATTTCTGGTTTGCTGTTGGGACCCGGTAGGGACCAAACCCCTACCTGGGCGACCTCAGGTGACCACGCAACCTGAGATTCTCATCATGAACAGAGTGTTGTCTGCCCAACACAACCAAAACGTTGAGTGTGAACAGCAGTAACGTAGCATCGAGTGAAAGTGGTACATATGAGACCAGGCTTGGGAAAATCCAGACGGTGAGAGCCATTTACACGGACAGGCTCTACAGATGAATCTGTCTCGTCTGTGGTGACCTGACGGGTCACACTCCAATGGAGGTGAGGAAGAGTGGACAGACCTGTAGGCAGTGCATTTGGTTGTTCACTATGTCTGAATGAGAAAGGGCCGGCGGCATGTGGCTCTACTCATTCAGAGACAGTTGCTGATGGTTTGGCCTGATGGTCTGGGACTTGGAAGGAATAGGACTGGAAGACTGGTGACAAGGAAGTTGGAACTCTTGTAACCTTTTTTTTTTTTTAAGTCTTCTTCAGTCAATTTTACTTCAGCTGGAACGGTTTCATCCAGGGGCCCAGTGTGGTTTCCCTGAGTCCCCTTGGATGGGCTCTTAGCTTTCTTTACCTGTTCGTGATTTTATTAACTCGTAGCAGCCCAAACAGGATACGTGACTAGGTCCTTGCAACCAGGGAAGTGATATAAGGCAACGTTTGCCTCTTGGGGGCTGGTTTGCTAGGTCAGCCATAACAAAGTGCCACTGGGTGGCGACAGAAACAACAGAAATTAATTTTCTCACAGTTGGAGGGGCTGGATGTCCCAAATCAAGGCGTTGGCAGGATTGGTTTCTTTCGAGACTTCTCTTCTTGGCTTGTAGATGGTCATCTTCTCCCTTGTCTGCATATGATCTTCTTGCTGTGTATCTGTCTTAGTCTATCCTCATTAGGGACACCAGTCATCCTGGCTTAGGGCCCACTCTTATTTTTTATTTTTATTGTATGTGTGTGTGTGTGTGTGTGTGTGTGTGTGTGTGAGTAAAGCGATAGACGTTTATTAAGTGAAGATACAGAAAATGCTCAAGAGTGAGAAGGGGTCCCAACAGGGTTGTCAAGGAGGGCCTTTTGGGTTGGTCTTTTATAGGAAGGTAACCAGGGAACTTAAATCCTTTTAACATCTCTATCGATAACACCTTCGATGGCTTACTTCCTTTTTAGGGGCTGGTTATTCTTTGTTGGTCACAGGTGATTATCATAAAGACACCCCACACGCCTAGGACAGGGTAGGACCCACCCTTATTACCTTATTTTAAATTAATTGCCTCTGTAAACACCCTATTCCCAAATACGGTCATATTCGGAGGTATTGAGGGTTAGGACTTTAGCATATAAGTTTTTTTGGTCGGGGGAAGACACGGTTTGGCCCATAAGAGCCCATACTGCACAAATTTGAAGGCCATTATCCTACTAAGAGGAAGCTTCACCTATAGGGTTCAAGTTCAGGCAGCAAACAGTCAAGTGTAAGCAGTTTACTTGTACAGCTCCCTTCCAGGTCTGCAAAGGTGAGCAGATTAGCTAGGATCTTCCAGGGCTGCATGTCAGGGGAGGGAAAGGGATTTCATATTTTTACCCCTCTTCTTGAGTTCTGATCCATGTTATAAAATCCAAGAATTCGTGATTTATCTGTCCATGATCACCGGCAGCGCTGGGCCATGACCACCCTCCCATGTAAAATTTGGAGGAATAGAACAGACCCCAAGTTTTAGCCAGCAGGTGCATCCTCAAGGGGAAAAGAGGGGAAGGAACTGGTATACGATGCATTTCTCCCTCAGGAAGTCTGGAGATGGGGAAAGGCAGGAGTATAGACCAGTAGTCCTCCCCCTACATAGAAGGAAACATTAGGAGTGGGGACAATGTGTTCTCCCCACCAACGTTATGCAAGAGGGATGCTAGAACCCTTTCCTGAAGTGGTTCCTATGTTCTTTCCCATTGAGCTCTTTCATGAAACCAAGCGTATTAGTTTTATCTTTCTGTATAACAAAGTACCCCAAATTTAGCAGCTTAAACAACACTCCTTTAAAACAGTCTTGTGGACTTTGCTGGGTTCTCAGCTCAGTGTCTTGGCTTGGCAAGGTTCTCAGCTTAGAGTCTCTTAAGGTCAAAGTCAAGGTATTGGCTGGGCTGGGGTTTCACCTGGCTTGGGGGAAGAATCCACTTCCAAAGGAGTCCAGGTTGTTGGCCATATTCGTTTCCTTGCTGTGTAGGGTTGTACTAGATGTTTCCTTGATGGCTGTCAACTGGGGGCAGTTGTTTAGAGACCGCCATGTTCCATGTCACGTGGCTCCCTTCCTCTTCAAGCCAGCAATGGCTCAGTCCTCCTCCTGCTTCAAGTCTCTGATGTCTTTTTCTGCCACCAACGGGAGAAAACTCTGCTTTTAATTGGCTATCTGATTGGTGATAATCTCCGGATCTTAACATCAACGGACTTGGAACTTTAATGACATCTTTAGTTAGATCTGCAGAATCCCTTTGCAGCCATACCTTGCTTAGCGTTGGATGGAAAAACCAGGGGCCAGGAATTTTAGGGGGTTATCTTTAGAATTCTGTCTACCACACAAGGGATTCTTATCTTTGCCCTAGACCTTGGCAGAAGGCAGTTCCTCTCTGCTACAGGTTTCTTAGATCCCAGCCCGGCACACAAGACAGGAAAGTGTGTTACATGCTCTTTCCTCCAGAGAGACCACAATCAGCTCTTCAAACGGTTCGTAAATTCCTGGCATGACTGCGAATTAGGCAAAGGTACGCCTGCCTTAAACAATTTACTGCCATCTGTTGGAAATTTGTTGTAATAACCTCACAGATCTCGGTTTACCGGGAAGGGAGTGGCACCTCCGAGTCTTGTGGTGCGTAACTCACACGACTTTGTCCAGGGGCCCTGACCCCACTGGGATCAGTTACGTCCTCTCCGTTCCAGCCACTTGCCCACACTGCCGTCTCCGGAGACACATTTTTCCAGAACCTTCTTTCTGACATCCGTCATCTATTTTTATCCGTTGATGATTTGGGGAAAACGTGAACTAGAATGGCCACCAATTGGCCTGAATAGGGTGATGAATTAATCCTCAGGAAAAGAAACGACCAGTGGCTTGATCTAATCTCTTTGGTTAGATCCATAAGCAAATATCCAAGATCTTCCAAGGAGCGAACCCTGAAGTAACAGCAATATTAGGGTGAGAGTAACGGCCACCGATGTTCCTCCATGCCTGCATCTCTATCCAAATACGGATATAGGTCAGGTATATGTATAATACACCCATGCATACACTCACATATGTGCATAATCTCCTTTAATCCTCACAGGAACCCTGCTGAGTAGGGATTATTACTCTGATGAGGCATCAAGAAGACAGGCCTAGTGATGTTATAGTACTTGCCCAAGGTCAAGGATAAAAAGGAGCTGAGCCACCTAGCCAAAAAACCAAAACCAAACCCAAACAAATGGCCCAGGTGAGTCAGGACCCACACCTATGCCGTGGGCTCCAAAACCCATGCTTCTAACCATTTGAGTGGAGATTAGCTAAGAGCCTAAGCCCCGAATTGAGACCTTGACTCTCTGCTTCTGGAAGAGAAGCCAGGGCTGCTCCTTGGGGGCCTGGAACGTCTTCGCTGTACTCATGAGAATGGCCCAAAGGGAAAAGTGTGGTAGGTTGTTGTGTGTGACTGCAAGATAGGGATGGCCAGTGGGACTTGGAAGGAGACAAAATGGTGGGGCCTGTCCTTTGGACCATGGTATCTCCAGCACCTGGGACCCTCCTGGTGCCCAGTCAGCATCTGCTGAATGACTGAATAGCTACCTGATCAGCCAGACATGGAGCGTGCCTGTGAGAGCCCCTGTCTGTCCTTTGCCCCGGTGCCGCCCCTTCCCTTTCCAATACATGGGCTCTTGGGAACCGGATTTGAGATCCTTCTATGCGGCAGGCCTTGCGCCAAGTGTTCTACCTGCACCTGCTCATTTAGAGGGAAGTCAGAATCCCCTGATGAGTGATTTCGTACTTGAGAGGCTTCTGGGCTGGAGAGAAATACCTGCCATCTTCTGTACACCGTCTAATGCTCAATGTATTAGACTAGAACAAAAATAATTGAAAACGATTTGTTTTCCACGGGGGACTTAGGCTTTGATTACAAATTTGACCAGCTAAATTACCTTAAATAATTTAACTGTGAAGACAAAGTCAATACAGTGGATTCTTTTGACTACTCATATGCTTTGAGCATTTGCCGATAGAGTAATTACAGCATTTATTAAAATCCAGCCATCGAAACTGGTTATGGAAATGCTAAAGCCATGGGATTAACCTTCTCTTGTCCTTATTCCAGCACCTTCCTAAGGTTCCAATTTCTGTACCTTTCTAGGGCTTCAGAAATTCTGCCAATTATTATGTTTATACCTTCCTAGAGTTTTTTTTTTTAAAGATTTTATTTATTTGACAAAGAGAGCACGAGCAGAGGGAACAGCAGCAGAAGGAGAGGGAGAAGCAGGCTCCCCGCTGAGCAGAGAGCCCGATGTGGGGCTCGATCCCAGGACCCTGAGATCATGACCTGACCCAAAGGCAGAGGCTTTAACCCACTGAGCTACACAGGTGCCCCAAGATTTTTTAAAGTAACCCAACATGGGGCTTGAGTTCATAACCTCAAGATCAAGCATCAGATTCTCTATGACTGAGCCATCCGAGCACCCCAAGATTAAAGATTTTAAACCACAGTGCCATTATCACAATTAAAATTTTTAATAGTCATCCCTTAATATTGAATATCCAATGTATTTGAATTTTCAATTTGAATAAATGTTCCATAAATGCCAACTAAATTTTTTTCGGCTTCTTTGAATCAAAATACAAATAAGAGCTAATACATGTAACTGATTTATATACAGATATTAATTTTTTAACCTTGGTGTCTTTCTCAGAGATGGTACATTCAATTTTTGTATGGCCATCAATAACTGAGCTCTTGTCCTTTCATTATGATGACTTGGTCTGTTGGCACTAGTAAAACCCATTATTAACTTATAATTGGTAAGGTCACAAAAGTTTCACATATACCCTTCCGTGCCCTTGCCCTGACAGAGAATTTCAAACTTGGCTGCACATTAGAATTTGGACATGTCTTTTTGTTTGTTTGTTTTGGGTTGAGATAAAATACACATAACATAAAATTTATCATGTTAACCATTTTTTAAAAGATTTTATTTATTTGACAGAGAGAGAGATCACAAGTAGGCAGGGAGGCAGGCAGAGAGAGAGGGAGAAGTAGGCTCTCTGCTGAGCAGAGAGCCCGATGCAGGGCTCGATCCCAGAAACCTGAGATCATGACCTGAGCTGAAGGCAGAGGCTTAACCACTAAACCACCCAGGCAACCCATGTTAGCCATTTTTAAGTGGACAGTTCTGTAGCCTTAAGTACCTTCATTTCCTTGTGTAACCGTCACCACCACCCATCTCCAGAATCCTTTTCATCTTGTAAAACAAACTGTGCACATTGAATGCTAACTCCTCCTTCCCCTTCCCCCGCCAGCCCCTGGCCACCACCATCCCATTTTCTGACTCTGAATTTGACCATCCTAGGGACCTCCTATAAGTGGAATCTTACAGTACTTGTTGTTTTGGGTTTTGGCTTATTTCACTTAACATCATGTCCTCATGGTCCATCCATGTTGTAGCCTGGGTCAGAATTTCCTTCCTTTTTAAGGCTGGGTAATATCCCATTGTATATAATACCCCACCTTTTGTTTATTCACTCCTCCATCAATGGACACTTGGGTTGCTTCCATCCCTAACTATTGTGAATAAGGCCACTGTGAACACAGGTGTTCAAATATCTCTTTAAGACTCTGCTTTCCCTCTTTTTTTTTTTTTTTGGATATATACTCTGTAGTGAAATTGCCAGCTTTTTTTTTTTTTTTAAGATTATTTGAGAGAGAGCATGAGTGGGGAGGGCAGAGAGAGAGGGAGAAGCAGACCCCCTGCTGAGCAAGGAGCCCAATGAGGGCTCGATCCCAGGAGCCCAAGAGCATGACCTGAGCCAAAAACAGCTGCTGAACCGACTGAGCGATGCAGGTGCTCCTGGCCAGCTCTTTTTAGAGGGCCTGTCACACTGTTTTCCGTAGCAGCTGCACCATCTTGCATTTCTGCCAACCATGCACAATGGTTTCAATTTCTCCATATCTTCATCAACATTTGTTATTTTTCTGGATTTTTTTTTTAATAGTAGCTATCCAAATGAGTGCGATTTTTGTGGTTTTCCCATTGTGAGGTTTTTTTTTTTTTCAAGATTTTATTTATTTATTTGTGAGAGAGAGCACAAGGGGGGAGGAGAGGGTGAAGCAGGCTCCCCGCTGAGCAGGGAGCCCGACTAGACTCAGGGCTCCATCCCAGGACTCCAGGATCAGACCTGGGCTGAAGGCATTGGCTCAACCGCCAACCGACCCAAACACCCTTCCCATTGTGGTTTTGATTGGCCTTTCCCTAATAGTGATGTTGAGTGTCTTTTCCTGTGCTTGTTAGCCATTTGTGGTGTTCTTTGGAGAAATCGCTGTTTGATTCCTTTGCCCATTTTTTCATCGATTTGTTAACGTTTATGATTGTCAAATTGTGAGAGTTCTTTATCCTGAATATGAATCCCTTATTATGGAATCTGGGGATCTTTTGTGATGGGACCTGCAGCTTAGTTATTTTATTTTATTATTATTATTTTGTAAGATTTTACTTATTTATTTGACAGAGAGAGATCACAAATAGGCAGAGAGGCAGGCCGAGAGAGAGGAGGGGAAGCCAGCTCCCTGCTGAGCCAAGAGCCCGATGCGGGGCTCGATCCCAGGACCCTGAGATCATGACCTGAGCCGAAGGCAGAGGCTTTAACCCACTGAGCCACCAGGTGCCCCTTTATTTTATTATTTTTTTATTTTATTTTATTTATTTTTGTAGCCCGGTATTTTTTTTAATTCCTCAGGCTGAAAACAATTTTCTTAGGAGATGCAGTAGTAAGTATGGTGAAGCTAATTCTCGTCAGGACAATCGGGTGCGTCATTAGCTAGAACAGTGTTGACATTTCCTCCTACCTGGCCACCGTATGTATTTATCATACATACATGTTTGGTAATGGCAACCCTGCCTTACCCAGGGTCACTGGGCTCACAGTTCCCTCCTTGCCCAGAGAGAAATGAGTTCAGATTTCCACCTTATAAACAGACGTAGAGGAATAATAGTCGAATCAAAATATCCACATATTTACACTCTCCTATTTGTAAAAATCATCAAAATTATACATACGTAGGGGCGCCTGGGTGGCTCAGTTGGTTAAGCAACTGCCTTCGGCTCAGGTCATGATTCCGAGGTCCTGGGATCAAACCCCGGGTCAGCCTCCTTGCTCAGCCCTGCTTCTCCCTCTCCCTCTGTCTGCTACTCCACCTGCTTGTGCTCTCTGTCTCTGTCAAATAAATAAAGTTTTAAAAAATTATACGTATCTATTCTCATCACCTTTCTAGTTCAGCTCCCTATAGGAATACCTCTAGTACCTGTAAGAGAGTGTATCGGTCTCACAACCACCTTTTTGAAGATTTTATATTAACTTTCTACTTTGGAGTCATTTAGGGACTCACAGCCTTCCCCAGACATTTCACTTATGCTTAATGATTGTTACAGGTTTTAGGGTGCTCAAATCGTAACAGCTTTGAAAATGGTAGCCTGTTTAATTGGGATATTCTTCTTTGTAACACTGGCCTTGACATCCTTGAAAATACCTTTGTTTGCTGGCATCAGCAGGATCCTTGTAGATTTTTCTTGTCTAAGAAATGGAATCAGCTACCCTCCAAGGACTCCCGGTTATTTTAATGGTAAATAATATAAGACAGCAATTTCTGGGCACTAGGGGTTTACCCGGTAGTTGAGGTTCAGTGGTACTGGACCTCATCTGTTAGCAACAGAGGTGGAAAAAAATGTGTTTTAGGTACGAGTTTAGATCTGATCTCTCCGATGTAACAGCGGTGCTGTGCTCCCCCCCCACCCCCCCACCCCCCACCCCCCACCCCCCGGCACCGTCCTGCGAGTCTGTGGACCCCTTGATCACACGGATCCCACAGCCCTGGGAGGCTGCCTTCACCATTCTGCCCCACCTTCCAGCTGAGAGAACTGAGGCTGCGCGAAGTCATGTAACTTGCCCGAAATCACACTGCAACTGCCCAGCTCTGTCACGTTTCAGGAACCGAGTCCCCGCGAAGCCCTGCCTCAGCCTCTACCTGCTGCCGGGAACCCAGAACTCGGTCCGTTTGCCCAGATCCCCCACCAAGTTGCCCCATTTAAGATTCCCAAGGTAGAGTTTTCCTAGTCTTGGGAATAGGAGGGAGGAGAAACCATGACCCAGATTCTTCTCTTCCGCCTGCAGGATTCGGGAGTGAGGATGACCAGAAGAGCCCTCCACGAGAAAGGTCTGAAGACAGAGCCCCTCCGGAGGCTCCTTCCCCGAAGGGGTCTCCGGACAGAGGCCCGGCCCGGTTCAGCGGCGCTGCCCGACGCCAGAGCTCCCGGAGGAGGTAGCAAGGCCCCGAGGGCACCCAGGACGATCCCCCAGGGGAAGGGGAGGTGAGCCGGCTCTCCAGGCAAGGCGAGGCCCGCGGGTCTCTCTTGGCCGCCCCGAGATCCAGCCACCCACCCGAGCCCCGAGGGTGGGAAAGAGCCTCCCAGTCCTACAGCTACCGCAGGAACTTCGGGGGCGAGCCGCGCTCGTCTGCCTCGAACCTAAGGTCACAGCACCCATCTTGCTCGCCACGGAGCCCCGCACAGTGAGCGGGCTCACCGGCACCCCAGGCGTGCAGAGGGCTTGGGCACAACTCCGACCACACCCCGCGCCCGAGGACGCTTCGCTGCCAGAGGCCCCGGCCGGCCGCCCTGGAGTGCGGGGTGGGCGCCCGGGCCCCAGCGCCCACCTCCTCCCGCACCAGCGCGCCCACCCCTGCGTCTGCCGGCCTCCAGCCTCCCGCGTCGCCCCGCCACCCAGCCCTGCGGCCGCGACGCCCCCAGGCCCCGCGAGGCCCACGCACGCCGCGGAGACCCTGCCACCCCTTCCCCCGCCCCGCCACCGAACCCCAGTTTCCCGCCCCAAGCCCCACCTCCCTTCCACCCCCCCACCCCCACCCATGGTAGGCCCATGGATGCCCCGCCGGGGGGCAGGGTTACCTCAGGCACCCGAGAACGTGCTTCAAGAGCTTCTACCCGATGCCACCCTCGCCAGTCCCCTGGGAACCCACGTGGGGCAGAGGCCTTTCTGCCCTGGCACCCGCCCACCTCCCAGCCTGCGGGGCCGGGGGACCGGGAAGGCGTCCCGGGCTAGTGGGGAGGGTCTGAGGCATCTGGCAGAGCCCAGAGACCTGGAAAATCCCCGTCTGCAGAAGAAGGGGGGGGGGGAGGCACATGAGTCCTGTGAGTGGTTCCAAGGGCTTTCACCAAGCCCTTCCTTCCCAAGTCCACTGCTGGGTCTGTCGAATTAGGAAATAAGGTCTCCCCTTTATTGAGAACTTACTCCGTGCCAGGTATTATGATTGACAGCGATGATCTCATTTAATCGTCACAGCATCCCAGTGACACTGGTGTTCTCATTATCAGCGTTTTACAGATGGAGAAGCTAGGTCTCAGAGAGGTTAAGGGACCTGCCCAAAGCCACACAGCCAGTACCCAGCAGAACCAGCATCTAGCCCCAGGTCTGCCTGCCTGACTCCACAGCCCCCCCTGCTGCCACGGCTCTGTTCCTACAAGAATTAAAGGTGCAGCTTGACCGGGCATCCATTTATGGAACATCCATTTTTCTCATGGTAATCACATGAAACTTTGTGTATTAAAATGAGCAGATAATCTGGAATGAGATCGAGATAAAACTTGAGCCTTCAGATGTTTCACATTAAGACCAGTGCTTCAGGCTTAGCCCATTGGCTCCCTGAAGTGACCTCTTCTCAGACCTCAGCATTTGGAGGACTGTTGGCCAAAGAAGCTCTACTCCAGGACCTGCCCCTGTGCAGAGACTTCCTGGAAGCCAGGAAGGATGACCTCTCCAAAGTTTGCCATCCCACTGGGCTGCTCGGGGAGCTCATCCAGTTCCTCTGGGCTGGGGACCCAGTTCCCCAACAGATACTCATCTTCAGGATTTGGAAATGAGAAATTAGAATTCTCGGGAATTCCTGAGATCATACTAGTCTGTATTTTTCATAACATTCTGTATTTTTTTTAAATAATTGAGAGTAGTTGCAGAGAACTGTAGGCTATAGCAAATATTAAAAAACCAAAAAATACCAGAGGACATTATTGGGTAACGTTTGAATAGCAAAATGTTTAAATCTTCAACAAGATAACTGTACCACACGACAGTGTGTGTTGAAATTGCCAATTGGAGGACTAGTTTGTTTCCAAAATTTGATTCTTGGAACATCCTTCGTAGGATTTGTATGCGATATATGATGCATGCAAATAGATTAATATTCTGTTTGTGAAAATGACTGTTTACACAGATAAGGCCACAGATCCACTTGCGATATGGCAACAGCTATGAAAAAAAAATTAGACTGTGACCAATGCTCCTTTTTTTAAAACAAATATTTATTTACTTAAGTAATCTCTGCACCCACCGTGGGGTTCGAACTCGTGAAGCTGAGATCAAGAGTCACACACTCCTCTGACGAAGCCAGCCAGGCACCCCCAGTTCTCTCCTTCTAACCCAAGTTCCCTACCTTGGTCTTGGACTCCGAATATCGGCATTTCCTTCTCATGTGTTCTACTTGATGTCAGTGATTCTTTCATGCCAGGAATACCCCTATGTTTATTAAGCCTGAATTCTCACGGGAGAATTATTACACTTTTCCCTATTTTCCCAGTTTCTTGACTGATTGGTCTTGGGATTCAGAAAAACATAAACTTCCCAGAAAAATGTCAGGAAGGACTTCCAGCATAGAAATACTGTTCTGGGCTGAACAAGATTGGCAAGGCAAGTCTGCTACAGAAATAATTACTTAGTACCTCATCAAACCTAGTCACTGATGCTTCTTGGTTTCAGGGGCCTCAGAGACAAAAGATCCAGTTTTGGATCTCGGCTTCGCCAGTTTCTGGGTGTGAGACTTTGGGCGAGTCACTTTACCTCTCCGAGCTTCCATTTAATGGATAGGACAGTGGCCGGAAAGAATATAACTTGTTTTGTGAGGCGATATTGTAGAAGGGTTCAAAGTGCGGTCTGAGGTTTGAATCCGTTACTTACTACCTCTTTGATTTGGGGCGAGGTCTAGCCACTCTGAGCCCCATTTTCCTCCTCTGTAAAATGGAAAAGCTGAGCCCACTTCATAGGATCCAGGTGAGCTTAAATGAGATCACGTATGAAAATGCTTCACACAGAGCCTGACAATGGTGTAAATGCTTGATAAATGTGGACCCAAGTAGGTTTTATCTGCTGTATCTACCTCACAGGGCCGTTGTGAGGACGAAAGGGAGGTTATGTTGTGGGGTTGCTTTCTCAGCTGTTAAGTGTCCGCACACTTCTCTTTCCTTCAGAGATGGGATGTTTAGAAGCTACTGACTCACACTAGAGTGATCTCCAAGTCAGAGGCCTGGGGATACTTCCTGAGATCCACGGAAGGTAGCTGTATCGAGGAATAGGTATCCCCATGGTTACCTGAAAAGCAAAGTTTAGTTGCAACCAAGTGGGCAAACTCTGGCGTCCTCGGACTTGGGGCGCACTCCGGAGTAGGGGGATGGATGATTTTCAGAAAGAGGCTTCGGAGAAAGGACTGTGTTAAATGGAGCCTGCCCACTGTAGGTCTATTTAATAGGGATTGGATCAGGGGAAGGGGGCATGAAATAGAATGGCGAGGGGGCTCTTTGACTATTGTCTGAAGCCTACTTCAGGCTATTGGCTAAACCTCGGAAACAATCCTATTAACCGGAAGCAGTGCATCCTGCCCCTGCTGTGCGTGACCTGTAATGTTCATTCATCCCTAGACCTTAGACCAAACGTGGATCAAAGGGCTTTCCAGGGACGAGCTCCTGCAATCCTGACAGCAGCCCCGGAAAGCGAATACCCTGCACTACTCGCGTTTTGCAGACGAGGGGCTCGGAGTCTGGGGATGTTAAGTCCGTTGCCCCGGGTCACACAGCCTATTTGTGGTTGAGTCAAGATTCCTCTTGTCTTGAGACAAGAGTCCAAGCCCTTAGTCCCCACCAGGCCCCCTCGACTCACGAGATGCCAGATGCTGAGCTCGAACAAGGAAAAAGGAAACACAAATGTATGGAGTTTAGAGCCTAACTGGCTTCCTCTCTTGCCTTCTGTGATTCTCTCTCTCTCTCTCTCTCTCTCTCTCTCTCTCTCTTTCTCTCTCTCTCTCTCCCCCCTGATAACACTCCTACTTTCCCAGACGCTGTTTCTTTGCCTCCAGAGACATTTTTCTCTGTGTAGCCCTTAAGTCTGGGTCCTCCGGGCCCCATTCCTTGGACTCTTTTCTCTTTCTTTTGTGCAGACAAGTCCATGAGAGATCCTCCTGTTGCCCACAACTTGGGCTGTTGGTCATCTCTGGAATCCAAACCGCCCCTCTGAGCACCAGCCCAGTCCAGCCAGCTGCCTCCTTGACATCCCCCTTGGAGGTTCCAGGCTCTCAGCTGGATTCATCATCTCTCCCTTAGCATAAGTCTCCCCCCCGCCTCTGAGTTCCCCTTCTTCCTTACCATGGCCTCTTAGTTTCAAGTACTGGGAAATCCAAGAAGCCCGCACAGACACAACCTCATGAATCCGTTCCTGCAGCTAGACGTGGACTGTAGAGTGTGTTCTCTGAGAGCTGCCAACAATTTGGAGGGGAACTTGGAGAGTGGAAGTCACCATTTAATCCGCTGTGTCCTAAGTGCCCGGCAGAGTGCTAGGTCCAGTAGCTCAAACAGATGGGATCCCTGGCTTTCGGGAGCTTTCGGGATACTAGAGAAGAGGGGCATAGGAATCCTCCCAAAATATGAATTCTTGCAAATTGTGATAAATATCATGAAGGAAAAGTTCAGGGAGCTACGAAAGAATATAATAATCAGTCTATATTAGGTTGGAGTCGAGGTCAAAGGCCATTTTGAGAAATGTTAATTACTATATCTCTGAGAACTTGAGTTGGGGGAAGAGAATTCCATTTAGGAGCAATAGTCGTTGCGGGCATGAAGGCCTGGAGGTGAGCAAGAACTTCGTATGTTGGGGAAACTGAAAGGCAGCCATATCGATGGAGCTGAGTATGCTGGCCATGATGACAGGTCGAGGTGAGCCTGGACAGGCTGGCTGGAGGGGGCGGTGGCAGGTGCCTCGTGGGTCATGGTGAGGAGCCTGGATTTTTCGGTTTGACTTTATTTGGCAATAATTTCAAAGTTACAGAAAAATGAATAGCATAATGGACGTCTGTCTGCCCTTTATCCCAAATTCACCTGTTAAGACTACTAATTCTTTCTCTGTATGAAGTGTTACAGGTGACTTATTCTGAGCTATTTGAGAATAAGTTGTGCACATCACATTCCTTTACCCCTAAACAGTTACAGTGTATACAAGAACAGTTATCCGCTTCACTAAATTTAACATTAATGCAACACAGTATCTCATTTACCACCCATTTTGTCAATTACCACCCATTTTGTCAATTACCTCAATAATGTCCTTTACATAGCATTTTCCCTCTAGTCCAGGATCCAGGCTAGAAATGAAATGAAGCATTCCACTGTCATTTCTCTATAGTCTCCTTTAATCTGGAATAGTTGGCCCTGTCTTTTATGACATTGAGATGATGGAAAAATTCAGTTTTCTCCGTTAAGAGAATATTTCTCATTTTGGGGTCTGTCCTCTGTTTCTTCAACACACTTCCTGCTGGAAGATGACTGTGTATTTCCCAGTGAGACAACAAAAGTCACACCCTGTCTATCTCCTTTGCCTTGGTGACTTAAATATTGTCCTATTAATCTATAGTTACTGTTTTTCCCTTGTCACTGATAAGCAATCAGGGAGCTAGGTACAACTGGGCAGATATCCTATTCCAGAGATTACTAAATAGATGAGATTTAACATCCGGTGAGGCGGCGGCTGCTGCTGCTGCTGCTGCTTCTTCTTCTTCTTTTTTAAGATTTTATTTATTTGACAGAGAAAGAGATCACAAGCAGGCAGAGAGAGAGGGAGAAGCAGGCTTCCCTGCTGAGCAAAGAGCTGGATGCGATCCCAGGACCCTGAGATCATGCCCTGAGCCAAAGGCAGAGGCTTTAACCCACTGAGCCACCCAGGCGCCCCATCCAGTGAGGCTTCTAGCCTGAAGCAAATCAGTCAACATCAGGAGGGTTGGAGAATGACTTCAGCTCTCTCTGCCCTTGACCTTCTTCCACCTATTTATTTATACATTTACTATTATTAGCAGGGACTTTGGGGGTTCTACTGTTTTCCAATAATTTTAGTTATTACCCTTCATTATTTTGGTGCTCAAATTGTCCCAGATTTGGCCAGTGGGAACCCCTTAAAACTAGAAGCCCGGATTCTATCCCAGCTTCGGTGGACTGACAGGGTTCGGTTTGCATTTTTAGATTCTGTGTGCGAGAATGCATTGTACAGGGAACAGAAGAGGAAGCAGGGAGACCTGACAGGTGGCTCTTGTGTAGTCCAGGTGGGAGATGTGGCTTAGACCAGGGAATTAATTTGGATGTTCAAGAAAATTTAGCCGTACAATCAGCAGGCACTCATGATTGAGGGAATGTGCAAGCAGCCAGAGAGGGACAGGCTGGGATTGGTGGATGGATGGTGGAGGTACTTACTGACACGGGGGAAGACACGCAGAGTAAGGGGGTCAGGTGGGCTGGGTATTTTAGGCAGCTGAGTTTGAAATGTCTTTGATATCCAGCTGAAGATGTCAAGTAGTAATTAGATCTAGTTCGTTCTGGAGAGAAGTTCAGACCAAAAGAAAATTTAGGAGATGTCACACAGGGATGATTTTTGAGATCGTGGTCCTGGATGAAATGCTGTAAGGGGAATAATGGTGTAGTGAAGAGAGAGATGGGCCAGCCTGGTAATCCTAAGGTCAGTCACTGTTTAGGGAGGCAACGGAGAGATGGGGGGAGAGATGGGGGAACCTACGATGTCAGGCCATATCCTGAGGGCTCCAGGGAGCCGCTGAAGGGTTCTGAGTAAGGGAGTGAGTGCCGGGGTCTGATCTGAGTTTGAGAAAGATTGTTCTGCTGGCTGAGTCAGGATGATTTGGAGAGTCCCAGTGGTGGCCAATGCTATGCTTCTTTCCAAAGTAAAATCTATCCTCTTGCCACTGGAAATGGCTCGGACGGATCCGTGTGTCTGGGATGCCCTGTCCTTATTCACCTGGGCACAAAAAGGTCGATCAACACTTCTGCCTCAGCTGCACGTATCAGCCTCCGGTAATGATAGCAGCCCCCATCGCCCTGCCTCACTTTAGCTGGGGATGCCCAGCTTGCTTCTGGGACCATTTCTCAGCCCGGTGCAATGTAGGTGGGGGTGTGCACGAGCTGGTCCCTGAGGCTTGTGGGAGTCTGGCCCCTGTGAGCCTCTGCCCTCGCGTGCTTTAAGTTCAGCGTGGTCTCTGCCAGCCAGGCAATCACCTATCCAAAGTACGTTGTCCCCTCTGCACCCCTGCACGTGCTGAGGAAAATGGATTGAGTCTGAATGAGTCTGAATGAACATCCTAGAGCATCCTTCATTTACCAGGGGTGGTGCTGTGCAGGGGGCCCTCAGTCCTGTCTAGAGGATGTTGACAAGCCCATCGGAGACACAAATAAGCAAAGGCAGAATTTCAAGAGACCAGAGGGAGAGGCAGATGTTCTGGGAGCCCGGGAAAGGCAAGACTGTTACTAGTCAGAGAAATGAGGGAAGGTTCCATGGAGAAAGTGGCATTTCAACCGGGCCTTGGGGACAGAAAGGACTATTTTCAATTTCACAAAGTAATTATTTGATTATCCAAGCAGAAAATAAAACTAAGGGGGGAAAAATTGTTCACACAATCATCATTGGTTACGTCAATATCCCATCAGGCAGCTACTTTATAGTTAGTCCTCCTACTGTTGGAATAATTCATTTCCAGGCCTCAGGACATTGGCTTGGAGCCTGTGGCTGGGCGGTGGGGGGACAGAAGCAAGCCCAGGACCAAACGCAACTCAGGAATCCGTGCTCTGAGCCCATCCACTCATTCCTTCATTCCGCAAACGTTTATTCAGGACTCACCTCTCCCAGGCCCTGAGGATACAGTGAGGATCAGGACATAGTTCCTGTTCTAAAGACTTCAAGTCTAATAGAACGGGAACCACAAGTGGAAAGAATTTATTGCAAAGCACGTGAAGATGCCACAGACGTGCTCATCGTGTACAAGATGCGGTGCCGACCTGGAGACTCCAGCTGGGGGAACGGAAGCCTCAGCAGTAGAGGAGGGCAACAAACAGAGCATGTGCAGTGAGAAGAGCGGGGTGGGGGGGCTGGAGGACACCTGCCGGAGGACCAAGTTCACGGAGCACTGGGACACACCTCCCTGTCCACAGGCTGGAAGGCACGTCTCTCCCACTCTTAAGCTTCTGGGTGTTTGCTTTTTTTCTGTTTTTTTTTTTTTTTCCAAGTATTTCCTTTATCTATTTTTTTTAAGGGGGAGGGCTATTTTTGTGCTCTTTTCCAAAATCTCAACTTATGTGCTCCGTTCATGCATTTTATTTTTCTCTTTTTGACCCTAAAAAGCATTTAGTGCTGTTCATTTTACCTCTGCAGATAGTTTTTACTGTATCCTATTTTTAAAATATTATTATTATATTATCTTCTAAATAGTTTGTTTTTACTTTTGATTTACTTCTTGTCCCAAGGGTAATTTGGTAGTCTATTCATGTTTTTCCATTTCTAAGTGGCGTGTTTTATATTACTATTAGCTGTATTGCATTTGATCAGAGACTGACTTTTAGAATTTCCACTTTTCAAAATTTACCGAAATATTCTCTGTAGCTTAATATTTGTTGAATTTTGTCACTGTCCATGGAACTTGAATAGAAGGTACACTATTTGTTTTCAGGTTAAAAAATTTCGTATGGTCATATCTTCTATGCCCTTATTTATTTTTTGATTCCTTGTTCAGAAGATGTGTTAGAATATTTCCAATAAAACTGTTTCTCATGGTTCTCCTAGTATTACTCAATATTTTATTTCATGGATCTTTGTTATTTAACACATGAGAAATTAATTACACTGTGGAGTCAAGACAGCCTGGATTTAAACCCCAGCTCTGGTGTTTATTCGCTTAGACTCCTTATCCAGAAAATAGAGATAATTCTGCTATCTTCCTTGCATCATTGTTGGATTAGATGAGATGAATGCAAGGCATGGTACATGGGAAGTGCTCGATGAAGCTAGAATTCACTATCATGATCATTGTTATGTCGCCTGGCTGACTGCTGCTGGCCTTCGAAGCTTCTACTGTGGAGGCAGAAAAGGCCTTGAAGAACCTCTTTCTTTTTCTCTAGCCAGTACACACTTGGTAAACAGAATGCCCCATGTAGAACATTAGAAGTCACTGTGGAAAGCTGAGAGTTAAGGTCAACCTGTGCGTGGACATGTGAGTATTAAAGGCGTCCTCCAGCCTTTCATGGGCGGATGGGGCATGTGGGATGCCAGGAAGAGGGAGTGGCCCCAGCTGTCCCCAGATGTCATTTCAAACACTGTCCTCCACCTCAGATCCTCAGGTCTCTTTTAGCAGCACTGTGAGCTGGGATTCTGTATGTTTCACTGCCAACGACTTGCACCTGCAACCTTCAGAGGTCCATTCTTGGACGCTGGAGTTGTTTATCCACGGGAAATTTGATGTCTTCACACCCTCCCTGCTCCAGGGGGAGCTTAGAGTCAGTGATTGGTGAGTCAGTGCTTAAGCCCAAGCTCTTTTGCCTGGACACAAATGCTGCAGAGAAGCCCTCCTTGACCAGGAATAGAAGAGAACCTATAGTCAGGAATCACCCCAATTGTGCTAAATATCTTCTTTGCCCCAATTGTGACCATTGGGTCCCAAACGGAGCAAAGCAGGGCAGAGCCGAGGAAAGTGACGTAGGGACGCTGAGATGCCCCCACACCGGCTAGTCTTCTTTCCATGTTTCCCATGAGTTCACATCTTTTTTTTTTTTTTTAGTTTATGTCCATTTGGTTGCAAGAGACATAAATCCAAAGGTGGTAGCTTGGACAAGAAGGTCAGAAGGATGCCGGGGTCTTCCAAGAAGAAAAGGAGTACATCTGGGCCACAGAGGCACCTGAAATCACGTCATTCTCTCCCCACCTCTCTTGATGACGCGGGTGTGCTTTATTCCCTGAGAACAGTGTTTCCAAATCGCTGGTAGTAAGGCTGCAGACAGGGTCCCTATAAAAAGAGCAGAACTTAAAAAGGCATGGCTTACTTGTACACCCACATTCACAGCAGCACTATTCACAGCAGCTAAAAGCAGAAACAACTCAAATGTCCATCAACAGACAAGTTGATAAACTGTGACACACACACACACACACGCACACGCACACACACACACACAATGGAATATCATTCAGCCTTTAAAAAGTAGGAAATTCACAGGCTACAACGTGGATGCACCCTGAGGATATTATGCTGAGTGAAATGGGCCAGTAGTATAATGAAAAAGTTCTCAAAAGGGGTAGTGGTGGTGATCGCACAACATGAGAAAGTATTTATGGCCAGTGAATTGCACATTTAAAAAGGGCTAAGTATTAGAATTCTTCAGAGGAACATAAACAATACCTATTACGAAGAGATTTGTTTCCAGGAATTGGCTCTTGCAATTATGGAAGCTGAGAAGTCCCAACCCAGGAGCCAATGGTGTAAGTTTCAGTCTGAGTCTAAGAACAGAGGAAGAAGACCAATGTCCCAGCTTAAAGACAGTCAGGCAGAGAGAACTCTTTCCTACTCAGCCTTTTATTCTATTCGGGTCTTCAATACATGAGGTGATGTCTACCCACAGTAGGTATGGCAATCTGCTTTACTCAGTCTACCGACTCAATTTTTTAAAAAGATTTATTTATTTATTTATTTACTTACTTACTTATTTGAGGGAGAGAGAGAACACAAGCAGGGGGAGGAGGAGAGGGAGAGGGAGAAGCAGACTCTCCACTGAGCAAGAAGCCTAACTCGGGGATCGATCTCAGGACCCCAAAATCATGACCGGAGTTGAAGGCAGAGGCTTAACTGACGGAGCTACCCAAGTGCCCCAATCTACTGAAATTTAAGAAAGAATTAATATCAGTTCTTCTCAAACTTAAAAAACCGAAGAGGAGGAAATACTTCCTAACCCATGAGGCCGGGTTACTCTGATACCAAAGTCAGACTGAAACAACACAAGGAAAGAAAATTACAGGCCAATATTATGAATATTGATATAAAAATCCTCAGCAAAATACTAGGAAACCAAATGTAATAGCGTATTGAAAGTACTTGGGCAGGAGCGCCTTGGTGGTTCAGTCAGTTAAGTGTCTCACTCTCGATTTCAGCTCAGATCATGATCTCAGGGTGATGACGTCAAGCCCCAAATTGAGCTCTGCACTAAGTGTGGAGCCTCCTTTAAGATTCTCTCTCTCTCTCCCTCTACCCTTCCCCTCGCCACTTGCTCTCTTTGTCTCTTAAAAAAAAAAAGTTGGGGTGCCTGGCTGGCTCAGTCCATGGAGCATGTGACTATTTATCTCGGAATTGTGAGTTCAAGCCCCATGTTGGGGGGAGATTACTTAAAAATAAAAAAAATAGATAGGGAAGTAGATTAAACCCCATGACCAATTGGGACTTATCCCAGAAAAGCAAGCATGGTTTAACACACAAAAATTAATCAGTATAATACAGCACACTAATAGAATGAAGGGGAAAATACATGATCTTCTCAATTGATGTTATAACACATATGACAAAGTTCAACACTTTTTAAGATAAAAACATTCAATACACTAGGAATAGAAGGGATCTTTTTCAAAATCATAAAGTGCAGTTATGAAAAACCCACCGGTAACATGATGGTAAAACTCTGGAAATTTTCCCTCTAAGGTAAAGGACAAGACAGGGATATCTACTTTCACCACTGTTATTTGAAATTTTAGTTAGAGCAATTAGGCGAGGAAAAGAAATAAAAAGCATACAAGCCGGAAAAGAAGTAGAACTATGTCTATTCACAGATGACATGATCCTATACATGGAAAATAATTCCCAAAGACTCCACCAAAAAGCACTAGAGTTAATAAACAAATTCGGTAAAGTTGCAGGATACAAGATTAACACCCAAAAATTTAGCTGTGTTTCTATACATCAGCTATGAACCACCCAAAAGGAAACTTCCATTTACAGTAGCATTAAAAAGAATAAAATACCTAGAAATAAATTTAACCAAGGAGATGAAAGACCGTATGCTAAAAATTGCAAAACATTATTGAAAGAAATTAAAGAAGACCCAAATTAATGGAAAGACACCCTGTGTTTATGGATTAAAAGACTTAATTATTGTTAAATTGGCAATGCTATCCGAAGTGATCTACAGATTCAGTGCAATCCCTATAAAATGCCAAAGAACATTTTTTTTTGTAGAAATGGAAGAGCCAATCCTTAATTTATATGGAATTGCAAGGGGTCCTGGAGAGCCAGAGAAATTTTGAAAAAGGAGAATGAAGTTGGAGAATTCATACTTCCCAATTTCAGAACTTATTGCAATGCTACAGTAATCAAAACAGTATGGTACCTGTATAGAAATAGACAAATAGATCAATGGAATAGAAATGAGAGTCCAGAAACAAAGCTATACATCTGTTCATTTGATTTTTGTAAGGGTGCCAAACGACTCAATGTGGAAGGAAATGGTGCTTGGGCAATTGGATATCCACATGCAAAAGCACAAAGTTGGACCCATACCTGTATCATATATAAAAATTAAAATAAAGTGGTAAATGTTCATGACCTTGAATTTGGCAATAGAGTTTTAGATATGATACTAAAATCATTACTAACAAAAGAATAGATAAATTGGATGTAATGTAGGCACTTCTATCTATAAATTACTTTCTAAGCACTGTGTTAGCTTCATCTTATATATTTTGTATGTAATGTTTTCATCTTCATTCATTTCAAAACGTCTTCTAATTTTCTTTTTTTTTTTTAAAGATTTTATCCATTTATTGACATGGAAAGAGAGATCACAAGTAGGCAGAGAGGCAGGCAGAGAGAGAGGGGGAAGCAGGCTCCCTGCTGAGCAGAGAGCCCGATGTGGGGCTTGATCCCAGGACCCTGAGATCATGACCTGAGCCGAAGGCAGAGGCCTTAACCCACTGAGACACTCAGGTGCCCCAAAACGTCTTCTAATTTTCATTGTAATTTCTTCTTTGATCCATTGGCTATGTAAGAATATGTTCTTAACTTTCACATATTTGTGAATTTCTTAAATTTCCTCCTGTTATTGATTTCTAATATCATTCTATTTTTGTCAAAGTTGTGTGATTCATTTCACAATGTATACAAACACCAAATCATTATGCTGAAACTAATATAATGTTCTATGTCAATTATACCTCAAAAAAAGTCGTTTGATTCAATCTTTTTAAATTTACCAAAACCAAAAATAAGTAAATAAATAAATAAATTTACTAGGACTTTTTTTTTTAGATTTTATTTATTTATTTGACAGAGAGAAAGAGATCACAGGTAGGCAGAGAGGCAGGCAGAGGGAGAGGGGAAAGCAGGCTCCCCACTGAGCAGAGAGCCCAATGTGGGGCTTGATCCCAGGAACCTGAGATCATGACCTGAGCCGAAGGCAGAGGCTTTAACCCACTGAGCCACCCAGGCGCCCCTTTACTAGGACTTTTTTATTTTTATTTTTATTTTATTTTATTTTTTTAAGATTTATTTATTTGACAGAGAGAGAGATCACAAGTAGGCAGAGAGGCAGGCAAAGAGAGAGAGGGAAGCAGGCTCCCTGCTGAGCAGAGAGCCCAATGTGGGGCTCGATCCCAGGACCCTGAGATCATGACCTGAGCCAAAGACAGAGGCTTTAACCTACTGAGCCACTCAGGTGCCCCACTAGGACTTTTTAAAAGAAGATTTATTTATTTGGGGGGGGGGGGGCCTGCATGGCTCAGTCAATTAAGTGTCTGCTTTCGGCTCAGGTCATGATTTCAGAGTCCCGGGATTGAGTCCCACGTCAGGTTTCCTGCTCAGCAGGGAGTCTGCTTCTTCCTCTGCCCCTCACCCCCCACCTGTGCTGTCTCTCTAAAAGAAACAAAAATACTTTTAAAATATTTCTTTGAGAGAGAGAGAAGAAATATGAGCAGGAGGAGGGGCAGAGGAAGAGGGAGAGAATCCTGGATCAGACTCCCAGCTGAGTGTGGCGCCTGATGCAGGGCTCAATCCCAGGCCCTGAGATCATGACTTGATCCCAGTAGAAGAGTTGGACACTCAACCAACTGAGCCACCCAGGTGCCTTGAGACATACTTTATGACCTAATGTATGGTTTCACTTGGACAACATTCCATACACAGTTGATAAAAACATATATTCTGCTGTTTTATGGAGCGTTCTACAAATTTCTGTTAAGTCTAGTTGGTTGATGGTGTTGTTCAGGTTGTCTATTTCCTTGTTGATCTTTTATTTAGCAGTTCTCTGTACTATTGATCGTGAGGTATTAAAGACTCCAACTATTATTGTTGAATTGTCTACTCCTTCCTTCAATTCGGTCAGAAAATAAACTGTCAGCCAAAAATTCTATACCTGGAAAAATTATCCTTCAAGAATGAAGGAGAGGGCGCCTGGGTGGCTCAGTTGGTTGAGCAACTGCCTTCGGCTCAGGTCATGATCCCGGAGTTCCGGGATCGAGTCCCATATCGGACTCCTGGCTCTGCGGGAAAGTCGGCTTCTCCCTCTGACCTTCTCCCCTCTCATTCTCAGTCTCTCACTCTCTAATAAATAAATTAAAAAAATCTTTAAAAAAAAAAGAATAAAGGAGAAATTAAGACATTCCTAGATAAAAGAAAGCTGAGGGACCTTCCCTGTAAGAAATGCTAAAGGGAGTTCTTCAGGCTGTAATGAAAGAACACTATGACTCAAAATCATAAGAAAAAAAATTAAAGTTTAACTTTAAAGGTAGTTTCATAGATAAATATAAGAGCCAGTATTACTGTATTTTTGGTTTGGTTTATAACTTCTCTCTTTTTCTTGTATGATTTAAAAGGAAAATGCATAAAACAATAATTATAGGGGCGCCTGGGTGTCTCAGTGGGTTAAAGCTTCTGTCTTTGGCTCAGGTCATGATCTCAGGGTTCTGGGATCAAGCCTCGAATCAGGCTCTCTGCTCTTTGCTCAGTGGGGGGCCTGCTTCCCCCTCTCTCTCTGCCTGCCTACCTGTGATCTCTCTCTCTCTGTCAAATAAAAAAAAAATCTAAAAAAAACCCCCAATAACTATGATCTATGTTGATGGGCATATAGTGTATAAAGATGTAAACTGTGACAATAACAGTATAAAAGGCAGGACAGAGATGTGTGGGAGGAGAATATTTGTATAGTATTATAAGTTGGTATTTTTCAAACTAGATTGTTACAAGTTTAAGATGGTAATTGTAATCCTATGGTAACCACTAAAAGATAATAATAAAATATACATGAAGGGAATAAAAATGATACACTATAAAAAATCAACTAAATAAAAAAAACAGTAATGGAAGAACAGAAGAACAAAAACCATCTAAGACATACATAAAACAAATAGCTAAATGGAAGAAATAAATTATTCTTTTTCAATAATCACATTAAATATAAACAGGGTAAATTCTCCCATTCTATTAAAATACAGTGAGGGAGGGCGCCTGGGTGGCTCAGTGGGCTAAAGCCTCTGCCTTCGGCTCGGGTCGTGATCTCAGGGTCCCGGGATCGAGCCCCACGTTGGGCTCTCTGCTCAGCGGGGAGCCTGCTTCCCCCTCTCTCTCTGCCTGCCTCTCTGGCTACTGTGATCTCTCTCTGTGTGTCAAATAAATAAATAAAATCTTTAAAAAAAAATACAGTGATGGATAGATTGAATTAAAAAAACAAAAACAGGGGCACCAGGCTTGCTCAGTCAGTGGAGCATGCAATTCTTGATAACAGGGTTGTACATTCGAGCCCCATACTGGTTGTAGAGATTACTTAAAAATAAAATCTTTAAAAACAACAACAGCGGGCGCCTGGGTGGCGCAGTTGGTTGAGCGGCTGCCTTAGGCTCAGGTCATGATCCTGGAGTCCCGGGATCGAGTCCCACATCGGGCTCCCAGCTCCATGGGGAGTCCGCTTCTCACTCTGACCTTCTCCCTCCTCATGTTCTCTCTCACTCTCTCTTTCCTAATAAATAAATAAATAAATAAAATCTTAAAAAAAAAAAAAAAACGACAGCAAAACAACAGGATCTATCTGTATGCTGTCTACAAGAGAGTCACCTTTTAAAAAAATTTTATTTATTCATTTGAAATATGAACTAGAGAGTTTTCACTCTCTAGTGAGAACATGAGTGGGGGGGCAGAGGGAGAAAGGGGGGGACAGAGGGAGAAGCAGACTCCCTGCTGAGCTGGGAGACCAACACTAGGCTCGATCCTAGGACCCTGGGATCATGATCCAAGCAGAAGGCAGACACTTAACCCACTGAGGCATCCAGGTGCCCCAGCAGATCCACTTTAGATATAAGAACATAAAGAGGTCGAGGGGTGCCTGAGTGGCTCAGTCAGTTGAGCATCTGACTCTTTTGTTTTCTAATAGTTTGGGTTTTTTTTTTTAAAGATTTTTTTAGGGGTACCACGGTGGCTCAGTCGGTTAAGCTCTGCCTTCGGCTTGGGTCATGGTCTCAGGGTCCTGGGATCAAGCTTCAAAAATGGTTCCCTGCTCAGTGGGGAGCCTGCTTCTCCCTCTCCTTTTCCTCCTCATTCTTGTTCTCTCTCACTTGCTCTGCTCTCTCAAATAAATAAATAAATAATTTTAAATGTAAAGATTTTATTTATTTATTTATTTATTTATTTATTTATTTATTTATTTATTTATTTATTTATACAGAGTGTTGGGGGGGCAGAGGGAGAGGGAGAGAATCCCAAGCAGACTCCTTGCTGAGCTCAGAACCGAGGTGGGGCACAATCACACAACCCTAAGATCAAACCTTTCCACCTGAGTTGAAACCAGGAATCAGAGACTTAAATCAGTTTCAACAACCAGCCACCCTGTGCGTCTGACTTGATTTCAGCTCAGGACATAATCTCAGTGTCCTGAGATGGAGCCCCACGTCAGGCCCTGCACTCAACACAAAGTCTGCTTGTCTCTCCCTCCACTCCTCACCCTGCCACTTGCACTCTCTCTCTAAAATAAATTTTAAAATTCTTGAATAAAGAGGTTGAAAGTAAAAGAATGGAAAAAGATATCCCATGCAAATAGTAAACAAAACAGACCTGGGGTGGCTAAATTACATCAAAATAGAATTTATATTTATTAGACAAAATAGACTTTAAATCAAAAAAGACAACGAGAGGGGTGCCTGGGTGGCTCAGATGGTTAAGCGTCTGCCTTTAGCTCAGGTCATGATCCCAGGGTCCTGGAATGGAGCCCCACGTCAGTGGGGAGTGTGCTTCTCCCTCTCCCTCTGCCTGCTGCTTCCCTTGCTTGTGTTCTCTCTCTCTCTGTCAAATAAATAAATAAAATCTTTTTTAAAAAAAGATAACAAGAGAAAAAAAGGACATTATATATTGATAAAACACAGGAAGACATAATAATTATAAACATATACACATCTAACAAAAGAGCCTCTAAATAAATGAAGCAAACATTGACAAAATTGAAGGGAGAAATAGATGGTCTTATGGTAATAACAGTTGGAGATTTTACCGAACTTTCAGCTATGGAGAACAGGTTGGTAGTTCCTTAAAAGGATAAACATAGAGTTACCATATGATTCAATTATTTCTTCCTTCCAAACAACCTGAAAGCAAGAACTCAAGCAGATACTCACATGCCAATGTTCACTGCACCATTACTCACAATAGCCAAAAGGCGGAAATAAGCCAAATGTCCATCAACAGATAAATGAATAAACAAAATGTGGTGTATACACTTAATGGAATATTTTTCAGGCATATAAAGGAATGAAGTTCTAATACATACTACAACACAGATAAATCTTGAAAACATTATGCTAAGTGAAATAAGTCAGATGCTAGAGAACAGATATTGTGTGATTCCACTTATATGACGTATCTAGAATAAGTAAATTCACAGAGACAGAAACTAGATTCGAAGTTACCAGGTGCTGAATGAAAATGAACTTTTGGGACTTCATCAAGATAAAAATCTTCTGCACAGCCGAGGAAACAGTCAACAAAACAAACAGGCAACCTACAGAATGGGAGAAGATATTTGCAAATGACACTACAGACAAAGGTCTGATATCTAAGATCTATAAAGAACTCCTCAAACTCAACACTCACAAAACAGATAATCATGTCAAAAAATG
>CM052805.1:19801301-19829937 GCA_028533885.1 Nasua narica | reverse complement strand
TTTTTTTTTTGGCAACATGAGGAAGTTCCCTTCTGGGTGCCTGGCTGGCTCAGTTGGTTGGGCGACTGCCTTTGGCTCAAGTCATAATCCTGGAGTCCTGGGATTGAGTGATTTGGGATTTGAATCCACATTGGGCTTCCTGCTCAGCGAGGAGTCTGCTTCTCCCTCTGACCCTCCCCTCATGCTCTCTCTCTCTCTATCACACACACACAAATAACTAAATAAATAAAATCTTTAGAAAAAAGGAAGTTCCCTTCTATTGAGTTTTTCATTTTGGTTACTATATTTGGCTATTTGTATTGTATTTGTATTCTATTTGGCTTTTTTCAAATCTGTTAGGTCATTTGGTGGTGGTAGTGATGGTGTTTCCTGCTTCTTGCAATTATTTTTCAAGTTTATGTTTTATTTCTTTAAACCTAATAATCAGGCGCACCTGACTGGCTCAGTCATAGAGCATGTGGCTCTTGATCTTGGGGTTGTGAGTTCAAGTCCCACATTGGGTGTAGAGACTACTTAAATAAACATAAACAAACAAATACTATAATAATAATCAGAGATTATAATTTGGTTTAATAATCCCAATATATGAAATATTTACAAATATTGGCTTCTGCTTTCTGTCATTTCTCTGTGTGCTGGGCTATTTCTGACTGTATATTCTCTTTGAAAACTTATTTGAAGGAATTTGCTTCTACCAGTTGCCTAAATACTGCCAATCTTGCACTCACTTTAAACTAAATATATGGGGGCACCTGGGTGGCACATTGGGGTAAGCCTCTGCCTTCCGCTCAGGTCATGATCTCAGGGTCCTGGGATCGAGCCCTGCATTGGGATCTCTGCTCAGCAGGGAGCCTGCTTCCCACCCCCCCCACCCCCGCCTGCCTTTCTGCCTACTAGTGATCTCTCCTTCTGTCAAATAAATAAATAAAATCTTTAAAAAAAAAAAAAAAACCACTAAATATACAGATGGAGGATTTTTTTTTCTTTTTTGACCACACAAATGATGTAATTTGAAGCTACATATCCACTCCAGGCCTGGTTTGTTGTCACAACTCAAAAATAGTTTCTTCCTTCAGTTCTGCTCAGCACCTAGGCACTTAGTTGCAATCCCCTAGGGCAAGGTGCCTGGGTTAGGTTACTCTTGGTTGACTCCTTTTTGAATCCAGCAGGGGGGATCTCTTCCTAATCACTAGGATGGGTTTGGATTTCTGTTCTGAGACACCTGCTCAGGTTGGCCTAGTTTAGCAAATGTTTTCAGGGGGAAGGCAGTTTCAGTACTCAGGTTCCCCTCTGGGCTCACATTTTCACCTAGATTTTAGACTAGTAGTTTCTCTTTGTCCTTTAGTCCTTGGTCCTTTAGTACTTTCAAAAAAAAAAAAAAGGATTTTATTTATTTATTTGACACAAGCAGGGGAAGATGCAGTGGGAGCGGGAGAAGCAGGCTCCCCACTGAGCAAGGAGCCCGATGCAGGACTTGGTCCCAGGACCCTGGGATCCTGACCTGAGCCAAAGGCACAGACTTTGCTAAAGTCTGTGATCTTAAGTCACAGATGCTTAACGGACTGAGCCACCCAGGCGTCCCTGTTCTTCAGTACTTTTAAGAAGTTTATTATTATGTGGGATTTAAGAAACAAGCAAAACAGATGAACATAGGGGAAGAGAAGTAAAAATAAAATAAGAAGAAAACAGAGAGGGAGACAAACCTTAAGAGACTCTTACCTCTAGGAAACTGAGGGTTGTTGAAAGTTGGGGACGAGTAGTAACTGAGTGATGGGCATTAAGGAGAGTACTCGAAGTAATGAGCACTGGGTGTTGTATGCAACTGATGAATCTTTAAATTCTTTTTTTTTAAGATTTTATTTATTTGAGAGAGAGAGAGAGTGTACACATACGAGCAGGGTGAAGGGGCAGAGGGAGAGGGAGAAGCAGACTTTCCCCAGAGCAGGGAGTCTGATGTGGGGATCCATCCCAGGACCCCGGGATCATGACCCCAGCAGAAGGCAGATGCCCAACCGACTGAGCCACCCAGGCATCCCAAATCACTAAATTCTATCCCTGAAACTAATAATAATTAGTCTATGTTAATTTCTAAAGAGAATTCATTATTATTATATCTTTTATTCTGCATTTTCATTGTTTTCAGTAAGCAGATTGGTTTGAATAGCCTGCTGTATTTACCAGAAAGGAGTCTCTGCTTTTAAGCTTCAAAAAAAAAAAAAAAGGTTTATCTGTTATTGGCTCTCATCTCCTCTATAGTTCTCTGTCTTTGTGTACTTAAAGCTGGTAAAAAATTCCTTCCCTACAAATAAAAATGTGACTAAAAGAATACAAGTCTAGAGGCCAAACAGAATGCTTCTCTCCAGTCCTGCCACTTGACGGCTGATTTCCAACTCGGGGGAAATAGTTGCTCCACAATATGAGCACTTTACTAGAGAGTAGATACCCTTCCCTTCCTCTTCATCGTCCTCAGTGCTCACTGATGGAGGGACTGGACCCACTGAGGCAGCCACGGCTCCCACCACCCCTTCCAGCCCCTTCCTCCCCAGTAAACAAGAGTTAGGGGAGGAAAGATTGTCTCCGTGGTTTTATTTATTTGTTTATTCAGAGAGCACACGCAAAAGCGAGGGGGGAAGCGGCAGAGGAGAGGGAGAGAATTCTTTTTGTTGTTTTGCTTTATTTCATTTTTTTAATTTTTATGTTTTTTATTAACATGTAATGTATTGTTTGTTTCAGGGGGACAGGTCTGTGATTCATCAGTCTTACACAATTCACAGCGCTCACCCTAGCACATACCCTCCCCAATGTCTACTCCCCAGCCACCCCATCCGTCCCACCCCCACTCTGCTCCAGCAACCCTCAGCTTGTTTCCTGAGATTAAGAGTCTCTTATGGTTTGTCTACCTCTCTGGTTTCTTCTTGTTTCATTTTTTCCGGAGAGAGAGAATCTTAAGCAGGCTCCAGGCTCAGCGCAGAGCCTCACACGGAGCTCGATCCCATGACCCTGAGATCATGACCTGGAGAGAAATCAAGAATCGGACACTCCAGCAGCTTGAGTCATCCAGGCGCCCCTATCCGTGGCTTCAGTTGAAATTTCCCAAGTGATTCTGATAGGACTCTATCACTCATTAGAGACTCACTGGGGTAACTCCTGCCCCTTACAGAGGTGAAAGGAAGCCTTCCTGACCCTTGACTAAGTTACCAAACCCTGTTCTCTGCTCTGGTCACAGCTGAGCCTCTCTGATTGAAACACTTTCCTTGTGGGGGGCGCCTGGGTGGTTCAGTGGGTTAAAGCCTCTGCCTTTGGTTCAGGTCATGATCTCAGGGTCCTGGGATCGAGATCGAGATCGGAGCTCTCTGCTCAGCAGGGAGCCTGCTTCCCCCTCTCTTTCTGCCTGCCTCTCTTCCTACTTGTGATCTCTCTCCTCTCTGTCAAATAAATAAATAAAATCTTTTTTTTAAAGATTTTATTTATTTATTTGAGATAGAGACAGTGAGAGAGAGAGCATGAGAGGGGAGAAGGTCAGAGGGAGAAGCAGACTCCCCATGGAGCTGGGAGCCCGATGTGGGACTCGATCCCAGGACTCCAGGATCATGACCTGAGCCAAAGGCAGTTGCTCAACCAACTCAGCCACCCAGGCGCCCTTTAAAAAAAATCTTAAAAAGAAATGTTCTCCTAGTAAATATTGAGAGCATTTGTTTTCCCAAGACCCCAAGGCTGCTCCACTCCTAGGCTTTCTACCCCAGCTGATGATGGCAACCCCTCTTTCAGTCGCTCAGGTCATAAACCTCAGAGTGATTCTTAACTCATCTTTATCTCCTAACCCATTTCCAACCTTTTCAGAAATCTTGGGCGGGGGGGGTGGGGTCTACCTTCAAAATATACCCAGACTCTGACCATCGGTCACCACTTTCATCACCACCACTCTGGCTCAAGCTAGCATCATCTCCTACACGCCGTCGTATGCATTATTGCAGTGACCTTCTAGCAGGCATGCCTGCTTCTGTCCTTGTCCCTCTGGTTAATTCTCAACCTAGCAGCCAGAATGGTTATTTTAAAATATGCCAGATGATGTCACCCTTCTGCTCAAAGCAATGGCTCCCTATTTCAGGGTAAAAGCCAAGCACCCGAGACCGAGACAGAATCGGCACCCTCTCTCTCCCCCCAGTTGCTTCCTACCTCTCTCCCCGCACTCACATTGCTCCCCCCACACTCTTCAGTAACACCGGGCAGCTGTTCCTTCTGCCTGCCATGCTCTTCGGCCCCGTAGCTCAAACGGCCCAATGGCTAACCATCAGAGCTAACTCCTTCAATTCTCACTTTCTCACTTGTGTGTAATCTGGCTGAACCTGTTCCCTTGACCTTGCTCTACAGCAGTGCCCCTTTAGCCATGGTTTCACTTCCCAGTTTCGGTTGCACACGGTCAAGCACAGTTTGGAAACAGAGAATTCTTCTGAAGGTCGGTAGTAGCCTACATTGCAATGCCCACATCATTCACCTCTCTTCATCTCATCATGTAAGTTCCTGATCATCTCACATAAGCACAAGAAGAACGGTGAGGACAGGACACTAAGATACTTTGAGAGAGGGAGAGAGAGAGAGAGAGAGACCACATTCACATAGCTTACTGTCATAATTGCTCCTTTTTATTATTGTTGTTGTTAATCTCCTACTATACCTAATTTATAAATTAAACTTTATCATAGGTAGGTGTGTATGTATGGGAAAAAACATAGTGTATATAAGGTTCAACACTATCTGGGGTTTCAGGTGTCCACTGGGGGGTCTTGGAACATATTCTCTCTCTCTCTCTCATACACACACACACACACACACACACCTGCGGAGGGGTCTACTGTACTTTCCCTCATAGCCTTGTCCCATCTTCTAACGCACTGCATAATGTATTGTCTCCCTTGTGGAAGAACAGAAGCCACAAGAAGGCAGAAATCTGTTTTGTTCACTGAGCCCAAGAACTTAGAATAGTGTCTGTCACAGTGGCAGGTGCTCCATAAATGTCAAATGTAAACTTTTTTTTTTTTTTTAATGTAAACTTTAAATCCCTGTATTCCTCGCAATACTACAACTAAGAAGTATGACTCACAGTATCAGGTCGTGGGACCCGGGGTTCCTTGGACTACCACTACCTTCACCCGCACCCGCGCCCGCACCTAGGAGGGCAGCTAGTTTGAACTGGAAACACTGAATTTTCAGTTCCTCAAAGCCCTTTCTCTGCTCAGCTTCTGCCAAGTGTGTGTCCCGGGCTCACCTCGTCCAACCTGGGCGAGGTTCCCCTTCCCCCGGCGCCAGGGTCATTCATCCAGCCAACCAATCAAAATCTCCGTCCTTTCTGTCCCTTAAAGGACTTCGCTTTCCGAAAGATTGTGCCAAGAGGGGCGGGACGTAGCAAATTTAGCAGGTGGGCGGTACGCAGGGCGGTTGCCTAGGTCACCGCGTAGCTTTACCGCCGCAGAGACAGAAAATGGGCGGAGTGTGGAAGCGGACTTCCCGCCTCTATCACGCCGCGGCTTGGGATTGGCTCTCCACTGCAGGGCCACGCCCCCAACCGGGCTTTCGCCACGCCCCCAGCGGTTAGCTGTCCGGGGCCAGGTTCGGAGGCTCCAGCCCGGCGAGGAACCCTCGGAGGCCGGGACACAGGCGCCCTTCTCCGGTAATCGCCCGGGCCGGCGCGGGGAGATGTGCTTCAGCCCCCGGGACTCTGCGGTCGCAGGTTCACCGGTTATTCATTCACGCGGGGGTGCCAGCCCGGACATCTGGATCCAGGGCCAGGAAATTCAGAGAAACCCCGGCCCAAGGCCGGCCTCTCGCCTCTCTTAAAAGAGGGATTGGATTCAATAGATGATCTGCAAGGAGCCAACCCCGTCAGACAGATCCTTTTCTTCACGGAAGTCCTGGGTTTCGGGGGTCTTTGGCTTCCTCAAGTGTAAACGAATAGACATCAGGAAACCCAGAGTTGGCCGCAGCTCTGGCACTCACTTGCTTTGTGGCCTTGAACAAGGCACATCCTATTTGTAGGCTTGTTCCCTCATCCCACTGTGAAGGGAATTGGACTTGACGTCCTCTAAGGCCCCTTTTCGTTCTTCCTAGTTATGAAGCAGCCTTGATAACACGTGTGAAGTTTCTTTATAACTGTTCAACGCCTATACCTATTGTAAGCGATTCACATTGCTCTCTGCTCGTCCTCCTTTACTTTCTGTGCCCAGAAGTTCCAGGAATGAAGGGGAAAGTCTAGAGTGGCACCTACCAATAAGATAGGGACTGATACCAGATACTGAAGGAGTGAGAGCCTGCAGCTCAGGACATGTTGCTGGAGAGGAGACTGGAATAATCCTTTATACCTTAACCCCCTCACTTTACAGAGGAGAAAACTATGAGAGTAGCTAAGTCCGGCTGCTAATAGGAAGAAGCCAGATTTTCTGGCTTGACTGCATGATGGGTCCCTTTACACACAGTGTTGGCAAACAGAAGGCATGAACATGTAAAAGCAGGTAGAGAAATTGTCCACAGAAATAAAAGCAATTTAGTTTGTAACTTTAATTTAAATCTTTTCAGTTTAGGGGCGTCTGGGTGGCTCAGTCGTTAATTGCCTGCCTTCGGCTGGGGTCATGATCCCAGGTTCCTGGGATTGAGCCCTGAGTGGGGCTCTCTGCTTGGCAGGGAGCCTGCTTCCCTCTCTCTCTCTCTACCTTCCTCTCTGCCTACTTGTGATCTCCCTCCCTCCCTCTCTCTCTCTCTGTCAAATAAATAAATAAAAAATCTTTTTTTTTAAAGATTTTATTTATTTATTTATTTGACAGAGAGAGAGAGATCACAAGTAGGCAGAGAAGCAGGCGGGGCGGGGGGGAGGGAAGCAGGCTCCCTGCTGAGCAGGGAGCCCGATCCAGGGCTCCATCCTAGGACCCTGAGATCATGACCTGAGCCAAAGGCAGAGGCTTTAAACCACTGAGCTACCCAGGCGCCCCTAAATAAAAAATCTTAAAAAAAAAAAAGATTTGTATCCCACCTACATTTGGGGTGACCTACAAAGCAGAAACAGAGCAATAAAAAAAAAACAGAAGCAAGTTATTTCCCTCTTCTGCTTTCTGTTTCTGTCATCCTTATCTCCCCAGAAGAGCCTCTCAACTTCTGATGTTCCCAAACAACACCCCTCTGTAGTACTCTTCAGTGATCATCCATCTGCCTTCCAAAAAAAAAAAAAAAAAAAAAGCCAAAGCCCAAGTGTAACATTTATATAAAATGTCCAAATCTGGTAGAGACAGAAAGTCCATTAGTGGCTGCCCGAAGTACGTGTGTGTGTGTGTGTGTGTGTGTGTGTGTGTGTGTGTGTGTATGTTGAGACTGAGGGGAAACAAGAAGTGACTCCTAATAGATACAAAGCTTATCCCAGGAATGATGGAAATGTACTAACATTATGGTGAAGGTTATACAACTCTGTGAATGGACTAAAAATCCCTGGATCGTGCGTCATACTTTAAGTGTACAGTATGTGAGTTATATCTCAATGAAGCTGCAACTACAAGAGAAACCTACCAGAAAGCAGTAACAGGGGCGTCTGGCTGGCTCAGTCAGCGGAGTGTGTCACTCTTAATCCTGGAGTTGTGAGTTCGAGCCCAACATTGGGTGGAGAGATGACTTTAAAAATCTTTTAGGGGCACCTGGGTGGTTCAGTGGGTTAAAGCCTCTGCCTTTGGCTCAGGTCATGAACTCAGGGCCCTGGGATGGAGCTGATCATGGGACTCTCTGCTAAGTGGGGAGCCTGCTTCCTGCCCCTCCTCCCCCCGCCTACCCTGGTCTCTCTCTCTCTCTCTGTCAAATAAATAAATAAAATATTTTTAAAAATCTCTTAAAAAGGCAGGTGGGGTGTTGGGGGGGGAAGATACACATGGCAGAATAGCGGTGAGCCTCACATGATACAGAAGTGAGATACTAAGAGAAAATCAGACAGAAAGGGAATGTTGAGAAGGAAAAGAAATCAACATTGATCTTCTGTGATTTTTCCCCCTCCTGGGTTACTTCAGAGATGGCAGACAGTGTGTGAGTAGCTTTTCTCCTGGTCTGGGCTGTCTTCTCACTGTCTTCTACCTCATGGTGGGCTGTTCCACAACCTAGAGAAATCTCCCCTGGTCTCCCCATCCAAGACTTCAAGACCTTCCCTGTCCTTCACACTCCCTAGCTCACTTTGTTTGTTCTTTCTTCTTAGCCGTCTGTCTTGCTTGGACTTTAACCTCTGTAAGGACAGGGATTTGGGGGTTTGGGTTTTAATTTTTAGTTGTTTTGTTCAAAGGTGTATCTACAGCATCTCGAAGAGCCCAGAGTAAACACTCAATATTTATTGAATGAGTAAATAAATGAATGAATGAACTACAACATGCTGGGAAGGTCTCAAAACGATATGTTGTAAATCTGACAGCTTCATAGCTCTGAGGCAAGGGACAGAAAGAAGCCTTTTCTTCCTCATTTGGAACCATCCTAAAGCATGGGCACACGCGTGTGCACACACACACACAAACACACACACCTCTAGAGTTCAAGGATAGAGGTCCAGAATGACATCTGAGTGGTGAGGGACTCGCATGATTAACTCATAACTTATAAGTTAACAGGTTTTTTTTTTTTTAACTGGATCATCAATATAGAGACAGCAGAGAAAATGAATACCTGTCACCTTTTTTCTTTTTCTTTTTAAATATTTTATTTTTTGGGGACCTGGGTGGCTCAGTGGGTTAAAGCCTCTGCCTTCGGTCATGATCCCAGGGTCCTGGGATCGAGCCCCACATCGGGCTCTCTGCCCAGTGGGGAGCCTGCTTCCTCCTGCCTCTCTGGCTACTTGTGATAGGCAGATACTTGCCTATCTCTGTCAAATAAATAAATAAAATCTTTTTAAAAAAATCTTAAAAAAATAAATATGGAAGACAGAAAATGTACATGCAACATGATTATCCTCGATTGACAGTTTACAAATAAAATAGAGAGTATCTTTAAAATATATGTATATATTTTATTTCTTAAAGTACTCTCAACACCCCATGTGGGGCTCAAACCCACAACCCCAAGATCGGGACTTGCGTGTCGCTCCAGTCACCTTTTTGACTACCGGGACCGGTTTCTGATCCAACTCCAGCTCTCAGACATTTAACATTTGCAAAATTATGTAACATTCTAAAGCTTCATTTTCTTCTTCTGCACAAAGATAATAATACCTTCATAGTTGTAAGGATTCGGTGGGAATAAATATGAAACCGGCTGTCAGTCCCTGGAATGCAGTAGGTGTTTGATTTCTCTGACTTTTTTTGGGGGGAGGGGGGGACTGATTTCTCTCTTCTTGTTTCTCAAGAGTTGTAAAGCTACCTTGTCAGTTTCATTTTTTTTTTAATCTGGTTTTTGCTTTGGACTTTTAAAGAGTTTTGAAGATACATATTAATTCTAAAAGTGTACTTTTTAATTATTTAGGTAAGGAGTTAAAGAGGATGTGAGAGAAAGTTAGAGAATGGGGAGCCGGGTTTGCCGTTTGCTTGGGCTCTACTACATGGCACGTTATCTAGAACCCTGAGAAGCGGAATGCTGAGTCCCTGGGCCCTAACCCAAATCCCTCTTCAGCCTGAGTTTTGTTTTTGTTTTGCTTTATTTAATTTTTTAAAAGATTTTATTTATTTTATTTGACAGAGAGAGAGAGAGATCACAGGTAGGCAGGGAGGCAGGCGGGGGTGGGGGGGAGCAGGCTCCCCTGGAGCCTGGAGTAGAGACCCCCGATGTGGGGCTCGATCCCAAGACCTTGAGGTCATGACCGAGGCTGAAAGCAGAAGCTTTAACCCACTGAGCCACCCAGGCGCCCCTTGTTTTGCTTTTAAAAAAATGGAATTAAAGTACACATAACGTAACATTTGCCCCCTTAATATTGCCCAGTGTCCGGTTCAGCGGTATTAGATACAGCCTTGGATGTTTGGAGGAAGCACAGAGCTAAGTACAGGAGCCCTGGATTCAGCCCACATGGACTTGAACTCCTGGCTCAGCCCATTACTACATGGCCTTAGGCAGCTAGCTCAGCATTGGAGCCTCAGCCTTGACATCGGCAAAGAAGATACAGTATTGACTCCACAGCATCTAGGGCTGGAAGGAGGCCACGGGGATGAAGCCCTTGGCAGGGCTTAGCTCAGAGTGCTTCAGTGCATGCGAGCCATTGTTGTTATTCTAGAGCTTGGAATTCGGAATCAGAATCAAGTTGCGGTTCAGGACAAGGTCACATGGATACAGCTGCTGGGTCCTAGATGCGGCTTCGGCTGAGTCCCAAGCAGAGCTCCCAGGTCGAGGGGTCTGTGCAGTGTTCCTAACTCTCAGAACTGAGTAAGGCTTCTGTTCTTCGTTCTCTCGGGGCTCCCCCTCCATTCCCCTGCATCACTCAGGGTTGGCGGGGCGGGCGGGGCGGGGGTGGGGGGGTGGGGGTGCGGCCAGCCGCCTCCAGCCACAGGACTGGACTGAAACTCCGGATCTATTGTCTGTCTGGGGCACCTCCTTATGGTCCATGTTTCCTCGGATCCTATATGCCAGGCACGGCGCTAGTCACTGGGGCAGTGCCCAGATGGGTCCGATTCGGGATCTTACAGTCAAACTAGGGGGTTAAGATGGGCGTGGCTATGCCACTTACCCAGTTGATAAGTATTTATCGATCACCTACCATGTGTACGATGTTGTATAAGATATTGTCACAGTCACAAAAATCCACAGGAGGGAGAGATGATGGTGGTTTGGTCATAACCCAGCTAACCCAGAGCGTGGCCTCCAGAAATGGTGCCGAGCCGGCTGGCTGGAAGTTGGTTAGATGGCTGGCCATTATGGAAGGTTTCACCCAGTAGGAGATCTAACCGAGGACCTTGCGGAACAGAGGTTACTCGCTCACTCACAAAGATACAGTCCTCAGATTCATTTGAGAGTCTGTGAGGCCATTAATCTGTGAGGGTTCCTTTAGGGCCTGCGTGCAAAATTCAAACGGCTACGGGGTCCAGGAAAGAACAGGATGGGCATGGAGGGTGGGTGCTTATTCTCTGGTGTCTTTGCACCTGAGTGCCTCTTGGCTTACCTTCCATTTGTGCCCTTCCCATAGACACAGGAACCAAAACCAGCTTCCCTTACAGGAAATACACCAGCGCAAGCATGGCCGCTGCTTCTCAGGCTCAGACAGGGAGGGTTGGGAGGGGAGAGTGAATCAGGAGGTGCAGTCCTGCTAAGAGGGCCACCCCTCTCAGTTTGAGCCAGTTGTTTAGTGTAAGAACATGAGTGAACTGTTTCCAGCTCTACTGATGCATCAAAAGCTGGAAATCTGGTTGTTACTGTTTTTAAAATGAAATCTCCCAATCCTAAAGTATTAACTCTAATTTTTGAAAGAAATTAGCCACCAGTTGAAACACACTTTGGAATTGTAGCTAACCAGTCTCTAACTTCTCAGGGCACCAAGAGACAGATCAGGTTAGGAAGATGAATTTTAAGGGGCTGAAGCTAAATTTTAAGGGGTCTTGAATGCCGTGCTAAAGAGTTTTGACTTGAGCTCATAGACAGCTTCCGTTTAGGGCCAAAAAGGTTCTTTGAACAAGGGTGTGGCTTGATGCTAGAGTCTGGGAACCGGTGGGGTGCAGAGTGGCATATGAAATAGCAAGGAAGCAGTCAGCATTGAAGGTTAGTGCAGGAAGGCAGGCTTGTGACAATGCGATTGAAAGATGGTGGCAGTAGGACCAGAAAGAAGGAGCGGACAAGAATAAGATGAAATGGCAAAAGTTCCGGAGAGGATGAGGGGAGCCGCGGGGAGCGGCAGGAGAAAAGAGGAGCGAGGTTCCCCCGTGACCCACGTCTCTCGCCCGAAAGGGAAGGAAGGCAAGGGCTGTCCAGGTGCGGGGAGAGGTCCCAGAAGCCGGCCCGACACACCAGCCGCCGCCCCGTATCCCGACGGGTCCGCCGCGCCGGGGCCCAGCCAGAGCCGCGCACTCGGGCTCCGCTCCCCGCGGCCGAGCGTCTCGGACCAGCCCGTCTACAAAACCGCCGTTCTGACCGAGTCTCCGGGAAACCCGGCACGATGCCCCCGGCTTCTCGCGGCGGCTGCGGGGACTGAGGGGGAGCCGGGCGCGTGGTCCCTCGGAGGAGCACCGCCCTCTCTCCCGGGAGCACTCCCCCCCCCCGCCCCGCGCCTCCCCGGACCCGCCCGCGGGGACAGGCCAGGAGCCCCCCGGCGGCCACGATCGGAGACACTCTCCCCGTGCACGGGGCTCGCTCTCTGGAGCTCGGGGTGCAGGAGGGCCTGGGGCCCCGCCCCGCCGCGCCCCGTGCGCCCCGTGCGCCCCGAGCGCCCCGCGCCCCGAGTCCGCCCGTGGGGCGCCCGCAGTCCGGCCGCGGCCGGAAGTGCGCGCTCCTCCCGCCGCCGGCAGGGCCTCTCTAGCCGCCGCGGGCGCCCGCGTCTCAGTGGGAATAACCCCTTCGGCCCCAGCGGGCCCGAGCCGCCGCCGGAGGGGGGGGCGGGGGGAGAGGAGGGGGCGGGGTCGTCCGCTTCTCCCTGCGGACGGCTGACTTGGCTTGTGTCCCCCACCCCCCGACGACGGTTCGATGGCCCTCGTGCCCATAACAAGAGGACAGCCCCCAGCTCGCTGGGTTCGTGGGCCCGCTCCGCTAAGGTGCTGAGCCGCCTCGGGCGGGTTCTTGAACCTCTCTGAGCCTCGGCTTTCCGATCTGTAAAAATCACCGTATTTACCTCAAAGGCTTGCTGTTAAGGATTCAATGAACATGTGAAGGATTTAGAAGAGGGCCTGTCGCCTAGTAAGTGCTCAGGAAATGCTAGTCGTCATCGTTATGATTTTTACTGCTACCTTGTGAAAAAGGACAGGTGTTAGAGGGTCAGTTTTGTGACAGACGTGATAGTAAGAGCTGCTATCTCTCTCTCTCTCTCTCTCTTTTAGAGCTGCTATCTCTTGAGGGCTGTCTTTGCAGCTGGATTCCTGACACACCTATCTCTTACAGCCTTAGGGCAATTCTGTGAAGGCTGTACTATTATTTCCATTTTTTGGATGGAGTTAGGAACTGAGTGGATGTCAGGGTGGGATTTGAACTCAAGGCCCTCTGACCCCAGAGGGCATGCTTTTTCTTCTCCTCTACAGGGCAACACTGATTTTATTTTATTTTTAAAGATTTTATTTATTTAAGAGAGAGCGTGCATGTGCACAAGTGTGGGGGGAGGGGCAGAGGGAGAGGGAGATGTCGACTCCCGCTGAGCAGGGACACCCCCCCACCCCCCCACCCCCCCGCCACCATGTGGGGATCCATCCCAGGACCCGGACCATGACCTGAGCCAAAGGTGGCCGGCTGCTTAACTGATTAAGCCACCCAGGCACCCTGCAGCCCTGATTTAGAAACCTTTTCTAGGAATTCCAAACTGAAGCTTCAAAACCAATACGGCCATCAGACACGGATGTCCCCTTAGTCCTGGGCAAAGCTACCCAGTTCCTACACAAGGCTAACACTCAATAAGGAACGACGCTGCCCCAGCATAGCTGCTATACTTGCTTAAAGACAAGGATCTTGTGACCCTCAAAAGAAGCAAGTTGCTGACATCCAAAGAGAGAAAGACACTGGGCACCTGGGTAGGTCAGTCATTGAGCGTCTGCCTTCGGCTCCGGTCATGATCCCAGGGTCCTGGGATCGAGCCCCATGTTGAGCTCCCTGCTCTGCGGGAAGCCTGCTTTTCCCTCTCCCACTCCCCCTGCTTGTGTTCCTGCTCTCACTGTCACTCTGTCAAATAAATAAACAAAATCTTTAAAAAGAGAGAGAGAGAGAGAAAGACACTGAGTAAATATATATTTCAAAGTTTATTTTTTAGCAGTCTTTACACCACCTTGGGGCTGGAACTCACTCATATGCTCTTCCAACTGAGCTGGCCAGGCACCCCTATTTTTTTTTTAAGATTTTATTTATTTATTTATTAGAGAAAGAGAGAGTGAGAGAGAGCATGAGAAGGGAGAAGGTCAGAGTGAGAAGCGGACTCCCCGTGAAGCTGGGAGCCCGATGTGGGACTCAATCTCGGGTCTCCGGGATCATGACCTGAGCCGAAGGCAGTTGCTCAACCAACTGAGCCACCCAGGCGCCCCGCCCCTATTTTTTTTTTAAAGATTTATTTATTTTGGAGAGAGAGAGCATAAAGGGGGAGGGGCAAAGGGAGAGAGAATCTCAAGCTGACTCCACACTGAGCGTAGAGCCCCATGCAGGGCTCGATCTCTCGACCCTGAGATCAAAACCTGAACCGAAGCCGAGAGTCAGACACTTAACAGACTGAGCCGTCCAGGCGCCCCCCAGGCACCCCTAATTTTTCAGGATAAAATAAAACCATGTTTTCCGGTGCAAAAACGGATTACCAACCAAGTCCAACCTTTGATATCTGTGGAAACCTGGGGGGCCAGTCCGGCCGCCATTTCTCCCTGGTTCCACTCTCAGGGTCCCTCTGGGCAGTTTCCACTGGACTCCAGCATTTAGTACTAAACGCCCTTCATTAAAGTTCGTGGAGCCTGGAGGATACCGTCAGGCTGTGTCCTTGCCTTTCATTCCCTAGGGATTTAGCAACTTGACAATCATGCAGGAAGTCACCGGGGAGGGTGCAGGCATGGCAGCTGCGAGGAGAAGGGGTGGGCGGCCATGGGAGATGAGGGACCAGAAACTTCCTCACCTCCATGCCCCTTGGCCACACTGCTCCCTCTAGCTGGTTTAAGTTTTGGAAGGGCAGAACCTTGTCTATCTTGTCTTCTGCACCCTAATGCCAAAAGAGTGTGGGGCTTTCCCCGGGTCATTCCACAAGTTAACGGCTTAGTCAGAACACGGCAATGGGTGTCCCGTGCCATGTACCCAAGGATGGGATGAGAAATCTGGCGCCACCCAGGTCTAACAACTACACTCGCTTTCTCCAGCGAAGAAAATCATGCCCTTACAACACAGGGTGGAGGTTTTCTAATAAGATTCCTCTTACATTTTTCCTTTTCACTTCCTTTTATATTTGGGGGGAAAATTCATATGGTATAAAAGGACAAAAAAGGGAAAGCAGGCTACCTTCATGCCTCTGCCCGTCCCTAGCCCCAGTCATTATTTCCGGAGCACTGCAACCGATTTTTTGTGTCTTTCTAAAGATAGTCTTCGCATACACAAGTGTCTCTTTCTAGAAAAACACAAATAGTAGTCCCCTTGCTTTTCCCTTTGCTTCTTTCATGTAACAACATATTGTGGAGAATGTCTCAGTCAGTGTGTACATATCTGCTTCCTTTTTTTCACAGCTGCTGAGTATCCTGTTACATGGAATGCCATAATGTATTTAATCAACTTCCTTGTTAGTGGCCTTGTAGGTTACCTTCAGTCTTTTGCTATAGAAGCAACACTTTGCTGAATAGCTTTGTGCGCATGTGCCATTGTGCCTGTAGGACCTAGACGTGGAACTGTTGGGTCAGAGGGTGCACCCATTTTGAATTTCGATCAGTGCTGCCAAATTTTCCTTCCCCCCCTCCCTCGAGAGTAGTGCAGATGTATGCTCTTACTAATGATGCTTGAGAGCGCCTGATTCCACGTAGTCTGTAAGCAAACTGTACTTGCAAACCTCTTAGGTTAAAAGTTGTATTTCATGGTTTTTATTTGCATTATGAGATTTCTTTTATAACAAACCCTGGTAAGAGGAAACGGAAACCTGACAGTGGAGGCATAAAAATTTTAAAAAGCATCGTGTTGCTTTGAATTAATCCTCACCTCCTGATCTGACTTGGAGAAGTAAAAAGAGAAAAATTGCCAGTGAGTGCTCCAAGCCACCTGACTCATTGGAGAAGGGATACAAAATCTGGAGACAAACAAATGAAGTCCCAGTTTTCCAAACAAGGGAAAAATATTAATAACACAAACCAAAGGCCAGGAAGCTTGATGCTTAACTCAACTGGGATCCTAAATGAGACCATCGAACAGGTGATTTGCAAGATGACTCAGTGCAGGGAAGAATAAGGGTCCCGAGTCCTACAGCACCGCATTAAATCACGGCTCTTACTAGCAGGGTGACCTTGGGCAAGGTACTTCATTTATCTCTGAACTTCTATTTTGTCAGCATAAAGCAGGGGCAGCAATACCTACCTGCAAGAGTTATGGTAAAACTAAAATTAACTCATGTCAATTGCTTGACACAAAAGATGTTAGTTAAAATGGAAGGAAGAAGGCCAAATCCAAACCCTCCGGGGTTACAGGCCCTGGACCCCTGAGAAAAAGGAAGGTGTCCTGGAGATAGAACAGCTAGAAGCAGGTGCAGCTTGATTGCTCCTGTAAAAGGCAGTCTTGCTCCAAACCTAATGGTCAGATCTCCAGGGTGAAACACCAAACAACAAAAGCTCCATATATTATCCCTCCAACAGTGTGAAACAAAGCTATCTTCTCTCGAGATGTGTATTTCCAGGGCTACTCTGTTCCATCTTTTGTGAATGGCTCCAGGAACTGGCAAGCCAGAGCTACTGTGTAACTACTAAACCCCAGAGCGGAAAGATACATGTTGTAGCTAAACCCCTTATTGGGATTGCTTAAGGCTGGGATGTGTGATTTGTAGCAGTGGCTTTCAAAGTGGACTGGCTGAACTTACAAACTTAGCACAGCCATGACCCTTCTCCCACATCATGGGGCTTTGCCTGCCCATCTGTCTCTGTATTGGACCTGATCCGGAATTAGGGGGTAGGGTTGAAGACATGGTCCTCCGCATCACAAAGTATCTTTTTTTTAATCACAGAGAGACAGTGAGCACAAGCAGGGGGAGCGGCAGGCAGAGGGAGAAGCAGGCTTCCTGCTGAGCAGGGAGCCTGATGTGGGACTCCATCCCAGGATCTTAAGATCATGACCTGAGCCAAAGGCAGGTGCCCAACCGGCTGAGACACCCAAGCGTCCCGAAATGTCACGGAACTTTCTCCCGAGTCTCACATGAATTACGTAACTAATATTTGTTCGGGCCTCTAGAAAGCTCAGCAAATGTGTGCCTCACTTTTAGCGATTGTATCAACAGAGCTTTACATCATATGGTTTGGGTACCCACCCTGGATTCATGTTATCATTTCCCCCTTTGTTTCTCCTTTGCCTTTTCTGTTTTTGGTGGGGGGGGTTGTCTTGTTAATGACACTTCACTACTGCTGCGATTACCAGTGATAATGGCCATCGCCGGAGCAGCTTGGGTCTTACTAGATGCCAGGTACCTGTTGTAGGATATGTGGCTCTGTAAATGCCTCGGGTCCTTTTTGAAACCAAGTAAGGTATAAATAAAGAAACAAGCCCAACTGCCAGCTTCGCTCATCTCCTTTATGGTAGCCACTTAAAAGTGTCTTTTTAATATCTGACTCAATATCTTTTTAATATCTATAATATCATACATACTAGAGAAGGAATACACATCTTTGACTTCATAGTTCTCTTTCTGGACCTGTATTTGGAAATGACCAAGTCTACAAAGCAAAACAAAGCCTCTTAGCAAACAGAAGCTATTCGTCAAGGCGTGCCCAGGTGGCTCCATTGGTTAAGCATCTGCTTTTGGCTCTGGTTGTGATCCTAGAGTTCAGGGATTGAGTCCTGCATCAGGCTCCCTCCTCAGGGAGGGGTCTGCTTCTGCTGCTCCCCCTGCCCCTGCTCATGCTCTTTCTCTCTCAGATAAATAAAATCCTTATTATTATTATTTTTTTAAAGAAGCCATTAGTCAAGGGATGATAACCTTACAAGATTCAAACCCTAAGAGCCTGGTAAGGAAAGCAGTGATCCCTAGAAGGCCACAGAGAGTGGCAGTCCCATAATACTCCTACATCCTTTACAAGGAGAAAATAAGAACAGAGACTGATGGGTCGAGGGCTCACTCACGTGGGACCCTGGTCTGAGCGGTCATGCCACGATACCTTCAATCTTCACATCCACCCTATGAAGTAGGAATTATTTTCTGTGGTTACAAGGTTACTTACTAGGTTCACAGACCAAGGAAATTTTCTAGATTTCCTTTAGATGGATTTCAGCAAGGCATGTAATCAAATCTTTCCTCACATCCGTTAGACAAGACAGACAGAGACCGATCATCATGCACTTAGAGTCACAACTAATTACAAGGTTACGCATCACCAAAGTCAGGGAAACACTCCTAGATCTGACCCAATATTTCTATTTCTGGAACTGTCTTTTTAAGAAAACAGTCAAAATTGCAGAGACATATACTCTCAGAGATGTTCACCAAAGTTTATTTATGAGAACAAAAACGGAGGCAGTGTAAAGATTCAACAACAAGGAAATGACTCAGCAAGATATGGTGTATGTAGAAAGAATGCTGTAGACAGCCAGTAAAATTATGGCCGTGAAGACAATGAAGCACCAAGAACGTATAACTAAGTTAAAAAAAAAAGCTTAGAAAAGAATTCAGGAAGGAAATACAATGAAAAGCAAAAATAGTTGAACTAGGAGCAGATGAAAAATGCGTGATTTCATTTTTTAATATTTTCGTTGGTACGATTATATTATTTTTCTAGTGCAAAAGAAAAATAGATTTAAGCCAAAGATGAAAGCTGAAGCTAACTACAGGGGAAAAAACCAACGGGCAGTGTGGTCTCACACCTCATTCAGTCTTCACACGTTGGAGGGGTTGTTTCCCTATTTCACAGATGAGGAAATGGAGATTCAGAGAAGGTCCAGGAATTAGAAGAAGGTCTCACAACCGAATGTGATAGAAACAAGGATTGAAACAAAGTCTGGCGTTTTTCAGGTGTCTCACAACAGAGGGGGGCTGCCAATCTGTGGAGCCTTTGGGTGATTTATGGGAAGGTGCCCCCTCGGGGCAGAAAAATTGCAGAAAGATCCCTTCTCTGGGCGGGCAGCCCCTGTCCCACGGCCTTTCGCTGGTGGATTAAGCCTGGGTTGAAATGCCATCATATCTGTCCGCGTGGCCGATGCCTTTTTGTGGGACTTAACCTGCACCAGCGCCCAGATGGAAGGCAAGGGGGCGTGCCGGTGATTGATGTCAAGGTCTTTGCCAGTGCGCTGAGACCGCACCAGGAGAAGGGCGGTCCTTCCTGTTCCCCTTCCCAGGAGAACCGTTTGAGGCCACCCGGAGGGGAGCCTCGGGTTGGTGCAGAGCACTTTATCATGGCTGAACATTCGCTGAGCCTCTGTCTCAGTCACTCCTTCTCACATACACACAAAACGACCCCCTTAGACCCAGAAGCTTCACCTGATTGTGCAACAATATATCAATGGCATTTATTAACATAATTTAATATTGGTTGAATTATTTTAGAGATTTTATTTATTTAAGAGAGAGAGAGACATTGAGCATGAGCAGGGCAGGTCGCGATCTCAGGGTCCTGGGATGTAGTCCCTCGTTGGGCTCCCTGCTCAATGGGGAGTCTGCTTCTCCCTCTCGCCTTTCCTCTCCCCCCTGCCCCTGCTTATGTTCTCTCTCCCCCTCAAATAAATAGATAAAATCCTTAACAAAACAAACAAAAAAAACAATGTTTTCAAGGTTCATCCATATTGTAGCACCTATCGGCAATGTTTTCCTTTTTTATGGCTTAATGATATTCCACTGTATGGATACACATCACGTTTTGTTTCTCTCTTCATTCCTCGATGGGCATTGGAGCCGTTTCCACTTTGGGGCTATTATGAAGCTTGCTGGTCTAAACACTTGTGTACAAGTTTTTGTGTGGACATATGTTTTCATTTCTCTTGCTTGCAGACCTAGAATGGCTGGGTCACAGGTGGTCCTCTGTTTAGCTGTCTGAGGAACCGCCATATTGTTTTCCGCAGTGGCCGCAGCGTTTTCCATTCCTACCAGCTGTGCTGAGGGTTGCGAGCTCTCCACATCCTCATCGACACTGGTCACTATCAGGTTTTCAGAAAGTATTATTATTATTATTATAACTGTCCCTTGGGTGCGAAGTGGGATCTCACTGGGGTTTTGATTTGCATATCCCTCATGGTTAATGATGCTGAACAACTTTTCATGTGTGTGTTGTCCATCTAGAGATCTTCACTGGAGAAATGTCCAAGTCCTTGGCCCATTTTTAAATTGGGTTGTTTGCGTTTATTGTTGAGTTGTTACAGTGCCTTTTTTTAAGGGGGGGTTGGGGGAGAGGGAGAGAGAGAATCTTAAGCAGGATCCACGCTGAGTGGGGAGCTGGACACAGGGCTCGATCTCACGACCCTCAGATATGACCTGGGCTGAAATCAAGGTTGGACACTTACATAACTCGAGTCTCCCAGGTGCCCCGACAGATTTTTTTTTCTTAAGATTTTATTTATTTATTTGACAGAGAGAGAGAGATCACAAGTAGGCAGAGAGGCAGGCAGAGAGAGGGGGAAGCAGGCTCCCCGCTGAGCAGAGAGCCCGATGTGGGGCTTGATCCCAGGACCCTGAGATCACGGCCCGAGCCGAAGGCAGAGGCTTTAACCCACTAAGCCACCCAGGCGCCCCTCCCCGACAGATTTTTATATGTGCCGGCTACTAGTCTCTAATCAGGCACATTGTTGGCTAAAGTTTCTATTCCCATTCTGTGGTTATCTTCGCTTTCTTGGCAGTTTCCTGTGATGTACAAAATTTTGTAAATTTGGTGAAGTCCGATTTACCTAGTTTTTTCTTTTGTTGCTTGTATTTTGGGTATCATATCTGAGAAACCATTGCCAAATTCAAGGTCATGAAGATTTACCCCTAAGTTTTCTTCTAAAAGTTTTATAGCATTTTACAGCGTTAGGTCTTTGAGCCATTTGGAGTTACTTTTGCCTTGTCCTTATTTTTACACTTACAATTAGCAATTTTCTTTTTTTTTTAAGTCTTATTTATTGAAGTACTCTCCACATCTCACAAATTCACGACCCTGAGACCAAGAGTTGGATGCTCCTCGGATTGAGCCGGGCGTCCCGGGAACAAGCAATTTTCTATGTATCACACTGACATTGAGTTTCCCTCTGATATGTCTCTTTCCGTGAAGAAACATGCACTGAGGAAAAATATCAAATAACACTAGAGAGGGCACCCGATGTGGCCAAGATGGCAAGTGAAACAGAGGAATCCCGGCAGGCAGATTGTGACAAAAGGGGAGGGCGGTTCTCTAGGAGACAATGCTAGAAGGGGTAGAATTTAGCTTCCAAGGAGGCGAAGACCCAGAGCCATCGTCAGCAAATCCAAGCCCCACAGACCCCAGGTTGTCACAGGGTTGCTCTGTGACCCAAATATGTTACCTGCCCGATGTCCTGTTCCCTCAGGAGTAAAGAAAGAGTGAGGATAATTGCCTTGTAGCAAGAGACACAAATGAATGAAAGTGTAGGTGATAAAGCACTTACTCCATGGGGGTGAGTAATGGGGCCTAGACTTACGCCAGCCTCCGACCAGGACCCTGCAGGCAGACAAGACTGCCTGTGTGCAGAAGAGGCGGGGAAGCATTCTAGAGGCCAAGGGAGCCGGGCTTGGTGAAAGGCCCGAGGAGCAGGGCAGTCCTGGGCTGGAGGCCAGTGGGGGTGGCGCCTGTGGCACTATGCGACAATGGGGACCCCCTTGGGGGACACCGAGCAGAGAGGCAGAAAGGCCCGTTTTCCAGACAGGCCCCGTGGTCTAGCGTTTACACGACACTTCTCTGGCCACAAGTCCAGGGTCCTTGGGAGTGTGGCGACGGTGGAATCAGGCTTCAAGTCTCTGGGAGCTTACTGATTATTATTTTTTGTAAGTATCGGAACCGTGTGTGACAACATAATCCTCTCTTCCATCTGTCTTCAATCTTTCCCGTGCTTAGGCCGCAGTCGAGCATCTGTTCTGGGGGGAACGGGGACCTCTCTCGAAGGTTACTCCACGTGTCACGGGAGGGTAGGAAATCAGTTGAATATGATTTAATGTGGGTTGGATCAGGACAAGCCAGAAAAGGAAATCTCCACTCCAGCCTTATCCTCTAAATATTTAGCGTTTAAAAAGGGGTTCTTTGGGGTGCCTGGGTGGCTCATTAAAGCCACTGCCTTTTGCTCATGTCATGATACTGACAGACGGGGTCCCGGGATCAAGCCCCACATTGGGCTCTCTGCTCAGTAGGGAGCCTGCTTTCCCCTGCCTCTCTGCCTACTTGCGATCGCTCTCTCTCTCAAATAAATAAATAAAAATCTTAAAAAATAAATAAAAAATAAAAAGGGGTTCTTTGCAAATTGGAAAGCATCAAACAGAACCAAAGAATCCAAAGTTAAACCTTCCTCTTACCGCAGATCCTCAGTCCTCCTCCCAGAAGCAACTGTCCTTTCCAGGCACTTGGGTGCCGTCCCCAAACAGTCAGATACATAGAAAAGCGTTCCATACGGCCAGACCCTCACTGTTGAGAACATCTGAGGTGACGCGTCATTTTACAGGTGAGGTGACTGAGGCCCAGAATCGTGATGACCGGAGCTATTTCGGTTCATGCCTTTATGCAAATACTTGGTAACAAAACAGTGTATGTATATTTTATTTACTTTTATGTTTTTCATTTTTTTAAGTAGATTCCATGACCAATGTAGGGGTTCAACTCATGACCCTGAGATCAAGAGTCGCATACCCTACCCACTGAGCCAGCCAGGCGCCCCGTATTTACTTTAATTTTTATTTAAATTACACATACCTACATTTACTTAATATATAAATTTATTTTATTTACCAATTATATATGCAGCTTTAAAATTATTTATTTATTTATTTATTTGACAGAGAGAGAGATAGTGCACGCTCGAGAGAGCACGAGCGGGGGGGCGGGGTGCAGCAGGCAGAGGGAGAAGCAGGCTCCCCGCTGAGCAAGGAGCCCCATACTGCCTTGGGGGGATAGACCCCAGAACCCGGGGATCATGACTTGAGCCCAAGGCAGACACTTAACTGACTGAGCCACCCAGGCGCCCCGTGGCTTTCTATAGCTCAATCAAAGTTATTGTTAAAATATAAATATAGAGAGGTTCTTAATTTTCAAAAATTAAAAAAACCTTCCCTATTGACGATGAGGATGGAGTGCTGCTTTCTGGACGAATCCCGGGGGACCAGACCGGTGGGAAGAAGCCGAGGGGGCTAGAGGCCAGAGAACCTGCCAGAAAGTCACCGCGGTCGTTCAGGGATGACCACCAGGGAGGGACAGTGGTCTGGGGCAGGGCGACAGAAGAGGTGGGCAGACTGGGCTGGGGTGCCATAGGCCTGAGGACCTACTGACAGACGGGGTGCAGAGGAGGGCCCGGCAGGCCTTGCGGAGCAGGATGATCCGGTATCACGGAAGGAAATGGAGCTGGTGAACCCGACGACCGTGACGCGCCCAGGTCTGTCAGGCAAATGCACAGAAAGAGCGAGGCCTCGAGGACAGGGACAAGGCTGAGCAGCTGACATGGAAGCATTTTTGGAACTGACCACACGGAGCAGGAATGTTCGAGGAGGAGAATGGGACGGGAGCTCGTGGCTTAGAGCCTTAGAGACACCATGGTCAGGAAGCCGCAGGAGGGTGGGACTCCATGTGAGGAGTCTTAGGGAGTCACTGCAGGTTCTTGAGCAGAGGAGTGACTGCTCCTGGACTCTCAGAGGCAGAAGGGATCTCCCAGTCCTGGGACCCTGCTCTCGTCCCACACTTGAGGACCGCATTCCTAGAGAGCAGCCCCTGTGGGCGGGCACATCTCCGGGGAAGTGGGCCCAGCCTGCCCTGCTGGCACCCGCTGGAGATCCCCTGCCTGCGGGTAGGCAGCTGTCCTGGGTGGGGGTGGGGGGGGGAGAAGGTAAGCAGCCCTCCCCTCCCTTCTCAGGCTGCACCTTCTCGCATCCTGCCTGAGAGCGTCCCCCACAGTGCGGAGGGCTGGAGTCTCAGGTCACTTTCCCGAGTCCTCCGGTGTTACACACTCCCTGTGTCTCTCAGGACGGGCTTTCCAGGCTCCTGGCTCCCCTCCCCACCGGGCTGAGGGCTGGGCACTCTGATGAGAAACAGTGAGGCAGCCGTGGCTAGAGCAGGCCCGCTCTGAATTCTCCTATCATGTGTTTTTACCCACCTGTCCCTTTGGGAACCAAAGCCCATCCATCCCCTTTCCAAAGAAGAAGCCAGATCTCCAAGAGGCAAAGTGAGTTAGCTGCCCGAGCCCACCCTGAGCAGTGAGGACAGGGCAGGGACATAGTGGGGCTCACCTCCAGGACCCCACTGCCCTCACCCAGCCTGGGGCTCGGGCCTGGGGGCCTGCGTTAAGGGGCCACGTGGAAGGCTGCTGAGCGGCGGGCGGCCGAGAAGAGCCTCCGTGAAAGGAGGCTGTCTGTGAAAGGCAAAGATGGGGGACAGTCCTCATCTTTCCAGAAGGGTCTCCTTTCTGGGCCACTGTGCCGGCTGACTGTTGACAATAGGACAGGACGGAAGGCTGTCACCCGCGATCAGAATGGCCTGGCCGGCGGGGGGCGGGGGCACTGCGCCCTTGCCCACTCCTCTCTCCAGCTTCTGGAGAAAGTTGGGGGAGAGGACAGCCGGCCTTGATGTCCCCAGACACGCGTGAGTCATTCTTTGAGCTGTGGTTAGGAGCCGTGAGGCTCTAAAGGCCGTGCACCCAGATGTGAACCCCCAGCTCCGTCACTAGGTGTCGTGTACTAGGGACTTACTCTATCCTCGGGACGGTAGTATTGTTTTCGCGGGTTGTCTTTAAGGTCCGCGGAGCCCTGGGAAAAGCGTCTGGCACAAAGTAAATTCTCAATGCATGGAAATCCTCAGAAGACATCATCCTCGTACTTGTTACTCTGAACCAGGGGGACCCACCACGGGGTCTCCCATCGAGTGGGTGTTGGAGCGCCAGCACTGAGTGATCGAAGACATACCAAACCGCTTCTCAGCCTCAGGGCTAGAGACACAAGACAGCGACAGGGACTGGCACACTGGAAAGCCAGTGGCCTTGTAAGGAAGGAAGCTACTGCCCAACCAGAGGCCGCCATGTGAAAATTTGGGTCTTCTTTGGGTTTTCCAAAGAAGCGGGAAATTTGGATCTGTACGTGAAATGTACTGATTTTTAAGGGTGCCGATTAATCCGGTTAAACACACATATACCGCCCCCCCCCACACCAAAAAAGGGTGTAGGCCAAATTAAATCCTTCCGTGAGCCTCCAGGGTGCAGTTTCTGTCCCGCGCCTCCCCCCAAGCCCCCTGTAGATTTACTGCCCCCAGGCCAGGTGAGGCTTTTGCGGGGAGGAGGCTGTGAGAAACCGAGCAGAGAAAGGGAGACCTGGAGGGGCAAAGGCCCTGAGGTGGGAGCGGGGTGTCAAAGGTGATGGGAGCCAGAGGTCAGACGGGGATGGGCCAGGCTATGAAGGTGGGTGAAGGAAACAGTGCGGAGCCCTGAGCAGGGGCAGGGCCTGGGGTGGGGTGGGGGGACGAGGTGTGTGTGGGGGACGACGGTTCTCCTGGGGACCACACTCTCCACGCCCCAGATGGAGGCCCAGAGGGGCTGCGTTCTCTTTACTGACTTCTGACACAGTTTGTTCCTGCGCTCGCTCCTTCACATCCCCAGATAACCCCGTCCACCTTCTCCCCTGACTCTCCTGTGTCTACACTTACACACTGTCAAATTTCTTGAGTTCTTGAGGGTAGAAAGCCTGATTCTTGTTCAGCTCTGGGGTCTCTCCACCACCGTGCTCCCCGCAATGTCCAGGCTTCAAGAGACAAATGCGCGATGGAAATAATAATAATGATAGTGACATTGCCTCACTTCCCACACAGCTCAGTTTCCTCTCCTGTGAAATGGGGATAATCACGGATCGTGGCAAGGAGGGATGAGACAAAGGGCATAAGAATTGAGAGCCCAGGTAACCTGGCCCTTGAGAGGCCACCAGCGCTCTCGGGGATTTTAAAGGTTTCTCTTGCTTTGAGCTGGGTACTCCCTTAGCGGCTGGGAAAGGCCCTCCTTGGTCAGGGACCCTCCCCCCCACCCCCTGACTTCCCTCCTGCCACCATGGCAGCTCTGAGGAGAGCCAACAGGGGAAGAAGCACGCCGCAAATGTCTCCTGGCTGCCATGGTCCCCTCAGCCCAAACTCCTGCTGCCATGACTTATTATTTCATTTAAGCCATTTTCAGGCTGTGGGATGTTCCCTCTTGGCATCTGCCCAGCCAGTCCCCGCTCCCACCCCACAGCCCAGGCAGCTGAGCCCCATCCCTGGGTCTGATCCCAACAAAGGCAGGCCCCAGGGGACGAGCAGCCACTAAATCCGAGATTGGGCTTGCCAGGAGTGACCGGCAGAGCCCCTTTCAGATGGAGAGTGGCCAGCAATCCAGAGACCCCCTCCCCACTGTCATCTGGGGCTCCCCCCAGGACCCGCTCCCGCTGGAGACCGAGAGAGGGGCCTCTCGGCCACCTCCCCCGCTCCCCGTCCTCTTTTTTTTCCCAGGCTGCGGGAGGCAAAGGGTTAAATCCCATAGAGCTGATGCTCTGACTCCAGGCTAGAGGGGCCCGGGAAGCTGGGGTCACTTCCTGCTCCGTCCCAGTCACCCTGAACTGGTCCCCGGGTCCTCAGCCTGGGATCACCCCTTGAGAAGGACCCCAGAGTCCTCGGCGTCCAGCCCGCCCCCCGAGGCAGGGCATTCAAGGGGTTAAGTCCCCTGGGGCTGGATTCTGCCTTCCGGCCTTCCCCAGACCCCAGAGCCGTGAGTTGGGGACGCCTGGGTTCCTGGGGGGGTGGCCCGCAGGGCCCGGGACGGCCGCCGGGAACAATGGGGCGCGGGAGGCGGGGGCGCGCGGGCCTGCGCCCCCTCCCCGCCGCGGGCGCCGGTGGGGTGGGGGCCGGGCAGGGGCCGCGAGGGGCCGAGGATTCTGGGAAGAGCGCGAGGGTCTGGCTGTGGGGGAGGGGAGGGAGGGCGTGAGCATTCTGGGAAGAGGGAATGGGGCCGCCGGCGGGGCCGGGGCGCCGCGGAGCGTCGCAATCCTGGGGGCCCCGCGGGCGGGGGGAGGCTGGGATGCGGGGCTCCGGCTCCGGAGCCGGAAGAGGGTCGTGGGGACCGGCCCGAGGCCAAGTCCAGGGTCTGCGCTGGTGCGGGCGTTGGGGAGGCGGGCGGTGGGGGGGGGGGCCGGGGCCGGGGCGGCTGCATTCCCGCAGCTGCCTCCATGTCAGGGTCACCCTGGGCCACTCTCCACACCTCTCTGCGAGGCAGCCTCCTCCTCCTGTCCTTCCTTCCCTCCTTCCCTCCGCAGTGGGGCCGCCGGAGGTTCAAGGCCGCTGCCCCGGGGGCCTGTGCCTCGGTGGGCTCCCAGCACTTCTTGCCTCCCTCCGTGTTCCTACTTTCCTACTCTATGGCGGCCTTGGCTTTAACCCCTTCCCTTCTGCTCGAGACCGCTGAGCCTGAATTTCTTGGGGCAGTCAAGGTACATGAGCTCTTACCTGTCCTAGGCAGGCCCAACGGCCCTCTTCGGAATAGGCAGCCCCTGGCTCAGCGGAGGCCCCTGCTCCCACCGCTCCAAAGACACTTACAGATGGGGGAGGGGGCATTTCCTGGCCTAAGGAGCTGCAGAGATGAAGAAATGAACCTACTTCCCAAAATCCAACTCCTGCCTCCCCTGCCGCTATTTGGCAAGGTTCGGCTGGCTCCTGCTTCACTTTGGTTGCCTCCCAGCTGCCTCCTCGGGAGTCGTGGCCTTGTCTTCCCGCACCGCTGCGCCCCGACGCACTGCGCCCCTCCCACACAGCCACGGGAAGCCCGGACCCTCCCCAGGGACTCAATGTTCAGGCTCTAAACATTGTGGGAATCTAGAATCTAAGTCCCGAGGCCTTATTCCCTCAAGCTGGAATCCTATCACCCTTTTTGGCGTGATAGGGAGCTAGGTTTTACCGGGAGGCTACTCTGAACTGCTTTTCCTTTGGAGCCAACCCCCTTGCAAACTGACCTTTCAAGGCATTAGACCGGACAGGTTTTCCAGGAAGGAGGGGCACCTCTCTCCTTCACCTTCATGCATTCAACAAAACGTCTACGGCACCTCTTATGTTTCAGGCACCGTCCTAAGCACAGGATACAGCCACAGCAAAAGAGAACAAATGAAATAGAAGAAGGGGGTGTTAGAGGAGGGGCTTCAGCGGGGAGAACGGTTTTGAGGTCATGGGCGTAGACTGTCAGGCATAGTCGCCGGATCGGACAAGCCAAGGAAAGCGGATGGTCCTGGGAATTTCTCCGCGTCATGGCCCGCAGGTTCTGTCTGAGCTTTCCTCATCACCCGTCTCCGGCCAGCAGGCCACGTTTATGAGTTTCACACGTGACTCCCAAGGTCATCTCCCTCCCAGAGGCTGGGGTGAGCCAGACCCAACCTTGCATTTCTGGTCTGAGCTCTGGCACTTCCCAGCCTGTGACCTTGGAGAAATCTCCCTGAGTGAGGATTTCCTGATCTGTAAAATGGACAGCCTGACTCCTCGGTCCCCTCGAGGGCCTGTGGGGAGGATCGGGAGAGATAAGGAGGACAGAACAAGAACCCGGGCAGCCGCTGGGTGGCCTCCATACACTTTCCCCTTCTCCCTTTTCCTTTCTCTCTCAAGGTCATCTCTGCAGAAGCCCCCCCCCCCCCCATGGCTTCAAACTGCATCCCTCCCACACCTCTGGCTTGAACTTCTTTATGTGCTTGGATAACAGGAAAGTGCCC
>CM052805.1:19768131-19801201 GCA_028533885.1 Nasua narica | reverse complement strand
CATCAGAGGAGTGGAGTGAGAGCGTCCTTCCCCCGTGGGTGTCAGATACTTTTCTAGCCCCCAGTCTGGGTTCAGAGGGTTATGACTGATGAGATTTTAATTACACACTTAAATTCACCGACCGGCTTAGTTGTGATCTTAAGATCTGGAGCAAGAGCAGGAATCAGGCCTGCAGGGATAGGGGGGCCGCTGTGAGAACTGACACCCAGAAAGATGGGGAGGTAGGCAACTGAAGTTCGCACGGGGAGGAATAAGGCCTGGGGCCGGCAGGTGAAGGAGTGGGGGGCTTGGGGAGCAAAGAAACGCACAGACCAGCTCCGATTGTGTGTTCCTCCCTTCTCCCCTCCCCCTCCCCCAGGGTCTCTGGAACACCAGGCGGTCCTGAGCTCTGGGATGGAGCCCGAGGCGGCGCTGTGGGGCCCCGATCTACAGGGGCCTGAACAGAGCCCCAGCGATGCTCACAGAGGTGAGGGGCACAAGAAGGGACTGCAGTCCTGACAAGACAGCGGCCCCAGTTCCGGGAGGGGCCCAGACTCTGGGGGGCACCCAGGGTGGGGGGAAGAGAACCCCGTGTTCTGAAAGGAGACGGGGCTGGAGACTCCCTTTCTCTCTGTAGGTGCCGAGAGCGGGAACCAAGAGGAGAGCCCTCAGCAGGAGAGTTCTGGGGAGGAGATCATCTTGGGAGATCCAGCTCAGAGTCCGGAATTCAAGGACCAGGCAGAGATGCGCCCGGAGAGATCCTCCCAGGATCCGTCAGTCCCTCAGGACTCCCCAGCCCCACTGGGTCACCCCAGCCCGTTGGACCAGCAGACCCCTCTGGATCCCCCCGCCCCCGAGGTAGTCCCGACGCCGTCGGACTGGACCAAGGCCTGTGAGGCCAGCTGGCAGTGGGGGACTCTGACCACGTGGAACAGCCCCCCGGTGGTCCCCGCCAGCGAGCCCAGCCTGCGGGAACTGGTGCAGGGCCGCCCTTCCGGGGCCGAGAAGCCCTACATCTGCAACGAGTGCGGCAAGAGCTTCAGCCAGTGGTCCAAGCTGCTGCGGCACCAGCGCATCCACACGGGCGAGCGGCCCAACACCTGCTCCGAGTGCGGCAAGAGCTTCACGCAGAGCTCGCACCTGGTGCAGCACCAGCGCACGCACACGGGCGAGAAGCCCTACAAGTGCCCCGACTGCGGCAAGTGCTTCAGCTGGAGCTCCAACCTGGTGCAGCACCAGCGCACGCACACGGGCGAGAAGCCCTACAAGTGCACGGAGTGCGAGAAGGCCTTCACCCAGAGCACCAACCTCATCAAGCACCAGCGCTCGCACACGGGCGAGAAGCCGTACAAGTGCGGCGAGTGCCGGCGCGCCTTCTACCGCAGCTCGGACCTCATCCAGCACCAGGCCACGCACACGGGCGAGAAGCCCTACAAGTGCCCCGAGTGCGGCAAGCGCTTCGGCCAGAACCACAACCTCCTCAAGCACCAGAAGATCCACGCCGGCGAGAAGCCGTACCGCTGCACCGAGTGCGGCAAGAGCTTCATCCAGAGCTCCGAGCTGACCCAGCACCAGCGCACGCACACGGGCGAGAAGCCCTACGAGTGCCTGGAGTGCGGCAAGAGCTTCGGCCACAGCTCCACCCTCATCAAGCACCAGCGGACCCACCTGCGCGAGGACCCCTTCAAGTGCCCCGTGTGCGGCAAGACCTTCACGCTGAGCGCCACGCTGCTGCGCCACCAGCGCACGCACACGGGCGAGCGGCCCTACAAGTGCCCCGAGTGCGGCAAGAGCTTCAGCGTCAGCTCCAACCTCATCAACCACCAGCGCATCCACCGCGGCGAGCGGCCCTACATCTGCGCCGACTGCGGCAAGAGCTTCATCATGAGCTCCACCCTCATCCGCCACCAGCGCATCCACACGGGCGAGAAGCCCTACAAGTGCTCCGACTGCGGCAAGAGCTTCATCCGCAGCTCCCACCTCATCCAGCACCGGCGCACGCACACGGGCGAGAAGCCCTACAAGTGCCCGGAGTGCGGCAAGAGCTTCAGCCAGAGCTCCAACCTCATCACCCACGTGCGCACGCACATGGACGAGAACCTGTTCGTGTGCTCCGACTGCGGGAAGGCCTTCCTGGAGGCGCACGAGCTGGAGCAGCATCGGGTGGTCCACGAGAGGGGCAAGACCCCGGCGCGCAGGGCTCAGGGCGACGGCCTGCTGGGGCTGGGAGACCCCGCCCTGCTGACGCCGCCCCCCGGCGCCAAACCGCACAAGTGTCTTGTCTGCGGAAAGGGCTTCAACGACGAGGGCATCTTCATGCAGCATCAGCGCATCCACATCGGAGAAAACCCCTACAAAAACGCCGATGGCCTCATGGCACACCCGGCCCCCAAGGCGCCTCAGTTCCGACCCCCCAGGCTCCCCTTCGGAGGCAATTCCTACCCAGGGGCTGCGGAGGGCAGAGCCGAGCCCCCGGGACAGCCCTTTAAAACGCCCGAGGGGCAGGAGAGCTTCAGCCAAAGGCTGGGCCTGCTCTCTTCCAAGTCCTACATTTGTTCCCACTGCGGAGAGAGTTTTCTGGATCGCGCTGTGCTCCTCCAACATCAGCTCACCCACGGCAACGAAAAGCCCTTTCTCTTCCCCGATTATAGGATTGGTCTAGGGGAAGGGGCCGGGCCCAGCCCCTTCCTAAGCGGAAAGCCCTTTAAATGCCCCGAATGCAAAAAGAGCTTCGGCCTCAGCTCTGAGCTGCTGCTGCACCAGAAAGTACACGCCGGTGGGAAACCCCACAAGAGTCCGGAGCTGGGGAAGAGCTCTTCTGTCCTCCTCGAGCACCTCAGGAGCCCTCTGGGGGCCAGGCCCTACAGCTGCTCAGATTGTGGGGCCTCCTTTCTCGATCGCCTGGCACTCGCCCGGCACCAGGAGACCCACACCCAAGAAAAGCCCCCCACACCTGAGGATCCCCCTCCAGAGCCGGCCACCCTGTCCACGAGCCAGGAAGGTGAAGCAGAGGCCCCTACCCCCACGGGGAGCGGCAGCCACGGGGACGGGGAGAACCCCAAGACCCTCTTGGAAGAGAAGCCCTATTTGTGCCCTGAGTGTGGAGACGGCTTCACGGAAGTCGCAGCCCTCCTCCTCCATCGGAGCTGCCACCCCGGGGTCACCTTGTGAAATGGGTCTGGAGACCAGGGGCCTCTCTCTCCTGAGAGGAACACTGGATCTCCCCAGAGATGGTGTGGGGAAAGGAGGAAAACCCTATCAGGTTATAGAGAAGCAGAGGATAAAGAACCCGGGGTAAAAATAGTGCTTTTACATCAGTGATGAGAAACCCTATAAAATTGTTGGTGGGAACCACTTAATAAGGCAGTAGAGAAAAACTGTTGGGTTAGAAACCCTATAAATATGTAGGAAAAAAAAAAAAGCCCTTTAAGTCTGTAGCAGAAAAACCCTATAAACCATAGTGGATAAAAGCCCTATTAATTGTAGGAAGAGGTCCCAATATGTCTCTAGACAACCCTATAAAACTGTATCAAAATCCTTGTGAAACTATAGGGTCGGGGAAGTGCAGGGAATCCAGTGGCATTGACTCGAGGGGAGTGACCCTCAGAAGGTGCAGAAGAGCCTCCCACGAACTTGTTCGGCAGCGTTCTCTCCCCCGGGAGTTCGGAGGGGGCCTCTCTCCCAGAAGCCTTGGACGGTGACACTGAGGAAAACGCTCAGCTGGGGACTAGTGTGGGGAGAGGCGGAAAGCAAGGGACGAGGAGCCCCCAGGCCCACAGAGAAGAAACGACCCAGGGAACTAGGAAGAGAAAGTTTGGCTCGCTGCCCTGGGGGTTCCTCAGGGAATGAGGCCGATCTTAGGTGACTGCGTGTTAGAGGAAGAGGCCCGCGCAATTCCTTATGAGAAAGAACCCAAAAATGGGGAAGGAAAAAGAAAAGTGATGTCGAGCCTTTTTAAAGGCTGAAGTTTGGGGTGCATAGAAACTTCAAAGAATGCTGGGAAACCATCACAAAAATTAGGGGGCCAGGGATTAGGGATTTCTGTTAGGGTGCTTTGAGGAAAGCAAGCCAAGGTGAAGCCGTATCCGGATGGAACCCAGCAAACTCGGGGCTGCCCAGGCCCCCCTCCCAACCCCCACACCCCGTTTTCAGGGGCTTGTTCAGCTGCAAGTGCAAGCCGATGCCAGCTCAGGCCGCCAGGGGTCCCCCCGGCCAGGCCAGAGGCCTCCCCGGATTGCAGGGGCCCTCCTGCCCATTCTCAGGTCTCGCCGGCAGGAGGGGTCTCCTGCCACGTAACCGCCACCGGACTCGCGGCCGTGGCGGCTCGCGTCCTCGAATTCTGTCCTCACTGGAGAGGGGGAACCGCTGCTAGTCGACCTCCAAAGAATAAAGCCCTTCAGAGACTCAAGGCCTGTGTGTGGTTAAATCCTCCCTAGACTTCTCGGAGTCCACGAGAGCCACGTGGGGGTTCTCTGCGGCAACGAGGGACAGCGAGTCGGCAGAGCTCTCGGATTAGCCAACAACCTGCTTTTTTGAACCTCACTCTTCCATCTGAGCCGTCAGCCAGGCTGACGCCCACAGATGGGGGGCCACGGGGCCCCTGAAGAGCATCCGGAGGCCTGACCACCTTCCTCACCCTGGTACAAGGAGCGCTCTGAGGTGGTGATGACCCAGCCGGATCGTGGCCTGGGGAGGGGACAGATCCCACCCGCTGGGCTCCTCTCCTCCTTAGCCAGAAACCTCCAGAGGGAACCGGAGGGGGGAGAACCCCGCTCCCCTGCTGGGTCCATGTCCCGACCTCACACAGCCCACGGTAATGCTCTTTCACTAACCCAGCCCGGCCCACTAACGTGACTGGGGGGGGGGAGGTGTGGCCAAGGGGGGCACAGAGACTGCTGCCCTAGGAAATGGCCAAGTGGAAACTCTCGAGACACCTGTAACAAGAACCCCGCCCCCTAACCCGGGAGACCCTTAAAGAAGGAGAGAACTCCGTCCAGGGCTGGGTCCCAAGGAAGTGCCCACGGGCCCCACGCTGGCACCAGCTGTGCACTGCGGTCCTCGAGTCGGAGAACTGAGATGCCAGGTGAGGGGGCCCTTCCAGAGTCACATCCCTGGAGAGGGCGACCCACATTCCTCAGAGCTGTGGAAGAGACCTCTAATCCCACGACCTAGACGCCCAAAAGGTGAAAGCCCTTCGCCCTTCATCTCTCCTGCCCCGGAAGGGATGACCTTAAATTAAAGGCTCAAAATCAAGAACACTGTAGGAGGAAAAACCCAGGCCTGCTGCGGAGCAGGAAGAGGCAGGCCTTGGGTTAACGTGGGGAGACCCTCGTCATCATCTGCGTAAAGCCCCAGCCCGCCCGAGTGCCAGGTCAGAAAGGAGAGGGGAGAAGGAGTCTGCCTGCCGAATCTCTACTGACGGAAGCGTCAACAGAGAGGGGGTGTCTGTGAGACTGAGGAAGGGGAGACAGTCCTCCAAGTCAAAGCAGATTTGTCCTAAGATGGTAGTAGAAAGAAGCCCGTTGTAGAGACGAGCCCCCTGTAAAGCTAGAAACAGCTTCCCGTGGAAAACAGGTCTGAGGACTCGGTCTTCGGAAGGGTCCCGGAGAGCAGCCCGTGGGGCTCCGGGGCCAGTCGGGGCGGTGGGGGGGCGGTGCTCAGCGCGGCAGGAGGCCCGCGGTCGGCCTGTTGAGGACTAGGGTGTAGCATACATAGTAGGACGCTTGCATGCGTAGGGATGCGTGAGGGCCGGCGGTCTTGGCTCCGGTGCCGAATGGGTGATGTGGGCATGACTAGTTGGGGTCCGGGGTTTCGTAGCAGGAAAGGGGCAGAATCGGAGACCTTCGGGGCGTGACCTCTTTTCTCTTGCCCACCTCCCCAAACTGCTTTACCCAGGTGCTTCCCTCCTAGAGCGAGCTGCATCCTGGGAGGAACCGAGCAGGGAGCTGGGTTGGGGAGGTGGCAGTGGCCACAGCCCCTCTGGCCAGATGAGGCAAAGGCCCAGGGGACGGTCGTGGCACGTGGCCACGAGAACTTAGTCCAGAAGGCGCGGTGTAGCCAAACCCTGTTGTCCGGCTCCACGCAGGCCCGACTTCAGAAGTGCCCTGGCGGAGGAACCCAACAGACCGCTCACGGGGTCACCAGGGAAAGCAGAGGGGAGAGCAGGCACTGATCTGAGCTTAGGGTGCAACCTGAAACCTCTGTGGCTATGGAGGTCACGTGGGAGCACGACAGAACTGGGCAGGAATCCTGAATGGTGGGGAAACTTGAAACTGTCACAACCAAGAGGGGGGATTCTGTGACACCTGTCCGGAGGTGAGCAGCCCCCAGACTCCTTTGCCCCCATTAGGGAAGCCCCGCTCAACCTGACTTGTCCCCGTGGAGTGAAGAGAGGCCCCACTTTTGAGTGTTGTGTGTCGATAACCGTGTTGTGTCACCGGTGGTCATGTTGATTAGTTGAAGCGAATAAAGGGAATAAGATTTCCCAGGTGTTTTCTGTCTTCTCTTTCAAGCCTGGAGCAAGCTGAAGGAGCTTGTCCTCACCCAGACCCGGAGTCTGTGTGTCCCCTCAAAAGCTCGGCCGGGGCCATTCGCACAGATGCCCTCAAATCCCCAAACGGTGCTCGCAGGAGGGAGCCTAAGGGTTTATGGTTCGTTAAAATCCCCGTCCTTGGGAGAAAGGGGGAGAGAAACCCGCTGAGATGTGGGAGAGCCAAGCAGGTCCTGTGAATCCCTGGCTTTTGCCACCAGCAAAATGACGGCTGGGCGGCTGCCTGGTGATTAGGGCACCGGCCGGCTCCGGTCCAGCCGTGCGGCCCCAGGGAGGCCTCTCCGGCCGCGAGGAAAAGCTCGGAAGATCTAGTTCCCAAAGCCGGGGGCCCCTCCCCTGGTTCGTCTGGGACCCAGTCGGCCCACCTCTGGAACGCAGCCTCCTAGAGCCCGAGGAGGCATGGGTGGAGACCTTTGGGGAGACCCCCAGGAGGTAGCCCACAAGCTCTCACTGCGTGGAGGGCTCAGAGAGGGGCAGCCACTTGCCCAAGATTCACGGGAAGGCAGTAAGGGAAACCAGAGCGGCAGGGAGCAGCCTCTGCACCCATCCAAGCCTCTCCTCCCCCAGCACCGGGCCTGCCTGGGCCTGGCCTGGGCTCCACACTGTCTGGCCAGGCGGGGCTGCTCTCGCTGAATCCTCAATGCCAGGCTTGCCTCAGCTGCCATCTCCTGGGCCTAGGCCTGGCCGTGGCCTCCTCAATGGCCACCTGAGATCCACACCTGCTCTAACCTGTAGCCTGCCTCTGCCCTGGCCTGCGGGGAGCCTCCCGCCCCAGCCAGGAAGCTTTGTCTCCACTCTCTCTGCAGCTCTCTGACCTAGACCTCCAGGGCAGGCTTGCTGTCTCTCCTTGCCCTTCCCCGTCGGGAGAGCAGGGAGAGGGGTCGTGGGTAAGGGAGAAGGGACTTGCCTTGCACGGGGAGGTGAGCCGTGAAGGCTGTCCTGCATTCTGTGTTCGCCGTCCCGGTCCCAGCGCAGGAGTCTTCGGTCAAGTGAGGGGACTTCAGGGAAAGAACATGCACTGGAGCACAGTGATTGGTTCAGGGACTTAGCAGAGAAGGCCGTGGACCAGACATGGTGCCTGCCACAGCAGAGGGCCAGGAAACTGGCTGGAGGGAGTGACCTGAGGCAGAGGGCAGAGGCCAGGGGTGGGGTGGGGGATAGAAAGCGCGCAAAGTCACACTGGGTGGGCGGTAGCGCAAAGAGGAGTAGAGCCTGAGCTAAGACAGAGAACAGAAGCCAGAGTGTGGCGCATTTTGTCTGAGTTTGGGGGTAGAGCACCATTGGGGGGAGAGTGACGACCCTGCCCTCCCCCCCACCCACCGCGGGGGTGGTTTTGTAGGTCTGGAACTCAGGAAGGAGAAATGGATGAAAGGATTGGATCTTAGCAAGTGTAGCACCACGGTCCGAAGAAATTTCCAAGAGACTGGTCAACGTCGGATACACCCCTGGACTCTGGGGCCAGTCACACAGTAGGTCTAGTTCTAGCTAAAACAGGTGCCCTCATGATGAGGCTTGCTAAGGTCAGGGTTGGTCCAGGAGAACTTTGGCTTTGCCTATCCTAGGGACGCAGCGTATCACAGCCACTGAGGCCACTTGGGGCTACTGGGGTTTGTCAGGGGTCCAACCTGAGTGAAGGGATCTGACCAGCCCCTAAGGCAGAGCCTCCCAGAAATCCTGGCATCTTTCCCCCCTGTCCTTGAGCTTGAGAAAGCGGTTTGATGCCCACTAGGCATTAGATAATGAATTTTTGCTCCTCTGAATCCGGACACCAGACATTTGGGGAGGTGATGTGTCCTTACTGATATTTCCTGAAAGAGCCCGTGTGGAAAAGACTCCTGAGAGTCCTCACAGAGGACTAGCTGACCCTGACCCAGGGGTGGGGGGTGGAAGGCAGCCCTCCTCTCAGAGCCGGCCCACGTCTCTATGACGCAATCTGCTGCGTTTTCCGCAGCCTGGCTGCGCTGCACTCTGGCGGCGGAGGACACTTCCCGACGGCCCGATGCCATCCCCCGCCACGGCCCGGGTCTCGGCGAGCATGCCCACCGCGGCCAGCCCAGCGCCGGAAGCCACTGTAGCCCGCGTCTCCGTGTCCACTCCGACCTGGTCCAGCCGCTGCAACCCCGCCGAAACCCCGGACGCCCGGTGGGGCCCGAAGGCGGACAAGGCCTCGAGCCCCCGAGAAGCGGCGACCGCCGAAAGGGCCGCGGGGCCGCGCGAAGGCGCCACTGCTGCCAAATCTGCGGCAGCCACCGCAACCGTGGGCCCGACTCGGGGCCCTAGCCCCGTCAGTAGCGGCCCCGACATGAGCCCCGTGACGGGGGCAGCGAAGGCTCCGCCCGCGGACCCGACAGCAAGCTGAAGCCCCAGGCACCAAGCGACACACGGTTCCCGAGAACGCGGCCAGCGCAAGTTGCAATGAAGGAAGTCGCCCGCTGCGCTGCTCTAATCTGTCCGCCCGCGAGGGAGGGGCGGGCAAAGCCGGTGGGAAGGGACGGCCCGCAGATTGGGTCCAGGCGGGCCGGCGTGACCCGGGAACCAGCTCACCCCACCGAGGACCTTGTTTGCCAGGTGCTAACAAGGGACTACATTTCCCGGGATCCAACACTCGGCTCCCAGCATCCCTGCAGCCAATGACAGCAAGGGGGCGTGGCGAGGTCGTGCGCAGGTGGCCGGCACGGCCGCCGGGATCCCCGGGGTGTCAGCCGGGCGGGGTTGGGGCAAGAGTCAGACACGCTCCTCCCGCGAGCAGAGTCTGGGATCCGAGAGGGGAGTTAGGTCCAAATATAACTAGATGCTGGGTGAGAAGGGTGAGGTTTCTGTGCCGGGCCTTGGGGGGTTTACAAGCCAGCCAGGGCAGCGACGGCGAAAGTGTAGCAGCTAAAATCTGGGACCACATTTAGGGCAGGAACCTGGCTCCTCGGAGTGTAGGCTGAGGGTTGGACGTTTATTCATAACAATTAACAGCCTGTACAAGACATCTCTAGAGCAGGGCCTGTGGGTCTGAATGGACCCTCGCACCTGTCAGCAGCCCCACCTCCCAGGCCCCTGCCTGCTGCCTCCACAGCCCGGGGAGTTTGCTTGGCAGGCAACACAGGAAGCACTGTAGGGACAGGCTCAGTCACAGGGTGTTAGATGAAGCTCCTCTACCTGGAATGATTGGAAGTTGGCCCAGCCGCTAGTCTGTCCCTTCCCCTCCTGGGAAATTCCGCCTCCACTGCAGTTAAGGGCATCAGGATGAAAGCAGGGTGGGGCTGAGGACCCAGTGGAGTCGGGAAGCATGGGGGCGGGGAAAGCGGGTTTGGGAAAGAAACACAGAGATGGTGTGGGGGAGGCTGATTAGAATAGAGACTAATGACCTTGGTTCAGCACTCCTGAGATGAGGGCAAGGTGACCGTAGCAGCCAAAATTCCCAAAAAAGAGGACAGTGCCCCCCACCGAGGGGGTACCTCCTTCGGCCCTTAGCATAAGAGCCAGACCAAAGAGCCCAGGGAACTCCACAGGAGGGAAGCCCCGCCCAAGCTTGGGAAATCTCCCTGGGCCCTAGAGTTAAGGGGCTGGGGAAAGTGGCCCACCCTTGGTCCTCACTTGTGGGTAAGCAGGTAGTGAATGAACCTCCTCTGGGGTAGGAGGTCCCAGCATGGGGGAGCGCACCCTTTGGACTAGGATGGGCCCGCGGAGAGAGCGGACTAGGAGTCAGCCTGTGGAGAAGGGTTAGGGCCAGCTTCCAGGAAGGTCGCGTGACCGCTCCAGGCCCCGCGAGCAGCTCACAGCAGACCCTGCATGCAGGGCAGCTGCCCCTTGGGCTACAGCTCTGTGGGGAAAAGCCGGAACTGGGCCTGACGGAGCTCACTCCCACTAGCATGCACGGAGAGACCCCCCCAAACCAACTAGGTGGAGGGGCTGGGCCCACAGGGTCTGGAATGGAGGGTAGGGGCCACTGAACGTGGGGTAGGCAGGGACTGGAGGCACAGCCCCCAGCGTCCGTGGGTGTTCCAAAGTCCCCTGAGTTACGGGTTCAGCTGATGTAGACGCGGTGGAAGTCGTGGGCACCAAAGGCCGCGTTGCACTTGGGGCACTTCCTCTGGCGGGCCTCATAGCGGCCCCGCACGCACTCGAAGCAGAAAACGTGGAAGCACTTGGTAAGGACTGCATCCTTCTTGCGGGTGTTACAGCAAGGGCAGGTCAACCGCGCCTGGGCCGGGCAAAGGCATCAGCTCGGGCACAGTCCTGATGGCTCCCAGACCCCGAGCTGACAGCAGGAGGTGGTCCAGGCTAAGCCCACCACAGACTCCACCTAACTCTCCCGAGAACCCTGAGAGGTGGGACAGAGCGCTCTCTGGCTAAGGAAACGGAGGCTCAGACAGCGAGCAAACTCGCAAAACTGGAAGTAGCAGAGTCTGGATTCTACCCTGCCCAGTGGTGGCCAGTGCGCAACATGTCCCCTCTCAAGGCTGACAGCCCATAGGCTCAGCCTGGGCTCCTCTGCCCCGGGGCTCGAGGCTCACCCCTCTGGCCTCTTCTGGCCAAACCCCAATCCTGGCTGAGGCTGTCTACCTTCTCCCCATCCGCACCTGCTGAGCCCCAGATGGGCAGAGCAGCGCCCCTACAAATCCGCCGTGTCTACCCTAAACTGGGCCCAGCCCTGCCGCCATCCAGAGATCCCGCTGAGTCTGCGGACTCACTCTTCCCTACGAAGGTTTTACACATCTCCCATCCTGAAACCTGCCGCCGAGCACCAGATCTCACCTCCAACTGCAGGAATTCCCTCAACTCGGCATTCCCCGACATTCTCCCTCCGCCCTGCTTGAAATCCCAGCCCGGCCTACTGCCCCGGCATCTCGTCTTCCCTAGCTCTCAAACCAACCCATCCAAGCCCGTCTCTTCTGGAGAAACCTTCCTCTCCCTCCCCCTGACTGCCCCCCAGCTGCCTCTGCTCCTTCGAGACCAAACCACAGGCTTCTCTTCCTCTGTCGGAAGCTTTGAGGCTCCGAAGGGAACTTACTATGCCACAGACCCCCCTGGGCAGCTCCCACCACTGCCTCTACTCATGACCCCCCAAGCCCGTCATCGATCGGGACAGTCCTCCCGCTTTAAGTGCCTTCCCAGCCAGCTTCCCACAGGCCCCTCATGTTCGACATCCTGGAGGCACAGCACTGTCCACCGAAACCTGCTTCCCCACGGTCTTCCTGAGCCCAGCATGTGCCACTCGCCGTCCACCTCGTCTCTCGAATCGGGAACGCAGGCCTTCTCGGTAGCCCCCCCTCCCTCACTCTGCGCATCGATCCATCGCTGAGCCCAAGCACCTCTGCCTCCGGACAGTCTCCTGAGCTGCTCTACTTGTCTCTAGCACTCCGGGCTAGCTCCCGACAGGATAAGGCAAGCATCTCAGCCTGACTCCCCATGCCCTCCGGGATCTAACACTGGCCAAGGCCCCCAGCCTTCCTGCTCCCCACAAAACCCACCATCTGTCTTCCAGCCACGGCGCCCGGCGATCTGCCCTCCAGCACCCCGCTCTCAAGGAAGGGCCTCTACCTCTACCTTTCCCGTTGCTGGAACCCTCTTGTCCTCGTTCCTCACAGCCAAGCCTCGTTCTTCAGGCTTTCCTTGGGTGCCATTCCTTCTAGGAAGCCTACTGACCCCTGGAGCTGCCGTGCTGCCCCCCCGGCCTCCGCCATCGCAATGCCCATTACCCAGAATACTTGGGTGCCCTCTCTGACACACCCCAATTCCGGCTGAGGCTGTCTACCTTCTCCCCATCTGTACCCGCTGAGCCCCAGCCGGGCAGAGCAGCGCCCCTACAAATCCGCCCTGTCTACCCTAAACTGGGCCCAGCCCTGCCGCCATCCAGAGGTCCCGCTGGGTCCGCGGCCGCACTCTTCCCTACGAGGGTTCTGCAGTTTCAAGAGGTCTGAGACTAAGGCTCGTTCCCAGCCCTCCCACACCTCGCCGCGCAGCGTGCCTGGCACAAGTACAGACGCGATACCTGCGTCAGCTGTTCGAGTCTCCCCAACCAAGGTTCTGCGCGCTTTGGGCTACTTACTTCTGGGGTCCCCGGCCTATCGCCAACTGCCCACCTAAGATGCCCTGGGTTGATGGGGCACAACTCAGCCCCACAGCCCCACCTTGTACTCCTTGATCTCCTCCTGGAGGATTTCATCGGCATCCGCATACACCTCCACCTTCCTCTGCTTCTCCAGCTTGCGCCGCAGCCGGGAGATGTCCTCCTGGAGCAGCGGGAGGGACAGGTTAAGCGCTCGGGTTTTCCTCTGAACCGCCCGCCCCCGGGCCACGCCAGTGACCCTGAGCTGCACCGCCCCGGCCCCGCGCGTGCGCGTGCGCACCTGAGCCCTCTTGAGGTTGAAGCTCTCCTTCTCGCGAGCGGCCCGGCTCTCCGCCAGGCAGGGCTGGATCTCCCGCAGCCGCGTCTGCACATGCTCCAGCTGCACCTTCAGGTCCTCGGCCAGCTGGGCCGCTTCCACAGCCTGGGGAGGTGGGACGGGAGCGGGGGCACCGTTCGCCTGAGCCTGGGGGGTCAGGCGTGTGGAGCCGCGGTCCAGATGCCCGTGTCAGATGTTCCGGTGACTCTTGCCTTTGGGATCAAGTCCAGCCTCTTCACTATAGTCCCGCCTCCTGACCTCCCCACCTTCACCTCCTGTTCTCCACGGCACCTGACACGCTCACTGCCCCTCAACTCCCGCAGCGCACTTACTTCTTTCCAGCAGCCCCCTCGGGCCCCAGCTTACATTCAGCTCCGAGACGGGCTCCCCTATTTTCTTTCACAGCCCCTTAGATTCCTTCACAGAACTTACTGGGATCAGCAGTAGCCTATTTTACCTGTGGGATTATCGGCTGGTTATCTGGCCCTCGAGACCGGAGGGTCCCACTTCTGGTAGGACCCTCTTGTTCCAGGTTCTCCCCAGCACTCAGTGCCGGGGGCTCTAGCAAGGCCATGAATAGTACTGCTTTAACGAATGAATGAAATGGGGAAGAAAAAAGCCCTAGAGGAGAAAGAGGATGAAAACCAACATTGACCTTAGGCCTCTGCGCTGACCGAGATGTTCCTAGCGTTGAATACAACTACGTGATGGGGACCAGCGTGCCTACTTTGCAGCTCAGAACGTGACTTCTGGAGCCAAGGAGATCCAGGCTCCGGGTCCTGTCCGCTCTCCCCAAGCAAGTCCATTGCCCGCCCTAAGCCTCGGTTTCCTCACTGAGAAAAGCAGGGGATCACAAACACCGTCTCACGACTGCTATGAGACCAAAATGCAACGGAACACAGACGAAGCTCAGCACAGGGACTGGAACACAGTGAGCGGCCTTTGGCTGGGAGCCGCCACCCCAAGCTGCTTTCGCCCCTTGGGCCTGGCCTCACCTTCCTCTTGTTGAGCTCCAGGGCCTGGCTGCGCAGCGTCAGCTCCTTCTCCACACCCCCGAGGCTGCCCTGCAAGGCCCGCTCTTTCTCCTCCAGCTTCTGCACCGTCAGCAGCTGGGCATCCACCTGAGACCGGGGGTGCTGGCTCAGGGCTGGGGAGCCGCCGGCCCGCCCAGCTCCAGCCTGCAAGCCCCCGCAGCCTTACCTGCGACTTCAGGCCCAGAACTTGCTCGCCCAGCTCGTCCTTCTCCTCCCGCAGCAGCTTGTGAATCTGGTTGGCCTTGATCCGCTCGGACATCAGCTTAAAGTTGGCATCGTCCTTTTCCCGTAACTGCTGGAGCAGCCGCCCGTTTTGCTCCTGCATGTCTTCGAAGGCCTGACCGGTCACGTCCATCTCGGACAGCAGAGCCTCCTCCTCCTGTCGTAAAGGGGCAGGGAGGAGACGGAGCGTGGGAGCTGATCGTGGGGAAAGCCCAGGAGGACAGGGCTGGACGGAGTGCTCCCGGAGCACCTGCTGGAGGCGGCCGACAGGGAGCGAAGGGAACCCCACCCCTCGGAAGCAGGGCGATCACAAGGGGCTCGCACCTGCTTCGTAGCCCCCAGCTTGCGCTGCAGGTGTTCGATCTGCTCCTCCGCCTGCCGAATGCGCCGCAGGGCGTCCTCGTCCGCGATTTTTTTGCTCTCCCGCCGGTCCCTCTCCTCCAGTTCCCGAATACGGTTCCGCAGCTCATCAACCTGCAGCCCCCAGGAAGAGAGTTAGCTCTCGTCACTGCCTCCCGGGCTCTGCTCTGGTCAGACCTCCCCAGGGCAGCCTCTGCGCAGGCCCCACAGGCCCTACCTGTCCTCACCTCAGCCTTGGCCTTGCGCTCAGCTGCCATGAGCTGCACCTTATCCCGCTGTTCCTTGGGTGCTGACTTGTACATGTCCAGCAGCAGCTTCATCTCCTTCTGGCTTTCCTGGGCCTTCCTGGGGAGGCACAAGAGCAAGGCTTGGTGAATGGGGCTGGAGGCCACTTTGCTAGGGGTGGGAGGGAAACAGGAATAGGGGCTCACTTGAGCTCTGCTCGGAGACCTTTGAGGAGCTCTGACTCCTTCCTCTTGGCCTCCTCCACCTTGGCCTTCTCTCGATCAGCCCTTGAGAGAGCTGAGGCTACAGATGGAGGTCCGAGGCCAGGCCCTTCCCGCTCCCGAAGCTCCCGCTTGGGCCTGGGCTCAGGTTCTCGGCCCCGGGAGGAGGGGCCCTGGGATCCAGGAGTTAGGGCCTGGGCATCTTCCTCAGAGGGGACCAGCTCCTCCTTCTTCGCTGAGGAGGCAGTGGTGGTGGCGCCGGGCACTGAAGCCATCTCCTTTCTGCCGTCGGGGGCAGTGACAGGGCCTGGCCCACCCTCTTCTTTCCCTGGGGCTGGGACACTGAGGCCAGAGTCCTCTGGGTGGCCCAGGCTGGGGACGGAGTGGGTGGAGCCGCTGGCCTGGGCTCGGAGCTGCAAAGCCAGAGAACAGGGCTGAGGTGAGACAGCGCTCACCCGGGTCCCGCCGCGGCTTTTCCCAGACAGCCCCCTCTCACCTTGCCAATCTCAGCCTGCACTTCCCGCAGCTTCCGCTTGTACCGCTGGGCGTCCCCCTTCAGCTGGTGGTTGTGGTTTTGGAGGCTGCTGATCAGGTGGCGCATCTCACGGTTGATGGGCCCTGAGAGAGGGTTGGGAAGGAAGGAGTTAGACCGGCCTCTGCACGAAGGGCCCAACCCCCCCATGGGGGAAGAAGGGGAGCCGCAGCCATCACTCACATTGCAGACGACAGGGAAACTGAGGCCTTATATAAAGAGTGTGATCGTCAAAGTAATAACGCAGGCTTGAAAAAAACTCACCAGAAATTAACTTGAGACTACCTATTTAGGTTATTTCTCTTAACGTAGATTTTTTAGTATTTCCAAATTTAAAGGAACATACGACTGATATTCATCAAGGTCAATCACTCCGCTTCTTTTGTATTTTTAAACAAATGTCACCTTCTGAGTTTCACTTCTCCAGCCTCCCCATCCAAAACCACAAACCCTTTCTCCCAACACTTCTATCTTTCTTCCTCGCTTTCTTTTTCTGGACACATTTGCCGCTACCTGAGGTCCGGTTAGGTAGGTCTATTTTTTAATATGGTGTCTTTCTTTTTACTACAATACTATTCCACAGTAGCAAGGATCGTCTGTGTTTTGTTCACGGACATAATCTCAAAGCCTGGAAGAGAGCCCGGCTCATAGATCGTGTTCAAAACTCTTCGTAAAATGAACGAATACCTCGAAGAGAGAGAGAGAGAGAGACACCATAAGGCCAGAGAACCACAGGCGGGGCCGAGCGCTCATGTTCTGGCTGTGCCTGCTGTCAGCCAGCTCAGCTGGTCGTGACCCTCCCCGTGCCTCTGAGCCAGGTGGTAGGAGCTCCGTTTTGGCCGAGAAGAGGAGGTTTTGTGAAAGGTAGGGGCTTAACCCCTCGCAAACCGGATAAGCAGCAGCCCCACACCACGGACGAGCAATCCCACATAAGGGCCCCCCTCCACCCTGTCCTCACCACGTACCCGCCTGCTCGTTGGCCGCCAGGTTCTGTTCGAACTCGATGCGCAGCATCTCATACTCCTTGCGTACCTGGGCCAGCGTGTCCTCCAGCTGGATAACCTCCGTGCGCAGCTTCTTCTGCAGGCCCAGCTCGTCGCTCTGCAGGTTGAAGCGTTAAGGACCCACGTGACCCCTCGGCCCCCTGGCAAACTCCTCTCCCGCTTCCCCGGCCACCTCAGGCCTCCGTGGCTTAGGAAGAACTTATTCCCCGGCAGCACACAGTGCCTGCGAAGGCCAGCAACACCTTGACCCTGACGTCTGCTCCAGGGCCATACCTCCATGTGCTCAATGTGTCTCAGGTGGGAATTCTTGGTGGCCAGCAGCAGCCCCCGGGCCTCATCAAGCTGTGTCTTCACTTGCAGGGACTCATTGTAGAGCAGCGAGAACTGGGCCTGCAGCATTCGGTACTCCCCCGTTTCCCGCACCACCTCCTCGGGAAGGCTCCGCAGGGCCACCTAGGGCCAGGGTGCCCAAAAGCAATCAGCAAGAGGATTCGGGACCCGGCCACTACCTCGCAGGTTCAGGTCCTCCCGGCCCTAAACAGAGCCCACCTTGAGGCGCTCATTGGTCCGCACGGCCCCCTGAAGCTCAGCCTGCAGCTTCTCCAGCTCTGCCATCCGGCTGTTGGCCAGCTCCTGGTTCTCCTCCAACTCCGCATTCAGCATCTCAAACTGTGGAACGCGAGGGGCTGTGGGAGGCAGGGCCCGGCCAGGATGCGCGCTTCCCTCACATCCCCACCACAGGTGGGCAGTGATGGAGTCTGAAGCCCCAGGGCCAAGCCAAACCCAAGTGTTTTCCTAGGGGCTCCCAAGTAAGTGGGAGAAAATACTGCACGGTCAGTGCTGGGAACCAAGGCTCATAATGGACAGGGAATCAGAAAGGCCTTCTTGAAAGACCTGAAAAGGAACCTGAAAAGGAACCTGAATTAAGGAATTAACATGGAAGGATGATCCTCACAGCACCAAAAATAATGCTCAGTGAACAAGAAGTGAGAGAGCCCTCTCAGTGAGACACCTCCAGCCCGCTAAGTATGCCGACATACTTCCATTTGCCTCTCCCTTTTTTGGGGAAGATTTTTATGTATTTATTTGCACGTATGAGAAAGACACTGTGCGTGTGCACAAGCAGGGTAGGGGCAGATGGAGAAGCAGACTCCCCGCTGAGGGACTCGATCCCAGGACCCGGGGATCATGACTCCAGCCGAAGGCAGACACTTAACCTACTGAGCCACCCAGGTGCCCTCATTTGTCTCTTTTCTATGCTTTTCCTTTGGGGCACCTAAAACCACCTGATGAACTGTCTCACTTCTTGTTTGTTCCCCCAGCTAGAACCTAAGCTCCACGAAAGCTTTGCTTTTTGTCTCTTTTGTCCTCGGATATGCCTGCTTTCAAAGTGCCATGTCTAACATTTAACGTTAACAATTACGTACTAGATACACAAAGGAACGAATAAAACGGAGCGGCATGAGTGACAGGGAAGGGACTCAGAGCATGCAGATGATCTGTCTTTAATTCTAAGGGGACTTTCGTGGGTAGGGCAGAGAAAAGGTTACGGGAGGGCCTGGAAGAAGGGCGCCTACTCACCTTCTGCATGCTGAGGGTGATCTGGCCCCCTTGGAAGCCGGACGAGCTCCCAGACACATAGTAGCCAGAGTTGAGCTGTGAAGAGACAGACGGATGTGGGTGAAGGAGAGAAGCAAGGGCTCCAAGGGCCCAGCCGCGGCTCCATCTGACCCACCTGCTCTAAGCCCCACCTGCTCTAAGGCCTCCGCCAGGTGCTTGTTGAGCTTCTGCTCGCGCTTGCGCAGCTTCTCAATGTCCCACTGCAGGTCCTCTACCGTCGTCTCCATCTCCAGTACCTTGGTCTCTGCTGACGTCACTTTATCCTGGAGCTCAGAGTACTGGGGACAGTGGTGGTGTCAGATGCTTAGAGGAGGGGACTCGGCTCCCTGAGAGCCTTTGTACACGTCTAACCCAAAAGCCTGCCCTGGTTTCAATCCCACCTCCAACGAGATGCGGTGGTGCTTCTCTTGCAGCTGGGTGGCCAGGTCCTGCAGCCGCCGGTTCTCACGACCCAACTCCCGCGTGCGTGCCCGAGCCGCCTCACCGGGGGGCTCACCGTCCCCTGAGAAGGCAGGGCTCGGGTAAGAGCCAAGTCCAGGGCAACGGGGCAAAGTACTAACTCATTCGGGATCCCGCTATGTGCCCAATGGGATCCACGAGCTGTCTCGCCAGTCCCTCGAGACAAAGCCCGGAGTCTTTATCTCCACTGCACAAAAGAGGAAACCAGCTCAGAGAGGAGAGCCATCTGCCTAGAATGAGAGCACTAGGGCCGGGAGAAGCCTGTCAACCTGTGTAGCCCAGACACTTGCTACTCCGCCTCGTGGGTCAGCAACTGCAACTCAAATCTGTGCAAAGCGTTCCAAAGATGTGTCCGGTGGGAAGGCAGTGGCCCCATAAGCTCCAACAACTCCTCCCGCCCAGCTCTCTGGGGCTCAACCCCAGGAACCAAAGGCACAGCCCCATCTACAAACTACCACTTTCCCAAGAGCGTGGCCAATTTATTCCCTGGAGAATTACGGCTGCCCCTGGACTCGGGCATCGAGGGGATACAACCAAAACACAAATGGGGACAGACACCTCTGCGGCGGGCCCCAAAGCACTAACCTCGGCTGTATACTCGCTGACAGAGTTCCTCCACCCGGCGCTGCAGGCGGTCTGAGGCCTCTACGACGCGGGACACGGCTGCCTTGGAGAACTCCATTCGGCCCTGCAGCTGCAGCTCCACCTCCTCACTACTGCTGGCGCCCAGCGCTACCACAAAAGCCAGGGCTGGCTCGCTGAGAGGGGGCCGCAGCTGCACGGGCAGGGGCTCTGTGAGGGACGGACAGACGCTCGTGAGGATGTCGCGGCAATCAGAGCAGCAGTTACCACCACTCCACGCCACGCCCCTCGACACTGTGGCTCAACGCAAGCCGTGCCCGTAATACACCGGTGTCCCCATCATCAAAGCGAAACTACAGAGGCTCAGGGAACTAAAGTCATTTCAAGGCCACAGAGCTTCCAAATCATTCCTCAGGGAAGCCTTCTCTGCCTTCGCCATCTAAATGAGAACCACGCGCAAACGCACGTACACTAATTCCCTTCCATGGGCTCCTATTCTTTTTACTTGTGGTTTAAAATCACTTCCTCCTTGATGGCAAAAGCAGTATTTTTGGGGGGGGGCTTATTTTTGTCTCATCCGAGGCTGTAACAGTACTAACTCTACACTTATCACTCGATGTTAGCACTTTTTTGAATTAAACGAGTGTCAAACCTGACATGCACCATGAACTATGTCACTCAAGTTCCAAAGCCTGGAGCCTGAGTTCTTAACCACTGCACTTCGCTATCAAAGTCAAGTGTGTGTCGGTGTGTATGTGTGTGTCTGTCTGCGTGAAGGGTGGTGGGGAATTCAGGAGACTAACATAAAACTTCCCTCTTCACCAGGACCGTTCCCAGGACTTAATTAAGCTCCCCGGATCCTAGAGCTCTGGCCCTACCCCTCAGCTCCGATGTCCCTGGCTCTGTGAGAGGGGTCTCATCACGTGTCGGCCCCTCCTGGGTCCCAGGCGCCTCTGTCCCTGCAGACAGCTCCCCTTGGCTCTCATGGTGTCGGAGAAGGGCTTCCACAGTTTCATCCAGCTGAAGGGAGAAAGCACCAAAAATGTTATGAATTCCTCAGGTGCTTCCCAGCATGATACTCCTTTCCCAGCAGAGTAGTCTGAGGACTGGCAGCTGGATCGAGGCCAGGTCTCGGAAAGCAGAGGGGCATCCACCTGGGCCCAGTAGCGATTGACAATGAGGAGTGTGGCATCATCTGTGGCCTGCCGCTTCTCCAGCTTCTCAATTCGTTCTCGGAGTTCATCTTCACAAGCTTGTCGCTGTTCCAACCGCTCTGCTAGTTTCTTGTTCTTGAACTGCAGAACCTTCAGGTCCATCTCCTCCTACCCAAGGAAAACAAAGGGGGTGAGGAGAGGGTCAAGCGAGGCCCAAGAAACCAATCACAGAGAGAGACAAAAGAGAGCAACTGGAATGGAGAAGACAGGATCCCCAGACTAACCACTAGCAGGATTTGAAGAGATTCAGGCACCCACAGAGAAAGCATCTTAATTGTGTGGAGGGTCAAGTTCTGCTTCTGCCTCTTTCTAATTCTCATATCTTTGACAAGTCACACGCCCTTTGGGAACCTGCTTCCCTATCTGTAAAAAGCAGGCAGACATCATGTCCTCAGTTTCCTTCAACAGAATGTTCTGTAAAGTAGATCCTGCTAAGCTTGGGGGAACCGGGAGTAAAGGTTCTGGACGATTTGGACGGAAAACATAGATGGGAGTCTGGGAAGTTGTGAGGACTGGGGCAGGAGCCCACGAACCGTGGAAGAGATGCCCCCAAGACGAATGGGCTCTATAAGCGTGGTCGTGGTCTTCTCCTCGCGGTTCAGCTTCTTCTCCGGGGGCCCTGAGCCCCCGTCGCCGGCGGCGCGTTTGTTGCCGGGTCCAGACATGGCCGCGGCTGCGTGGAGCGGCGCAGGGTCTCCCGAGGGACGTCAGGCAGGCGTAGGCGGCACCTCCGTCACCTGCGGAAAACAGAGAGCAGAGAGGTGGAGGCGGCCAGTGCTCCGCAGCCCCAAGCCTTCCCCGCACACACCTGCTGGATCCCGCCCCCGCCTGCTCCGGGACCCTCACCCGCAGCGGACTCAGCCTAGCGCCATCTTGGACTTCACCGGACGTCACCGGCCGCCTCAGCCCACAGCGCAAGCGCCGCAGGCAATGCCGGATGTGGCGAAACTTCATTTCCTGTTTCTATTGGTCGCGCTTTGTCCCGCCTCTCGGGTCTGGTTTGGTTTCTTCCTGAACACCTCCTCTTTCTCCCGGTGATTGGCCAGCAGACAGTTCCCGTGGCAACTGACACCACACTCACATCCCCCAGCCCTAAGGGCATCGCCTGCCTCCCATTAGCCTCTTTGAAGCGAGGGCACGGGGGCGGGGCTTGAAACTTATTGCGCATGCGCCTTCTCTTCTCACTGATTGGTGAACGTCCTACACTTGCTCTCCCCGCCTCCACGAGCTCCCTTAGCAACGGTCGCCGTTGAGACGGAGGGAGACGCTCCCTGTGGATTGGCTGCACCCGGCCTCTCTGCGGCGTAGATTGGCTGGGGCGTCGCCGGAGGGAGGGCTTGACAGTCGCTGCTTGAGAACCCGCGTTCTCAGGACCCCGGCTGGACACAGCCTGTGGTGAGCCGCGCCTAGGAAGAGCGACGAGATGATCCGCAAGAAGTCCAGCCAATTCACGGTCCTGAATACACAGTCGGAGCTTGAACAGCCCTCCGAATCGCAGCGGGAACCCCGGAAGGACCTGAGCTCAGTGGATGGGTGCGTCACGCAGATGGTAACAGGTGTACGGACCGAGTCCAGAACCACGGCCTCGGTAGAAGCGGATGAAGATCCTGCAACCAACTTGTTCCCGGTGAGGGCGGGACAGAGTGGTCTGCTCATGAATGTTTGTAGAAGGGCTCCCCGGCAAGGCGTCGCCGGTCGTTAGGTTTATTAACGTTCAAGACGCTTCCTGGGTGCCTTGGTGAAGAGGCAGGGGTGTGTGACTCCGATTGTTAAATGTTCATGAATAACACTTAGGGCCTATTGATGCCTGGCCTGCCAGGGTTGCTGGTACACAATCCTTAAAATGAGAAGTCAAGTTAACAGGTTCTTAGGCCCGCTGGAGGTCCCGATGCGTCAGGGACTGGGGCCAGGGACGGCAGAGCTCCGACGCCAGGGACGGCAGAGCTCCGCCTGCCCAATCCGTTTTCTCTCCGCAGCCGCCGTTGCCCCAGCCCCGGATCTGCATGTGGTGAGTGTGAAGAATCTTGGGGAAAAGTTACACTTTACACTTGCATTATTCCTCCCCACCAGTCCTGTCATACAGCTGGGGCATTCCCCATTTGATAGATGAGGAAACTACAATTATCCAAGATGACGAGATCTCCAGCCTTCCTGCCTCCCCAGTGCAAAGAGGGAGGGTGGGAAGAAGATTACAAATGTAAATGGAATATCGGCTGCTACAGAGCATTGTATAAATGGAGACACTGATGCCACCTGGGGAGTGGCGGAGACAAGAACTCAAGTTTCCTAATCCTCAGCTTTATAAATGAAGAGGATCCTAAGAGTTCATTTACACCATATCCCTCATTTAGATGGAGAAGGTTATACCCAGAGAGGAAGTGACTTGCCCCGTGAGGGTAGTGGAAGGGCTAACCCTCAAGCTCAGGTCTCCTGGTTCCCAGCCATCACAGCCCTGTCACGAGGCTAATGCCTGATGGCCACCAACACCTCTTCTCTTTTCTTATGACAGGAAGTACCTGGACATCCATTCCATGCACAGGCTGGAGAAGACAGCCAACACTGAGGAGATGAGGGAGTATGGGGATGGGACAGGGAAGAGCAGAAGAGCTGGCTCCTGGGGAAGGCTAAGGGGGCTGGGCTGGGAAGGCATGGATGCCCGGCTCCGGAGCACGTGGTGCAGCAGTGTGGGGTGGTGAAGTGGGGCTGGCTCAGTCCTTCCTTCCTGTCTCCCTCCCAAGGGTGCTAGCTGAGCTCTTGGGGCTAAGCTGTCCCGAGCAAAGCCTGAAGGAGGCCATCACCCTAGACCTCTTCTCCCACGCGCTCATCTTCTGCCGCCAGCAGGGCTTCTCATTGGAACAGACATCTACAGCCTGTGCCCTGCTCCAGGATCTTCATAAGGCCTGTGTTGGTGAGGGGAGGAGGCTACCGGAGGGTTTGAGCCCCGGCGACAGTGGTGGCTGGGATGGCGCAAGTGACCACGGGAAGCAGTAGTGGATTACCGCCTGGAATCTTTGCTCTGTCATTATAAGCAGTATTACCACGCACGAGTTATTTCAGCCTTGAAACCATCCGCTTCCTTACAGACGGCACCAACTTTATGAGCTTGTTCTGACGAAGGCAGTAGGTGATAGATGTAAATATAAAGACAATGCTCAGTAAAATAGCTCCTCCTTCACCTCCCACTGATATCTTGCGGAATGTTTAACAAGAGCTGAAATTTCATATTTCTTGTTTTATTGTATGTCGCTTAAGGGCAGGACCTCATCTGTCTTGTTCAGTGCCTGCAACAGTGCACTGTGGGTACTGTCTGTTGAGTAAATTAATGGAACAAGTACGGACTTAAACTGAGTGCTGCTTGCTTCCAAAGCTCATGCTCCATAAGCAGCTGGTGAGTGAGGGAGATGAATGACTATCCAGGAGGGGACTCACTTGTCACATCTTGCTTTCCCTCCCAGCAACCCCCTTGGGCAACGTGGAGGAATGTTACCGCTACTTCACCAGTGTCCTTTTTTGCCATGGAGTCAAGGTCAGTTCCCCTGAAACGGGATCTTCGGTCTCCCACTGTAAGGTCTAGCCCAGTCTCCTGTCCTCTCGCACACTCCTCGCCCTCCTCTTCCTCTGAAGGCTGCAGGGGGCTCTCCCTGCTCCTACACGGCTGGGCACCTGGAGAAAAGGTCGGGGTTCCTGGAGGTGGTCAGTCCTCTCACTCCCAATCATCCCCACAGCGGCCCCCCTTCAGTATCAGCCTCTTTAGGGAGGAACAGCTGCTGGCCCTGGCAGATTATGTGGTCAACACCTACTTCCGCCACTTCAAGCTCTACAAATACGTCTTCACGCCCCAGGTACGGAGGTGGCCCTTCATCTCCCACTTTGGCTCAGTGCAGATGTCCTCCTCTCAGCCTCTCTCCTCCTCCTCCTTCCCAGGTGCGGCTGGATCTGTCTTTGACTTACGTGGGGCTACAGCCCCCCCAGCTGTTGCCAGAGGAGGAGACAGGTGAGGAAGAAGGGGGCTGGGGCTGGGGCTGGGGCTGGGGCTGGGGCTGACGCCTCTTCCTGCTTCTGGCCTGCAGAGCAAGGCAGCGAGGAGGCGGAGGAGCAGAGAGTCACCCCGCAGGAGGAACCAGAAACAGTGGTCCAGCCAGAGCCGGAACCAGAGCCAAGTGAGGATGGGTTAGGGTCCCCCGTGACTCTGGGCAGGTATAAAACGAAGGATGTAGACCTTCAGGTCAGGACTTCAGGTCTGTTTTAGGCACAGTGTCCTTTCTCCAAATGATTCCTTAAGCAGAAGTCCAAGGTGAAAAAACCAGGTAATAAGGGTGCAGCTGCTGGGGGGTGAGGCAGGAGCTATCCGCTTATCGGCAACCCACGGAATCCAGCCTGGCCGGCGCCCCCGGCTCTCTCCGCAGAAGGGTTATATGCTGGCACCCGTGCAGCCGCACCGCCTCTCTGCTGATCTGCCCCTTCTTCCCTGCCCCGGCAGGCCAGGTCTCCAGCCTGCGAGCCTACATCAGGACCCAGATGAACAAGGAGCTGCGGCAGCTCCAACAGCTGATGGAGGAGCGGCTCCAGGCCAGCGAGGAACGGCTCAGCAGCAAGCTGAGCACCCTAGAGCGGCCCTTCCAGCCGCCTTCTGCCAAAGGCAAGACCAAGACCAAGTGACCCCCAGCATTTTCCCCAATAAAGGCCCGGGGCAGGGCGGCGCCCTCCCCGCCCCGCTCCCGAGCACCTTCTGGGCTCCCGTGCCGAGGCCGGACACCAGACACCGGGCACCGGCTCCCTCCGGCGTGCAGATTTTATTGCAAATGCGGCAGAGGCAGCGCTGATGAGGCCAGGCGTGCTGTTGCGAGTGGCTGCCTTCCCCCTCCACTCCGACCCCAAAGCCCCGGCTGGTGGGGGCAGTGGTACACGGCTGCTCTTCACGGTGGGCCTGGCCAGCCAGAGGGGCCCGAGGCCTAAGCCCAGAAAGGCTGGAATGATAAAAATCCTCCTCCTGGAGAGTCCTGCGCTCTGGGGTTCCCTGGGGCTGAAGTGCTAGCCCAGTGCCAGCACGGCGTCCTCCTCAGGGACAGCAGCAGAGTCCCCCTCCTCTTCAGGGCCCGTGATGGGGAAAGGCCCAGGGGGCTGGTGCTGGAAGAGGGCGGCGCGGTTCTGCTGCTCCCCCTTCTTCACCCAGTGCCCATAGAGCCGGAAGGCACAGCTGTCGATGAGGCGCCGCACTGGCCGCAGCGCGTAGGGGTCCCTCAACAGTGCGCTCTTGGTCAGCGGCCGGACGCGCTGGGTGCTTAAGGCCACTCGTCCCGCAGCAAGCACGGTCCACACTGCCACCTGGGGAGGTGGGGGGGGCACGTGAGCTCCAGCGGAGCAGCCACCCCAGGAGAAAGATCACGGCGCAGAGGAGCAGGTGCAGACCCCGAAGCTCGCGGGCTTACCCGGAACCGTTGGCGGGGCGTGAGGTTCCAGGGCTGGCTGCCTTCACAGCGCTCAAAGAAGGGGTGCTGCAGGGCCTGCTCTGCTGTCAGGCGCTCCTCGGGGTCCACCTGGAGCAGCTTGGAGATCTAGGGGGAACCCCAGAGCGTGAGAGGCAGCGCTTGGGCCTCCTCCCCGGCCCGCTCACGGCCCCGGCTCACCAGGTCTTTGACGGTGTTGGAACGGTCGTCCCACTCGGGCGAGCTGAACTGGTACCGGCCCTCCATGATCATGCGTAACATCAGGATCTGGCGGCGGTGCCAGAACGGTGGCGAGCCCGCCAGGAGTGTGAACAAGATCACCCCGCAGGCCCAGCTGGGGGAGAGAGCGGAGTCAGGCAGGACTAGGTACCGGGCCGGCGTGCTGAACGATGGGACACGGCGGGGGGAAGCGGGGAGACCAGAAACTCACAGGTCGACCTCCTTGCCGTAGCCGGGGTGGGTCTCATCCATGGAGCATTTAAGGATCTCTGGTGCTAGGTACCCTGGGGTCCCACACAACTCTGGGGAGAGAAGGCTGAGATTGACGGATGCCACCAGCTCCTTCACGGGTCCCTAACTTCAGACCTCTGCTGGAGCCCCCACACTGCCAGGGGCTTAAGGGTTTCCATTCTGCTCCTGCCTGCCCTTCCCTGAGGGCTCACCTAGCCCCTATCCCTGCCGAACAATTCAAGTACCCACCAAGGTTCCTGGTGGCCTTCCTGGGAAAATCTGATTTTCAGACTGACTTCAAGGTCCTACCCCACTGTATCTTTTGGCACGTCCAACCCACCCGCCCAACCCTTACGCAGTCTTCTGCCACGTTTTTACGTACGTAATACACACGCAAGACAAATCTTCACTCTTTTCTATGTTCCTTTCGGCCCAAATTGATTCCTCCTCCTATGATCGCTATTCTGTGTAGTGGAATCACCACTCAAACCCAAGGAGAATGAGTGGGACTATGGGATTTCTTAAGGCACACACTAGGTAAGTCCCTTTTTTAAAACCCTTCCCTGGCTGCCCCCCGCCACCCCAGAGGGCCTCGAGCTCAAGTCTAAACTCCTGCAGCATAGAGCCCTCCACGACTTCCTCAGAGCCTGTTATTTATAGCTGCTTCTACCTCTTCGGGCACCAATTCTTCCAACCCGGCGCCTGCCGAACTGTGTTCTATGCCTTCTTCCAGGAGACCTTAATAGGCCAGACTCGCCGGGGTAATTCATTCCTACCAAAAGTACTTAAGAGCGCTCATATACCAGGCACCGTACTAGATACCGGTGAAATCAGACGGGCCCTTACTATGCTGTCTACAGGAAAGCAAACAACAAGGAATAGAGTAAGAGGTATGTCCTGAAGGGAGAAGATACAAGAAGAGAAGGCAGGGGATCTAACTGACCTGGAGCCTTTAAGGGAAACCTGCATTCCTAAAGCCAAGGGCAAGGGTGGTGTGGGGCAGGAGCAAAGGTGGTTCCAGAACGGGGGAAAAATGTACGGGGCAGCCCAAAGGGAAACAAAGCATAGCATCCGCAAGATAAACGTGTTAAGTCCGTAGGTTACGAACATGAGCTCTGGAGTCAGACTGTTCAAGTTCAAGTCCCCGCTACCTGACGGGGGGCAAGTCCCCTCATCTCTTTAAGCCCATTTATCAAATGGTGATCCAGGCACTATCTCAAAGAGCTGTCGAGAGCGTCCAGAGAACCCAGCCGTATACAGACTCAGCGCGGTGCCAGGGAACGTTAGCTGTTAATAGCACAGCACCAAAGCCACCGAGGGAGAGAAAGTAGGAAGTCAACAGCTCTGAGCATCCACAGACAAACTCTGCGAAGTCCTCCGTTCGGACTAAAAATATCTCTTGCCACAACAAATGGGTGAACATAGGGTGAGACCCCGTGCATTGGTGGAGCGGCACGGTCTGGCTACACGGGGCTCTTCCTGGCACCTAAGCAGCCCACTGTCATCCCGTCTGCACCAAAACCCAAACACCGCAGCTGAGGCCTCTTACCCCCTTCCTCCGTGGGTCCCTCCAGCTGGATCGGGCGCTCCTCCCTCCTGCCTTCCCCTGCACGGTCCCTTGCCTGCTGGGTGCCACGACCTGCACACCTGTCTCTGTCCCCTCCCCGGCCCAGACCACACTTCCCACTCAGACGCACACGAGGCTTTGCACCCAGAAGGTACTGGGCAGGTGCTCACGGACTTCTCTCCTTTTCTCGGTACTGTGGTGCTAGGTGGTGAGACCCAGCTGACCAGCCTCAGGCCTGGGTCTCCCTCCCTCCCAGGCCTCTTAGGGCCCCGGGCCCCCTCACCTCGGAGCTTCTCGCCAGGTTCCAAGTGGCAGGAGAACCCAAAATCTGAAAGTCGGATCTGCATATTGTCATCTAGGAGAATATTCTCGGGCTTCAGGTCTCGGTGCACAATGTTGTTGGCATGGAGAAAGCTCACTGCTTCCAGCAAAGACCTCATGATGGACCTGGGGAGGCGCAGTCTCCACCTCTGCTTCTCCCTCCCCTCCCTCCCCTCCTGGTCACACACACACCTCCACACCCCCGACCCCTGCCCGGCCCCTGCCCGGCCGCAGGCTCAGTCATTACCTGGCTTCCTTTTCTGAGAGGGCCACCTTCTCTGTGAGATAATCAAACAGCTCCCCCTTCCGCATCCTAAGGGACAGGAGGGGTTGGGAGGTAGGTGTACCTTACCCGGGGGGCTGGGAAAAATAAGCCGGTGCTCACGGAAAATACCATGGAAGAGGCCAGCGAAGAGAGTGTCCAATTTTTTTTTTTTTGGAGTGATCAGAATGCCCGGGAGTGAGCTGGACGCCAGGGGCAGTTTGGCCCAGGGGGTTGGGAGGCAAAATATATGCACTGTGCCATGGGTGCTGTGTTAGCAAGAATAAGTACCTTCTTGCAGCACTAACTGACAGGAGGTCCTGAATGTCTGGGACAAATTATATTCAAAGAGGACCTTCGAAAGTGGATCTGCTTAGACCATGGACCAAAATTTCACACGGTTAACAGCAGAAGAGTTGAGGAGGATCTTATTTTTATCTTGTCTTTCAAAAACGGAGTTTGTGATTGCAACTCGACGTCAATCCTCGAGGTCAGGCGTCGTTTGGGGGCCTGTAATTGTTCTGCAAAGCTGCGCGATGAGGTGACAGACGCTTCCTACCCCCCCCCCACCCACCTTTTGCAGAGGGTCATTTCTGTATGAAGACTTGGTGAAATTTTTCCAGGGGACTCTCGTAAATATTTGCTATTCAAACCACTCTGTTTTAAAGTGCTGGTTTACGCTACACTGTACAACATTTCACACTCGGATTCGGACTGTCCAGGAAATGAACTGCCGGGCAGAGGCAAACGCCATGCAGAGTGTTAGAACAGCAAGAGACGGGGAAGCGATAATCTGTCGCTACGTATTCAGCTCTTCCAACAGTCCTCCCTGCAGATCTTCCAACCGTGGGGGACTAGGACGGTGACCCCCGGGGGGATCACGAGCACTCTGGAAGAGCTCGCCTCCTCAGGGCACCTGGGGAGAGGGGCCCGGGCCACAGGCACATGGGCAGGTGCAAGCAGGGTGGCCTTAGCGCACCGTGCTGTCAGGCCGGGGCCATGCATGGAGGGGAGGAAGGGGAGGAGGAGGAGGAGGAGGCTTCTCAGATCAGGGCAGGGAGATACTCACAGGTCAAACACCAGGAACATGAAGCTAGAAGACTCGTAGGAATCGATGAGAGTGACTGGGAAAGAGGCAGAAAGGCAGAGATACGGAGATGGAAAGGAGCAGGTGCAAGTTAGAGGGGCATTCCACCCCGAGGTGGCGGTGGGCTGTTACTGGGAAGGAAGGAGAACCAAAAGGAGGCAGGAGGGACCCAAAGGCTGGCCACACTGTGACGTGGAGCGGAGCCGTGACGAAGGGAGCAGAGGTGTGGAGGCAGTGTTGGGGGCGGGGGCTGGGCGGTGGGCAGGGCCGCCAGGAGGTGGCTGTCGGCTAACGGGAGCGGGGAACGCAGCCTCACTGATGTGGGGGTGGCCGGCGACCTGGCGAAGGATGTGCGTCTCTCGCCGCGTGGCTTCTCGCACCTCCTCTAGCTGTTCAGGACTCAGCCGCTCCGCTGTCACCTCCATGATCTTCACCGCAAACTCGTGGCCAGTAGCTCGATGAACACAACGGCGCACCACGGAGCTCACTCCTCTGCCACAGTCAGACCGCACACGAGTCAGGGCCTCCTGCCCTCTCATTTCCATGCAGAGTGGAGCCTCGCCAACCTCGTACCCCCTCAAGGCCCATCTGGACAATAAGGCAAGCTGCGGAGGCCCACCCCGGCCTACAGTAGCTTCACAGCGGCCTCCGCAAGCCACCTGGCAAGGTGCAACACAAAGCTCACAGGGAAGGCAGGTGGGGGTGCTGGGTTCGAATCCAGTCTCGGCCACTTCCTGCATGGAGAAGCTTAGGCAGGGCCTTTCCACACTGAACTCCAGAACCTGCCCCTTCTCCCGGAACCCCACAAGGAGAAGGCAGGAAGAAATGATCTAAGGCTCCCTTCAAACTTTACTCACACTTCCCTGATTACCGCCTCCAAATCCCACAGTTCTCCTACAATAACCTCAAGTGTAAGAGGCTCCAAATAAATAGCAGACCATTGACTGGAGGACCAATGTTGTGAATTAGGAGACCTTGGTAGGGGTGCCGGGGTGGCTCAGCGGATTAAGCCTCTCTGCCTTCGGCTCAGGTGATGATCTCAGGGTCCTGGAATCGAGCCCCTCATTGGGCTCTCTGCTCAGCGGGGAGCCTGCCTCCCCCCCTCTCTCTGCCTGCCTCTCTGCCTACTTGTGATATCTCGCTCTCTGTCAAATAAATAAAATAAAATCTTAAAAAAAAAAAAAAAAAAAAAAAAGGAGACCTTGGTAAAGGCCCCAAATGTGCCACTAATTACCCTCCAAGTGACCCGCTGACATAAGGCCTCTGGACCTCCACTTCGCCAGCTCTGAAGTGTGGACAACTAGCACCCCAAATGACGCGGGGTAGAAGAAAAGCCCATTTGGCACGGTGAATGGAAAGTCCTAGACATGTGTTTCCTTGCTTGGAATCTGTCACCCAATACCTTATGATCCTACAAGTACCTCAGGCTAAGGACGAATCTCTGCACGATCGGACCTCGCACCACATTTCCTGTGCTCGCTCCCTGGCGGCCCTTCACGGCTTCCTTTGGCCTTACGTAACTCCCTTTGCTTAGAATGCCTGTCGCCCACATCTCTGGTTCCATCAAGAGATGTAAACTGCTCACCCTCCCGCTAAACACAGTCCCCAGATGGGTTATGTTTGGTCAGAGTTGTTCTTTTCAAATCTGAATTCCTATCTTAAGTGGGACAAGAACCTTCCCGCTGCTGCAGTGCTCACCACTCCCTGCTGTCTTACTCTTGGCCACTCGACAGTTTCTCAATTCTCTGGTCTCCATTAACCGTAATGCCATTCGATCAGACTCCCGAACTGGAAATCTCGGTATGATTCTTGGCTTTTTCCTTTCCTTCACGATCCCCCCGATCCAAGCAGTCCACTACATTCTCGGTATGTTTCTGAAATCTGCGTCCTAGTACTCCACCCCCATTAGCCTCCCCACTAATCTCCAACCTCAGCCACTGCAACCCCTCCACCACACTGCTTCTAAAATGAGCGTCTTGGGGCGCCTGGGTGGCTCAGTGGGTTAAAGCCTTTGCCTTCAGCTCGGGTCATGGTCTCAGGGTCCTGGGATCGAGCCCCGCATCGGGCTCTCTGCTCAGCGGGGAGCCTGCTTCCCCCTGCCTCTGTGCCTACTTGTGATCTCTCTGTCAAATGAATAAATAAAATCTTACAAAAAATAAAATAAAATGAGCATCTTATGACTGCCCCAATTATGTCATTTCTGATTAAAACCTTTCCACCTCAAGTTCTCCACTAAGTCCTAAGCGTACCTTCATTCCTTAGCGGGACCCCTAGAGAACTGTGCTCTTTTTAAGTGAGCCCTAATAATTTCAACCTTATACACGTAACTATGGAGGACACTCAACATGGTTTTCTCTCCAAACTGCCTCCCTATTAACTCAAGATAGAAGTCAAATCTCAGTTCCTTTACCTGTCATTCAAGGCCTTCACCAAATGGTCTCGGTTCCTTTGCAGCCTCATTTTTGGCTATGTCCCTGCTGTTCACCCACATCTTTGCTTCAGTGGCTTATAACTTGTCACCAATTTCTAGAATGCAGCAAGCTCTTTTAAGGCTTCAGACCTTTCTACGTGAAGAAACTGGTACTCTGGGAACTCATGTAGTGAGAGTGTGCGGGTAATTTACTGTGCAGGAGAAACACAGGGAAAAGACAGAGACTGGGATGCTGCTGCTACAGTAATGCTGTAATGAGGGGCTAAAGGACCCTATTCCCTGACCTGCTTTCTCCAAAACTGATCTTTCTGTGCCCCATGGCTGTGGAACCACCGTTCTTCCCTAAGGGCTCTCCTAGCCTCAGTGAATCTTCCCTTCCTTGGTCCTGAAACCCCACATCAGCTTAGGACTTGGATCTCAGCTCTCTTCCAGATACTCTTTCCCCCTGATGACCTCCGCCCTGTCCTGGGGGATTTAAATGGCTCCCACTGCACTGCCTCAAGCCTTGATTCCTTTCCAGAATTCCTGATCCCGAAGGCCTTTTTAACATCTCCGTAAGATACCTGAAAAGAGTCCGAACAAATCCAATAGTCAAACCCCTTTCTGCTTTCCTGGCCTTGGAAGCACTGATCACAGCAGACCATGCCAACTTTCTAGAAGCACATTCTTTTTGTGTTTTTATTTCTAACTCACAGATGCTATCTCCTTAGTCTTCCTCGCTGACTCCTCCTTTTCTAACCCCTTAATGGTGATGTGCCCCAGTGCCTGACCTTGGCCCCTTTCCCTTCTTTCCATATATTTTCTCACTGGCTACTACATATATGCTAATGTCTCCCAAATCTATTGCTCTAGCACAGTTCTGTCTCAAGTTGCAGAGACATGTACCACACACTTGACGGTCCCCGTTGGGTTTTTCAAACTTCACATCTCCAAAACTGAACTCTTGACTTGCCCGGCCCTCCCGCAATCTGATCCTCCTCGGCTTTCTTCATTTCAGAAAATGGTATTCAGGCGCTCAAACTCAAACCTTAGACATTATTCCTGTTTCCTTCCCTTCCTCTTATGGCCTGTATCTGCTCTCTCAGGAAATTGTATCAGTCTCTCTTCAAATCATCACCTCAATCTA